>OX381594.1:11174357-12424357 GCA_947458855.1 Monopis laevigella | reverse complement strand
ATAATAATATCATGGATTAACTTAATTGGGGAATTTAAATCGAAATTGGACAAGTGGATAATATTCAACATATACTATTATCCGGTACTTAGAATTTATAAAAATTTACTAAGAATGTGAAAATTAGGGATTAACTTAATTGGGGAATTTAAATCGAAATTGGACAAGTGGATAATATTCAACATCTATTACCCGGTACTTAGAATTTATAAAAAAATACTAAGAATGTGAAAATTAGGGATTAACTCAATTGGGGAATTTGGATCAGTAATGGTTTAACTATAATATGACATGTACTTATTATCTAACACATATATATAATAAAATAAATAGCTTAAATTACTAATTCTCCGATTTATATAAGAGTAGGTACCCACACTTTTACATAGTCCTTACAAAATAGTAGTACACAATTTTAAATTTACAAAAAAAGAAACAATAATAATATAATCCGCGATACCTCGGGTTTAAGTTCTCGTACGGGCAGGTACGTGTAAATGCACTTTCAAGTAACTCCAAGTAGGTAAACGCACCCTCAACCAATTTCACTTCACGAGGGTGAAGTATGGAGACGTTCGCTTCTACGCGACTCAAACTAAGAGCTAGGTATACCAGTCCCAACTTCTCGGCGTTAATCGCGCTGACTCCACTTCCAAACTGCTCCCAAGCCAGAAGTGGATGGTACAAAAAAAAACCCCTTCTCGAAGGGGTCGGAACAAACGATGATGTTAGCGAACACTGTAGTTCAAAATCAAACTACTTTGTATGACATGTAACAATTGGCAGAATCCTGGACTTACGATTCAGAACCGATAAAAACAATGTAAAACTATATTTAATATTAAAAAGTATTTAGATCAATATTAAAACTGCTCCATTTAATTTTCCTCTTCAAAAAAAAACCTCCCCTCATTCGAAAAAAGTGCCTGAACCCTATTGATAGTTGCCTGATTGACTGATAACGAACTTAATAAATATCATAATCATTATTATTAGATAAAAAGCTTGTAAATATAAAATAAATACTTTAATTATTTTACTACAAATAAGAAATCATAAACAAAGACAGAGTTGGAATATCGCCATTGCCAAAGTCCGTTTAGGAAAAAAGAACTGTCACAATAAAAAAAATGTTATTAGGTTAGGTTAATATTTATAATTTTATTATTATTAGATCATGAGTGAATTAATATTAATTTTAAATTTATTGACATTTTGAAGTGGATTAGTTATTTCCTGAATGCCACCAAAAGTGAAAATATGAAGTTTTGTATGATCCAAACCCCGGTAAAGTATTTTTATACAATCAACCTTTTTTACATGTTACAGTACACCACCACCCGATGAAGAATTTATGTAATAAATTCTTTAGGACTTCCTCGTCCGAAAATAATACACTTTCATAAAAAATAATAAATTTTCATTTCAGTAACATTAAGTAAATCTAAAACAGACATTTAGGATTTATTGCACCGAAAAAATTTTAGACAACCAGGCAACCAATGGGGCTGAATGTAAGCATTTTATAAACTAATCAGAAATATCCTCCTTCAAGTCCTTTATGTGCCATTTCCCAATATGTTTGCCTGCTTCATTCTCTAACTCGTATACTAACGGCGAGAGTTTTCTAATGACTTTGCAGCGTTCAAACTTTGGAGCCAATTTACTTGTGAAGTATTTCTTTGCATCGCTTTGTTTGTAAGAACGCTTCCAAACATACTCTCCGACCTCAAAAACAATATCCCTACGACGACTATTATAATATCTAGCATTCCTGTCATGTACTCTCTTCAAGTGAGTATGCACCTGATGGAAAACGTCTTTTAAAACACCTAAGTTGGTCACGTAATCAGACCTAGAGGCAAAGTTCAATTCGTCTAAATTCTGGGTGGAAAGATAACATCTTCCGTCACTTACCGCCTTTCGACCATGAACCAGCATGAATGGTGAAAACTTTGTAGATTCATTCACGGAGGAATTGAGTGCAAACTGAATTCGGTATATGTTAATATCCCAAGTGCGCTGGTCATTACCAATCAAAGTAGATATAGCTGTGATAATGGTACGGTTATAACGCTCGACGGTATTTATCTGCGGGCAATAGACAGGAGTTAAATGAATTTGGGGAATGCTGAATTTCTTAAACAAGTTTTGAACCTCGCTCCCGGTAAACTGAGATCCGTTGTCAGCGATGACCGTTTGAGGGATACCATGTACCATGAAGACATGATTTTCCAAGCGGTCAGCTATGACCTTACCGCTGGCTCTTCTAAGAGGAAACAAAAGGCAGTACTTAGAAAAGCAGCAAACCACCACAAGTATATACGTGTTTTGCAATCTAGAGAGCGGCAAAGGCCCGACCAAATCAATGCTAATGCATTGAAACGGACGTACACAAGTCTTCGGGCTCCCCATCAATCCAGGCGGGGATTTCGTGGGGTGTTTGTAAGATTTACAAATGCCACAGTTATTTACAAAACTAAGAGTATCACGGTACATGCTAGGCCAAAAATATCTGAGACGAAGGCGTTGATACGTTTTAGCAATTCCCAAATGTGCAGCGGTTTCGCTGGAATGGTTGTCCGTCAGTACGACTGGAATGCGTTCAGACGGGACCACCTCTTTCCATTCAAAATCACTAGTGAGGCTATTACGACTCCGAGAGAAACGAAAAAGTTTGTTTTCGATTACTTGGAAGTTCGGACAAGAACGAGGGTTGGTTTTACAGCGGTTAATAACATTGAGATACCACGGGTCAGCAGTGGTTATCTCCATTGTGGACACCGGAACCGAGCGGGATAATGCGTCTGGCACGGTGTTATCAACTCCTCGTCTGTGTTCAATAATGAAGTTGTAAGGTGATAAACGACAACCCCACCTCTCAAGGCGACCCGTAGGGTTCTTTAAATTTAAAAACCATTTCAAACTCGCATGATCGGTGACAATTCGGAATGGGTTCTTACAAACCTCCAGGTAAGCACGATAATGTTCTACCACAAAATCTACGGCTAGAGCTTCCCTTTCAAAGGTTAAAAGAATATTCAGCTTCTAAAGACCAGAAAAAAGGGGGTGCCGCTTTCTTAGTGGAGGTTAAAGGATTTAAAGGCCCTGCTATCTGGCTAAAGTTTTTTATAAATCGTCGATAATATGAAGCTGTACCCAAAAAGCGTTTCACATCTTTCCGACACGTGGGGGTAGGGAACTCCAAGATTGCGTTGATCTTATCAGGGTCTGTACGAAGACCATGCTCATCCACAACATAGCCTAAATATTTCAATTGTTTCCTAAAGAAACAACACTTAGATGAATTAATCGTAAGTTTTGCTGACCTTAAATGTTCAAAGACAACACCTAATAACTGTAAATGTTCGGAAAAGGTGCTGGAAATGATAATTATATCATCCAAGTAAATAAAAATATTGCTTGCAAACTCTGGTCCAAATAGGGAATCCATTAACCGTTGTTGGGTAGCAGGTGCTGAAGTCAATCCAAAACACATCACTTTGAATTGGAACAACCCACGACCCGGAACAGTAAACGCTGTCTTCTCTTTGGAGCTGTTCTCCAGAGGAATTTGCCAGAAAGCGGCTTTTAGATCAATTGACGATAGGAATCTAGCTTCCCTAAGCTGGTCTAAAATATTATGGATGTATGGCAAAGGATAGGCATCATGCTTAGAAACTTCGTTTAGTTTTCGGCTGTCCAAACAAAAACGTAGCTCACCATTTGACTTGGGTACCATAGTAACTGGATTGTTCCATGGGCTACAGCTGGGTTCTACGATGTCTTCTTGAAGCATCTCATCAAGTTGTTTATTGAGCTCAGCCAATTTAGGTGGAGACATAATATAGTATCTTTGTTTAATAGGCAAAGAATTACCAGTGTCGATAACATGGTGTAACAAGTGAGTTCGACCGATGCCACATTTTTCCGCAGATATCAACTCAAACTACTAAACTCGAATTAGCTTCAAGCTTCTGGGATGAAGAGAGAAAATCAAAAGATTGCAAGGATCTTACCTCGTTAACTCCGATCGCCGCGGGGTCTCGCTCGTTGTTATCCAACAACGCCAATACATCCGGGGCAATCTTGAAGGCTTTCCAAAAATTTATGCCTAGTAAAAGAGATGTAGTTATTTGGGGAATCAAATAAAACTCGACCATCTCGGTTTGATCGTTGACTGTGATTGGTAATGAAATGCTACCGATTACAGAAGCTGGAGATCCATTAGCAGTCTCCACAAAAGATAAATTGGGAGATTGATTAAAATTGGGAAGACTCTGAAAACTATTACAAGTTTTCCCACCTAAAATAGAAATCTGTGAACCTGAATCGAGTAAACCTCGAAATACAGATTCATAAATTACAACATTTATATAAGGACGTCGATCATTATGAGAAATTTCGTGAACTAGCGGAATAGTCTTAGGCGACATGTACTTATTAACAAACAACAACCATTGTTGCCATTCAGCATCAGTGACCGTTCTCCCTGTAGATTTATACTTAGGTTTTTCGATCTTCTTCTTCCGATAGTTCACCCTTATTCGTTTTTTGAAGTGGATGGGTTACATTGGGGACAATCAACAAACGTAACATCTTTCAAACCACAACGGTAACAATTTTTTATAAAAGGAGCGGTACAATCTGATAAAGAATGACCTTCAACTCGACATCTAACACAAAACTTGGGTTTAACTGCGGCCGTAACGGTTACTGGAGATTTTGACGTTTTGTAAGCCAAATCTTTGGCTAACAATTCGGTAGTCCTTGGTGGCTCCACAAAGCGACGGCTCTGCTGCCGAGCATTCTCTAGCAAACGACACTTATGCTTAAGTTCCGACCAAGAAGAAATTGGGCACAAAGCTAACTGGTTAATATAGAAAGGTCTTATATTATTGTACACTATGCTTAGTTTCTCGTCCTCCGGAAGAGGCTTACTCAGCCTTTTAAAATAATTATACTGATATTGCGCGATATACAAAGTTCCTCTAAGCGGTCTACAAAAGCTTTTACACACCCTTTACCATTAAATTTAATATTCAAAGAATTTATATTCTGATTTCGATGACATGAAACATTTATGATATTATTGGAGGTAGGTACCAAAGTTTCTTCAACTCTTAGGGAGGTTCTAAAATTTATATGTAAATTGTCAAGTTTTAAAAGATAGGAATTTAATTTAACCTTTAAATCTAGAAGTAATTCAGATTCAGGAACCGTAGAATCTATTCGGGAAAGACGATGAAATAGGTGATGAGCCAGGGCTTGGAATCGGTTTAATTGTTTTAATGTAACCGGTTTTTCCACTACCAACCTTGACAATTCTTCGAGCTTACGTTGTACCTGCTCCAATTCTAACTTAATATCGCCTTCAAATGCGGCTATGTCATCAGAAGTTATTTCCTTTGAGAGCGTTCGAATTTGAGATCGCAACCCGGCCACGGTTTCTGCTGGAGTTGCATCCCTTATAGAGACTTCGTAAGTTAATTCATCCTTTAGCAGCAGGTTGAAAGAAATAGGCCTCTCCTCCATGTTTAAAAACTAAATACGTACACGAAAAAGAAATAAAAACTGAAAAGAAATAACCTAAAACGAAAAATTACTGATCCAACTCTTGGTCGAGCGATAGACCGATCAAAAGAAATTTACATTCCTTCTTGGCCTAAATTCTTATCAGTTGTAAGGTTTTCCATGAATAGGGCTTTATGCACTACCACTGGCGTAACCCCTGCGTTTTTAACATACTCACGCGAAATGAGATCTCCATTAGACGTATACAGTGATCCTAAATCAATATTAGACAAAGAAAATTTTGTACCTCAGATAACACCATACCTGAAACGTTTCCTAGCCTCATTGTCATCAGTACGTGAGAGAGTCGAGACTGAACAAGATCGAAAAAAGGACTACGGCGACAAATCTCGTCGATCAGCTGATAGTTTCACAGAGGGAGATAAAGTACTACTCTCTTCTCATGTACTTAGCAACGCGTCGAAGTCTCTTACTTCTAAATTCGTTCCGAAGAGAGATGGACCTTATGTTATTGTCAAAAGATGTAGTCCAACAACCTACCAGATAGCGACGTTAGAAAATACAAATGAAATTTTAGGGAAATATCACGTTAGCGAACTTAGGCGTTATATAGGTAGAGATGAAATCGTTCCGAAGCCAGTCAATCCGGTACGAAGACGAGGTAGACCTAAACCTAAGGCTGATAAGATACTAGACCATGAGCGAGGGCGCAGTCAGGGTCTAGAGGGGGAGTGTGTAGCGAACAACCATTCAAATAAGCGCGCTACCCGAGGTGTCCCTCCGGCCCGTTATCGCCACCTGTCCTCCCGCGCAGCTTAGGCGGTGAGAACCCCGCGCGCGGGAGTAGGGGACGCGGCCCATTAGTTCTATCAGTGGTGCGATAGCTCGCGTCTAGAGTAACCGCGCACGGCGCGTGAGAGTTTTGTAACGGATTTGTGCGAAAATAAATCGTTTAACTGCATTTTAGTTGTTTTTGTTGGACTTAGAATCAATAAAACTGTTTAACAACACGGGACAAATCGACCCGGAGGATTGTAGGCCTCATCAACATCCCCTACAAAAGTCATTAAATAAATTTATTAGTACCCCACATTTTAAGATGGAGGATATCAGGACCTCAATGAAATTAATAGACAAAAACTGTTTAAAAGAATCATACCTTCTTATTCCAATTGAGCAGCATCATAGAAAATATTTTAAATTTCAATTTAATAACCAGTTATATGAATTTAATGGGCGCCATATGGCTTGTGTACTGCTCCAAGTATCTTTACAAAAATACTTAAGCCAGTTATGGCTTATATTCGCAGTCTGGGTTATTTAACAGTTATATATTTAGATGATATACAATGTATAGCAAATACATTTGATAACTGCAAAGCTCGAACAAATCATATTATTAGTATATTAGAATGTTTAGGTTTCATAATAAATTATTAAAAAAGTAATTTGAATTCAAGTACGAGATCAAAGTTTCTTGGATTTATACTGGACTCTCAAGGGTTGACTATAGAATTACCCCAGAACAAAAGAAATAGAATTAGAGATTTTCTTATTACAATTAAAAAACAACAGAGTTGTAAGATTAGGTTATTTGCTAAATTATTAGGGACCCTAACTTCTGTCTGTCCAGCTGTACCATACGGGTGGCTTTATTCAAAAATAATGGAGAGGCAAAAATATTAGCATTACAAAGAGCTAATAATAATTATGATGCTTATATGAATATAACCAAATCTATAATTAAGGATTTAGAATGGTAGATTTCTAAAATATTAAAAGTTAAAAAAGTGTTTGC
Source organism: Monopis laevigella (assembly GCA_947458855.1). NCBI lineage: Eukaryota > Metazoa > Arthropoda > Insecta > Lepidoptera > Tineidae > Monopis > Monopis laevigella. The sequence continues at coordinate 12,417,024 of OX381594.1, read as the reverse complement.
TCCGTTAAAAAAATATATTGAAATTTATACAGATGATTCATTGACTGGCAGGAGTGCAGATTGCCAGGGAGTCTGTCAGTTTCGCGCGTCCACTGCTGGACATAGGCCTCCCCCAAGGATCGCCACAACGACCGGTTCTGCGCTGCCTGTATCCATCGGCTTCCCGCGACCTTTTTCAGGTCGTCGATCCATCTTATGGGGGGCCTGCCTCTGCTGCGTCCTCCAGCACGCGGTCGCCACTCGAGAACTTTAATGCCCCAACGGCCGTCCGTTCTGTGAGCTATGTGGGCTGCCCACTGCCACTTAATTTTGGCGATTCTGGAGGCTATGTCGGTTACTTTGGTCCTTTTGCGGATCTCATCGTTTCGAATACGATCCCGCGCGCTCCATCGCCCTTTGTGTGACTGTGAGCTTTTCATGGGGCCCATAGTAAGCGACCACGTCTCTGATCCGTAAGTCATCACTGGCAACACACACTGCTCGAACACCTTGGTTTTTAAACACTGCGGTATTTGGTACGAGAAGATATTACGTAGCCTCCCGAATGCTGCCCAGCCGAGTTGGATTCGACGAGAGATCTCTTTCTCGAAGTTGGATTTACCTGTTTGGATTGACTGTCCTAGGTATATATAATTGCCAACAACTTCGAGTGCGGAGCTTACTATTTTTACATTACTTGATAGAGTAACTAAAAAATACATTTAACATTTTTAAAAGGATAATAACACAGAAATAAAAGGGTTTGTTCTTTATCTGCCACTACTGCAATAAAAAACGCTACATCAGTAGTTCGCCATTCTGTGACGTCATTCGTGCCCAAACAAACAGCACGCGTCTGCATATAAGTTTATTAATGTTGTATTTTTTTGTTTATTAATATGCGATATAAGTGCTGTATAGTCCCTTTGTGCCGCAATACGACCGTAACTGCACCTCACAAATATTATTTTGACGTCCCAAGAGTCCGGGACGTAAGAAATAAATGGTTTAAAATGGTGAGGACTGATCCACCAATATTAGAACAATCAGCCAAACAATAAGGATCATTTTAATGTGAGTATCTTATAACATATAACATGGGCATTATAATTAATGAGGCAAGGTTGTTGTAAATGAAATACCTAACCTAAAATAGATTGGTAAACTGCACTTATTATAAAGTTTTTGAGTTTAAAAGTCTTTAAATTGTATTTTGTTGTTGCGACTAATAAACAATTCTTTATTACTTTATAAAGTATTTATTAACAATAAAATTTTAATATCTTTTAGGTGGAAGAAGATACCCAAAATTACATGCAATATAAAATAATGCAAGACATAGATGGGGATAAAGTTAATTTACGTTTAAAAAAAGGGATATTGCCACATATATTTATATGCCAAAATAGAGGTAAAACTGCCGGAGAGAACAGTTGTTTTAAGAAAAAGAAAATTGGAGTTATTACAAGAAGCGCAATGGTTCCATATATTGGACCAGCCCTTTTTGCCACTGATGATGAAATAGTCAGAATGACTGAAAAAAAAGATCATGTAGTCATTGAGTCCAAAAGTTGTGATAAATCAACACAGGTTAACTTAAGACCTAAATATCGCAGCAAGTGTATCAACACAGGGGATTAGTGTAGCATTGTCTCGGTTTAAGAGACCCACACTAGCAGCTGCTTCCTCTCCATTTACAGTTACTAAATTACAAAATGCGAAAAAAAAAAAAAAATCTTGTTCTTCCAGTGATAAAGTGTCAGTCAAATCCACTTCACTATTTACAGTCACATCTATGGACTATAAGATTGAGACAACATATTCTGATTTCAGTTTTAGACAAGACAAAGACATTGTAGTTTAAAATAAAACGCGTTCTATAATTTTAGAAACCATTGAGAGAGAACCAAAATTACTCTTAGGTTTACCTAGAAAGTGCTATTATTTAATTAAATTGCTCAGTGACAATTTAGCAGTACCAACTATTGATTTATTAATTACATTGAAAAAAAAAAATTAAATGAATCTTTTTCTGTACTGGCATTACAATTTGGATATACACAGAGCACCATAAGTCGTATATTTAGAAAAACTATTACATTATTGGCACATGGTTTAAAACAACTCATCATATGGCCTGATGTGAAAAGAGTTATTTCACATTTACCAATTGCATTTAGAGCACGCTATTCTAAAGTATATTCAATAATTGACTGCTTAGAAATAGAAATAGAGAAACCTACCAACGCATTACATCAATCCTTGAAATGGTCACAGTATAAAGGCTGTAATACATTAAAATATCTTATATCATGCACTCCAGATGGCCTTATTACTTTTATTTCTGAAGGATATGGAGGAAGAGTATCTGATGCTACAATTGTAGAGAACAGTGGTTACTTAGATAGGTTACCGCCACATACAGCTGTAATGGCAGACTGTGGCTTTAAGAATATTGCACACCTGTTACAAAAAAAAAACTGTACACTAATTCGTCAACCTTTTGTCTCCAAATCCTCTCAATCTACTAAAAAAGAAGTTTTACTGTCAAAGAGAATAGCAGCTTTAAGAATACATGTGGAACGTGTTATCGGACGTATCAGAGAATTAAAATTATTGTTACCCCACTCACGAATTAATAATCATCTTGTGCCTTTGTTAGATCATATAATGGTTTCAGCTTGTGGCATTATTAACATGCAAGATTCTTTGTCACATTTAGGCCACCACACATTCGTCTTTAATCTACCCTTCATTGATTAAAGTGTAGTTTCCACCTATTATTATGATGGTGTTTGAAGTTGGGTGCTTAATTTTAATAAACTTATATAAATTAGGGTATACATAAACATATGTTAGTTTTTTTTCTGTAATAGGTGTGCAATATTCCCTAAGCCACTGTCTGCCATTACAGCTGTATGTGGCGGTGTAGTGTGTAAATGTAGCATCAGATACTGTTCCTCCATATCCTACAGAAATAAAAGTAATAAGGCCATTTGGAGTGCATGATATAACATATTTTGATGTATTACAGCCTTTATACTGTGATCATATCAAGGATTGATGTACCTAATGCGTTGGTAGGTTTGTCTATTTCTAAACAGTCAATTATTGAATATACTTAAGAATGGCGTGCTCTAAATATGCAATTGGTAAATGTAAAATAACTCTTTTCACATCAGGTCATATGATGAGTTTTTTAAAACAATGTGCCAATAATGTAATAGTTTTTTCTAAATATACAACTTATGGTGCTCTGTGTATATCCAAATTATAATGCCAGTACAGAAAAAGATTCATTTAATTTAATTTTTTTCAATGTAATTAATATATCAATAGTTGGTACCGCCAAATTGTCAGTGAGCAATTTAATTAAATAATAGCACTTTCTAGGTAAACCTAAGAGTAATTTTGGTTCTCTCTCAATGGTTTCTAAAATTATAGACCAATATTTATTTTTTAAATCAATGTCTTTGTCTTGTCTGAAACTGAAATTAGAATCTGTTGTCTCAGTCTCATAGTCCATAGATGTGACTGTAAATAGTGAAGTGGACTTGACTGACACTTTATCACTGAAAGAAGAAGAAAATAATTTTCTTATCACATTTTGTAATTTGGTAACTTTAAATGGAGAGGAAGCAGCATTTAGTGTGGGTCTCTTAAACGGAGACAATGCTACACTAATCCCCTGAGGCATTGTGCTGATACACTTATGCGATATTTAGGTCTTAAATTAACCTGTTTTGATTTATCACAATTTTTGGACTCAATGACTACACGATCATTTTTTTCAGTCAATTCTGACTATTTCATCTTCAGTGGCTAAAGGGGCTGGTCCAATATATGGAGCCATTGCTTCTTGTTATAACTCCATTTTTTTTTAAACTTTAGGTTACTTTTGAATAATAAAGAATTTGTATTATTTTAAAGGTTTTTATTTAGTTTTATATTAGTTATTATTATTAGGTATTTATTTTTTAATTTAATTTGTGTTTTTAATATATGTATATATATATGTTTGGAATAAATATTTTATGTTGCCTATTTTGTTTTTTATTTTTGTATCAATCAGTTCTTTTTAATATTGGAAGACACATTTCTTGGATCCTTTCTTTAGTAATCTCTGATGTTCTGCATATTTCAATAGTTTTTTCTAGAGTTAAGTCACTAGTCCTTAACAATCTATCTTTAACGATTACATCTTTTATGCCACATACGACTGTTGTCGACGAAGTCCTACCTACAGGTCATAAATTGGCTGTGAGATAGAAACAACGTACATAGAATAAAAAATAAAATTATATTAAAGTAAACCTAGTTATTTACAAACTATTAGAAGAAGAGCGAGAGAGTATAATAAGAGAATAGGTTCTATCAACATCCAGATTATGTCATGGGAAGAATGCTACTGCCCTGATTATACGACGATCGGGGAGGGCAGCGTCCAACGTCCTTCAGTGGCAGGCCAGGCTCCGGGCAGCGGTCTGTTATGGTCGGCTATGGCAGGCCGTGACGTCTGCTGAGCAGACGGTGTCCAGGCTCCGAAACCTTCAAGCTAAGTTCAGCTATGACCAGCTGGGATGTCTGTAGACGGTGGCAGACCAGGCTTCAGAAAAAAGGTTCCAGGCCAGTTTCTGCCGTAGTGGTGTTTCTACCTCGGACTTGATTCTCCACCTCGGACTCGATTCTCCACCTCGGACTTGATTCTCCACCTCGGACTTGATTCTCCACCTCGGACTTTATTCCTGGAATCATTTGAAGGGAAGCCTAAGCATACTGCTTCCAGCCCTCGTTGTCTTCAGTTTTTGGCAGGGCAGCAACAATAATTGTGCATTGCGTAAAACTGCAGGACGGAGGCTGGGGTGGAGTGCTAGACAGACGCACGGACACAGTACAATATTTATATAAATTCTAGTGAACCCTAAAAACGTCCCTATGAAAGTACTGTATAATTAACTTACCAAATTAATGTTGGAACTCCGAACTTTGTGCGTCACTATTATATATTTTTGTAACTAACAAATTATTACAAACACACACTCGCGATCTTAGCAATTTATCAAATGGCCTGCGGTACTCTGACCGCGGCTTATTTATGTTAAATTTGAAGTAATACGTTACTTCGACTTGTAAAATACATTTATTTAAACTACCTGCCTCTTTTGCATTTTACACTTTTGGAAAGGGTAATTTTAAATCCTAAACTATCCGTTCCATTTCGTGGACCGTCGTAAATCTTGTAACATAAAAAGTAACGTTCCGTTACATTACCTCGCGCGTCCCCCAAGGATTTTTTTTAATCATTTTATTTCATGAATAAAAAAATCCTTAGTTCGCCACCTGAGAACTAATTTTACACACTCATACTAACCTTCCACTATGCCAGTCATACCTCAATCATTCAGCTCTGGCCGCAGTAACATTCATATTATTATTACTGTGGCGTCCTAATATACTGTGGGAATAAGATGATGTAATAATCAAACTATTCGTACTAGTCTCAAGTATAAAAATTAAAGTAAATGAGTAATGTAACTATTAAAATATTTTATTTATTTATGTTAGGGCAGATATTAGAGACCCCTTCAACTCATCAAAAGGATTATCAGCCTCAGTTATGTACGACAGAACTGGGACAGATATTAGAGACCCTTTTGATTATTGAAAGGATTATCAGCCTTACACACTACAGAACTGGGGCAGATATTAGACACCCTTTCATTTCATTAGAAGGATTATCAGCCTCAGTCACGACAAGACTCGGAAAGGAGCCAAGTAATTAAAATCACGTGCACATAGTTCAAACATTTTTTATTCTCTTATAAAACTACTATAAGCGCGCGGGTGGCGGGGAGGATGCATGGATTGAGATAGCTACTACTAGATGGCGTGACTGCCGCGTCTATTTTATATTACTTATATCGCGCTGGTAGACGACGGGTTCGGCGGGGCCGTTCCACCTGCGCTATAGTCTCCCCTCCAAGTCTCTATCACGTCTCGGATGTGCCTTGGCAACCTTAAGTCGCTTTTTACGTTTAATAGCCAAAGTAGGCTCAATACCTCGGTAGGGCGTTAAAGTGCTGGAATGATATTTTCCTTTTGTCACTCCATCAATACCAATTAGCTCATAGGTGGTGGGACTCACCTGCTTGCTGATGGCGAAAGGACCTTTACGGCGCGCCATGAACTTATGGGTGACACCCTTCTCAGCATTACTATGCATATGAGATTCTACCAACACACGATCACCTATCTGGTAGGCAGGTCCAGGACGGCGGCCTCTATCGGCGTATTCCTTCCTTCGTACCTGTTGTTCCTTGATCTTCTTATTTAGCTGTTCCAGATTATCGGCGAAACGCCGTAAATACGGGTTAAATTGACCTTCGTAATTGTCCGAAGAGACAATGCTGCGAATGTCATCTACGAGGTGAAGAGGCACTCTCATCTCGCGTGCGAAAGTTAAATATGCGGCGGACTTACTTGTCCCTTGATTTGGGGCGCTGTTGAGAGCAAAGCGTACCAGAGGTAGCTTACTGGGCCAGTCGTGATGATTATAGTCTGCATGTAGGAGGATGGAGAGCATCAGCTTCATCTCCCTATTTTTGCGCTCTGCTGGATTGGATTGGGGATGATAGAAGGGTGTTAAACTCTGTTGAATCCCGAATCCAAACAAAACTCTTTGCATCACCGTAGAAACGAATTGGACACCGTTGTCAGATATAATTCTGCGCGGCAATCCATAACGAAGAAATACCTCTTCAATCAGGATTTTACTGCAGGTCCCAGCCGTGGCTTCCGCAAGGGGAAATATCTCCACCCATCGGCTAGCCACGTCCTCAACTATATCCACCTTTCTCCTTGAGGACCTTCGGGTAAAGGTCCAAATAGATCTATGGATAAGACCTCGAAGCGCTGCTGCGGGGTTGGGGTTTGTAGTAAACCAGCTGGCTTCAGATTTGTGGGCTTGTACTTTTGGCATAATTCACAGGCCCGGACATATTGTTGTATATATTGTCTCATGTTTGTAAAATAGTATCGCTCCCTTACCTTTTGATAGGTGCGGTCGATCCCTGGATGACCGGCCGTAGGCGCGTCATGAAACTCCTTCATGACGTTAAGTCGCATTGACTTTGGTAGTACGAGCAAGGGTTCCTCATTATCGCCTTCAGGATCCGCCCTATACAGGACACCCTGAGTCATGTAGTAACCTTTGTCCGTCCAAGGCTCTGAATCTCCTGCTTCAAAAGCCTGGATGATCTTAGCACAATCGGCGTCTCCCAATTGGGCATCGCGGATCTCCGTGGGGTCACGGTGAGGCAAATCCAGAGTAACTGGACACACGTCGCAAGTAGTGTCTGTTAAGTCCACAGGTCGACTAAGAGTATCAGCTATAACATTGATACGACCTGGGGTGTATTCAACATTCAAGTTGAAAGATTGAATCTTCAAGGCCCAGCGGGCTAAGCGTCCGCTTGGCGTCTTCAACGATAATAACCACTTCAGTGGTTGATGATCCGTACCTATATTAACCTGGGCGCCTTCTAAATATCCTCGGAACTTATCAAGGGCCCACACAACAGCCAGGGCCTCACGCTCCGTAGTCGTGTAGTTCCGCTCGGCACCAGTCAGCAGCCTACTTGCATACTCGATGGGTTGTTCCGTTTTGATATCAGGTCCCTGCATTAATACGGCACCTAGCGCGTAGGCGCTAGCATCAGTCCTTAAAACAAAGGGTTGGTTAAAGTCTGGTTGGCGGAGGATGGGCGTGCTCGCTAAGCAGGTTTTCAAGTCCTCGAATGCTTGTTTCTGCGGATCCTCCCACTCCCAGGATTCGTTTTTACGGGTCAATTTAGTTAGAGGTTCACTTACCTTAGAAAATCCGGGAATAAATTTACGGAACCACGAACAAGTTTGCAGGAAGGTCTTCAGCTCCCTGATGTTAGTGGGTGATTCACGAGTCAATATATCTTTAACCTTAGAAGGGTCGACTTCGATTCCCTTTGCAGAGATTATATGACCTAAATAAGTGACTTTCTCTCTCCCGAATAGACACTTCCTACGGTTGGCATGCAGGTTGTACATACGCAGCCTGTCAAAGACCTGTTCGAGGTCCCGTAGATGTGTGCTTAAATCTGGCGAAATGACCAAAATGTCATCCAAATAAGTAACCATATTAATATTTCCTAACCCTACCTTGAAACGGTCCATCAGACGTTGAAAGGTAGCCGGAGCATTCTTCAAACCGAAGGGCATCCGACAAAACCTATATGTCCCAAATGGTGTAACAAAGCAGGTTTCATCTCTGTCTGCAGGATGTACCTCAATCTGCCAATATCCAGATTTTAAATCTATTGTGGACTACACATTATGACTAAAATCCACATTCATTCCAGCATCCCTAAAAAATTATATTAAGAGGGACTTTGTAGCCCCAGGCAAAAGCATAAATAAGGTTGGAATCTCCATTCCATGCACCCTTACAATCACCTTTGTAGTTTGGACAATCTTACACAATTTAGAACCATCAGCTAACTTAATAATAGTTTCCACTGAATCTAATTTCTGGCCTTTAGCCACCAACACTGCACTTAAGCTATCACTAGCCACAGATTGTTTAGCACCTGTATCCACTAACAGTGAGCCACGGGAACCGCAGATCTCCACCGTCAGCTTTGGTCTCGCTCGGGGGTCCATAAGACTGCTACCCATTGCAGCAATCGCTTGGAAGTCTACCGTTGCAACCTTGCACGTCGGGCAATTTGAACGAATGACTCCAGGCGTTCCACATCCAAAACAGCTAACAAGAGATTGAGTTGTATTGGAACTAGACTCTTCCTATTCTGGACAAGAGAGCGGCCAGTTGATGATCCGTCATGATAATTTGTGTAGGCGCCTCTACCGAAGTAGGAACCGAAGACGCCGGCGAGGGGGGCAACAACATCACGGCAGGTGTGTCTAACACCGGCTGGACGTGCGTTGCATGTGGTGCAGCTCCAAGCTCCAGCTCAGGGCCCGCAGGCGCCTGGAAAGAAGGGCTATCCGCACGCGACCTCGTTAACACCATTTTGTTTTATAGTTAATATTAAAGTTTTTTTTTTTTTTTAATGTTATTTAAAATGTTAATTATGTATTACTTAACTGTCACTACACATTAAGTTATACACAACACTATAAGTACAATGTTTATTCCTAAAACTAATTGTAGTATTCACCAAAACTTGTTGTGAAAAAACGTATAACTGCGTAGAAGTACTAGAAGTGCAACCGGCGAGCAGTGTACATCAACGAAGAAATGCCGATGCGATAGAACAGGGCATGACAAGCGTTGAGTTGTTGACACGCGACGCAAAATATATATATCGAAACTAGTCAATTGCACTTAATATCTCACTTGAGTCCTATTTGACACTAATAAAGTCTTATTAAATTAATAAATAATAAATCCAAAACACCATTAAAACTAAATATCGACATTGCTTAAGTTCACTTCACACTTCTATTTTCTTGTTCTGTGTCGATACTGATGATCGTATGACCACTGTCAGCCAATCACAACGCATGATTACTGACGCCATTCTGGTGAAAAAGTTCTTGCAAACTCGAATTATTATTTACACTTATCTAATACACAACTACATTACTATTGTTTATAACACTTTATATTGCACAATAATAGTTTTTCACATTAAATATACTCGAGCTCCACGTTGGGCTGCCATTTTATAGCGGAAAGGAGCCAAGTAATTAAAATCACGTTCAAACATTTTTTATTCTCTTATAAAACTACTCTAAGCGCGCGGATGGCGGGGAGGATGCATGGATTGAGATAGCTACTACTAGATGGCGTGACTGCCGCGTCTATATTATATTACTTATATCGCACTGGTAGACGACGGGTTCGGTGGGGCCGTTCCACCTGCGCTATAGGGCCGATATTAGAGACCCTTCTAATAATTAAAAGGATTATCCGCCACAGTTGACCAAACAAAAGGTGGTCCATTTTCATTAACATCCACGAATATCATCGCAGAAATCAATCCCCGATTCTAAAATATCCTCATCAGGTAAAACTTTAGAAAGTTTCACTGCCTGCTTACGCAGTTCCTGCACCCTATCAGTAGGTACACTTCCTCTATAAAAACTTCGCACAATAGTTCTAATTTTTGAAGGCTTAAATATTCAATAAGTAACGACATTTTGTGAGCACAGTTACTTTCATAGAGAGTTTACAAAAACTAATCCGTCCTGTTACAAATAATGAATATAACATATTCTTTATTTAAAACAAAAAAATAAGAAAAATAAAAAATAAGAATAATAATAAAAAAATAACTTAAAAATAACACACAAATATTAATAATGTAAATTTGTTGTGTATTTTTTTTTTCTTAAAAAAAAATTACCAACAAGAATAAAAAATAATAAAAAAAAATAAAAAAAAATAAAAAAACACAATTAAAATATTTACAAGAAAAAAAAACAATAAAAAAAAAACAAAAAAATATATATTTACAAGATCCCGCGGTTTGCCTCGGATTCGAACCGGGGTGCACGACAATATAGCGTTGTCGGCTATCTATATGGGCTAGGAGTCCGCCTTGACGTTAGTCGTCTTATACGACACCCTGCCTCGTGATTGGGTTGGTGCTATTCGATCCCGGCCACCACACGGGGATTAAAAAATAATACACAAAAAAAAAACAAAGAAAACGTTTTACAAAAACGACACAATACACAAAAAAAAATGGTATAACCTGGATGTTGATATATTATGCTAAAAAGTAGCTATAATTAACACGTTGGGCGTCAATTTATGTGACGAAGTCCTACCTACAGGTCATAAATTGGCTGTGAGATAGAAACAACGTACATAGAATAAAAAATAAAATTATATTAAAGTAAACCTAGCTATTTACAAACTATTAGAAGAAGAGCGAGAGAGTATAATAAGAGAATAGGTTCTATCAACATCCAGATTATGTGATGGGAAGAATGCTACTGATTATACGACGATCGGGGAGGGCAGCGTCCAACGTCCTTCAGTGGCAGGCCAGGCTCCGGGCAGCGGTCTGTTATGGTCGGCTATGGCAGGCCGTGACGTATGCTGAGCAGACGGTGTCCAGGCTCCGAAAGAAGGATCCAGGCTAAGTTCAGCTATGACCAGCTGGGATGTCTGTAGACGGTGGCAGACCAGGCCTCAGAAAAAAGGTTCCAGGCCAGGTTCTGCCGTAGTGGTGTTTCTACCTCGGACTTGATTCTCCACCTCGGACTTTATTCCTGGAATCATTTGAAGGGAAGCCTAAGTATACTGCTTCCAGCCCTCGTTGTCTTTAGTTTTTGGCAGGGCAGCAACAATAATTGTGCATTGCGTAAAACTGCAGGACGGAGGCTGGGGTGGAGTGCTAGACAGACGTACGGACACAGTACAATATTTATATAAATTCTAGTGAACCCTAAAAACGTCCCTATGAAAGTACTGTATAATTAACTCACCAAATTAATGTTGGAACTCCGAACTTTGTGCGTCACTATTATATATTTTTGTAACTAACAAATTATTACAAACACACACTCGCGATCTTAGCAATTTATCAAATGGCCTGCGGTACTCTGACCGCGGCCTATTTATGTTAAATTTGAAGTAATACGTTACTTCGACTTGTAAAATGCATTTATTTAAACTACCTGCCTCTTTTGCATTTTGCACTTTTGCAAAGGGTAATTTTAAATCCTAAACTATCCGTTCCATTTCGTGGACCGTCGTAAATCTTGTAACATAAAAAGTAACGTTCCGTTACACTGTCCTTTATTAGACTATCTGCCAAGGTCTCGAAGTCACAAGACATGCTTAGACAACCTAAGCATAGGTTTCGAAGCTGTGTGATGTACTCTTCATAATTTTCGTCCTATTTCTGGTCTTTTGTAAAGAACTTGTATCTTTCGTATGTGACGTTTTTTTTTGGTATGAACTGTTCATCATATTTTGCGAGTGCTTGCGTTAGGGTATTTTTCTCGTCTAAATTGAACGTGTTATATAGTCTGAACCCTCTGTCACCTATAATGCTTAGAAGCTTTTTTGAAAAAGAACATTTGCAATTGAATTTGCGCCATATACTTTGCTGAAATCTTATTATCCTTCGTTATATATCTCTTGAAAGCTTTTTCTGACATAGGACACTTTACTTCTACACAATAAGTCCTACTTATGCCATCAGAAGATGCTCCAATATCTGGGTAGTTTTTTTTCAAAATAAAGCCATCCTTCTCAATTGTCGCGAAGTATGTCGCGAAATGACGAATTATTTAACATAGCAATAATAACGAATATTTCGGTGTGGTAATACTTAAATGTGAACAGCTGTTTTTTTCTGACGTTAAAAGAAGTGGGGGGAAAAAAGATTTAGACAGGTACGGACAAGATGGTAGGCATGTAGGCTGAGTTTTAATTTTGTAATTTCTTTAGAGATGGTTGGAAGTTAAAGGGTAAATTAGAAAGAGATAATATGTAATTGTGAGTGTTGTAGAATAACTTTTAATGTCGATGATTATATTAGTTGGTGTTCTGAGTCTGGTTTCGAGAAATGAGAAAGTTGCCGTATTAAAAGGTTAGTAAGAAATTAAGTGTATTAATGAGGAATATTAATGAATGAGATATAGGTATGACTTGGAGGTTGTGGATGACTGTAAGGTAAAATGATGAGACAAACTACAGGGTTATTTAACCTAAGATCGTTGTGTTAGTAAAAGCAGGTCTAAGATGACTGCCAGATCCTTGAGCGGATTAGTAACTAAAGCAGGTCTGAGAAGACTGCCAGATCCTGAAGTGGATTAGTAACGAAAGCAGGTTTAAGATGACTGCCAGATCCTTAAGAGTGTTAGTAAGAGAAGCAGGTCTACGATGACTGCTACTAAGAGAGCAGGTCTAAGATCCTTGTGTAAGAAAGACTGCCAGTTAGGTAGAGGAGGGTGGATGAGTCTATATCCTCGCGTCAGCAAGGGATGGGTTCCGAGCCGATCCCTGCAATAAACCTAAAAGCCACAAAAAGAGACACGAGAAGAAGATGCGGTATGGATCCAGGTGCAGGGAGGTGACACCGTATGCAGAGACCAGCGACATTGCCGCACTCATAGATGTTGGTGAGGTAGTGATAAAGACCCTGTGAGTATATGTATACAATAAATTATTTTAATTGCCGCTGTAACACCTATGACCTAGGCTTATGATAGTTCGCTAAAGCATTTGCGACATCAATTTTCTCTCCTCTTTTTTCAACTAGTTTTATAACAATTTCCTCCAGTTTTCTTCCCCTTTTCAAGTCTTTTAATTATACAGAACCAGTAATATGTTCCACTAATGTACCATCAAAAGTCTTACAATGGACATTATCATAGGCCTTTGAAGCTGTTACTCTAGCATTCCTTAATTCATGCCACAAAGGACATGAAGCTTGACCTTTTGTCAATTTTCGCACTTCCTCACATATTTGTGAATCCATGGCAGTTGAGCAATAATTAATAAATTGGATGGCATTACAGGTGGATTGATTATCAGGAACTGAGTGTGTCAAATAATGTATTGACAACATTTCAACTGGAAAAAAATCTTTGAAATATTTTAATAATTGTGTGTCAAATTTCTTAATTATTTTGCAATGTTTTACAACATCTTCAAGGAGGTCAATTTTTCTATGAACAGTTTCCGGTGTTTGCGGTTTATTAATGTCCTTTATTTTAATGAATTTCAAAGAGCTACCAACTGATGATAATTTTGCCCGCTTCCAGTAACATTTAACATCTGTTACGGGAGGATCTTTACCCCTCCTATAAAGCCAAGCCAAAAATGCAATAGCATGTTTGCATCCTCCTAAAACAATAGGGGAATTTATTAACTTAAATTTATAAAGTATGTAATATTTAGTGTTAATCAGCAACATAATTAAGTAACATTTTACAAGCTGGTACTTGATGAGTACTAAATATCTAAATCAGGCTTTGACAACTTTTTTTTGATGACCAAAATATAAAGAAAATTTGTTTGTTATAGTCAAACATGTGACATAATTATATAATATTTATATTATTACTTTAAAATTAACACGGTAAAAAATATTTGGTTCTTAAATAAATTATGGTAGTGGGGTTTATTTTCAGGGGTAGGTTAAGGAAACCATTAAGTTAAAGTTCACACACTATATTGAAAAGATTCAACAGTACATTAATAAAACTTAGTCGAGAGAAAATTACAATAAGACTACGATGGCGGTATCGAGTCGGCGCGGCGCCTACGCATGTACGTGCGTACGCTATTCGGTATCTGGACGACTGCTGGCCACCGGCTCCAGCGGGCGGGCGGCGTGCGACGCATTGTGTGTCGCACCATTATTCATATATTAAAGAGATATAGGCATATCCTATTGCGCATGCGCGTCCGAATTATCTACGGAGAATCGCGAAGGTAACCGACCGCGAGCAGAACGCTGTGGTAGAATACGAAGGTTTGCTATATACTCCCCCTCTAGTTCAGGAGTACGCCCTCGTTCCTGGACTTGCACTTCCTTACCTTCAACTATTCCAGGTGGACGTCCCCGTTTCCTCTTAGGGATAACTGGACTAGGCAGGACACCTTCGTTACCGTGGTAACGGATTATGTCATGAACGTGGTACTTGCCAAGTACCCTGTCCGGCTGTTTGATTTCAGCAACTTCGTAAGTTGTGGGACTCAACTTTCTTGCAATGCGATAGGGTCCATCGCGTCTCGGCAAAAACTTAGAAGTTATTTCTTTAGCAGTATTGCCAAGTACATGGGATTTTAATAAAACAAAATCACCTACCTGAAAGGGGTCTGTTCGACGACGAGTGGTGTCAGCTTACTCTTTATTCCTGTCCTGCTGTGTTTCCACGCGTTCACGAACAGCTGATAGAGAATTTAAAAACCTTCTGAAGTACGGTGTAATTTGAGGCACGAAATTGTCTTTATTTTGAATGGCACGAAGGTCGCGCGAAACTCATCTCCCTGGCGAAGGACAAAAAAGCTGGTGACATACCAGTCGTGCGACATTTTGCGCTATTAAGGGCAAAACGAATAACCGCAAGCTTCTTCGGCCAGGAAGTGTGATTCTCTTCCACGAGTTGTGCCAACAAGACTTTCATATCGCGGTTTTTACGCTCCGCAGGGTTACCTTGTGGATGGTAGAGTGGGGTAAAACTCTGTTATATACCCAAAACCAACATGCCTTGGCGCATTACTACCGACACATACTGCACCCCGTTGTCTGATATAACCCTGCGTGGTAAACCAAATCTCATGAAATATTTTTCGATCAAAACACGTGCACAGGCTTCTGCTGTAGTCTCCTTAAGCGGATATATTTCTACCCACCTGGTGGCCGTGTCTGCCACGAGAAAGATCCAACGCTCCCTCTGGTTCCCTTCCGGCAATGGACCAAAAAGGTCAATGGCCAATACCTCATTACGTTGATTCATCAATGGTGTTTGGAGAAGACCTGGTGGCTTGGCGTTAGTTGCCTTGTAACGTTGGCAGTGAATGCAGGCCTTTATATAATCTACGATTATTTTCATTCATTCCTGTAAAATAGTATAAATGACTTACCTTCTGATAGGTTCTGTCAACACCTGGGTGACCAGCTGTAGGTGAGTCATGCAGTTCCTTCAGAACCTCTGATATCTGGGCAGCGGGGGCTCTAGAGAAAAATCAGGCGAGGCGACGTGTCGTGTCGCCTTCGATCAAAACTGCATAGACTTTGGCAGGTGACAGCGTACCTCACGCCTACTGTCACTGTCAAAATACATACGTTTTTGACTGAGGCGATGCGACATGTCGCCTCGCCTGCTTTTTCTCTAGAGCCCCTGGTATACTAGTTGAGGCGATTCGCTCTCAGAATCTGGATTATACCTGAATAAAACGCCTTGATCCATTATGTATCCTCGTTCAGACCATCTTTGAATAGCAATCTCATCCGTACCCTCAAATTCCATTATAATTTTATTTAATTCTGGGTCGAATATCTGCTCTTTACGGAGCAGGCTGGGTGTTTTTCTTGGCATATCGCAGACGACTGAGCAAACGCCGCAAGAGTTGCGGACATCACTCGAACAAATAGGCCTGCTAAGCGTGCATATTCCCTATTACCAGAAGAGCCTTGGGTAGATGTTGCAATAGATTTGATAAGTCCTCTTCCAAGTAATGATTACATATTTGTAGTCATTGACTATTACAGTAGATATAAGGAAGTTAAAATCTGCAGGAAAATCAACATATATATATCATCACGGGTGCCTTACGGCGCCCGAGACCGCCTAGACGGCCCCAGGGTACCCAGCGGAGGGGTTTTAATCCCACCTCGTTGTAGCCGATGGTATGAGTCTACACCGAACAAGTGGCTAACTCGTCGCGATGTTTTGGATAGACTCAATAACCCATCTATAAACAGTTTCACAAGTTGGTATAGTGAAACCGGGACCGACAGCTTAACGTGCTCTCCGAGGCACTATAGTGATGTTGTCAAACAAATGTACATAAATTTTTAAATTAAAAACTCATTGGTACACACTGGGATTCGAACCAGGGACCTAAGCGTTTTTAAGTCCAAGGTCTAACCAACTAGGCCACCACGTAGAAAATCAACAGTCTGGAAATAATATCGTTGTTAAAGGAAAATTTAGCCGTTTAGGAAATCCCGCTTTCATAACCTCTCACAACGGCCGACAGTTCTGTAGTGAAGAATTTAAAAACTTCTGTAAAGAAAGAAATTTTACTATATTTAACACAGTACTATACTGGCCCCAGCAAAACGGGGAAGTAAAACGCCAAAATAGAGACATTTTAAAACGCCTAAAAATAAGCCAAGCTGAAAACAAAAATTGCAAAGATATCTAAGAATGCACAATAACACGCCACACACAGTGAAGCCAGATAGACAAAATTCCTATGATTAGTGATTTAGCATATAAAACGGTAGACATGGAAATTAGAGATAGGGGCAAAGAAAACAAAGAAAAAGGAAAGCTATGTGCATAGAAAGTGTATGTATAGATTCAAAGTGAAAAGCAAAACAATATGTATTAGAACCTGGGGATAAAGTGTATGTAAAAAATATGAATAAAGACGACGAATTAAGATGATGAGACGGGAAAACTTTATAGACGAAACATAGTGCATCTCAAAAAGATTCAAGGACAATGGAAGGTTCTAGATGAAGAGACAGGAAATGATATAAATAGTGACTCTAGTATAGAAAGAGATGGTTAATGTGGTAAGTATATAAGTAGTGTAACACAAATTAATTTTGTGTTTAATTTTTTTGTTAATTCTATTTATTTTTATAATATTTTAATCTGACTAGGCTACACTACTGCCATCTATTAGCAAATATGGAAACTAAATATAGAAAAATATTATTTCATCCTTTATTGCTATTAATTTATAATATTTTTATTTAACTATTTAATATTAACTAACTTCTAAAAATATTTCTTTTAAAATAATAAACTTAATGGTAACACAATTCTGTTGACAAATTCAAAGTCACTGTGGGTCATAATAACTAAGCCTTTTCTACCTTACAATGAAGGATAAAACCAATTAATTTAGGGTATTTACATATTTTGAGTTAGTTATATATACAAGTGCTACTCCTCGGTTCGAAACAATATAAATAAAACTCAGTCAGAATGAACGGTGAACATTCTCAAACAATTAATTAAATATGGACGCTGTGCCACTGGACGTGCATTATCTATCTTTGTAGAATTGTGTAATCTTAGTGAAACTTAAACCTAAATTAGTCAATAAACCTAACATTTAAATATTTAAATTATTGTTTTGTAATATAAATTATAGTGCAAGTCATAACTGCAGATGACAAACATTTCTCTGTACAACATACACTAGTATTAGATACCTAGCTTATAACTTGTAGTACTGTGACAGCACAAAAGTGCCAGCTCACCATTTTATCTCTACTTAGGCTGCCTTTGGGACTTCTGCTTTATTCTCAGCATTAATATCAAGTATACCTTATAAGAGTCTCAATAGTACTTAATTTCTACCTACCTATACTTTACTACTACTTACCTAAAAGCTGAGAGTAGGGCAAAAGTGTTATAGTAGTATAGAAATTTCATAAAAAGTGTATTATTGATTTAAATGATCTGTTTAAATAAATTGTTGTTGGTATTGGATATATTATTTAACAATTAAAAATTGCAATGCTATGATTTTAAAGCCTGAATTAGATTCTTTAGGCACCCGGGTTTCCAAGTGAAACTTAAGGCATTTTCAAATATTTTTAATATGCTTATTTGGACAAACCTATGATAGATAATTAGACGTGGGTTACTAAATAAGTTCAATTAAAACAAAGGAGGGATGTAGTGTATTGCTATCCTTGTCTCGTCACTGATGCGTTGCCGAGCCAAGTATATGATCTGCGAGTATAATATATGTGCATTATATTGTGTAAGGTGGGAACACTACAATTTCCTTCCCAATTCATCAACCATTATCCGTTTCCATCCATTCTATTTATTACTACACGTATATATAATATTATTTACGTTATTTATTTTATTTCATCACGTATCCTACATTTTAAGCTATTTCGTAGGAAACGTGTATGACAAATAATTTTGGCATTCTTTACCGGCATTCTCTACACGTATTTAATTAGCTATTTCGTGGAGAATTAATGATTCAGGTTCATAATTATTTTTTAGGGTAGGTTAAAATAATTATTTCAGATATTTTACTTTCTTATTCGTTTCGGTGATCATTATTATTATTCGTACATTTACTCATTCGTACATTCACTCATTCGTACATTTTCACTTATTTTTACTTATTAAATTTAAAATAATTGAAAAGTTCAAAAATTGTACACATTTTTAATCGAAGAATCCTTAATTAAAAAAATATATATATATTACCGTCATATCGGCGTTTTTTCGTTTTTTTTTACGAAAATTGTATTTATTTTGTTTGCTATTCAAATATTGGTTAAAAATACCAATATATATACGACTTCAACCGAAATGGAAGTAGACACAAAGCTTCTAATAAAAAAAAGAGGCAATAAAAGGATAATTGACGCTTTACGAAAATTTTGTGAAACTCCTAAATCATCAAAGGCCCACTGGGGCCCCAGCTGCTGAATTACAGGTACAATTATTAAAAGTAAACAGTGTTTACGAGTAGTTCGATCTCATCAATCATCACCAATCCGAACTCGAGCTCATTGATGACCCCCAACAACATGAGAGACAAAATTTTGAAGACGTTAAAACGTTAGACGGTAAAACTAAAATAGTTTTATCAGCACATCTAATTTGTTTATTAAAAATTCTGAGTTGCTTATTGTCAGAGAATATTCTCAAAACAGTAGCATCCCTGAACCTAAAAATATAACTAACATAAAATTACCCGCTATAAATTTACCAAAATTTTCAGGTAGTTATGAAAACTGGCTGGAGTTCAGGGATAGTTTTGATTCCCTTATTAATAAAAATGTCCAACGTACCTGTCAAATATCCAACGCTTCCATTATTTAAGGGCTGCTTTAGAGGATGGTGCTGCACAGGTCATTAGATCCATAGAATTTTCATCACAAAATTATATAGTAGCTTAGAATTTAATTAAAGAAACGTATGACAATCCAAGGCTGCTCATTCAAAATCACATTGAAAATATGTACATCAAAAATATTTTCAATGTAATTATGAATGAGCAGCCTTGGATTGTCATACATAGACAATTTTAAATAAAGAGTCTGCTATTTTAATTAGAAAACTAATCGACACAATTTTAATAAATCTAAGGTTACTTGAAACATTGGTGAACCGGTTACCCATTGGAACACTCTATTGATTTATATCTATCTTAGCACAAAAATTAGATACAGTTACAAATAGGGAATGGGAATCATATCGTGCAATGTTACAGTGTTCCATAACTTTAGACAAATTTATTCAATTTCTTAAAAACCGAGCAGACCTTTTAGAAAATATTAATAATAATTATAGTACTAGGTTGCCAAACGGAAAACCTATAGATAATTTTAGGGTTAAATCATTTGTCTCTCAAAATAAATCAATTGTATGCTCATTATGGAAGGGTGATCATTACCTTTATGCATGCACCACTTTTAAAGAATTATCGCTTGAGCAACGAATAGAAAAAAAAAATGTGTAAAGTTTGCTATAATTGTCTCAAGCCAGGGCATTTAAACTTTCAATGTCGCATGAGCTCATGTCAAATATGTCACAAGAAACATAATTCTTTATTACATTTACCAAGTCGTACCAACTTAGCTACAAGCTCTAATAATGCTAGTAGGGAGAAATGTGACACAAATAAGGTTGTTTATTCATGTATTTCAGCGGAGCAAGTGTTGCTGTCCACTGCACCACTGCAGTGGACAGCAACACTTGTGGGAGGCCTGCCCTCAGCATCCAAGTGTTGGATGCTGAGGGCAGGCCTCCCAGGGCTCGGGTATTGATGGACTCTGGCAGCTCGTCTGGGTTCATCACCGACTCCTTGTGCAGCAAGCTTGGTCTCCATGCGACCCCAGTCAATGTAAGCGTTATGGGTTTCAACAATGGATTAAGCAAATCATTAAACAGAGTAAATATTTGTGTCAAATCTCTCGTGAAAATTATAGTTTTGAATTACATTGTTTAGTATTACCTAAAATTACACAAAAATTGCCAAATGTCAGAATAGACATGAGTCGCTTTAATATTAGTTTAGCCGACCCAAACTTCTTTGAACCATCCTCCATTGATATTTTAGTAGGAGCGGATTAGTTCTGGAATTTATTATGTAATGGTCGTATTTGATTAATATCTGGCCCGGTTAACGGTGTCACTAATGCTAACAAGGTTAGTTGCAATTTTATTCAAGATATTGATCAACAATTAACAAAGTTTTGGGAGTTCGAGAAAGTTCCAAATAAGGAACCCTGGAATTTAGAAGAAATTAATTGTGAAGAACATTTTAATAAAACGATATTGAGATTAAGTAATGGGCGTTTTTGTGTAAAATTACCGCTTAAGGTTTCATATCATTATTTAGGTAATTCATATATTTAAGCAAAAAATAGATTTTTCCATTTAGAAAGGAGGATAGAAAAGTTTCCTCGTGTTAAATCGATGTATGTTGATTTTATTAGAGAATATAAATTATAAATACTGTTTATAGATGGGTCATTAAGTCTATTCAAAACATTGCGAAGCTAAACGAGCTAGCCACTTGTTCGGTGTAGACTCATACCATCGGCTACGACGAGGTGGGATTAAAACCCCTCCGCTGGGTACCCTGGGGCCGTCTAGGCGGTATCGGGCGCCGTAAGGCACCCGTGAAGATATGTATGTATGTATAAATTATAAAATAATTTATCATTATGTAATGCTAAAAATGCATCATACTTTTTACCTCATCATGTAGTGTTTAGGGAACAAAGTTCAACAACGAAATTGAGAGTTGTACTAGGTAATAAACTAAATTATTATTATTAACTACTGTTGAACATATTTTTAACAATTTAAGTATTATTAATACATATGATTTCGCTGGAAGCTAGTAGTGAAATAGTAGCAATGAGCTAAACAAGGCACAAAATATTAATTAGTGTGTTATAAAGAAAAGTTCTTAATCTATAGAAAACTAATGTGTGTGTACTGCGATGCACTGGTTTTTAGGAGACAGTCTAATAAGATATACCTACTCACATTCTTTATAGATAAAGATACGTATATTTGTAGCTACTCGCAGATTAAGGGTTCGCCGGACTCCTACAGACGACTCTGTGACTGGTAGATTATTTCGAATAGAGGAAGAAATACTTAACATGAGAGGCAGCAAAACTGCAGAATTGTGCGAGATCAAAACTGCTCTTCGTACTTTATGTAGCTTGTTAAGCCGAATTTCGCAAAAAAATGGATCGCGATAACAGATTAAATTTCATTTATAACTTAAAATGAATGTTTTTACCTATTTATTTGTTTCTCTACATACTGAGAGCGCTTTACAGGATGTTCTACTCATCAATACGAAAGACTTCCAGTATGGTGCTATGTACACTCTGTAATACACTACATGGGGATTTTGTTACACTTTATAAAATAATATGGTTCTTGGATAACTTAATACTTTTTTTGGTTGATTTGGGCTTTAGAATGTTGGCCCTAATAAATATTGTTAGAGTATTTGATGCTTTATTTCTCGAATAATTTTAATCTAGGTGTAGGACAAATACATTTAGAACATAGCTAGTCAATATAAAAATTATAGTATTCAATGGGTAATGTTAAATGTTTTTAAGGAGGCAATTAATACTTAATAAGTCAAATTTGAATTGTTTCTGGAATAAGCTTAAATATACTTTGTGACAATTACAAGTGTATGTAATAAAAATGCCAAAGAGAGATAATCAATCGAAATGACGAACTAGACGAATTTATCACCATTATACGATATAATAATATGAATGTGATTTTATAAAAAAATTTGGTTATTTACAATTATTATTATTACAGTGTCATTGAACAAAATGATCTATTTAGTAAAGATCAATAAATAAATCAAATTTCTTTATTATGATCCATAGTTATTACATAAGATGTTACTATTACATATTATAGTCTAGTATGTTCAGCCTATAGGCTTTATATATAATATAGAAGTACACACTTATACAACAAAACTAAATACAACACAAAAAAGGCCTAAAACATTCAATACAAAATCTCCAATAAATATAGTTTTTATAAAAAAATGTGTTTAAAGTGTTTAATGTGATAAAAACAGTAATGAAAGTGAGTTACTTTACATAAAACATGGGTCGTGAACGAAAGATTCAAAAAAAGATTCAGAGGTATCAAGAGAAATTGGAGCGGTGCTAGCATCGCGAGCAAGCGATGTTCCGATCCGATCCGATTTTTTAGAAAATCGGATCAAGAGCATACGATCCGGCGATTTTTGGATCGGATCGGGACCATACGATTTTTTGGCGGATCGATACAAAACTTTAAAGATCGGATAGCCCGGATCGTTTGAATTAAAAGGCAGTATATTTACAACATTTGAGTAGGGTATTCTGGATTTTTTGTTATAAACCGACCTTGATCTTTTGTTTACGTTACGTTCCAAACTTGGCGGGTCTTTTGCGGGTGAATATACGCTAATCTTATTTAATTTAATTAACAAATCTTGTAGGTAAGAAAACAACATAAATATGTAGCCCGATTAGTTTCTATTTTTTACCATCACTGAGTGTTTTAGACATAAGCACGTTTTATTTTTATAAAACCGCTTAGTGAAGAATATTCTTTCAAATTATTCCTTATACATATATATAGAATTGTTTCTTAATTATATGCATTCGATCCGGATCGATTTCCTGAATATCGGATCGACGGCATGCGATCCGATCGGAGGATCGGATCGAGGCATTACGATCCGATACGATCCATAAAATCGGATCGACGAACAGGATCGCGCATCCCTATCGCGAGCGCAGACGCAGCCGCTACGAAGCCCTTCGAATCCCCGGGTAGTTCGGAAACGCAGAAGCCACCGCTGAGATCGGCAAGCTCTAACTCTGATTCTCATGACGGAGCCCCGCACCGTTGCCCCGGGACATTATTTTAGATGGTAAGTGAATAAAATAAATATTTAAAACCTGTTTCCGTGTTGGTTCGAGATATACCACGTAGGTTAACTTTGGTACGCGATACCAACTATGAAAACTTACAAAATATAACCCAAATGATTTTTATTAATAAATTTCCGTATTAGTATGAGATTTACTTTTAAATTACCGTTTTTTGATATAACATCCCTTTTACCAGCTGCATAGTTATCATTATATACAAAATTGCACGACATACATAAGTTATCAAGTACTAAAGTTTAATACGTAATTATTACGTTTTCAGACAACACAGGGTATGCATCTCCAGGCCGAATAGCGTTACAAGAGGCCCGGATAGGGATTACACCATTCAAGAGGAGTTTGTAAAAGAAATCCACAAGGGCATTGCAAAAAGATGGGATCATATCTTAATACATGGACTTAATAAGACTGAAAAGGATGAGATTCTAAAATATAAAACACCAACAAATTTCAAGCTTCTATTGCCACCAGACCTCAACGACGAAGTGGCCACAGCTCTGACCGAAACCTCTAAACTAAGAGATAGGGATAATCATTTCAGCAAAACAACGGCACGGCACGGCTCTGTGAAAGAACATTAAGACCGTTAACTGAAGAACCTGGGAGCAGGGACCGGACCTATATCCCCTTCATGGGTTTTTGAATGGGTTTTTAATAAGGATTTGCTTACCAAACCCGTTGCACCTCAAAAGTCAATTATAAAGCGCTATTAAGCGCTATTTTATAGCGCTAACCCATTGAAATCAAAATACGCATTGGGAAACCCCTTCATGTTATTAGGGTTTTAAAATAACAACTCATTGATTTAAACGATTTTGATATTACTGTGTAAGATTATAAGAGTTATTTTACATTAAATATTACGTTATTTTTTCATCGACGAAATGTTCAATTCTAATAAACTGCAATAATAATAATATTTGCAGTGTAAATTAATTATTAAATAAAACATGTTATTCGGTAACTGTAGAGAGATATATTCATATGACAGTAAGTGACAATTGACACATTGTTTTTTAGGGTACTGTAGGCAAATTGATTATAAATTCAACACGCCCCCATAATCAAACTGCTACATAGACCATTAAATTAAATAAACAAAAATCTATAACAAAATTAAACTAATCTAAATTCATGTCATTAACACATCTGACACATAAATTTAATTTTATGTAATCTGTACTTAATTGTATATAATTGTATGTAATAGCTTTAATAAAATGTGTAAATATAAATAATAGATTTAATATAATATGTAATTAAATATTTGTTAAAATGTTAGGTGTAATGAATAACCATGTACATACATGGTTATTCATTACACCTAACATTATAATTACCTACTGTATCGACTTATTAGTAATAACAATATAATTTTTGAATGTAATAAAGGAATTGTATAATATCTTTATTATTATATATATTAAAGGAATGTTTATAACATAAGCAATAAAAAATGATTTGAATAAATTAATTTAAAGTGTTGATGATAATGATATATATAATAAATTAAATTTTAACAATAATGAATATATATATAATTAATAAGAATTAATTTGATTTAATCTGTAAATATATCGTTTGAATTAAAAGGCAGTATATTTACAACATTTGAGTAGGGTATTCTGGATTTTTTGTTATAAACCGACCTTGATCTTTTGTTTACGTTACGTTCCAAACTTGGCGGGTCTTTTGCGGGTGAATATACGCTAATCTTATTTAATTTAATTAACAAATCTTGTAGGTAAGAAAACAACATAAATATGTAGCCCGATTAGTTTCTATTTTTTACCATCACTGAGTGTTTTAGACATAAGCACGTTTTATTTTTATAAAACCGCTTAGTGAAGAATATTCTTTCAAATTATTCCTTATACATATATATAGAATTGTTTCTTAATTATATGCATTACGATCCGATACGATCCATAAAATCGGATCGACGAACAGGATCGCGCATCCCTATCGCGAGCGCAGACGCAGCCGCTACGAAGCCCTTCGAATCCCCGGGTAGTTCGGAAACGCAGAAGCCACCGCTGAGATCGGCAAGCTCTAACTCTGATTCTCATGACGGAGCCCCGCACCGTTGCCCCGGGACATTATTTTAGATGGTAAGTGAATAAAATAAATATTTAAAACCTGTTTCCGTGTTGGTTCGAGATATACCACGTAGGTTAACTTTGGTACGCGATACCAACTATGAAAACTTACAAAATATAACCCAAATGATTTTTATTAATAAATTTCCGTATTAGTATGAGATTTACTTTTAAATTACCGTTTTTTGATATAACATCCCTTTTACCAGCTGCATAGTTATCATTATATACAAAATTGCACGACATACATAAGTTATCAAGTACTAAAGTTTAATACGTAATTATTACGTTTTCAGACAACACAGGGTATGCATCTCCAGGCCGAATAGCGTTACAAGAGGCCCGGATAGGGATTACACCATTCAAGAGGAGTTTGTAAAAGAAATCCACAAGGGCATTGCAAAAAGATGGGATCATATCTTAATACATGGACTTAATAAGACTGAAAAGGATGAGATTCTAAAATATAAAACACCAACAAATTTCAAGCTTCTATTGCCACCAGACCTCAACGACGAAGTGGCCACAGCTCTGACCGAAACCTCTAAACTAAGAGATAGGGATAATCATTTCAGCAAAACAACGGCACGGCACGGCTCTGTGAAAGAACATTAAGACCGTTAACTGAAGAACCTGGGTGGGAGAAGCAGCAACACTAATAGCAGACTTACATTTTATGCAAAGTAAGGATAATTTATTCTTCTCATAAATGTATATGTTCAGCTTTTAATAATATTATACAAAATAAAGAACCCTTAGAAGAATGGTTTTGTTCAGGACATTAATACCAAAAAAAATAAATTCAGAATTACCAAAAAACTGGCGCCCAATACATGTTTTCAATGTATGTATAAATTACTGGCAACTATTTTATCTGAAGTTATTTATAATCATTGTTCAAACAATAATTTGCTATCAGAATATCAAAAAAATCTCTTATATTTTGTTTATCAATAAATCCATTATCTAAATTATAAAATTAAGAGTCCAACATGGTAGTTCTTACGCTATTCTTTATATATGCAAAATGCATTTATGTGTTCATTCATGGGTGTATGTTCATATAATGGAACAACTCCCTACCCCTATCATAAATTACTTATACCTACAAATAAAATAATCAGAACAACAAAAAAAAACATAATGTAGGTTCACGCAACCATTGCTTATTCAGTTTCCCAGAAGCAGCAAGAAGTAATTATGTAGCTAATTCTTTTATATATATGTCATGTAAGATACGTAACGAAAGGTTTACAAATGTTGATATTTTCAATATTTCGTTAGCTCAATTTATTTATTATTTATTTATTTCAAGAAAATCGACAACGTTTCATTAAAAAATAGTACAATAGTACAACATTATCATAAGACCAATAAGAAATTTTCATTAATATAGACGAAGTAAGATATGGATAAAGAATACAATCAATTATAAAATATGTATGTGCACATGGGTGCGTGTAAGTGAGTGTGCCTACCTGTGTTCGTATATGTATGAGTGCTAGTGAGTATATGTGAGTGTGTGAATGATTGAGTTATCTATCGCCAAACAACGAAGAATCCAAATGATCCATAATCGCACCCCTAAATGCTCGCTTACCGCCATTATAAATGTCTATATTAATAAACTTAGCATTATACTTGTGGTGAGTCCGAGATAGTAATTGTAGTATCGTCTCTTTCTGCTTTATCTTCGCGTGTTTAAAAAAAAAATATTTAAAAAAAAAGTTACTGTCAACCGTCACATTATCATTCGTTTTTTTCGCGCTGCGTAATACGCGTGATAGCTATTATACGCTATTTTATCAGTGCGTGTGATATTTATGTTTTTAGTTGTTTTTTCATCATTATATTATTGTTATTGATATAAAAATGGGTAATAGGAAAGTTGAAAGAAAACTAAAGAAGTTAGAGGAAAAATTAGAGCGCTATAAAAGAAATTTTGGACAAGAATCGGCAGATACAACATCAGAAATTCATGATGAAAATACAAGTAAGTTTTTAGTTATTAAGCTGTAAAAATACTTAAATATTCGTATTTATTTACTAGATTAACATACTTTCCGTGGGAAAGTTGCCTCGAAAAAAATACGCTTTTACAGTATTTTGTGTGACGAAATACTATTTTCTCGTGGGGAAAATAATGTACCTAAGGCCCTGTTTGTTTTGGTATTTTGTGTGACGAAATACCTCTTTTCCGTGGGAAAAGTAAAGATCAATTGTATCTAAAGACCTAGGTACTATCATTAAAATATTATACAAATATTACTCTAAAAGGTGGGGTGCCTGCCTAATAAGTTATCCATATATAATTTAATATGGAAGATCATTATGATCAATATTTCTTGTGTAAACAGGTCCCGAGGAGGCACCTCCTCCAGACATATTAATTGAGGACCTTCCCGTCATAGTCGACAATGTTGAAGAGATGGACACTGAGACTTTAGAAGGTTTTGGGGATACCCCGGGAGCTGAGAAGGTATATGGACCCCCAATGATATATAAAATCCTAAAAGATTATCTTGGAAGGCCTCACAAAGGAGGAAAAAGCTAAACTAGAAGTGAACTGCCTTATACCACAAAATTGTCAACTACTGGTGGCCCCCAAGCTCAATCCTGAGATTAAATGTGTGCTTACAGAACCCCAAAGATCTAGGGACCAAAGATTAAGGTTAAGGCAACAGGAAGTAGGCCTGGTAACGGGTGCCAAACTAAAAAGTTCACACCTATTGTGCAAAAAAGATTTGAATAAGGCGGAAGTGGTGAAGACCTTAGGAGAGGCTTCAAGACTTATTTCCAATCTGCATTTCCAATACACGGATATAAGACGGAAATTAATTGCCCCGAACTTAGACAAAAATTTGCAGTCTGTTTTATTGGCTAACAAGAGAGACATGTTTTTATATAGTAATTTAGTAGAGAAAAATAAATCTTGCAACGTTTTAAAGAAGATCTCATCTAATATTTCAGTTAAGAGACTGGCCCAGAAAAACTACGAGCTCCGTCGTTCAGGGGGGGTCCCGCTGCGTATCAAACCCGGGGAGGAATGATACAACGTCAACCGTAGCGGGGCAGAGCTTCATACCATCAACAACATGCCAGATATAGAGGTTAGGTTTGCTGGTAGATTATGCTTTTTTTATAACTGTTGGTTAAATATTACACAGGATGAGAGGGTCTTAGGTTGGATAAAAGGTTATATAGTTCCATTTGATTCAATTCCATTTCAAAAATATTTTTCATATAATAATAACCTTAGTGCTTCCGAATATAAAATAATATCAATAGAAATTAATAAATTATTAAAGCTGGGCTCTATAACACAATGTAACCCAATTTTTAACCAGTTTATCTACTGTTTTTACTATTCCAAAGAATGATGGTTACCATAGGTTTATTTTAAACTTAAAATCTCATAATAAGTTTATAACTCATTATAAAGGGTGTTTTTTTTAGAGGTTAGGTTTTCAAATCGGCACTATTTTATTCGTAGATTGTCTTTTTGACAGCTGTCACTTGATTTATGCTCAGTTAAGTTTGCCATTTCATAATGAATAGACTTACACCTGAACAACGTTTGCCAATCGTGAAAATTTATTACGAAAATAATGGTTCGGTTCGCGCGACGCATCGCGCGCTGCGTCTTTTTTAGCGATGAAGCTCACTTTTGGTTGAATGGGTATGTCAATAAGCAAAATTGTCGAATTTGGAGTGAACATAATCCACAAGCCATTGCTGAGACGCCGTTACATCCTCAAAAAGTCACTGTTTGGTGTGCTCTATGGGCAGAGGGAATTATTGCTCCATATTTTTTCAAAAATGAAGCCGGCCATAGTGTTACAGTTAATGGAGAACGCTATAGAGCCATGATTAATGAATTTTTCGTGCCTGAATTAGACGATGTTGATGTGGACGACCTTTGGTTCCAACAAGACGGTGCTACGTGCCATACAGCCAACGCAACAATCGATTTATTGAAGGAAACTTTTGGTGAGCGTATTATCTCGCGTCGTGGACCTGTGGAGTGGCCTCCAAGATCGTGCGATATAACACCGCTGGATTATTTCTTGTGGGGCTATGTGAAGTCGCTTGTCTACGCAGATAAGCCCGAGACGCTTGACGTCTTGGAAGAGAATATTCGGCGCGTTATTGCTGACATACGGCCCCAATTGCTGCAAAAAGTGGTCGAAAATTGGGCCTCTCGCCTGGAATTTATTCGAACCAGCCGCGGCGGCCACTTGCCCGAAATCATTTTTAAAACATAATGGCAAACCCTTATCTTTATAATAAAGCTAAATTCTTGGCCATACCATTAAATTATATGCGTTTTATTTCATCTTGAAAACCTAACCTCTAAAAAAAACACCCTTTATATAGAAGAATAGAGAAGCATTTTAAATTAGAAGACATAAGGGTGGTATGTAAGTTATTGACAATAGGTAATTTTATGTGTACAATTTAGAATTAAACGAACTTACCTGGTGAAGTTCGATTCTAATTATACGAGTATCACGAAGAAGACGATTACATTACAAGCAGCAGTACGTTGTATGGTGCCGGTCGTTGTCACATTTTTACAGAACAGAGACAAACAGAAAAAAGGTGTCTGTCTCGCTCACACCCGCTCCTTACCGATGCCGTAGCGCCCCCGCATCATTACGTTTAAAGTTTATACTAAAATTTCAAAATTTTGAAAAAATAAAATAATGGGTAAAAATAAATATTAAAGGGTTGGGAGGGAACTAGGTAATCGTCTTTTTCGTGATACTCGTATAATTAGAATCGAACTTCACCAGGTAAGTTCGTTTAATTCTAAATTATACTTCGTATCCCTTCGAAGACGATTACATTACAAGCAGATGTTTAAAGTTATAAAAAATTTTGAAAATTTACCAAGTACTATATTGATTTTCAATCGAAACAGTGTAGTTACCAAGTTTCAGGAAAATAATGTTATTACAAAATCCGCGTTTTCTGTAACCTCTCTATTATAATATTTTAAAAATATGTTTGAGGAATCACTCCAGCCCGCAGTCCTCCGAACCACTTGTAAATTAATTCCTTTCCTACGCGCTGTGAAGTATACGCATGGCAGGTACTGTGTGCACCAAATATTAAAGTGTCATACCACTGTTTTGTAAGCTAAGTTTTACCCTTTTTGTGAGGTTTTCTAAAGCTTATAATCAAATTATTAGTAGAGTCTGTTCTAAGATATTTTAAGAGCTAGAGCCGGGCATATATTTGGGTTTTCTTTTATGTAAGGCAGTTTAACAAGTGGTTGAAAGGACCCAGGCCTAGAAGTCTTTATGAGGTCGTCAACCCTAATTATTATGATAGATTCATTAATAGTTATATTTGTAACTTTAATAAGACTCAGAGTCTGCATTTTTTGTGCAGAAGCAATAGCCAAAAGTGTTATGGTTTTATATGATAAGTCCTGTAGAGTTACATTATCATATGGATAGTATTGGCTCAAGTAATTAATAACAATAATGGTATCCCAAGTAATATCCTATTTGGGAGTGGGTGGCCTTAGCCTGAATACTCCTTTTAATAATCTAGTAATACAGTCATTAGATGTTACATTTGTGCCTAAAACCAATGCTAGAGCCGATCTAGAGGTATTTAAGGTGCTGTAGCTAGCTCCAGATTCAAAACTTTCTATCAAGTCTACTTGGGTTATATTTGCATTACAATAATCAAACCTGTTATTTTCACAAAAATCCACCAAGATTTAAGGGCAAAATTATATTGACTTAATGTTGTTTTCGATAGGGATGCCATAAGTAAATTTAGAGACGAATTTGGGACACCTCGCTTTTCGAATGACTGCCTAATAATCTCG
This sequence comes from Monopis laevigella, assembly GCA_947458855.1. Taxonomy (NCBI): domain Eukaryota; kingdom Metazoa; phylum Arthropoda; class Insecta; order Lepidoptera; family Tineidae; genus Monopis; species Monopis laevigella. Next base: position 12,385,411 of record OX381594.1, on the reverse strand, counting down.
CTGCCACCAGGGTAAGATCTGCATGGAGTGGGTGAGATTCTCTGAAAGGAGAAAGTAACAAATTTGGTTGAGGGTGTAAATATAACACCTGTGAAATTATATGCTTTCGGTATAGTGGGAACCATGATTGGGAAGGCCAATATGGAACTACTAAAATACCTTCAGCATTATCAGTTATATATTTATGTACCACCTTAGTGATAAGACTGAATGGTGGGAAGGCATAAAATTTTAACTCTTTCCAATTAAAGGTAAATGCAGCCACAACTTCAGATTGAGGATCAAACTTCCACGAAGCATACCTCTCACATTTGTGATTCTGTATGCTTGCGAAGAGATCAAAATTTGGTGTGCCAAATGTGTATGTTATTTGTTTAAATGCATAATCTGCAAGAGCCCACTCCGTGCCCGATGAGAGTTTTCGCGAGGCCTGGTCAGCAACAACATTATCAGCGGATCTTATATAAGAAGCAAAAATAAATATATTGCAGTCTTTACACCACTGCCATATGTCACGTGACAATTTATTTAGGTGAGTATTATTAAACCACCATTTAAAGTCTATAGTCAGATGAGGACCTAAAGACATTTTCTTGTTGTAATTATCAGTGTAGTTAAGTGCCAAAAACTTTTCTCTTTTCAACAGCTTGGTATAAACCCAACTATAACTCACAGCTGGACATGCTGAGGTAAGAATACCAGTAAATTGGGCCAGCTGTCTGATAGTACATTTTTTTATTATTTTGAGAAATAAACTTTTTGCCCATATTTAATTCTTATTTTCTTTTCTTGTAGTGTCATGTTGGAAGTATTAAACATAAATTCAAGAAATTTACAATATGTCCTTGGTACAAATTATGGAATTCCATAAGAAACATAACTTCTTTCTATCAGCTTTATTAACTGATAATAGGAAGTAAGCATCTTTAAGATCTAAGGTAGTCATATAATTCTTGTAGTTTAATAGTTTCAAAGCCATACGGTAATCTTCCATTTTAAAATGTATATTTGTAATGAATTCATTATTATTATTATTATTTTTAATCTGTGAGTTCTATTCGGCTTTGGAACTGTAAAAAATTGGGAAATATACTGCTCAGCACAAGGTACATTTAGAGATATACTCTAGTTTAAGATATTCACTTACACATTTATCAAAATAGTACAATCAGCCTCTGAATGATTTACATTTTTAGGTATATAACACTGAATGGGTTCCTTTTCAAAAGGAATCTTACATCCCTTGATCCATAATAGTATTGTGTGATCATTAGTTATCACCTGCCACCTCTTATAGAAATTTTGTAATCTACCAGCTAATTTTATATTATTTACCTGGGTCAATATCTCCTCGGGCGGAATTGCACTGGCCTGTTTTGGCGAGTCTGGTCTGGTTGACGCTGGGGTTGGCGCTGAGGCTGCCGCCGTGCTACGGGGTTCACTCGCTGCTCAGCGGCTACCCGTGGAGTCCCCCGTATGTTGGCTATAGGTCTTTTGAGGGCCATTGCCGTAGCTGGTGGTTGAGGCCTGAGGTCCTTGTAATGGCCTTTGCAGACTTTAATTGTTCCGATAAATCGGACCCAATGATGATTACCTTATCCATTTTTGTGTTTTTTACAGTTTCCCTTTCTTCGTTGGATATTGTGTTTATTATAGCATATCTTCTTTTTGTTAATGTCAGTCAAAGCTGCCTTAATTTCTAGATTTAATTTGGGCGGTTTGATAGATGTACAATTTTCTGGTGTTATAATTTTTTTCAAAAGATCTGACTTTGAGTCCTTACTAAGGCCATTAAGTAAAATATACTTCCATCTAGAAGTTAAATCTTTATGTATATTCTCCCCAAGGGTTCTATCATTTGACAAGTTCTCTCCTAGTATGTCCAACAAATCAGTAGAGTACAGATGGTACCTCATCATTAGTATAAATATATGATATAATAACCACATTTTAGACATTTGTGGGCTGCTTGGCCATGATTTAATTGTTTACAATGAAATAGGTAAATATTTATTAAAAATATTGGGTAACATGTTTTAATTGTTTACATTGTAGTTTTGCTTATACAAAACAAAACCATTTAGATTTCTTTTTAGGCAATTTTATCCATTTAGAATAAAATGTAATTGTATAAGCAAAACAAAACCATTTAGATTTCTCTTTAGGCAATTTTATCCATTTAGAATAAAATGTAATTGTATAAGCAAAACAAAACCATTTAGATTTCTTTTTAGGCAATTTTATCCATTTAGAATAAAATGTAATTGTATAAGCAAAACAAAACCATTTAGATTTCTTTTTAGGCAATTTTAATCGTCTTCGAAGAGATACGAAGTATAATAGATATTAAAAATGCATATTATTTACTACCTTTACATAAGGATTACAGAAGATATTTAAGGTTTATGTTTGATGACAAATTGTATGAGTTTAAGTGTCTACCATTTGGATTAGCTTCCGCACCTTTTGTTTTTACAAAGTTGTTAAAACCTGTGATAGAGTTTCGTAGGCATCAGGGGATTATTTTAGTTACATATTTAGATGATATAATATGTTTAGGCCCCTCATATATAAGTTGCTTACATAATATGAGAAGGACAATATCAGTTTTAGAATGTTTAGGTTTCATTATTAATTACAATAAAAGTAAGTTAGTACCATGTCAGATTATAAAATATTTAGGTTTTACAATTGATTCAAACAAGATGGTCCCACAATTAAAAAATGCAGTAAATTAAGTAAATTAATTGATAGTTTTTTTTTAAAATTAAATAGTGGCTCTTACACTAAGATTGTGAAGAAAGAAAAAATTTTAGCATTACAGTCATGTAATGGAAATTTTGACAGTATTATGTTAATTAATGAGGAGGTGAAGAATGTTTTTTTGTGGTGGAAAGAAAAGTTGTTAGATCCTTTTAACTATATAAAACAGTATAATTTTAGTGCAGAAATTTATTTAGATGCATCAGGAACTGGTTGGGGAGCATTTTGTAATGGAGAAGTAATGGTTTTTGGTCTGAAACAGATAAGGTTTATAATATAATTTTTTTAGAACTTTTGGCAGCATTTTTTGCTTTACAATGTTTTGCATTTTGATGAATTGTAAAATCCTATTACGAATAGACAACACTATAGCTATCTCTTGTATAAATAGAATGGGCAGTATTCAACACTTAAGTTTAAATGAATTATCACGAAATTCTTATAAATTATTGGTTTTATTAGCATCTATTAATATTGTTATGCTCTAAACATTTATAATTACTATCTCGGACTAACCACAAGTATAATAGAAGGATTAAACGAACTTACCTGAAGTGAAGTTCTATCCTGATTATACGAAGTGGTTAGTCCGAGAAAGGAGCATCCCGCCCACCCAAACTTTCCTACAAATATTGTTAGTAATATTTTAACCCTTTTTCCTTTCAGCAAATTTCAGATCTCTAAAAAGAATGACAATGTGACAGTTGTGGGTTGACAGTAACTTTTTTTTTAAATATATTTTTTTAAACACGCGAAGATAAAGCAGAATGAGACGATACTACAATTACTATCTCGGACTAACCACTTCGTATAATCAGGATAGGTTCATTTAATCCTTCTATTATACAGCCTGGCTAATCTCGGCAATGTTGAGTTTTGAGCATAATTAGTGTGGCAGTTGAGAACATTAAATAGTGCCTTCGAAGATACACGGGTCCGTCGAACAGGAGTTAAGTGATACTTGGCCAACCAATTCCTTACAGTCCATCCTTCATCAACTATATGTTGGGAATGGGCTTTAAGCAAAAATCTTGTTATTTTTATAACACTTTTATTTTGAAGAATATTTAATGTAACAAGGACGCTAACTAATTTTAGGTTGTAAAAAATATACGTCTACATTTCTGCGGCTCAGAGAGATCCCTAATGTTGCCAATTGTTAACCAAAAAGTATTTAAGATGGCAACAAAATAACGTTTAAGAATACAAATAGTTATGTTTAATTTAAACACTATATCGTGTAAGAACAGCATATCGAGCAGCTGGTGTCTGGCATCGAGGGGAAGAAGGTGATGATTCCGACATGATTCAGTGTACTCTGTACATGTTGTTATTTTTTTAAAATTAAGATGCTTTAATAGAAAAAAGCTAAAGATGGACTGTATACGCTCAATTTTTTCTTTATATTTCGAGTACCGAGGTGACCAAATCACACTCGCATATTCGAGGACGCTTCGTACATGCATTACTACTATATTAGCGATATATTTAGCGATGTTCACTATTTTAAGACAGTGAACATCGCTAAATACCTTACAAACCCAGATTCTCGGCGTCTTCGGCGAAGGCGGCCGCCCTCGCGGCGGGCCGCCCCGCTTCGGCGAATATGAAGAACAAATAAATAAATAAAATAAATGAATATGAAGAATAATGTGAAAATAAATTTAAGAACAATAAAACACCTAGTTAATTAATATTATTTCTTTAAAATGTAAGTGTAAATTTCGTGTAAAAAGCACGTTTGCTTTTAATAAATTAGCACGTTTTATTTGTGACTATACATGTATCTACATGTTTTTAATAAATTAATAAACAAATAGTGACCATAAAAATTTCTTGAAAGCATTATTTTTGCTTTATAAATATCTAAAAAGTAGATGTCAAGCTAGAATCACTGCAAGTGTGAACGGGGGGATGCTGCAAAGGCTAATTGGTAAATATCGCAAATGAATTATCTAAAATGAAGGTTACATTACGTAAGTTAGGCCCAGAACGTAGACAAAATAAAGATAAATACGTATCTGAACAAAACCTTTATCGAGGACCTTTAAAGTACTAATTGGAGTACTTAAAATTAAAAATATAATCTTGATTTAGGTGTTGAATGGGATGACGAGCGGAATCATGAACCGAACGTTATTCCCAAAGGCACACAAGTCACATCACAAGTTATTTAGTTGAATTAAAGGTTATGAGGGAAACATAGAGTAATATGAATACGTTCAAGTACCCGATCACAATTATCACCACGTGAATTTGTGAGGGAATTGAGTTGTTATTGTATTAATTTATATGTAGAGGAAAAGTATGAATACGTTCAAGTGCCCGATCACGATTATCACCATGTGAATTTGTGAGGGAATTGTTATTGTATATTTCAACATTAGGGTGACAATCTTTTATTACAGTAATTTAATACTGTAATAAAAGATTGTCACCCTAATATTGAAATAAATTGTAAAGGAAAAGTGCAAACGATTCATAAAAATCCTTCAAAATGATTTAATAAAAATGATAATTGTATTGTGTAAATTAATTTAGTTTGTTATAATTGTTTCAAATATACCTATTATAAAAGGAATTTGTTAAATTGTCAACTGATGACATCAGCCCACTGGCTGACGCAAAAAAAACATGATTCATGTTTAAAGAATGTAACAATGCTATGCATTGTACCTACCTAACGTTTTAGGTCACCAACATGGCCTCAATTTTTATTGTAACTTGTTTTACAAAATGTTTTAATGTAATTGTTTTAAGAATTTTATTATATATTTTTTTTAATTTAGATATTGTGTATTGATTTTATATAAATATGGTTGCGCAACCCTCTAATATAAGTTTGTATTTTATATAAATATAAACCCATAATTAATTAATTACAACCACATGTTAATGGTGTAAACTATTTTCTTTTTAATTTTGATTTATAATTATATAGATTTTTTTTATTATTCTACAAAGGTTTATTGTGGATAGGAAATAAGAAAACAATTGTTTGTTTTAATAATTTTTATATTATTAATATATATTTTTTTTTTTAAATAACTAAATACTAACATTAACTAACAAAAATAAAAAAGTATATAAAAAAGAGTCGATCGAGTTACATTCAATTATATAATTTTGTTCTGTCATTATCCGAATAATATTCATTAAATTAAATATTTTTGATAACTTTATATACCTAATTATTTAGAATCAAACTTAGAATAATATTGTAAACAGTTATTTTTATATATTATATAAGTACAATCAGGTAAATAGGTACTTATGTTATTTCAGAAATTACAATAAATATATTATAATTAAATAAAAAGAATAAAATTGTTAAAAATAATATAAAATTTTATCCTTCTTAAGGGGGAAGGTGTACTGGTGTGCGAACCAGCTTTAGATTATAGTACCTATTCAGTCATTAAACCCTCTTCGACTCAACTGGTCGTTTCACTCATTCTCCCTCCTGCACAGTCCATAGCAGAAGTTACATAGGACATGAATTCCGCAAGATTTGAGGTAGTGGATGGACATCGCACAAAGCCATGCTGGGCGTCGGGAATACCTCTAACTATGACAGGGTATATCGAATCATAAAGTAGTTTTTCCAAAACCTTACTAAAGACATTCAATATTGAGATAGGCCGGTAGTTAATGATTTTGGATTTAGAACACTTTTTGTGTATTGGAACTACGAGTATGTGTGCCTCCTTCCAACAACGAGGAAACACACCTTCGCTTAACGATCTGTTAAAAAGAATGGTCAGAGGCACACACAGCTTCATCGAGCATTGACGTATAAAAAAGGGGGTATTTTGTCACTTCCTGGGCTGCCGGATTCTTTTAAATCATGTAACAAAGGCAATACTGCCCCTTCACTGACGACTATACCATGAATGTAGTCGCCTGCGTTACAGAAAGGTGAAGCTAATCGACTTGTAGTGTCATATCAAGCAGCGGGTTCAGGGAATATACTCGAGAAAAACTCGTTGAATCCATCACTATGTCCTGACAAGACGAAAAGGTGTTTCCCTTATATTCTAGTTGACATGGATACCCAGTACCACTCGTACGAGACTTTACATAAGACCATAGTTTTTTAGGATCTTTTTTTATTAATTTCTGCATATTAAAGGTATAACTTAAAGCATTCACTCTGCATAGCTTTCTGTCTCGCTCTCAATAGCGAAAATACTTCATAATCAGACGGGTTATTAAAATTCTTCCACCTTTTGTGGGCGTTATATTTCTCCACAATAACTTTAATTAAAGGCGGACTCATCTTCATGGTATAATGAAGGGTAGTTGTACTTCCCAGAATGAGAAACCTTTGGTATATAATCGTCCATGATAGAGGAAAGAGTATTGTACAGAGTGAACGCGGCATCATCGACAGATCCTTCACCGAGTAAAGCAGGCCAGTTTTCGTCGGCAATTGCACCACGTATACAATCATAAGCACCTTTGCGAAATTTGTATTTAATTATACTACAACGTGGTTCACAAAGAGGGACCATCACAATGTCTTGCAGCTCCAATTCCAACGAAGGATGATAGCAATCCTCTGGTATCAACGCTGAGAGAGATCTGCCAGCATCCAGAGAAAAGTTACAAAAGGCTAAATCGAGAATGTTGCCGTGAGAGTTCTGAACATTATTAAATTGTGAGAAACCCATGACTGTCAACTCTTCTATCAATGTAATTGACGCCTTCTGCAACTCAACACTCCCGCGACGCACGTGCACAGGCCCAGATGGTGACCAACGGATATTCGGTAAATTAAAATCGCCGATTAAAACGACATGATCAGAGTTATGATTATTAATCACATTCTTTACGGAATTTGATTTAGTACTAAATCAATGTCCCTGACCTAATTTGAACCACTAGCAATATATGTGGAACACACATGTAGAATATGTCCAGATCCAGGTACCTGTATAGTAATCCATAGGGCCTCAGCCGGCGAGCAGGTAACATCACATCGCGCGCGCGCTCCCAGCGATCGCCGCACCAGAACTAGCACACCCCCGCCTTTCAATTTATATGTTGAGACAGAATCCCGGTCATATCGGAAAACGTTCTATTCATCACTGCAGAGCTCGGAGTCCAAAATACCAACATGCAACCAACTTTCGGTAAGGACAATTATATCAAAGTTATCACACAAAATGTTCTGATAAAGGAGGGTGGTTTTTGTTCTCAATCCCCTAACGTTTTGATAATAAAACTTAAGTTTATTATTCATTTGTCTTATAATATTAAGGTTGTATTTTTCATTTGTAGCAACACCGAACTAAAATACGAAGACAAGGAGTCTTATTGTAACCCTACATTTGCAATGAATATCGCTCTATAAAGCAGTGCTGCCATTTAGGTATTATGCAATTATTAAAGTTTAATATAGGGTTTTGTGCAGAAATAGAAGCGGATTTATAAACTTTAATTGAAATAATAGAGGCGAATTGGAAATTTAATGTATCATCACAAGCAGCGGATGATTTAAATTTAAGGAAATATAACGAAGTAGCCATCGTTACTTTAGCTAACGATCTCAAAAATTTAAAAGATTACCTTAGTTATTTAGCAAAATGAGCAAACTCAAATTTGTTAAATAACGATTGTGACGTTAATTTATAAATTGACTTACTAGAAACGGTATATTGCAGAGTTATTTTATTCAATAGGCGTTGTCCAGGTAAACTTCAACGATTATTAATCGACACATATCTAAACGTCGACCAAAGTAAAATATACAAAGAATTTGGAAAACATACTACAATTACCGAGCAAATACTTAAGAAAAGATTGAAACGTCATGTAATACGAGGTAAAAGAGATAGGGGCGTCCCTGTTTTATTTACCTCAGATGTCCAAGAAGATATTTATACATTATAAGGTAAGAGATAAATTTATAGAAAATACCAATAAATATCTATTTGCCAAAGCCAATTGCGTCAACCCAAAAAATAAAGTTGTGTCTATATAACCATGCGTTTTATTTAATAAAAAATATTATTAGAATACCGAACATGGTGTCAGTTGAAAAAGCAAATAAGTAAGTGCTAGTGAAAAAGAAAATTAGTGTGTTTTGTAACGTAATGGAGGGTGTAAAACCGCCTAAAGGCCTCGTCCTTACGGGGGATCAGCAGAACTTTAAAAAGTTCAAACAATATTTTGAAATTTATCTCGTAGCGTCGGGTCTAATAAAAGAGACCGATACAAGAAAAATAGCAATATTTTTAAATACTGCAGGAGAAGAAGCTGTGGAATACAATACTTTAGAATTAGCAAAAACAGCCACGTTATCAGATGTGTTAGAGGAGTTTAATAAGTATACTCAACCGAGGAAAAATATTTTGATAAATACGTATGAATTTATGAACTTAAAACAGGAAGAAGGCGAGTCATTTGATCACTTTGTGACAAGAATAAAAAATAAAAGTAAAGTTTGTGAATTTTGTGAAATTGAAGAAAGGTTGATCACAATGATAGTCATTATAGGAATTACCGATAATGGACTTAAGGAATGTTTATTAAGAGAAGAGGATATAACACTTGAGAAAGCAATAAATATTTGCAGAGCAGCAGAAGCAGGAAAAAAGCAGCTAAAAGCTGTAGAGTTTAAGGAAGAAAGTGTAAATGTAATAAAGAGGCAGTTTAATGAGAGGCCGATGTCAACATACAAGTCAAACATGGAAAAACAAAAATGTACAAGGTGTGGCATCGCAGAAGCTGTCCAGCTATGGGAAAGAGGTGTTTCCGATGTGGAAAGTTTAATCATTTTGCCGATCAATGTTTTTATAGGGAGATGTCACAGGGGGGGGGGGGGGGCAGCAACCTACCGACCAAAGGAAAGTGAAGAACAAAGTTAGTTTAATAGAGGAAAAAAGTGATAGTGATTCAGACTTTCAGTTAGATAGTGTAATGTGTGTTAACAGTTTAAATAAGTTACAGTGGAATGAAGAGATAAATATTACAGGTACTTATGTCACATTTAAGTTGGATACGGGTACAGACTTTAATACATTGCCATTACTAAACATAAGCATTTAAAATTTATTTTTTATTTAGCAATATTACTAAACATAAGCATTTAAAATTAAGTGGCACCAAATCAGTTTTAGTGGTGTACAATGAGGAGAAAATTAAAACAGGGAGAACTATTGGTTTAAGTTGTGTAGTGAGAGGATTAGAAAGAAATTTAAGTTTTAATGTAATTGATTTACCTGTGCAGCCTGTTTTAGGGTTACCTGATTGTGTTAATTTGAATTTAGTTAAAAGAGTACATAACTTATCTTTAAATAATGAAAAAGAGTTATTTTTACAAAGAAATAAAGATATATTTACAGGATTAGGCTTAATTGGTAAATATAATATAAAAATTAAAGAAGTTGCACAGCCAGTAGTAAAGCCTATAAGGCGCATTCCACAGACTAATAGGGGCAAGAATAGAATAGAATAGAAATATTTATTGCAGTAAAATGTTTTACAACACAACACCATTTCTGGCATGCAATTTTACAAAAAGTACAAGACAAGAATACAACAAACATTGAATCAATTAAGTACCCATTTATAAACTAGACAACACAAAATTATATTCACACACAATCATCAATCTAAGCCATTTACAATAACGGCAATTTATTATAAAAATCCTTCATGTTATAAAATGCATTATCCAATAACCACCCTTTTAATGTATTTTTAAATGTAATATTGGCTAAGATTTTAAATTCATTAGGTATATTGTTGTACACTCGTATAGCAACAACAAATGTGCTTCTATTAAATACCTCAGATCTTATAGGCGGCAAATATAGATCATGTATGTATTGCGAACGTATCGGCATATTTCGTAAATCAGTTATCTTTTCAAATAAACATGTATGCTTTCGAACAAAAAAAAGACACGAGTATTTCCAAAATGAAAATGCACGTCAGAGTCAAGAACCTTCTTTTTTTAAATATTGGACGGACAGATTCATCATTTTGTATATTAAAGAGCAATCTGAGGGCACGTTTTTGTAAAACGAATGTACTATTCACATCTGAATTACCCCAGAATAATATTCCATACGATAATATTGGATTAGCAATTTCTACCAAATGAGATAAAGCATGACAGCTACTTGATAACTTAGTGTTAATTTTTTCAATATGTGACTTCCAGTTTAAGTGATTATCTACGGATATTCCAAGAAACATTGTGTTATTTAAGTCTTCAATTTTTTTGTTATCTATTGTGTAACATAGAAAATTTGTCTCTGCGAGATATAAGCGGCATCTACCGTAATAAATAAGAACTAGTTAAACATCTGTTATTTGAGTTAGGTAAAATTAGAGACCATGCTGCCATCTAGCGGCTAAATGTCAGAAAATCCATAGCGGATATCAATAACGATCATATTAAGGTCATAATTCAAATCATAATTAGTCTAGTAAATATATTCCGTTAATCATTATACTTATTTAAATAATTACATAAGTTAATTAAATGCTAATTTAAAATAAAAGAAACAATAAACACTTGTGTTGAATGCCCGTTGCATTGAAAGAAAGTTTGTGATTGGTCAAAAATAAAATAAACCAATCACAACGATGCGCATCAAAATTTGTCCGTGGAAAGAATAAAAAGGAGCGCAAGTGGAAGCGTCCCGCATTTTATATCTAAATTCATAGTAATAATTTGTCTTTTTAAATTAATTAAGTGCAATTTTTATAAACCCGAAAGTAAGTGCAATAACGTATAAATCGAGTTCAAAGCCTGTGATTCAAATATTAATCGGATTGAATTTCACAGGGGTTCATAGTACCCGGTTAGAGTTACCATGCGTGAATTGTCCGCATAGGATCTAGTGCTGGTGAAATACGTCTGCGAGTTCCATCAGGGGCTGAGGAATTGATACGACAACCGAGGACAGATGCAGGACACCATCCACGTCACATCTTCGTCGTGAAGCTGGTGCTGCTGCCAAAAGGACCTCGGGCGTCTCCTCATCCCATGTGGAATCCTTGGCCTAAAAGGTGACCTATATGTTCTAATTTCGTGTTAGGCATTTGCTATACGCTTAGGCGGTAGTGTGTCCCTCTTAGGCAGTGTCGCGGAACGTCATCTCCAGTCAATGCTATAACCCATATATAAAAACTTTGTATATAAACTGCTATATAAATTGTATCTTTAGTCTTAAGTTAGTTTGTAAGTTTTATTGTAAATAAATTAATGTGTGTGATTGTGAAGTGTATTTAATTCCACCTCTGTCAAGGCGCCCTGAGAGTTATAGAGTCCCATTCCTTGAGCCGGTGGTAGCAGATTCTCTTGTCTCGAGAGGGACAAGAAAATAGGTTACAATTGTTATATTAAGTTCTAGGGGTGCTTTTTTATAATTCATAAATTGCATCAATTTTGTTTTCTCAATATTAACATTTAATACCTTTAAAAAAAACCAATCAATAATCTTCTGAGTGATTGAATTAATTATTTCATTTTCATATAGTTATAAGTTATTAGTATTATCATTGTTGTTATTATTATTATTGTTGTTTTTATTATTATTCTTGTTACTACAAATATTATTTATACTATTATTACAATCATTTTTATTATCATTATCAGCATTTTCATTCACATTATTTATTACAACATCATACTTTAAATTATTACCATTATTATTTTTATTAATTTTAATATTATGTTCATCGACAAATAATATAGTCGCATCGTCTGCGTACATAACACTAAGCCGATTTGATATTTTAGGGAATTCATCAACATATAAGAGAAATAACAATGGCCCCAAAATACCGCCTTGAGGAACACCTAATTTAGTTTTAGCATATTTAGATATTACATGTTCCATCGTTTTATTGCTTGGATTGTAATTTATTACTTCAGTTGCTTGCATTCTATTGCTCAAATAAGACTCTATTAATTTCAATGCTAGTCCACGTACACCAACGTACTCAAGTTGTTTTATTACTATTGGGTGTATCACACAATAAAATGCTTTAGATAAGTCAATAAAAAGTGCTGTACAATATTTACTGTTGTTTATTGATTCCCAAACCTTATTCAACATACTATACATGGCTAAAGATGTCTATCGATCTTTCCTAAATCCAAATTGATTATCATTTAGTGCTTATACTATTATGCAAGACCTGTGAGCAGTATAGATCTTCAAATGCAAAGGAGCCACTTATTTCTCATGAAATTCCTTGGTTACCATTCAATAAAATAGGTATAGATATTTGTAGTTTTGGACAAAGGGATTTTGTTGTAGTTGTAGACTATTATTCAAAGTGTATAGAGATAAAGCAAATAAAAACAAAAACAGCAGAGTCTGTTATTAATAAATTTAAAACAATTTTTGCTTCACATGGTATACCTAAAACTATAATCTGTGATAATATGCTATTTGCTAGTTACATGTTTAAGCAATATGCTAAGTCACTAGATATACAAGTTGTCCATTCAAGCCCTCGGTATCCGCAATCTAATGGACTAAGTGAAAAAGCAGTAGGCATCGTAAAAAATATGACGAAAAAATGCCAACACAGTAACACAGACTTTGACTTGGCAATGCTGCATTATCGAACAACACCGGTAGCTGGCCTTGACTACAGTCCATCAGAGCTATTAATGTCAAGACGCACCACTTTGCCTTGTTCGGAAGAACATCTAAAACCTAAAATCCCTAAAAAGGTAAAAAATCAAGTTAGTTGGCTAATAAAGAAAAATCAAAATTAAGTTAATAAATAATAAATGTTCAAAGTTTAGAAAATCTTTTAAGATAGGAGATAATGTAAGAGTACAAAATAGACCAGATAAAGTTTGGTATCCAGTAAAAATAGTAGGTATATGTGGGAACAAATTAAGATCTTATATGGTAAAAAGGGAAGATGGATATGTAGTACGGAGAAATAAAAATCACATAAATTACAGTTGTAATAATTTTATTGTAAATCCAAACAGAAGATATAGTAATATAGGAGTAAGTTCTGAACAGAATCCTCCTTCTTTAGATCAGAGGACTCGTTCAGGTAGGATCTCGTTCAGGTAGGATTGTTAGAAGACCGACTTATCTGAATAATTATGTCCAGTAAGTAGTTGTTAATATTTAATTCTATTGTAAAAGGGGGGGATGTCTTATATTATTAAGGTTGTATTTTTCATTTGTAGCAACACCGAAGCGTCAACCCAATAAAGAAAGTTGTGTGTATATAACCATGCGTTTTATTTAATAAATATTAATAGAATACCAAACAACATTATTATTTATATGTATAATATATGGGAATGACAGTGAGTTAAGGGATTGAGAACGAACACCACCGAACCAAAAGTCTACAAAAATCCACAAACAACTACGTTCGCGAGCATGAGGGCGACCACGGGCCACCAGAATCCTCGTACTGTTTGGCAATGTAATAAATGAAATGTGAATTAGTAGCAAAGAAAGCAAAATATGAGCACAATACGATATCAGTGTATTGCAATGGTTTTTGTAAACATTAGGTATGCTTTGAAGTAGTAAACATAGATGTGTATACTAGTAATTACAAAAATAATTTAGAAGAAAATCAAAAAATAAGTAAAAATTACAATCAAAATTCAAACAATATTAGAATCAATTATTAAGTTTAAAATTAAAATCATTAATTCTGTATTATAATTATATATGCTTTCAAGTAGTAAAAATAGATGTGTAAGTAAACTAGTAATTACAAAAATAATACAGCAGAAAAACAAAAAAAAAAAAAAATACAATCAAAATTAAAACAATATTAGAATCAATAATTAAGTTTAAAACTAAAATGATTAACACTGTATTATAATTAATATCTTTCAAAATCAAATTTAAATAGTAGAAACTTGAATTGAATGACAAATGATTAGGATTAACGTAACATCTGAATCATCATTGCAAATAAATATTATTGTAATTATACTATGAAAATATAAGATTAAACCCAGATCTTTCCCTCCTTTCTTACTTCCATAAATTGTAAACTCATTAAGTATCATAACAAAATTTATAATAAAATTATTATAAACTAAATATACACTTTAAATAATATAGAAATTACGAGTACATGGGAATTTATTGAATTTAAATTATTGTCTAAATCTAATTCTGTCCTTATCTGAAAAAATGGTGAACTTTCGCTCTTACGCACACAGATGACACAGTTGTTAATCTATGATATAATATATGATGTTGATAATCTATGTGTACTTGTAACCCATTAATGCACATTTGGCTTTACAAAGTTTTAATTCTTTTTTATTATAACCCGTAAGGTGCTCATTTACAAATGTACGGGAGATTTTTCCTGGTATACCGATGTCGGCACCAGTGACCCCTCTACATTTTCTGAGAGCCACAGTCAGCCTATTTTTCTATGTGCTTAACGATGTCAGAGGGCGTTTCCTTTTTTAACTCAGGCACCCCTGAATCTCCACATTGTTACGACGCAGCCATTGTTGATGCTTGTTAAATTCAGACTCAAGAGAAACAACACGGGTTTGATATTGACTGAGTTGCTATTCCAGATCAACGATCTTTTTGGACATAGCATCAAATTTATCAAATCTTAACTTAATTTTATCAAGTTCTGTACATAACCGAACCGTTGTGCATATTAGACCATTAAATTTATCTGAGATCTCTTTTTTAAAGTCTGTCATAAATGACGTTAATTCACGGCGTATTAAGTCCTTCATTTCTCTTTTAAAAATAAAATTAATGTAATTTTTGTCCAGCATGGGTGAAGAATTCTCTGAGTCGGCATAATCAAATTGCGGTGAGGTTGGGTCACTAGATGTAGTGGGGTGCAGAAAATTATCGCGAACTGGTGTTAAGTTATTATTGGACTTAGGCTCTTGGGCCTTACACGTAGGACATTTATTGATGAAAGTTTGGTTTTGTTTGACTAATTTTGAGTAATCCGACCTTCCAATCCCTAAGCAAGAATAATGATACACCATTTTGCAGTTTCGGCATTCCGCTTTATCTGTTTTGAAAACGATGCTGATATTTCTACTCCCGCGACTCAACAACAAAGAGGTAGGATCCCATACTATATTGGCAAAGATCGTTCCATAAAATTTTTCATTATCCACAAGCCTTTACGTAACGTACGTACTAGGAGTTATAACATAGTTATCCACCTGCCAGGAGTAAAAAATGTAGCTAAGAATGCCAAAGAACCTTTACAATGTTTCTCATTGTTTGTGGATGATACCATGATAGACAAAATAGTCCTGTACACGAATGTGTACATAACTAAACTACAAGAAAAGTTTTCACGTGAACGGGATTGCAAACTTACAGATGCAGTTGAAATTTGCAAAGCATTGATCGGAGTTTTGTACATGGCGGACTTGAAAAAGATCTGTCATTTAAATGTAAAAGAAATGTGGCTAGATGATGGAACAGCATGTGATTTTTTTAGAGCAACCATGTCAATAAAAATATTATTATTTTTGTTACGGGTTTTGCGATTCGATGACATAAATACTCGTGATAACAGAAAGGAAACCGACAACCTGGCACCAATCCGAGAAATTTTTGAAAGCTTTGTTGCTCATTGTAATCAAAATTACACACCCGGGGAATACTGCACTGTGGATGAAATGTTGGAATCATTCAGAGGCCGCTGTAAATTTAGAGTTTATATATCCAACAACTTGTAGATTCCAAAACCTTCTACACAAGTAATTTGGAGATTTACGCCGGGAAACAACCCGCAGGGCTATTGAGTTTGAGTAACTCCGCTGCTGATGTAGTGAAGAGAATTGCACAACCCATATTGAACACGGGAAGAAAATCTAACTATGGACAATTATTTTACATCCATACCGTTGTTTGATGAACTGAAAAACACCTACAGAACAACTGCGGTGGGAACACTGCGAAAAAATAAAAAAGAGATTCCGCCTTTCATTCATTCAACAAAGGATAGGCCAATGCCAAGTTAAATTTTTGGTTTCGGTGAAGATAAGATAATCTTATCATATGTGCCAAAGAAAAAAACAAAGAAGATTGTCCTTATGCTATCAACACTTCACAATGACGACGATATAGACCAAGAAACTGGAAGTGAAGCTAAACCTGAGATTGTAACATTTTACAATTCCACAAAAGGAGGCGTAGATGTTGTAGATCAAAAGAAAGAGGATTATTCCGTTGCCAGAATCACATCAAGATGGCCATGCGCTTATTCTTCTCCATTTTGAATATAACTAGGATCAATGCCCAAATAATATACAAAGCCAACACAAACACTCTGATTGAGAGACGAACATTCTTGAAAGAGGTGGCTCTCGAGCTGGTGAAACCACATATTTCACGCCGGATTCGCATGGAGAACATATCCTCAGATCTCAAATTTCTAATGAAGTGATTTGTGCCGGCTCCTGTGCCTGTTGCGGAGCCAGGACCAAGCTGATTTTGTGCAATATGTCCTAGACGTAAAAATAGAAGGTCAAAAAAACCATGTACTTCGTGCAAGCAATTACTTTGCACCGAACATGTAAAATACATGTGTTCAGTGTGTTTCGAGATGCACATTAGTTTAATGGATGAATAACACTTTTTAGTTTTTGTTATGTAACAGTTTTTATTGTGATTTCAAAAAATTTAATTATTACTAGGTTGTTTTGTTATTTGCGTTAGAAGTTGCTATTATGTTTAATAGTTTTGATTAAAATACTTGTTTTCTTACTTACTAAACCTTGTGTTATTTATTTAAATACATTATAAGCCAATAAATATAGAAACACTAAAAATATAAACATTTATGATAGTGAGAGCAATTTGCTCGCGCCTACTCGTGTAAGAAAATTAGGCGCGCCTTCTATGTTGAGGTAAGTTTTATGCAATTATTTCAAGTTACTGATAACATTAATAACCACAGGCACGTTCTTTTTTTATTCACTATAAGGATTCAGATTCCTTAAAATCACTGACAAGACATTGATCCCGTGATAATGCCGACTCTTGAGATCAGTTGCACGGTATGCAAAAAATATCGCTAAATACAAAGGTTTACAGCGAAATAACACACTATGATAAACTCATCCCTATAATGTATTACACAAATTTATTATTTTTACTTATAATTTAAATAGATAAAATATAATGTAAACAAAGACTTTATCATTTATTGGTAGGTATTTAAAAAACTAATACATGAAATACAATTTATTGATTAATTGCTGTTTACCCCGACCGGAGCCTTGTTTATCTAATACTTATTTAATAATTTTTGATTATTTATTATTATTATATTAATTAACTTATTTTATTCATTTTATATTTCTATTAATTTTGTATTTGTTTTGTGTAAGATGTTTTTGTTTTTGTGTCATAATTTGTGGATGCTATTTTGGTTTTTGTTATTCTAAGATGATTATTAATCTGATTATATTCTGTATGTATCCCTAATAACAATTAAATAAAAATAAAATAAGATAAAGCCTTTCTTCTTCGCAAATTTTGCATGTTTAAAATTTTATACACCTAATTAAGACCGTACAAAAATAACCATTAAATTTTCAGTACTTGACTTAAAAGAAGGGTTTCATCATTTACGTTTGTCAGAAGAAGCTTCATGGAAATGTTGCTTTTGTACACCCTTTGGTGTCTTTAGGTATTTAGTTTTACTATATGGTTTAAGTAATGCTCCTGAACTATTTCAGGATATGGTAGAAAATTTGTTTGGACATATAAAAAATATAGTGATTTTTATTGATGATATTTTAGTTATGGGCATTGATGAGCATGAACATGATGGAGCAAAGAAAAAAATAATTAACAGAGCACAACAAGTTAACACTGTTTTTAATAAAGATAAACTATAAAATAAGCAATAGCAATAGGCTTTAGAGCCAATCTGATTATTTCCTAAGGTGATAAGCTCTGCAGCTCTAATGCAGCAGCTTTAGCGCCAGTTGGGCACAATTTTATGCAGCCTTCGGTTCCATTAAAGCTGCACAAAAGTGGCATAAAGGTGCCTTAAGAGCTGCAACCAATTATTAACGCCTCTCAAACACTCTTATAGCGCTACCTTTATGAACTAATGAACGAATGAATCGTTACTTGCGTTCTTTTGTCGTTCGTTATGTGTCAAAAGAAACTATTAAATATTTATTAAGGTTTAATCTACGAACAGGCGGCCATCAAAATTATAATTATTTCTGTGGGATTATTTTATTAAATACTCCCTAAACTAAAACGCTTTTAAGTTCACTGTGCATGAAGGTGGTGTTTATTGACTAAATTTCAAAGGACTATTAATATAACATCAAATTGTGAAAAAATATGTATTAAAGACATATTAACCTTATATATTTTTTTATATAGTATATATTAAAAGATTACCATGTTTTTTGTCTATTTATATTTTGGCAAAAATAAAGTTAATTTTACTGAAATACATCGTATATCCTCTAAATTTTGCAAAAGTAAATACAATTTTTTATTGAAGAAAATGGCGTCAGTGCAGTACAGCTTTAAGTAGTAGTTTCTTCTCAAATACTTATCTTATGCGGGTAAAAGCGCTAATTTTATCTCTACTTAAGCTACATGTAGTTTTTATTCCTCTAGTACAGCTTATAGTTCTTAAAGGGCAGCAGTTTCATCCTTTTTACAGCCTAAGGTACTAATACGACGTGTTTTGCAGGTTTACGCTATTTATTTATTTATTTATTTAAATATGATATCCACGACAAGATGTAGCTATTGCTTAACGTACATGTTAAATTTATTTAGATTTAGAGGTCCTTGATAGGGATGGGTAAATTTCGTGAAATTTTTCAAGCATTGAAATTTTTCGGAAAAATTTCATTTGGTCTGAAAATTTCACGTTCAGTGTGAAAAATATTTTTCTTATAAAAATGAATATAATAATCTAATTCTTAATAAAACAATAGTCTGATTTATTAAAAGTTAAATGTATCAAATTAATAAAAAGAAATAATTTTAGATATTTCTAAAATTTTAAATTATACTAAAAAAATACATAATCAACGAGGAACATAATAACATAAAAAGGACTAATTCTAGTGAAAAGGTTTAAAAAAAAATCTGTCATATTTTAAACTGGAGTCATCGTTTGATTACTATTACACTTAAAATTACTCAGTAGGTACTGATTTATTGTGTGTTTATTAATTTTTAATGATAAGTAAATATCTAAATGTCCGTAATCCTAACTGCGAAATTCCAAACACAATAGAGTTTGAATGTGTTTATAATAACTTAATTTATATTTTCATATTTTTTAGGTATTTATTTTAATAGGTTTTTAATCAGGGCAATATAAAATATTACTATTTATATATATATATTTGTTGTAATGTCTATAAAGATATAGGTATATTTTTTAACACTTTTTATTTTTTTTTACTTTTATTTATAATATTTATCTAAATATTACTTTTAATTAATTCATGTCTTTACTTACTTGTAATTTTTGTAATAATGGAAAACTTTACAGAGGTGAACGTGGATTAAAAATTCATCATGGCCATATTCATAAACAAATCATAACTTCAACATGCCCAGGAGCTATACCTATTTCTTCAGTTTCCACGACATCCAATAATCCTACTAACAATACTTCTTTTATAGAGAAATACAAATATTTAAAAAACAGTTTCCAGTAGTTAAACGTATTCCTCGAGCAGCAAGAGTATCACTAGCCACAAAACTTAATGAACTTATTAATAACTGTATCAAGCAAAATAATAGTTCATCATGGGATAAACTGTTTTCATATTCTTTTAATTTTTTACATGTATCAAATGTTGGTAAGAAACAATCACTTACAGCAAAGCTTAAAAATAACGTAAAAAATAACAATCAAATATCTTCTAATGACAATTATATAGATAATTTTAAAATAAACAAATCTTTATTTAAAAAAGCAGAACAAAAAGTATTCGAAGGTGATATCCGTGGGGCAGTAAGACTTATTTCATCAAATAATACCATAGCAAAGAATAACGAAAATACATTACAAATATTAACTGATAAACACCCTGTCCCTTTCTCCCCTTACAATAATATTCACCCCCCTTTAAATGAGGATGGATGACATCAAATATCTATACATGACGTAATCAAGGCAATAGACTCATTTCCCACAGGTTCAGCCAGTGGATTTGACGGCCTCTCACCGCAACACTTAAAAGATTTAACATCCATTAACAATGGAGTTATAGGTACAAATTTACTAAATTCTATAGTTAAGTTATGCAATATTATATTATTAGGCAATATAAATAATGAAATTAGACAATTATTTTTTGGTGCAACACTTTTAGCCTTTAATAAAAACGACGGAGGCATCAGACCCATTGCGGTTGGATGTACTCTCCGTCGTTTAATATCAAAAATCTTATGTTCTCTTTTATCTCAATCCTTATCATTATCTTTTACCCCACATCAGTTTGGCTTTGCTGTTAAATGCGGAGCTGAAGCTGCTGTTCATGCATCAAGAACATATCTCGAAAAAAACAATGATTTCGATGTATTTATTAAATTAGATATCAAGAATGCGTTTAATTCTATTAGTCGCTCTGCAGTATTATCTGTTATAAAAGACATTTACCCTAGTATTTACAACTACATCCATTCATGCTACCCATCACCTTCGTCTCTCTTTTATAATGACCACACTATAATGTCATCAGAAGGGTGCCAACAAGGAGACCCATTAGGGCCAGCCCTTTTCAGTCTCACTATACATTCTATTATTAAGAAAATTTCTTCAGAATTAAATATATGGTTTTTAGACGATGGTGTCATTGCAGGCAAAATAGATTCAATTATAAATGATTTAAATATGCTGATTACTGAATTTAGATCTCTTGGCTTAGAAATTAATTCTTCAAAGTCTGAAGTATACTTTAATCCAATTTACCCTAATAGATTTAATGACATACATTCTTCATTTCTGTTCAGCTACGTATTGCTATATTTAAATTTGCCGCCTTGTTTTCCCTTTGCAATTTTTGTGTTAATTTTTAACAATTTAGTAGGTAGATATATATTTAATGTCTTATTGTGAGCTAGGTTGAAAAATGCACATCCATTAAAACAAAAGTTTGAAACTGAAGAAGAATTTTATTATCTACATATTACTCCTGCTGCCCATTTTCTACATGGTCCGTTCGAGCCATATTCTGGATAAATAATTGATGTTTATGAACCATCGGATTAGCGCAAGTATTGGGATAAATACGACGGGTCGTCATCGTCGACGTGGATACCAAATCATACAGTGTATTGCTAAGTGATATTCTTATAAACCCAATACTCTTATTCAGGTAGTAACTATCGTAAGGTAAAATAAAAGGTTAGTGTTTTTGTTTGTATTATTTTGTAATTATTAATTGCGCCTCTAACTTTGTCATAAAAAATTTAGCTCAAGGTACCTATCAACCTACCAATTATGTATTGAAATTATTTGCTATTTTTCATTATTACGGCATATTCGTAAATTTTATTGTAATTTAGTATAATAATTATATTTCTCAAATACTTTGTGTAGTGATCTAGGACTTTTCTTTTACCTGTTTGCTGTTTTTCATGTAAAATATAGTGAAAATCAATGTTTATGTGAAGTTACAAAGTATTGCGTAAGTAATTATCTACCTAAACCTTTTATGTTCTTGGTTGTTTCAGTTTCAGTCTGATATAGTTAGCAAAAAGTAGTTATTCTAAGTAGCTACCTACTTCTACGCAAACAACTTATGATTGTTGTGATTGTTTTTGTATCTAAAATAGGTATCTAATGTATAAATTGTGTTTATAGCAAGATTCTTACTAAAGCTAGGTTTTGTGGTAGTAATCATTTATTTATTTTTGTTTATACTATATTTGTAAACATTTCAGAGGAACCTCCTATTTTCCATTTCCAAAATGTGTGATGACAAGGACCTATTAAAGAAAAGAGCAGGTTATAAAGGCCGTTTAACTGTTTTTTCTAATTACCTGAAGGATCTGGAAGGGTCATTGACACGGATTCAGATTAACGAATTGCAATTACGAATAGGTAAGATCGAATCATTATATTTGCAATACGATGAGGTGCAATCTCAGTTAGAGAGTACTACTGACAATTTAGAGTCACAATTAATAGAAAGATCGGAGTTTGATTCGTCTTATTGTAAGCAACTAGCAAAGGCGCAAGAAATCATTGCTCTGAATACAAATGTTAATGAAATAACATCACCTAGTGAGTGCGGCTCCTCTAAAGTAAATAAATACAATCACATTAAATTACCCACTATCCAACTACCTAAGTTCAAAGGTTGTTATGACAACTGGTTAGAATTTCGCGACACTTTCACCAGTCTCATCCACTCCAATGATGAAATTTACGACATAAATAAATTCCATTATTTACGTTCCTCACTAGAGGGCGCTGCTGCGGTAGTTATTCAATCAATCGAGATATCTTCAAATAATTATTGCATGGCGTGGAGATTGTTATGCGATCGCTATGATAATAAGCGGTTACTAATCCAGAATCACGTTACGTCTTTGTTTAATATTGATCAAATTGTAAAAGAGTCTTCTATTAATATTAAGAGAATGATTGATCAAATAAACAAGAACCTACGTGCATTAAATTCATTAGGCGAACCAACCGAACACTGGGACACGCTTTTAATACATATAGTGTCGAATAAATTGGATTATAAAACTTTGCGTGAATGGGAGGAAGAAAAAGGTAGGTTCGACAAAAATAAACCTATCACCCTAGATAACCTTTTATATTTTATGCGCAGCCGGGCCGACTTGCTGGAGACTTTAGAGATGTCTCGCGGCTCCCACGCGTCTGTAAAACCAAGTCACACGACTAAGCTCAAAAGCATGGTGGCAGTCACCAGCGCACCTTCGACGTCGGCACGTCATGATGGACGCAATGCTAATAAAGCATCTCAACCCTGTCCGCAGTGCAAGGGTGACCACCCACTTTCCAAATGTGAACAATTCCTTAAGTTAGGTATTGAACAGAGGCGAGATTTAATACCTAATTTTAAAATATGTTATAATTGTTTTCATGGTGGACATTTTGCTAATCGTTGCAAACGTAACGGATGCAAAATATGTAAACGTAAACACAATCATTTACTTCATTTTTCAGGCGATTTATCAGGCCAGGAGAGTCATAGCGTCAGAGACGATGTTACCGGTGACGCCGCGGTGTCCGCGAACGCCACCCGTTCCGAGGACGTAGCGCTGTCCGCGCGCATCCCGTCAGGGTCTGTACACAGGCCGTATGAGGTACTACTATCGACTGCACTTGTTAAGTTATACGATGTGCATAATAATGCACATATTGTAAGAGCCGTGCTCGATAGTGGTAGCACTACTTGTCTCATGACGGACTCTTTGTGCCGAAAACTTAACATACCTACTGTCAGCGTAGACAAATCTATTTTAGGTATAAATAATGTCATGTCGCACATCTCAAAGATGTGTCGAGTGCCTATGAAGTCCATGCATGATAACTTTTCAATAAGTATTTCCTGCTTTATTCTGCCATCAATTACTGACCGCGTTCCGAGCCGTCAGATTGAATTTAGCAGTCTAAATATTCCAGAAGGAATATATTTAGCCGATCCTATGTTTCACATACCTTCATCGGTAGACATGATCATTGGTGCTGATGTATTTTGGGATCTATTGGGGTCACAAAAAATTAATTTAGGAGACGGGCGTCCGATACTTTTTGAAACTAGTCTGGGATGGATAGTTTCAGGTTCCGTTAACCATGACCAAGTATCGTCTCACACCATGTTATGTAATTTTGTTAAAGTCGGTTCCGCGTCTGATGGTAAGCATAATGATGACATTCAAGACACATTATCGCGGTTTTGGCAACTCGAAGAAGTCGAGCCTAGGTCATCTTATTTTTCTGCCGAGGAGCAGGCGTGCGAGGACCACTTTAAGAAAAATACTACTCGTCTTATAGATGGTCGTTTTTGTGTACGAATACCTCTGAAACAGTCACCAACATTATTGGGTGAATCATTCCATCGTGCTAGACATTGTTTTTTGTCTTTAGAGAGTCGCTTTAAAAATCGTCCTCTATTTCATAGCCGGTATCGTGATTTTATGTCAGAGTATATTTCGTTAGGTCATATGTCCTTATGTAAAGTTAATAGGAAACAAATTAATTATTTTATTCCTCATCACGGTGTTGTCCGTGAAAGTAGTTCAACTACTAAGTTGCGAGTTGTATTTAATGCGAGCAGTCACACAACTTCGGGGTTTTCCTACAATAATATTCAGATGGTAGGCCCCACCGTACAAGACGATCTCTTATCGATACTTTTACGTTTCAGACAACATAAATATGTCTTGGCTGCCGACGTGGAGAAAATGTACCGTAAAGTTGCCGTGCACCCAGATGATCGGCACCTCCAGCGTATCGTTTGGCGTGCTGATGTCTCGGAGCCCTTACAGGTGTACCAATTGAATACTGTCACGTATGGTACCGCCAGTGCGCCGTATCTTGCCACTAGATGTCTCAGACAGATAGGTCTCGATTGTACTGATAGTAAAATTTCTGAAATTATTATTCACGATTTTTTCGTTGACGATTTGTTGACAGGAGCCGACTCGATAACCGATGGGAAATGTATATATCAGAAAGTGACTGCCGAACTCGCTTCGGCTGGTATGCCGTTACATAAGTGGAAAACTAATAATCCTCAGATAATACAAACCTCCAATGACTCTCATGATTTAAACATGGGAGATCATGATTTAAATAAAATATTAGGTTTAATCTGGCTAACTACTTCAGACACACTTCGTTTTTCTATTAGTCCCACCATTAAAACTGATGCCGCGGTGACAAAGCGCACTATTTTGTCTATGATTGCACAGATTTTTGACCCACTAGGACTTCTTTCGCCCTGTGTCATAACCATGAAAATTATGTTGCAAAAACTGTGGTTGTTAAAATTATCGTGGGACGATAAGTTGCCCCCAGACTTGATCGGACTCTGGGCTCAAATAACCACACGTTTGCCAGAATTAAATGATATTCGGATTCCACGTCGTGTTCTTGGTGACGAATTTAAATTTGTAGATTTACATATATTTTCAGACGCCTCGCAGTGCGCATACGGCGCCTGTGCTTATGTTCGTAGTGTCAGTGATACAAGTATTTTTGTTCGTTTACTTCTCGCCAAAAGTCGGGTGGCACCGATAAAGCCAACAACAATACCGAGGTTGGAGCTTTGCGGAGCGTTAGTCAGTGTTAGGTTATATGAAAAAATCATAACGTCTCTCCGACTCAAGGTAAGACGCACCACTTTCTGGACAGATTCCACTATTGTTTTGGGATGGCTTAAAATGACACCTAGTAAGTTACAGCCATTTGTTAGAAACAGAGTCTCAGAAATCGTGGAGAAATCTATAAATGCTTCTTGGAGACATGTTCCTACTGATAAAAACCCTGCAGACTTAATATCTCGTGGGGTTTGTCCAGCTTTAGTATGTAACCTCGATTTGTGGTGGTCTGGACCTGACTTTTTAACGCAGTCAAAGTCATGTTGGCCTCCAACACTTGGAAGTACTGAAGTAAACCTTCCGGAAATAAAACCGGAAGTTGTTTTGCATGCGGCTGAATCTGACTTTATTAATTTTATAGATTTTAATCGCTTTTCAAATTTTTTACGATTAAATCGCTGCATAGCTTATGTTTTTCGCTTTATAAAGGTTTGTAAAGGTACAACAGTTAATAAACAACATTTAAATACTCACGAGTTGCAGGAAGCCTTAAATTTAATAATTAAGAGTTCTCAAATAGAATCCTTTCCAGAATATTTTATTTTATTACAAGGCAAGTCATTGAATAAACGTAGTCCTTTATTAAAATTAAATCCCTTCTTAGATAACAACAAATTATTACGGGTTGGTGGCCGCTTAGTTAATTCAAATTTTTCTTATGATAAAAAGCACCCTATTATTTTACAGTCCACTCACGTATTTTCAAAATTATTATTTAAATATGAGCATAAGAGATTATTGCATGCGGGTCCACAGTTATTATTAACATCAATTAAGGAAAGTTATTGGCCGATAGGAGGTCGAAACCTCGCTAAGGCATGTTATTATCAATGTGTAAAATGTAATCGTATGAGAGGAAGAACACTAACTCCGATTATGGGTAATCTACCGCAGCAACGTCTTTCGGGAACTTTTCCATTTGAAAATGTCGGTGTCGACTATGCAGGTCCGATATTAGCTGTTAGTCGACAGGGGCGCGGTTGCAAAACTGTCAAAGTGTATATTGTAATTTTTGTATGTTTTGCAACTAAATCAATTCATATTGAGCTGGTAGGTGATTTAACTAGCAACAATTATTTAGCGGCATTACGCCGATTTGTTTCTCGTAGAGGAAAACCGACAAATATTTATTCAGACAATGGTACCTCGTTTGTCGGCGCTTATCATGAAATAGGTAAATTCCTTAAAGACAGTTGCAATTCGTTATCTGAAGATATGTCCAATGAGGGTATTAATTTTCATTTTACACCACCTTATGCGCCACATTTCGGTGGAATTTGGGAGGCTGGCGTTAAGTCAATTAAATTTCACTTAAAAAGAGTATTGGGAACTTGTAAATTAACGTACGAGGAGCTTTACACTGTATTGGTACAGATCGAAGCTGTGCTTAACTCGCGCCCGCTTACATCCTTATCAACGGATCCCAATGACTTGCTACCGCTAACTCCCGGCCATTTCCTTGTGGGAAGACCACTCACTGCCATGCCCACACCAAGTTACGAAGATCGCTCTCCTACACACTTGCATCGCTTTCAACTAGTCGAACAGCTGCGACAGCACTTTTGGAGCAGGTGGAGTAGGGAATATATATCGGAGCTCCAACATCGAGTCAAATGGCAATCAAAGTCTGATGACCTAAAGACCGACACTCTTGTGCTGTTGAAGGATGACCACTTGCCGCCTCTTAAATGGAGATTGGGGCGGATCATTGGCGTCTTCCCTGGTGCAGATGGAATCAACAGGGTGGCAGACGTGCGAACTTCCACTGGCACGCACCGCAGAGCTTTCAGCAAGATATGTCCCTTACCTTCTACAGAAGACAATGATGGTTGAAAGATGACCTTTCAACGCCCGGGGGGATGTTCAGCTACGTATTGCTATATTTAAATTTGCCGCCTTGTTTTCCCTTTGCAATTTTTGTGTTAATTTTTAACAATTTAGTAGGTAGATATATATTTAATGTCTTATTGTGAGCTAGGTTGAAAAATGCACATCCATTAAAACAAAAGTTTGAAACTGAAGAAGAATTTTATTATCTACATATTACTCCTGCTGCCCATTTTCTACAATTTCTTTCAGTCTTACCTAATTTCTTAATTCTTAATTCTACAAATTTATATCTTTTAGGAGCATTAATTTTCAATGAATCACTTTAATGCTAAAAAAAAAATTAATAATATTTACCGATAATTTATTAAAAATATCTCCACACGTAGCTTTTTATCTTTTAAAAAATTGTTTTTGTATACTCACATATTTTTTAAGATGTTCTCCCTTTTGGCTACATGAAGACATTTTAAAAGATTTCGATAATTCAATAAAATATTCTCTTGAAAGTATTTTAAACATAACCATTAGTGATCAATCATGGGTTCAGACAAAATTACCTATTCAATTTGGAGGCTTAGGAATTCGAAGTACAACAGATATTTCTCTTCCGGCATTTTTGTCATCCATCCACACTAGTTATAATCTCATAGGTAAAATCTTAAACCCATCACTAGGTGATTGTGAGATTAGCTATTTGTTGGATGCCATAGAATGCTGGAAGAACAAATGTCCAAATGTACAAGTATCAACGGATCCTACCATCCAAAAAAATTGGGACATTGCGTTTATCAAAAACTCAATCTCACATTTAAAAAATAGTAATAATATTATAGACAAAGCTAGATTTTTAGCATCATTTTGTAAAGAGTCTGGGGCTTGGCTGGAGGCAGTTCCTTCTCCATCCCTTGGCACCCTTCTTGACAGGCACACCCTCCGCATTGGCATTTCTCTCCGTATAGGTGCACCATTATGCAAGGCTCACCTATGTATCTGCGGCACTATTGTCGAGAAATCCGGTCTCCATGGTTTATCGTGTAGGAAGAGCGCAGGTAGAATATCACGCCATACCAACATTAATAAAATAATAAAATACGCGTAGGCATCCGCGGATATTCCCCAGTAAAAGACCGGATGGAATGACATTAGTGCCGTGGCATAGGGGTCGCGCTCTTGTTTGGGATGCCACCTGTACGGACACTTTAGCACCATCTAACATCCACGTCACCTCTTTGTCCTCCGGTGCCGCAGCTCTTAAAGCCGAAAATTAAAAAAAAACTAAATATAATACCATACAACAAAATTTTGAATTTTTAGCTTTCGCAGTAGAAACACTAGGCCCATGGTCTCCCGATTCAAAAAATTTTGCTTATAGTTTAGGAAAATTATTAATCGAAAAATCGGGAGATCATCGAGCCAGAGCGTTTTTTATACAAAAAGTTTCTTTGGAAATTCAACGCGGAAATGCCGCAAGCATTTTAGGAATATTTTCTGCTGCATCATCGGAGTACCTAAGCGATATTTTTAATTTAATTTAATACTATTATAATTAAGTTCTGTTATGTACAAATTTGTATCTTTATTTATAGCCAACATTATAATTATCTATGTAAAAAGCATCATATATGATATACTTTTTTTTTCATTATTGTCACTATAATTTCCACAATATCCCGTTTTGAGTAAAAATAAAAATGGTAACGTTATATACCCAAGGCAAATTATTTAAGTAATTACCTATAAAATTTACTCAAATGTTTGCTTGTATTGTTGATGTAGGTGCGTAGCGTAGTAGCTTATACCGATCGTAGTAAGTTTCGTTACATAATTTAATTTACATTGTAGCATGTTAACAATGTCACATACAATAAGACAAGTAGTGAAGATAACAAACACAAAAAAGACATAGATATACCTATTTGAAGATTAGGTGAGGAAGCAACATCTGATGTGGGTACGCAAAAAGTAGATACTGCCACATTTATGTGGTATCATGCTAACACCTTTACTGTGGTATTTAGGTTTTATATTAACCTGTACAGCTCAATCAAAAGTGCTGACCATCTTATCTTCTGGTTGATGATTATTTCATCTACAAAAGGTGGTACTGTTTTAAGAGATTTTGCTGGGACAATTTCAACAGATGTTGGATGGTACTGGATCACTGTAGAAAGCCATAACTTCTTGGACTAACTCCAATCTATTTTTCTTGGCCATCCATGGTGTTTTCTTCTTAACCATATTTATATTTTGGCAGTGAAAAACATGAGGTACAACATTACTTTTCAGGCGTAGTTTTGTACTGTGCCTAGCATTATTTTATACTCCATAAAATTTGCAGTATCTTCCATCAACTGAAATAATAAATACTAAATTTATGAAACATGTATTTTATGGGTGCCCGAAACCACATATAGTTTTAGAGGTACACAGATGAGGAGTTTTATAATCATCACTTTGTCATGGGCGATGGTATTCTGACTCTACAGTGAATAAGTGTAGAGCTTGTGTCTGTGTTTTTAATATAATTTATATTTATCTTCACTCCTGCAACTTATATCTATCAGATGCACTACTTTTGCCTCGTAATAGTCATAATTAAGGCTGATTTCAGGGACTTTGATTTGTACTTAATATTTTTTTTACATTAATTGAAATTAGTAAAATCAACAATAACTATGACAATACAATAAAGTTAGTTACTTTGCAAAATTATAAATAGGTTTGGGTACGTTTGGCAATATTCATATCAAAATGATCCTCATAGCAATATAAAGATGATTTAATAGATGGCTTGAAGATTAGTCGCATTAATTTAAAACAATATTTTTAACCGCGCAAAATAAGCGTTGGAACCATTTTGTTTGTTTAGCGTGATATGACGTCACAGTAATCGCGTGCTAGTGATGTGCCGTTTTGGGATACATTAGAGAATGATAAATGTTAATCTCTTTTTTTAAGGCATATCACATTTAATTCGGAGTATTTTATATTTTTTTGGGTTTAATAAAGTAAATACTATCAAATATAGCAATAAAAAAATCATGCATATTAGTTTCAGGAACAGCACTAGACCATCTTATAACTCTAAATAATAATAATCATAATAATCAACCTAACAATAGTTATAACAATAATTTTAAGCCAAAAGTATATAGCCAAAATAGATCCTTACCACTATTCAGAAAATAACTGCTTATAACATTAGCAAGCAATTTTATAATGTTTCGTTCGAAAAACGCGGCATAGGACGGACTTCTTTGATTAAACATCATATTGATACCGGTGATTCATAACCGATTCGCCAAAGGTATTAAAGGTAGAATACCGTTAGAAAAACAACGTATTTTATTTTAATAGAAAGAAAGAAAAACTGTTTTTTCGCTTACAACACAATTACATAGACAATTAATAAAATATATTCAAATACAATTACAAACATTAACATATTAAATTATTTTTTACCAGAAGTGTGTTGCGTGGCGACTAAAAGGTAATCAGCTCAGTATAAGCTACATCGTTCTAGGATGAAGCACTGATTTTCAGCTGACGCCTGTGTTAGAGTTATACAGAATAACTCAATGTTTACTTAAATTACAAATGTACACAATTTTAAACAATTTTACAGGGGACGACAAAATTTTACAACTTACATTAGCTAAATACAACGAAGAATAAAGAAAACCATCACGGGAATGAACAAAATTGGTTATACACTAAAGTAATATATTAATAGGTACTGTAACATAATACACGTGTAGGCAAGTTTAAATCATAATATAACAACATTTAACAACACAAGATTCTATGAGCATCAGTGGTCGCAAGCATATTCATACGCAATATGAAAATGAGAAGAATTTGTATCACTTAATACTATTATGTAGACATGGGCGTTTTCGTATTTTTTTGGCATCGATGAGCATCGTTATCATCAAATCGGCATCCGATGCCGGCATCGTTTTTTAGTTTTTTTGCTACGGCATAAATGTCCAAAAAGTCTGAAGGGAATTTTATTGTTTTTCTAACAATAAAAAAATTGGGAAGTAACAACAAAATGAGTGAGTCAAAACAAAACGCGAGTTCTTGCGCCGATGCCCATGATAGTTGCGGTGCCGTACGTTCGGAAACGAAATGCGAGATGTTACGCCGATGCCGGTGCCGCGGTCGATGCGGTGCGGTCGCAAAAACGGCCACCTCTACTATTATGGCTATTATTATTATTGTAATTATAACGATCATCAATTATTATTAAAGAATTATCATTATGAATTGTTATTATCATTAAGAATTAAAATTACAATTATCAATTAAAATTACTATTATACATCATTATTATTTTTATTAATAATTATTATCATTATCAATTATTATCAATAATTAATATTATTAGCAATTATTATTATCATTATCAATTACCATTATAAATATCAATTATTATTATAAATATCTATTATTATTATTATATATATTTTTAAAATTTGGTTTTAAATGCATTTGACGACTGCATTATATCTATCAATCATATCGATGAAATGTTAAGACTTGATGTTATAGAACCATGTGAAAGTGAATGGTCATCCCCAGTTCTTCTCACCTCTAAAAAAAGGCGTACTAAGATTCTGTCTAGATAATCGTAAATTAAACTCAGTGACTAAAAAAGATGCATACAATCTTTATTTCTGAAATACTAGATAACCTAAGAGATCCAAAATGTCTATCTAGCATTTACCATTGGTTTAAGGTTAAAACAATGGTTTATCTCGATTTCCGGTAAAATTACAATGGGTCTGACCATCGATTTTTGTTAAAGATATCCTCAGAATACAGGTCACTAGACAATTACGGCAGTGTTTCTTTTTTTAATATATTCAAAAATGACAGAGTTATAAGTGTAAAATTGACGCGCCGTCTTAATTTTGAAAACTGATTGGAGAGCCTTGATGACGTTACAAGTCGTCAGATGAGTCTGTGAAATTAAACGTACCCTTATAGCAATAAAAAAAAATTTTTTTTTTCCAGTGGTTGCGTATCAATGGAAGATTGTTTTTTGCTCGCGTTTGTCTTTTTTAATCTGTTTAAATAAAGCCATATAAAAGTTTATTCGTGGTATCATTTCAACTTACAGGTTATAGGTCCAGCATAGCCTAACTGTGAATGTTAATTTTTGTAAAATAAAGCAAATAAAAAAAAGGACTACGACAAAGTTTGCGGACGTCGCGGTGTGCGATTTTTGGAAAGTTGGAGATTTCTGTGTCGTAGGAAGGGAAACCAAAAATTGAACAGTTATTTAACTCAGCTGTTACAAAGTTAGAGGCTAATAATTGGAATTTGTGGAAATTCCAGACATATATAATATTTAAAGGGCTTTCCTTATTTGGTGTCGTGGACGGAACAGAGAAGCCTGATCGCGAAGTCGATTTAAAGGAATGGGCTAAGAAGGACCTCAAGGCCCAGAGTTTTATTGTATCCCGATTGTCTGAAGGCGCCATTCTACATGTTATAACCTGCACAACTGACCAAGATATGTGGAAAAGGTTGCTGGGAGTTTATGAACAAAAATCTAAAACACATTTGCACATGGTCCAGCAACAGTTTTTCTCGCTAAAATGTGAGAGTCAGAACCTATCAACTTTCATCTCAAGAGTCTCAGAGTTAAGAAATAAAATGAAGAATTGCGGAGAAAAAAATTCAGATAAGTTTATAATTACAAAAAATATTATGTCCTTGAGATTTAAACATTTCACTTCAGCATGGGAGTCAACTGCTGATGACAAACAGACCCTAGACAACAATATTGCACGTTTGCTTAGCGAAGAAGAAAAACAATAACATTGTAAATAGCAAAAAGAACTTTTAAATGACACCAGTGTGGGAAATTGGGTCATGAGCTAAGTTCTGCAGAACAAAAGAAATTCCAAATATTATATTATGATTACTGATGATAAAACCAAGTTTTTAATAAACAATCGAGTGGGTGCTATTTTTTGGAAGGAAAAGTATTTGTTTTAAAATTGTAGAATAATTAATAAGTGGAAGGAACAGAAAATGCAATGGTGATGAACGAGTTGTCAAAATAGCATAATAAATTAAACTGAAATCATCAAAATTATTAAACTGAAATTAACCTTAAACCAAAATAATATACAATGCTCAGATGAGGTTCAGGACCGTTTTCCACAAAGTCAATCTCAGACCAAAGTCATTGGTGAACTCATCCATGCCGTTGTTTATGGTCCCATGGAGGTGAAATTAGTCGGCGGATCAAGGTACTATTTATTACTAAGAGATGACTATTCAAACTATCGTAATGTTATTTTTTTACAAAATAAATCTAATGTCTTTGGTCATATATGCAATTACATAAATTATTCAGAAAAGGAAACTAATAGTAAAATTAAAACTTTAAGAACGGATAACGCGCCGGAATTTATAAATAAAAATATGAAATTAATGTTATAGACTAAATGAAAATGAAAAATGATTTATTAAATATTTTACATGTTATCTTTATAGGGGTTGGGCCTCTCTTGTTAAGTGTAAAACACCTGTATTAAGAGAGTCCCGCTCTTCGTACCAATTATTACATTGTAATATTTAATCACCTATTACTCAAAGATATATAAATAAATACTTACTATAATATAGGTACATACATATACAGACTTATATACACATACTTAAATATATTCATTTAGATACATAGACATATACATACATAAACGTATTATATTAAATTATACATACTTAAATAACACAATAACAAAATTATAAACATTTGTTTAGCAGATCAGATCCACTGAGCACTTAGACGTTCAATAAAGTTTAAATGAATAGGGTCTATGAAAGTAATTTTATTTCACACTTCATACGAAAAGATAATTAATAACATGTAGTCTCGTGTCCCACGCTACTCGGTGTCGCGCTTCAGATTATAAAACAAAAAACTTGAACGCCATCCTTTATTCCGTGCTGGCAACACCGATCTGTCAAATCACTTCGTTTTCGCGCGCTCGGTGCATCGCGACGTAAAAGCGACGCAAATTAATTTAAGTGTTTTATTTAGTGAATTGATAGTGCTTCACGGGTGTTTTTTATAATGCCTAGACATTATAATAAAGAAAAAAATCTCAAATATAAGAGAAAGCTGAAAAGACTTCAATTACGGTCGAAGTCGAGATCAAGATCTCGATCATGCCGCCCGGCGTCAACGGCGAAATCATTTGAGGAATCCCAAAACCCGAGGTCTCGGAAGCGTTCCTGGCGGTCTCCGTCTCCGGAGCGATCTCGACGTCGTAAACGTCGAAAGTCGAGGTCCCGGTCGCGACGTTTGCGGACCCTATCCCGGTCACGACGTTCGCGGACCCCATCTCGGCCACAATGTTCGCGGACCCCATCCCGACCAAGACGCTCGCGGAACCCCTCTCGAACACGACGTTGGCGGACCCCATCTCGGTCACGATCTCCTTTGCATCACCAAGAAGAGGAATTAGAGCTTCAAGCAGACCAGGTTATAAACAATGGTAAGTAAAAATGTATTCCATGCTGGTACGAGATACCAATAGCATGAAGATCAATGGTTAATACGTGATATTAATATTGATTAATTCATATTGAATCATTCACCATAATATTCCATACTTGTACGAGATACAATAGTATGAAGATCAATTATTGATACGAGATATCATTATTGATTATTTTAACATTATCAGGTAATATTCTTTAATTTCAGGATCTGAAAACCAGAGTTCGATCCCACAACACTTCTTGGATGCATTGGGAGAAGAATATTTACAAAAAGAAATATATGGCACAAACATAAATGAAATGCTTAGCTCCCGATGGCATGCTATTTTAAAAAATGGTTTAGAAGAGAAATCAAAGGTTGATCTTTTAAACAAATATAAACTACCAAACAACTGTAAGCTTTTGGAAGCCCCTCAGCTGAATCTCGAAGTGATGGTAGCCATAACAGAGGCTGCAAAAAACAGGGATAAGCTACTTTTAGGACGACAACAGGAATTGGGCATTAGTTGCTCAATAATAGGTCAGGTCATATCCAGCCTAATGGAAGAAAAAGTGGACTTAACAAGGGCGGTTTCACAACTAAGTGACGCAGGCCGCCTATTAACTTCTATCCACCACCAAGAGATGCAAACGCGGCGTCTTTTAATATCCCCATTATTGGACAAAAATTTTTTGAAGCTAACGGAAAATTCAATACGAAATGAGTATCTATTTGGGTCAGACTTGTCTGAAAAAATAAAAACTAGCCAAATTATAGAGAAATCTGGCCAACAAATAAAAAAGCCTTTGCCCAAACAAAATCCGGTAAACTGGAGGGGCCCTCCTCAAAATGTTGTGAATCGACACAGGATGGTTGCTCCGGGGGGCCCAGGAGACAAATAATGCCATTACAAAAGAAATTTGTGCCTCTTCAACGCCGTGCACTGCCGGGACGTCCCGAGAGGAATCCCCAGCGTGCCCGTCCTCGGCTTTAGATACTCAGGTACATGCAGGTAACCTTGCTAACTATGTTAATTGTTGGAAAAATATCACTAGGGACTCTGTTGTTTTAAATTGGATTCAGGGTTATACTATTCCATTTGAAAGTGTACCCACTCAAACAAACATACCTAATAGTAACTTTTCATACTCTGAGTTCCAACAAATACAGTTATCTATCAATGAATTATTGAGTCTAGGAGCTATAAGCCGATGCCAATCAGTCTCAGGGCAATATTTGTCTAACATTTTCCTAGTACCTAAACCTAATGGGAAGTTTAGATTTATATTAAACTTAAAACCATTGAACCGATTTGTTACAGTTTCACATTTTAAAATGGAAGATATACGTACTTCCATTAATCTTGTAGATAAAAATTATTACATGACATCTATTGACTTAAAAGAAGCCTACCTTTTAATACCTATAGCAAAAGAATATAGAAAGTTTTTTAGATTTTATTTTAACCAGTTATATGAATTTACTGCATTACCCTATGGCCTATGTACAGCACCAAGTGTATTCACAAAAATTTTAAAACCAGTCATAGCATATATCCGTAGTCTAGGCTACTTAACAGTAATATATTTAGACGATATTCAATGTATTGCAAAAACCTATCAAGATTGTCTATCTCAAACTAATCATATAATTAAAATCCTAGAGTGCTTAGGTTTTATTATAAATTTTGAAAAAAGTAATTTAAACCCAAGTCAACGTTTAAAATTTTTAGGATTTATAATTGATTCCCAAACCCTTACTATAGAACTCCCATTAGATAAAAGGGTAAAAATTCAAAATTAATTAATTAATTTTACTAATAGAAAAACCTGCAAAATTAGATATTTAGCTAAATTATTAGGTATGCTTACCTCTGCTTGCCCTGCTATACCATATGGATGGCTCTATACTAAAGTGATGGAAAGGGAAAAATATTTGGCTTTAATAAAGTCTAATAATAATTATGAGATGTATATAGATATTCCCAATTCAATAACAATAGACTTAAATTGGTGGCTATCTAAGATATTAACAGCTCAAAAATCTTTTTCTCCGCAAAAGATAAAATTAGAAATTTTTACAGATGCATCACCTACTGGGTGGGGTGCTCATTGTCACGGGGAGTCTATAGGTGGGTTCTGGAATGAATCCGAAAAGGAAAAACATATAAACTATTTAGAACTCTTGGCTGCTTACTTTGGCTCAAAATGTTTTTCAAATAACTTAAAGAATTGTTATATACTAATGCGGATAGATAATACTACAGCAATATCTTGCATTAATAAAATGGGAAGTGTACAATATTCACATTTTAACAACATAACAAAAAAAATATGGCAATGGTCCGAACATAGAAATATATACATATCAGCTGCATACATCAGGTCCAAAGATAATACTGAGGCTGATACAGCATCTAGAAATACTAACCATGATACAGAATGGGAGTTAGCACAATATGCTTTTAGTGA
The DNA here is from genome assembly GCA_947458855.1 of Monopis laevigella. NCBI lineage: Eukaryota > Metazoa > Arthropoda > Insecta > Lepidoptera > Tineidae > Monopis > Monopis laevigella. The sequence goes on along the minus strand of OX381594.1, from coordinate 12,347,516 downwards.
AATTGTAGACAAGTTTGGTAAACCAGATATAGACCTATTTGCAACCCGAATTAATACTAAATGTTCAAAATACGTCTCCTGGAAAAGGGATCCAACAGCTTTTGAAATAGACGCATTTACACTAGACTGGAGTAAACAGTACTTTTATGCTTTTCCTCCATTCTCTTTAATATGTAAATGTTTAGATAAGATTAAGGTTGATAAAGCAAAGGGTATTCTAGTCTACCCTTGGTGGCCATCTCAGCCATGGTTTCCTCTAATTTCACAGATGTTGATTTCGGAACCTTTAATATTAAAAGCAAATAAGAACTTATTATCTTCTCCTTTCAGTACGAAACACCCTCTGAGTTCCCAACTTACCCTGGCTGAGGGTCTCTTCTCCGGACAGCATTCAAACAGCGGTGGCTTCCAGAGAATTGTATGAAGCTTCTTCTTGAATCATTAGCTCCAGGTACCATTAAACAGTATGACTGTTCTTATAAAAAATGGTGGAAATTTTGCCATGTCCAAAATATTGATTGTTATACACCAAAAATCCCAGAAGTAGCCGGTTTTCTTGCTGATTGCTTTAACGATGGAAGTAATTACTCAACTTTGAATACTCATCGTTCAGCATTGTCCTTATTAATAAACTCTAAAATTGGGAATGATGAATATATTAAACGTATAATGAAGGGTGCTTATAGACAGAGGCCTACTAAGTCCAGATACTCAAAAACATGGGATCCAGATATAGTTCTAAATTTTTTGAATCAATGGCCAACAGATAATTTAAATTTAATTGATCTTTCAAAGAAGCTAGTAACTCTATTAGCTTTATCTACAGCTCATAGGATGCAAACACTAGCAGCAATAAAAATTACAGACATAAATTTATGCTCAGACAAAATTACTATCATTATATCAGATATACTCAAAACTTCAATCATAAATAAAAGCCAGACTTCTTTATGTCTACCCTATTTTGACAACTCCCAAATTTGCCCTGCTAAGACCTTACTAGCGTATATGGAAAAGACCAAGGATATCCGGGGGGATATACCTTATTTAATTCTTACCTCTACAAAACCCATTAGGAAAGTGTCAACGCAAACTATTGGGCGTTGAATTAAAGACATTCTAAAACAGAGTGGAATTAATATTAATGTATTTTCACCATATAGTACAAGACATGCTTCCACATCAAAAGCCAAATCTAAAAATATTTCTATAGAAACAATTAAAAAGACTGCTGGCTGGAGTGCAAGATCAGCAGTATTTGCTAAGTACTATAATGTACCAATAGAGAAAAATAGTGGGAATGATATCTCATTTGCTAATGCAGTCTTGAGTTAGATTTATACTAATGTACCTAATATTGTGTCTTTTTTTTATTTTATTCTAATGTAATTTTATTTTATGGTTCCAGTATTATTATTTTTTTTTATTCCACTTAAGGATAAATATTCATTGTTAATATTATGCCTTATGTATTATTTAATACTTTACCTATATATCATTAAATAGACATAACACTTGATTCTTATATTGCCATTATCTCTAAACATCTACATGTTATTAATTATCTTTTCGTATGAAGTGTGAAATAAAATTAAATAATCAGACGAACTTACCTTAAGTGAAGTCTGATGATAATTTTATGAACACTTCATACGAAAAGATAATTACCCGCCCCTTAAAAATATCCCCTAATGGAACGTAGTATACCCTGATACTACTTTCCACTCCCATAAATTATATTATGGCAATGTTTGATAAGTATTAGCTTACTATAGATCTAGGAATCAAGTTCTTTGGTTCCTAGATTTAGGCACTGACTCTAAAATAGTGATTTGACAGATCGGTGTTGCCAGCACGGAATAAAGGATGGCGTTCAAGTTTTTTGTTTTATAATCTGAAGCGCGACACCGAGTAGCGTGGGACACGAGACTACATGTTATTAATTATCTTTTCGTATGAAGTGTTCATAAAATTATCATCAGACTTCACTTAAGGTAAGTTCGTCTGATTATTTAATTTTTCAGTTTGATGGTAATCTAATGTCTTTGGCCATGTAGTTATTTTCTTTTTACATTCATGTTGAGTCATAGTGTAAATATGTAAAATTTCATTCACTGTATTATATAGTTTAGCTGATTGCGCATAATATTGTTTTGAGGCAAAACCAGTTCTAACTATGCATCTCTTTATAATTGTATGTGGTTTTCTTTTATTTAAATTGTTTGTACTGTTATTGTTTTATGAGTCTTAAGTATGCTTTATATTATAATATATATAATTGTCGAACTGTCAATACGTTTGCATCCATATATAATATGGATGTATTATATTTTTTTTTCTTTCTGAACATAACCTTTAAGATAGTTCTTTGTGCTCGTTCACTTTTAATAAACCTAGTTTTAAATGTACCACCCCATATAGTAATACAATAAATGATGATTGACTGTACAATAGTTTTATAAATATAAATAAGAAGTTGGCTATCAGAAATATTGCGTAGGTATTTAAAGACCCATATTAGTTTTTTTGTTCTAATTGCGGTTATTTCGAGGTACCGTGATAGATTTCTGTTAATTGTGACTCCTAAATATTTAGAGGTGCTAACTATTTCTATTGAAAGGCAATCACATTTATCTTTCATATAGTTCCTACAAGTATGGGCAGTGATAGATAGGTCATAGTCTGGTTGCATATTGTCATATATAGATAATGTGATGTATTTAGTCTTGTCCAAATTTAGGGTGAGTGAGTTGAGTTGTAGCCAATTGATCACTTTATAAAATCCTGATTCAGCCATATAAAATGTTTCTTGCCAGCTGTTGCCTTGAAAAAGAAGTGCGGCATCATCAGCGTATGAAAATATTTGTCCACAGTCTAGTTTTAAATCTGTTAAGTCGTTAATATAAGTGAGGAACAGGGTTGGTCCGAGGACGCTACCCTAAGGCACCCCGTAATTGGCAGTCAATATGTCAGTACTGAAAGTGTCGTCATCAAGTTTAATTCGCTGTGTCCGGTCATTTAGGTAGTCAGTAAGTAATGTTAAAAAGGATCCTCTAACACCCATTTTCTCCAGTTTGCGAAGTAGAATGGGAACAGAGACGGTATCAAACGCTTTTTTAAGGTCTAAAAATATGCACACAGTTTTCTTTTTTTGGTCAATATATTTTGTTATATTACTAGTGAGGTCTAAAATGGCATCTTCTGTACTGATTCCTTCCCTAAAGCCATATTGTGCACTTGATAGAATATTATAGGTATTTAAGTAGTTTATAAGTCGTTTGTTTATTAGCTTTTCCAGGATTTTTGAAATTACTGGTAACACAGAAATAGGTCTATAATTATTGATATCACCCCTGCTCCCACTTTTAAATACTGGGTGTATAACAGATCGTTTTAACTCGGTTGGGAAAACACCCTGCTGGAAACATAAAATCGAGAAATGTGTGATTATGGGTACCAATTATTTTGTGGACATTTTTATGAATTTGGCAGGTATCTTATCCCAACCAGCCAAAGAATCTGTTTTTAAGTTAATAATAGTGGCTTCAATTTCAAGTTGGTCAGGTTCAATTACGCCAATAGAATACGGAAGGGAAGGGAATGAAGTATAATACTCATTTAAGAGGTCAGAGTCAATGTCAAGTTGTTCAGCTAGTTGTTTGCCTACGTTATTAAAATGCCTATTAATAAATTCAGCTGATTTTGTAGGATTGCTTTTAAGGTTTTTTAGTTCAATATTTAGTGTTTTTTGTTTATTTAAATTAGTGATGTTCTTTATGCATTTCCATAATGTTTTATTATTTGACTTAGCTTTATCTAGAAGTTGTCTTTCATATTGTCTTTTAAGCTTTTTTATAAGGTTATTACAGAAATTCCTATATCTACGATAGGTAATTTTGAGAATTTCATTAGTATCGTCCTGTCTATGTCTTTTTTGTAAATGATTTCTCTGTTTGATACATTTCAGTATTCCAGGCGTTATCCAGGGTTTGATAATTCGTTTACTATTTGGTATAGAAACAGTTTTAGTACAGTTTTAGTATTTAAATTTAATGAGTCAGTAAGTTTTGTAAGTAGACTATGATAAATGAATAAGACATGAAACTACAGTCCCATACACACCAGAACAGAATGGAAAAGCCGAGAAGGACATGAGAACGGTAGAAGGAGCACGTACAATGTTGCTAGCAAGTAATTTAAATAAAAATCTATGGGCTGAGGGTGTAAATACAATGATTTATGTTTTAAATAGAGCAAAAATATATAGTACATTAAATGAGACTGCTTATAAAGTTTGGACTGGAAAGGATTTTAACTTATAAAACTTCCCTAAGGAGAGAATGGGATACAAAATCGGAGCAAGAAATTTTTGTTGGTTACGGTGACACAGTAAAAGGATATAGAGTTTTTTTTTCCAGGAAAGGAGACCATTAAAATAAAACGTGATACATCCAGATAAATTAACAGCCAGATATAATTCCAACTACAGAAGAAGAAGAAAACAATGACATGGAAAAAAGCAAGGAAAATTAGTTATGTACTGAGGGAGAAATATCAGAGAAAGTAAAACGTATTATTCGGAAACCAGGTTGGCTATGTGATTACATTTTTTTTTATGGTACTTCCGGTTTAATTTTGAATAAAATTGCAGATAATCTGCCAATTTGTTCTTTGCTTTCGAACATAGCCAGTTTTTATAGTGACCTTCAATTAGCGGATGAAGAGTTTTTCACTACACATAAGGTATGCTCATAGGTGCGGATCTTATGTGGGATGTTCTTCTAGGAGGCGATATTGTTCGTGACAAAGGCTTGCCTTGCGCAATAAATACCGTATTGGGATATATTTTACAGGGACCTGTTTCGTATTCGGCAGGTTCTGCGGATTTTCATACTTGTATAGTTAATATCGAAACTGATGCCTTGCTGGAAAGATATTGGGAAATAAAAGAAGTCTAAGTTCTAAGGTTCAGAACCCAAATAACCTAGTTTGCGAGAACTTGTTTAAAAATCATTCTAGGTCTGACAGTGGCAGGTATATTGTACGGCTACCTCTTTCTTAAGCTTCATTTCAGAGTTGGGTGATTCTAGTAAGTCAGCACTCAGACGATTTTATTCCTTAGAACGGCGCTTGTAAACTGTTGATAAGCTTCGTTCAATTTATATAAAATTTATGCGTGAATATATGGATATGGGTCACATGTCTCCTAGTTCCGGTTACTTAGGAGACCCTCGGTACTTCATCCCACATCGTGGAATTTTTAAGGCTGAATCAGATAAAATACTATTCGACGCCAGTCAGGCAACAACTGCGGGTTGCTCTTTAAATGATTGCTTACACGCGGGGCCTAATCTACAGCATGACGTCATGCAGGTGATTTTGAGATTTAGGCTTTTTAAAATTGTTTTTACTACCGACATTCGGATGATGTTCCGAATGATCGAGGTCCATCAGAACGACAGACGTTACCAACTTATTTACTGGCGCGAGTCTCCAGAGTTGCCCTTGCAAATTTTTGAACTGAATACATATGGGATGAAGTCCAGCCCGTACTTGGCTGTGCGCACTCTGAGGCAATTAGCAGTTGATGGGACGAAAGATCACCCAAAGGCAGCGGAGGTTCTACGTTCATCTGTCTATATGGATGACATTCTAAGTGGCGCGTGTAGTCTACAGGGGGCTCAAGAATTAAAGGCTGATTTAATATCTTTGTGCTCATCTGGTGGATTTTAGTTGCGGAAATGGGTATCAAACGACCAGCGGCTGTTGAGTGATATCCCATTAGAATACCAGGAAAAACCGCATGTTTATAATACTGATAGACCAAAATTTATAAAAAATTTAGGGATCCAGTGGGACCCTGTTTCAGATAACTTTACATATCACACTAGTCTTGATAGTGGTAAAGCTTGTACTAAACGAGCAATTTTATCAACTCTTGCTCGGATGTTTGATCCTATGGGTTGGATCAGCCCTATCATCTTTCAGGGAAAATGTATTATGCAAAGGCTTTGGTTGTTAAAACTCGCTTAGGACGATTTCGCTCCCCCGGAGATAGTAAAGGAGTGGGAAGAAATATATCAAGATCTGCCCCTTGTGGAGAATCTACGTATAAGTCGTCATGTTTCTAATGACGTCTTTATGCATTGTTCTTTACATGGTTTCTCAGATGCGTCGGAAAAGGGTTATGTGGGGCTTCAATATATCTGCTAGCTTTTGATATATCTGGAAAGCCAAAAATTTCCCTTTTTATGGCAAAATCGCGGGTATCTCCGGTTAGAGTTAAAATGACAATACCAAAGCTCGAGTTAAATGGAGCAGCTTTGATGGTCAAGCAGTTAAAGTACGTTTATAGTACAATTTTAGACACGCTTTCAGTATTACTTGCTGGACCGATAGCACCATTGTTTTGTCTTGGCTGCGGACTCCAGCCCATTCGCTGCAGATTTTGGAAGGCAATCGCGTGTCTCAAATTTTGAACAGTGGTTTGGACATGAGTTTGTGAACTGTTGTGCCACCCCTTATGGTGGGGCCCACAGTGGCTACTCGGAGAATGGTCTGTCAACATCATCGACGAGGTTAAAAATGTACCGGGATTGCGAAAGTCGCAACTCGCGGTGAATGTCGTGACGGCACCTTTAGAGTCTTCGTATTGTCTTGAAAATAGTTCCTATACTAAGGCTATTGCTGTCTTGGCGTACATTTTTCGCTTTACAAATAATGCTAAAAATCCAACCAAAAGAAGGAGCGGTTCTCTGTCGGTTGAAGAACGGAAAATGGCTCTAAACTGTCTTGTTAAACAAACACAAGCGGAAGCGTTTTTTGTGGATATTCGGAGGTAACGTAATAATGAAGAATGCTCAACCGGCTTGCGACGGTTGAGTTTTTCTAGATTCTTCAGGCGTAATCCGAGTCGGCGGTCGACTCGAACGATCCGATCTGCCTTATTTTTCAAAACATCCCGTTTTGTTACCTAAGTCACATAAATTAACCTCTTTGATAATAACATATTATCATAAATTGTATTGTCACGCCGGTCCAACTGCTTTGCAAGCCATATTGCAAAGACAATTTTGGATTTTATCGGCGAGGCAAACTATTAGAAGTCACATATTTCGATGTCTGCTTTCGCCTAAAAGCTGCACGTAAATCACAAGCGCCTCTTATGGCAGATGTGCCGGCTGATCGAATTTGTTCATCTGGAGTTTTTCACAGTGTCCAAACGGATTTTGCGGGACCTTTTTCTGTGAAAGCTTCTCGGGTTCGTACGAATAAAATTCTTAAAGCTTATTTGTGTGTGTTTATTTGTTCCGCTACCAAGGCGGTCCGTTTAGAGATCGTCGGTGACTTGACCACCGAGGGCTTCCTTGCGGCGCTGTCAAGATTTGTATCTAGGCGTGGATTACCTAATATAATTCGTTCTGATTGTAGCAGCAATTACGTGGGTAGTAATCGTTATCTTAATGAAGCTTTAAAATTTTTATCTAATCGTGATGAACAAGTTTCACTTTGTGACAAGGCTAGTGAACAGGGTATAACTTGGTTATTTAATCCTCCTGCTGCTTCACATTTTGGAGGATTATGTGAAGCAGCTGTGAAGTCGGCGAAGTCACTTCTTAAAAAAGTAATTGGAGATCAGATACTGACTTATGAGGAGCTTTCGACAGTCATTGCACGCAATGAGGCAGTTCTTAATTCTCGCCCATTGTGTCCCTTGTCTCACGATCCTAAGGAATTTAATGTTTTGCCAGTTCTTGCAGTTCCGGAGTTTTCATGGGATCATATCCCTAATAATAGGCTAAATCGTTATCAGCTACTTCATACTATGTCACAACGTTTTTGGAAACAGTGGAGCGGCCACTACTTACATTCTCTCCAACTCAGAAATTTATTTATTTATTTATTTACAATAGGTATACAAACGGGTATCAACAAAAGCTATATAATGCAATATATATATATTTTTTTTTACATAGGTACTGTACTAGGCTGATACCCAGAAGCCCGTATACACCATGAATTACGCTATTTGCACATATTTAATATATAATAATTACACAGATATAAATTAACTGCTTACCCTAATACAATAAAGAGAAGAACAAAAATAGATATAAAATGAAATTTTAATTGCTGACATTTATTATATTATTAGCATTATCTTTAATATATAGGTACTCGGCATCATTGTTAAATTAATATTACACATATAATGAGATTCTTTAAATAATATTATTCCGACTCGGACCGATATTGAGGACCTCACGGACCTGCCTCTTAAAGGCATTTAACTTTGGCGTAAACACGTCCAAAAGCACGTTATCTCGTGATAACTCGTTGTACAAGCGACACATTCTCACCAAGGGGTTATAAAAGGACGTATTGTTTGTATATGTTCTAACCACAAACGTGTCAGTGTGATGTCGGAGATTGCGTCTAGTATTGAGACCGATCGCTGCAAGAAGGTCAGAGGAGTCCAAGATAGAGTGGAGGATTTTATAAAGATACACTAAATCCTGCTCATTACGTCTGACATGCAGCGGCGTCATTCTGAGAGCCGAGAGCCTGGCATCATATGATGGAAATACTCTGCCACTACTGTAACGATAACATATTGTTTTAACGAACTTCTTTTGTATGGCTTCTATTCTGGCAGAATGAACCGCATAGGAGGGGGACCATATTACAGAAGCATATTCCAGGACACTTCTGACCAAGCTGTTATAAAGACATACAGCAGAGTATGGTTTTTTAAATCCTTTAGTAATTCTGGTTATAAAACCGAACATTTGATAGGCCTTACCAACAACATAGTCATAGTGTTCCCGGAACGTTAACTTATCATCAAAAAGTATTCCCAAATCTTTGGCAGATGACTTACGTTCAAGTATATGACCTTCTAGATGGTAAGGATATGATATTTTTTGGCGTTTTTTCGTGAAAGTAACTACAAAACATTTATCTACGTTGAGATACATACAATTACGATTGCACCAATCTTGGATTTTGAGCAAATCTCCTTGAAGTGTAGCGCAGTCACTTATACTTTCGACTCTGGTGAATACCTTAAGATCATCAGCGTATAGCAATCTGCAACATGATAATTCCTCAGCAAGGTCATTAATAAATAGCAGAAACAATAAGGGCCCCAAATGGGAGCCCTGCGGGACTCCCGAACCAATGGAGATAGGCGACGAAATTATGCCTTTCAAAGTAACCAACTGACTTCGATTATCGAGATACGATTTAATCCAGCGAAGTAGATTTCCGTGTATACCATACCATGTAAGTTTGTGACAGAGCAACGAATGATTAACCTTGTCAAAGGCTTTCCGGAAGTCAGTGTAAACGGAATCCACCTGACCACCATGGCCAAACACTCGACAAAGAAAATCCTTATACAATAGCAAATTGGTAACAGTTGACTTACCCCTAATAAAACCGTGTTGTTCCTGTGAAAGAACAGGTTGCACATGATTATATATAAATTCATAGATCATAGACTCAAATAGTTTAGGTATTGCTGATAAGATACTTATTGGCCTATAATTTTCACAATTAGACCTGTCCCCAGACTTATATATTGGGACGATGTGAGCTGATTTCCAACAGGTTGGTACATAGCCTAGTCGTAGGGAATGATTAAAAAGTAATAGTAGAGGGATACAAAGTTCATCAGCACACGATCTAAGGACAATAGGTGGAATGCCGTCAGGGCCCGCTCCTTTGTGTTGATCTAGCTGCTTTAATTTTTCTAAGACAACTTTTTCATTTAGTACAATAACTGAGAGAGAACCAATGTTCCTAAGACAATCCATCACGGGGCACTGCACAGATGTTGTATTGTCAAAGACAGACCCGAAGTATTCTGATAACATTTCACACGCAGTCTCCGCCTCAGTGGTGGAGCAGTTTCGAAGGTACATAGTTTGTGGTAAGTCGTTATTACTCCTTTTACTTTTAACATAATTCCAGAATGATTTTATGTTTGTTGGAATTGTTTCCTCAGTTGAGGCAATATAATTATTATAACATTGTTTTATAAGTTTTTTACTTCTAGCACGTAACATTGTAAAGGTGTCATAATCCCTGGGATTGTTATAGGTTTTAAACTTTTTATGAAACTTGTTCTTTTCACGAATGCATCTTATCAGAGACTGACTAAACCATACAGGGAATCTTTGGGACCTATTGGACGTCCGAGGAGTATAATCATTTATTATTCTAAGGAAGACATTATAAAACTTTGAAGTCATTACATCTAAATCGTCACCCACGCCAATTAACTGACACCAGTCGATCTCATTTAGTTCAGCTTTCATTCCTACAAAGTTACATTTCCTAAAATTTAGCTTATCAGGTTTTACTTTCATACCCTGTATTTTATGCCCGACTGAACAAATAGATATAACAATAGCAGGGTGATGTTGATCTTCTCGAATCACTGGGGTTTCACCAAAGACATTAATATTTTTATAATTGGATAATACAAGATCCAAATGACGGCCATTATAGTTTGAAATAGAATTATATTGACTGAAATCACAAAATGCAAGCATGTCTAAAAGAAGCTGAGACTTCAAATCCATGGTCACCCTACTTGGGATCATCAAAGGAGAATGAGGTGATTGTGACCAGGTAATTGTAGGGGTGTTGAAATCACCAACAATTACAAATAGTTGATCCTCATTATCAGTTTGAATATTTTGGATACCCTTATAAAAAGAAATCAGTTTATCAGTCTGAATATCAGGTGGAATGTATACCACACATAAATTTATAGGCCTAGAATGCGGTACATGGCTCACCGAGGTAACCCATAGGTCCTCAATATCAGTCTCCCAAGAAATTCGGCGTGTTACAGTATACTGTTTTTTAATTGCTAAGAGTACCCCCCCACCCTGTACCTTTCTGCTGGAAGTACTTTCACGATCTCTTCGGAACACCAAATATCTATCATCAAATAGTTCAGAGTCATTAAAACTTGAGTTAAGGTTGGTTTCAGTAAAAAATATACAATCATAATTCTGACTCAATATACTCAAAAATATCTCATCTGTTCTTGATCTTATTCTATTTACATTCTGATAATAAATTTTCATTAAAAAGTTTATAATAAATTTATAATATAAATCAGCAATCACACAGTAATAAAATAAAAATATTAATAATTAACTAAAAAATACAATTAAGAACCTACACAATTTTACTTAAATGGGAAATGTCCTTAATTAAAAGTGCAGATGAGTTCTCATCCTTTCTCACATATACTCTACCATACCTCACCCACACAAATTTAAAGTTATGAGTCTTAGCTGCCTTCCTAACCGCTGCATGCAACTCCTTGCACCCCGGTGACAAGTGCTCAGACAGATAAATATTTTTACGGTCCCCCGGGATCTTCAGGTCTGTAGTGCTTAGTTGTGTAGATTTGTTGACCTTGTTGTACCTCTTATAAGCTGATAGCATTAGGTCACGTGCCCTTTCAGATGGCAAAGTAACTACAATATTGCGAGGTCTATCAGAGGAAGGGTTCATCTTGGCGACTCTACGAACCGACCTCACATCATTGTCACTCAGAGACACTTTTAGGGTTTCACATAAATTTTTAAATATGCTTATTAAATTTTCTGACCGTTGTTCTGTAACTGAATGAATTTCCAAATTAACACAACGTGAGGTCTTTTCAGCTGATTCCAAGCGGCGTTTTAAGCAAAAAATATCATCTTTAATCTGATTATTTTTTTCTTCCATAAAAGTAATTCTTGATGAAAGCTCATCTACATTATTCTTTATGACACTCTGTTCAGCAACAAGAAAATCAGTAGTGGCGGATAATTCAGTTTTTAAGTCACTTATAGCCTTGCTTATTTCATTCTTAATTATGTTTTTAATGTCTTGTGTAACAGTATAACGCACAGTATCAAGTTTAGAATCCAAAAGTTTGCTTATTTGCTCCAATGTGATATTAGTTGAAATAGTAGTAGGAGAGGCAATTGAGTCATTTAGGATTGACCCGTCGCATGACATGTCTGTTACATCAGTCTGTAATTCGTGTTGGCTTCTTACAAGGGTGGAGTCATTATTTCTGCGCCTAGTTGTAATATTTATGCATCGAGGGCATTTCCATGAATGTGCAAATGAATTGGCTTGTTGTTTATAAACTTTTGGAGGGATATTAACACATAAGCAATGATAAAAGCCACTGCAATTAATACATTTCAATCGTTCATCCTCTATTGTCTTGTTACAAGCTTGGCAGTACATATTAGCTGTTATAGAGGCATATTATGACATGAAAATGATGGATATAATTTTGGGTCCAAGATAAAAATTATAGTAGTTAATACAAACAAAACAAAATAAGTTTTATCCTGCTTGTTTTTTAGTTAAGTAACCCAATGAAAAATAACCTTGCTGTGGTATATTTATCCCGAATTAAACACATAATAGTCACTTTAATTTATGTCATTCAACTTCTCCGCACAAACACAGTATGTAGTACTCTATTTTATCTGTGAAACACAGTTTGATATAGTATTAACTTGAGTTAAAACATTTATAATTTCGCAGAAACGGCCGGCAGTTTTTTCGCCATTAATTTCACTGTTTAGTATTTAATGTTATTCAATGATATAATTTTTAGTAAACAAACTTCACTTATTTTAACTATTATAGTCCAATTCAATAAAAAATACAGCGTAAAAACATTAATTTAAGATTTTTATTAATTTGGCGCGTATTACTCACTTGACAGTTTTTTTTTTTAATTAATGAAATAAATGGAATTGTCAAACAGATCCACCTAAGTTGGGAGACCTCGTTTTGGTGAGGGGTGACAATTTACCACCCTTAAAGTCTTGGCTCTTGGTATACTTAAATCATACTTATTGAATAGATACCATAGTAGTTAAGATAGGTGAATATGAGAGCAGACCGGCTAAAATTACTTGCGGAATCCCTCAAGGATCTATTCTGGGGCCTCTTCTTTTCCTTATATACATAAACGATATAGGTAGTCTTGGGCTGTCTGGTGACATTACCTTGTACGCTGATGACACATGTCTATTTTACTTTGGTCACTCCATACAAAACATCATTGCTGTTGCACAGAATGATCTAAATATACTTCATACGTGGTTTTAATGCAATCTATTGACCATTAACACGTCTAAAACTGCATACATGATGTTCTCAGCAAAAAACAAAAAAATACCTAATCATGCTCCATTAAAAGTGGGTAATGCAACCTTAAAGCAGTCAATACAGGAAAAGTACCTAGGTCTTATTTTAGATGATAAGCTTGTATGGAAGCCACATATAGATCATATATGCACAAAATTAATAGCACTGAATGGAGCATTACGACGTATGGCTATATGTGTTCCATATAAAGTTCGTATAATCATTTATAATGCCTTAGTAAAATCACAACTAAATTATTTAATTGAAATTTGGGGATCAGCCGCTCCAACTAACCTTAACAACCTAAAAATAACACAAAACAAGTTAATCAAAACTTTATTTAATTATAACTATCTCACATCGACACAAATACTATACAAAGAAACGAAAATTTTTAATATTAAACAAATATACACATTCAATACATGCATTTTAATAAGAAAAATTCTTACGCAAGACACACATACACAAACAAAACTAAAATACAAAACTCATAGATTTAACACGAGAAATAAAAACCAATTAGAGTTACGGCATCCTAGGACGGAATATGGAAAAAGAAATTTGCTGTTTGAAGGAGCACAGCTATATAATGATTTACCACAATGTGTCAGAGAAGCATCAACATTTACTGAATTTAAAAAACTGTTAAAAAGTCACATTACTTTGACCGTATTGTAATTGTTTTACTTTTTGTTCCTCCCTTAATATTTACTATTTTTTATGTTAACTGAGTTTGTTTGTTTATATACTATTGTTCAGTTCGCAACAAAACTAAACAAAATTTTTGTTATTATTTTATAATAATAACAAAAATTTTGTTTTATAAAAATTTATCTCTGTAAGTGAGCAATAATGTTCTTTTGAGAAATAAATGTCTTTAAACTGAAGGTGGAAATTAGCTCGTATTATTGAGTTACTCCCTGGGAAAGATACAGTTGTTAGAGTTATTAGCTTAAAGACCTCATCGGGTGTTTTAAAGCGCCCAGTGGTGAAGATTTCTAGGCTTCCGCTTTATTAACTTGCATTTTTTATGTATAATATACTTGTTTTGTTTGTTATATTTATTTTGTTCTTATTTTTTATTGTTTATTTTTTTTGGAATGTAATTAAGGCAATTAATGTAATTATGTTTTACTGTTTGTTGATAAAGGCTACGTTAGCTTTTCTCGGGGGGAGGATGTTCAATTTTCATACACTTTTTTCTCACGACACACCATAACTATTCTGTATGTACTATATTTATTTGTCCGTTCCGTTATGGGGTAAATAAAAAAATAAAAAAAGTCACTGAAAAATAAACTAAAGCCGCGGACGGCCGGCCGGCATACTAAAACATATGAAAATAATTCAAAAAAACTGTGAAAAGGCCTAAATAAATCAAATTGGAAGCTGCTGTATCTCGGGTGAGTTAGGTTTTCTATATATATTATTTTATTGTATTTTTACACCGTCTGGTCTGAAATTGTTCGATGTGAAGCTATTTTAATTTAACCAGCGACGTACAATTCTACACTTCTACCAAAAGATCCCATCCTGGTGGATCCCATCCACCAGGAAGGTTTTTTACAGTAAGAATAGTGTGGCCTATTGACATTTGCTATCTCTGGGCCAGCAAACTTTGCTGAGCGAAGTATTTAGGGTTGCTAGTGCTTTGTCATCCCTTTAGGAATGTATAATGCTTCTAAATTCGATCAAAATTCCGCACTTCTAATTAGGTACTCATACCATTCATTATAGATTTTATCAACGTTATAGGTAGGTATCTCGTAACCTTATAAAATAATAATATTAATAATACACTTATATATAAATAATAATATTTTATCTTAAGGTTGTTCTAAGGGCATGCCGTTAAAAATAGTACAAACTATTGAAAAAAGATCAACAAAATTGACTAAAAGCAAAGTTCATACACGGTTTATTGACGGTGTTTCAGCTAAGCCCTATGGTAATTTTTCAAATAGTTGAGGATTGATACTTAGATCTGCCCTTACTATTGGGCCCGACGTTTACAGAGCAAGTGCACATAACTGTATACAAAAATTCTAATACTTTACAATTTCTTGATTCTAGTAATGAAATGCCCTTTTCTATGAATCCTAAATACGTGGAAACAGTTCGGTTAAGGTAATGGCGGTTGGGAATTCTAACGTCCGTGGTCCGGTTTGTATAAAGACAGTAGTTGATGCCTTATCACAAGGAACAGTACTATTGGACAGTAAAATTATTGGAGTACTAACGTAACAATTCATTGTTTTTGGTGGTGTGTATCCCGTCAACGACTTTTTTAGTTATGGATATGATTATCATAACCCCATTATCTGCAGCATGCCACGTAGCCGATGGGATGCTTATTTGTAGGGGCATAGCAGTGCAAGAAATCAGCCAGATTATTGTACCACCTTCCACGACTTCTGTGGATTTGGTTCGAATAGGAGAAACTATCGATGCATCATATCGGGAGAAGTTATTAGATTAAAAATATACGAGCATTGTTACGCGTCCACTTTAAATGAATTGAGATGCGCTAACGTTACAGAAATAACCATTGAAGTTAATAATAAACGACCAATTTTCTATCGACCCTATAGGTTGTCTCATAAAGAACAAGAATATGTAAGAGAGATGATTAATGAAATGTTAGAGTCTGGTATAGTGAGAGAATCGGTGTCTGAATATGCAAGCCCTATTATTTTGGTTCGCAAGAAAGATGGAAAACTGCGTATGTGCATAGATTATAGGCTGTTGAACTCAGTTACAGTTAAGGAACGTTACCCAATGCCAAACATTGAAGACAAAATTGCCAGGTTGGCTGGGCAAGCATACTTTGTAACATTGGACATGACTTCAGGGTACTACATTTCTGAACAATCACGAGCGTTTACCTCTTTTGGTACACCAGACGGCCATACGAGTTTGTTTTAGGGATCCTCGCGTTTTACCGGCGCAATAGCTTGCATTGACAATGTTTTAACATATGGTAAGGATGTCTGATGGACATATGGATGAATGCTTGACGAGAGTTGAAAATGTGCTAAATTTAATAGACGAGGCAAATCTAAGCTTGAATCTTTCAAAGTGCGAGTTTTTAAAAGATAAGATCGATTACTTAGGCTATGAACTAAGCGTTTCCGGAGTGCGGCTAGGCACAAATTCAATTCAATCTGTTTTGGATTTTCCTCGCCCTATTGATCAACATACGGTGAGGCAGTTTCTCGGGTTTGTAGGATATTTCCTTAAGTTTATCAGGAATTTTGCGATGCTGGCTTTTCCCCTAACTAGATTACTCTCTAAGAACGTTTCTTGGTGGGTAATTCTTCAAGGATAAATTAGTAGAAAGACCCGTACTCGCCATATACGAGCCAAATATAGAGACTGAATTACATACCGATGCCAGTAAAGTTGGCGTCGGAGGTGTATTACTACAACAAACATCAACTAATGGTTATTTTAGACCATTAGCCTATTATAGTCGTAAGACTTCTCCAGAAGAGAAAAATGTTCATGCTTATGACCTAGAAACACTCGCAGTGATTTGTTCGTTAAAGAAATTCAGGGTATATTTAATAGGACAAAACTTTAAGGTTATTTCAGATTGTAGCGCTCTTCGTTCTACTTTCTTGAAGGGAGACATTTTACCTGGAGTGGGCACGTGTGCCACTAATGCAAGAGTTTCAGTGCACTATAGAATATCAACCAGGAAGAAAACTGTCTCATGTTGATGCCCTACCCCGGAATCCTATAAGCGATGAAGATACTCTAACAACCCTAGAGCAGTATCCGTCAATTATGATAATTAATAATGAAGATGGCTGCCCACTTTTCAATTAGGGGATGCGGAGCTATGTAGGATCCGCGATATTTTAATTTAAAAAATAAATATCGATGGATTAAAATACATAAATGACAACTATCGTATTAAGAATAAAAATTATACCGATACCTAGAAGTGGATCGCAATAATATTTGCTGAGTAGTTCCAAAGGGTGCAGGGTGGCAGCTGTGCTGCATGAATCATGACGACATAGGTCATTTCGGAGTAGAGAAAACCTTAGAACGCATAAAAAAGTATTAGTTTCCTAGAATAAGCAAATTTGTAAAAAAATATGTGAGCGCATGTATAGAATGCGCTTATGCCAAAAATAATGTCTCACAAGGAAGGATTTTTACATCCGATTGTCAAAGTAGAAGTTCCCTTTCATACATTACACATTGACCACCTTGGACCTTTTGTGAAGTCAAAACGGGGCAATACCCATCTTCTGGTAATTGTAGACGGTTTTACCAAATTTGTCTTTACTGAAAGTGCTATTAGGGCTTTAGACGATATTTTCAATATGTTTAGAGTTTCAGGTCGAATTATTAGCGACAGAGGAACATTTTTTACGTCACACACATTTAAAAGGTATTATTTAGATAAAGGTGTTAAGCATTGTCTTAATGCTGTAGCTAGTCCCAGATCAAACGGGCAGGTCGAACGATACAATCGCACTATTCTGGATTCATTAACTGCTCAAAACCTTAATGGTAACGAGAATGATTGGGATAGTGTGGTTGGAAAAGTTCAATGGGGCCTAAATAATACCTGTCAGAAAACATCTGGTAAAACACCAGCCGAGGTAATGTTCGGTACCTGTATGAACTCTGAATCAAATGGCCAAGGCTGAATGAATTACGTCAATTTTACAGAAACAAGTAAAAGATTAGATATACATCGATCAGGAGAAGCAGAAACAAAGTTATGATAAGGGTAGACACCCTGCTCGGGTTTATGCAGAGGGCGAATTAGTAAAAATAACTAAGACCACATTTAATAATGATTGAAAGAGTAGGAAACTCCTTCCATCATATGTTGGCCCTTATCTTTTTATGTAAAGATAGGTATAGCGTAGCCGCTATTCCAGGTTTAACAGGTAGTAAAAGCAAACGTCAGACCACTGATGCTGCAGACCGAATGCTACCTTGGGTCAATGTAGCCCGCACTAGAAGTAAATGAGTCCAATACATCCGAATCAGAAAATACCGGCAGCGATACAAGTTGTTAAAAATATTAGTGCAACTTATCTTGCATATTTCATTTGTATATAAACCCTTTTAAATACGAGTAATATTGTGTTTAGGCAATAAGTTTATAGGTGATAATAATAAGGACTCGTATTTAGTTTCAATTATTTTTGTTATATGTTTTGTTTGTTTGTCAAGTTGTAAGAGACAAATTTATTTTAATTTTGTCATACTTCGTTCTAAATTGCAATGTTATTAAAATAACAAACTTTATTTAGTTTAAATTAATGTTGATCATAGTTTATTATAAATTTAATATCTAGCAGAATAAGGTTATGTAAATTATTAAAGTCTACACCAAGCCAGTTACCAAAAACAAAATGAATATTCAAAATAGAGCGTAATATTGGCTGTATTTTCTTGCATATAATAGTTATATGTGTATATATAAATATATCACTGCATTATTAACACTATTATTCATTATGATTATATTTGAAGAACGATCAATAAAGCTAAGA
The DNA here is from genome assembly GCA_947458855.1 of Monopis laevigella. Lineage (NCBI taxonomy): Eukaryota > Metazoa > Arthropoda > Insecta > Lepidoptera > Tineidae > Monopis > Monopis laevigella. The sequence continues at coordinate 12,328,803 of OX381594.1, read as the reverse complement.
TTTGACATATTTTTTTTGACAAAATTGAAGATGGTTTCCAAAACTATTTTATTCATATGGAATAGACCGAAGAATGCCGTACATCATACGTCCTAAGAGAACATTTAATATTAAAACAATATATTATAATATTATCTTAGTTATTATTAGTATCTATAATATAAATATACTCATATAGCGAGAATTGATTGGATCGCTACTTCCCTACTTTTCGAGAATTGATTGGTTCGCTACTTCCCTATTTTGCGAGAATTGATTGGTTCGCAAATACACATATAGCGAGAATAAATTAGTTTGCTATTCCCTATATTTTGTGAGAATTGATTGTTCGCAAACATACATTCGTTACATGAATATGAATCTTATACTATATTTATTAATTTACTTGAATTGAATATAAAATTTAGTTCTGAAATAAATGTATATTTATGAATTTGATTGGTATAACTGCTATCATAATTAGTATATCTTGTCTTTGGTAAATGGCTTGCTTGGCTAATATTTTTATAATTAAGTATAAATTAATTTTACTGTTTTACTTTTACTGTTTTGAATTAATGATACCAACCTTAATATAATACGATATAAGACTTTATTTACCCAAATCAGCCTGATACTTCAATCCAATCTGTAGAAAAACGTGTAAACCAATTTTCCGCTGTTACTAAACAAAATGTACAGCCTAATAGCATAGAAAGTCCTCCATCTAATTTAATGTCTACAACTATTGGTAAGTATTGAGAGAGAGAGAGACAATGTTCTTAGCAAACCATGGATTCACCGTGCGGGTGCCGGCCGGGTCCATCGCGTGGTTGAAAGGCAGGGGATTGAACTGCAGCGTTCCCGGACTTGAGACCGCGAAGTAGGTTTAAAGGCCTTTTGCACTGTGTTCACTACCCTCTCTACTCAACCAAATATTATATGATCCTGTTAGCGCCATCCTGGAAACACGCTCCATAAAAGTTCCGACGGCTGTTCTCGGAAGGCCAAGATCCTTCAACAGACGGTGCAAAGACTTTGCTGGAATTCCTCTTGCACCAACTTCCACTGCATAAAGTTGAGTTTTAAATCCGTTTCTAGTAATTTCGTTTGTGAGATCAAAATATTTGTTCGACTTGATGTTGTGGTCCTTAGGTATGTTTGTTTCCCACGGAACGGTTGCATTTATTGATATTTTATGTAAAAATATGACTTAATTTAAACTTTGATTTCATTAAAATAATTGTTATTTAGGTACAGTCGGCCACAGCTCTCGGCATCCATTATGCACCTATATTTTCTCCTCCCTCTAATATAAACAATTTACATTTGATGGGAGCGACACTTAAATCAGAAATGAGCAGCTTGAGCTGAGGCGGACTGTATTAGTGGTAAAAGGTGCAATATAAATTTGTAAATTAACTTTACCAACCATATTATTTTTATAACCTTTGATAAATTTAAAAGTATAATTCTATAATTTAAAGCTATAATTACAATTTGAAATATTCCTCGCTATTTGAATATTTGAAAAGGCAGTTATTTTGATAATGTTTGATTTTGTCAATTTTTATTTTTAGGTTCACTAGAATTTACATTAACACCATTTGATAAAAAATTGGCCCCAAACCAGCATACTTTAGGTAAGTGTCTAATTGTTAATCAGTAGATTTTAAAATACCTACACTTTACCAATTTACTTATAACTCTATATTTCAGATACAATTGCTAAACACTTAGCAAAAATTGTGTTGGAATTAAAAGAAATTCGAGATTCACAGTGTGAAATTTTGCATAGACTACGTTCCAACACTACACCATTGGAACATCTATTACATGATGAGATCCAATTACCATGTGATGATCATGACATTCTTATGAAAGTTGAGAATTGTAATACTAATGAAACTAGTAAGGTTTTGTTATGTTACATTTTTATTTATTAATCATTTAAGTTTAGTTTTATGATTTCTTGTATTCCAGCAATGTATTCTTACTAACAGACATTCATGACCAATTCTTTCAACTGCAACATTCTCCACCTTTAATTTATATGTATCTTCTTATATAGCTTACAAAACCCATTGAATCTGTAATAATTATACATACACACAAATTATTATAGTCAGAACAACTTACTATGTGTATTAGGAACAGTGGTAGTAATACTTTACTTATAATATATATGTATAAACACCCAGACCTAGGCTAACTGTACAGAAAATTTTATTGTTGTCCTGACATGGTTTAGTGGCCAACAATATTACCACTACACCATGGAAATGGTCTTAAGCATTATGTAATTTCCTATGAATACTAAATTAATAGAATTAACTTTAATTACATTTTTAGGTAACATTCTTAAGTTTTGTTGGTGGAAACAAAGTACCACAAATTATTAGAAGAATACTTGAAAAAGTTTTTTCAAACAAATTTGCTACAACTTGCAATTGGACAGGAAAACACAATAAAATTCCTTTAAAAAATCTTAAACTAATTCAAATTATAAGAGGCGGGTTCAGAGTCCTTATATCTTTAACAGTCTAATAATCTACACATTGAGTGCTTACATCAATAGACCATAATCATTTATTTATTATTATTTAACACTAGCAGTATTGCTATTCTGTGTATATCATCACTGCATTTAGGTAGATACTGGGTTTTATATGTTTGTCCTGTTCTTAAATGAGTTTACTGATAATACTTAAAACTATTTCTGGCAGCTTGTTCCATGTAATTAGGTTATTTGAATGATTATTAAGTATATTTTTTACATGGTACCAAGTCACAACGAGTAACAAGTACATTTTACTATGGTATATTCTAATATAGCTCATTATAACATTTTTAAAGAAATATTTAGAATATAATGTATTGTTTTAGATGCTGTACGCACAAACAAGATTGCGGAAAGAGCAACAGATGCTGAAATAAATGAGGTAGTTATAAATTGGTTCAGATTCACTAAAGATCGAGATGGAGGCCGGGAAGCCCGCAGAATTAAAATGTAACCGAACAAAAAAACGCAAACTAGCAAAAAAAGTTACAAATTAAGACTCAGTTACATCAGGCAATCAATCAAGATAATGAAACAGTTGTCCTACATATTATTATTAAAAAAAAATATATATAAGTCATTCTGCCCTGACTGATTTATTAAAAGTATTACAAAAAAATTGTACATAACTACCACCCAACTTTACCAAAGGATGCAAGAACATTGTTAGAGACACCTCTTAGTGTTAACATTGTAAATTGTGCTGGTGGCTATTATGTTTATTTTGGCCTTAAAAATCAATAAAAAAAATAAAAGGTATTTTGAAATATTATCCATTACTGCAGAGAAAACTATCTTCAACAGCAAATCTTTGTCTGTCTGTAAAGTTTAACAAATTGCTTTTGGCCCATTTTGTGCATTTTGGATCAATCTCTAGATAAAGTACCATTTATTGTGTTGCTTTATATTATGGAGAATCTAAACCAAATAATACTGCTGTTTATTTGCGTCCCTTTGTTGATGAATGCTCACATTTGGAGAAAAATGGTTTATATATTGATGAAGTAAATTACGATTTTCGAATAAGCTGCATCATAGCGGATGCACCAGCTAGCTCATTTCTGAAAGGAATTAAGTCACATAATTCGCTTCACGCATGTGAAAAATGCCAGCAAGAAGGAACATACATGGAAAGAATTGTATGGAGATATTCACCTGTGTTAACTCTTAGAACTGATATAGGATTTGTCAATCAAGAATATGAAGACCACCAGTCATCAACAAGTATACTAACCGAACTTAATGTTGGATTAGTAACACAAGTGTCACTTGATTTTATGCATTTAGTGTGCCTAGGAGTGAGAAAAACTAATTACATTGTTGGGTTGTAAATGGTCCGAAGAAATGTAAATTAAACACAAAATAGACGAAATTTCTAATGGCTTAAAAAGATGTTGTGATCACTAACCCTATAGAGTTTTCTAGGGCTCTTAAATTTATAAAGTATTGGAAAGCTACGGAATTTAGAGCATTTATTTTATATTTAGGACCAATAGTTTTAAAAGACATGTTGCCAAACCAGCGCATATACAAACATTTTTTAGTTTTGCATTGTGCAATTTACATATTGTGTCAGGATACAATATGTCATGATGATGTTTGGCGATTATTTGCTAATAAGTTGTTACATTGTTTTGTACAAAATGCACCGGAAATATATAGTGAAGAATTTCTGGTATATAATGTACATAACCTTTTGCATCTGACTGAGGATGTATATAATTTTGGATCATTAGATTCATATTCAGCATTTCCTTTTGAAAATTTTATGTCAAAAATAAAGCGATTGATTCGTTCACATAACTTGCCTTCAGAGCAAGTAGTGAAAAGACTTGGTGAAAAATCAAACAAACCTATTATACCAAAACAAAATATAAAAAAATTCAAGCAGGGTGGTGTTATAATAAAAATACAATTTAACGATAACTGTATGTTAGGAATATCTCCTCGTGATTCTTGCTTTATCACTCATAGTGAAGGTACTGATTCTTATACATTGATATGTGATTGTTTTTTAACTAATAAAAACATAACAATGAATAATGTAACAATTTTCAATCCTGAATATACTTTTCATGATTTTTAGTGGTTGTTATTAATGTGGTACATTCAGCAACTGACCAAGCTGCCTATACTTCCTCGCTGTATCAGTAATAATTATCATTTTATAAAAGTGGAAGAAAGACTAGGAATGTGCAGCTTGAGCTGTTGCAGTCTGTACCATATATAAGATAAAGGAAAATTATGTAGGGCTTCTATAATGAATATGTACTTGGCCCTATGAAGGAATGATTTAATAGGGCCTCTGTGTGAAAATGCATTTGGCCCAAAGATCTTTCTTTGGATTGGGCCTTCATAAGATAATATGTATTTGGCCCTCAGCAAAAAAGTAGCATCTGGGCCAACTATCACACTTTGGGCCCGCGTAAAACCCAATGGTTGGGACAACTAATAGTAGGGGTGACAAAGTCCACCGTTGGCCATCTAAAACCTGCACAGAGGCCCAACAAATGGCCACCAAAAAATGTTACTAGGGTAGGGCCGTTAACCATCACAAAGATACAAATTCATATGCCGTGCTCCAATATATATTTTTTTATTACCTACATGTAAAATATAACATCCAACAACATTCTCATCATTCTTTTGGCAGCCTCCGTAGACTAGTGGTGGCGCCTTTGGCGTTGGTCTGGGTGTTTATAAAAATATAATATGTATTATATTGTTGCTTCTGGTAGACATAGAACAAACCTAGAGCTTAGTTTGTGACCAGAGCAATATCTGTCTATATATAAATTGTCCTACATATTATTATTATTTTAATATACTGAATTAATAAAATACTTAAATATAATAATAATAGTTAATGTAGCAAAGAGCCTTACGGGACAAACACATCGTGGTTTTACCTTAGGAAGTCGGAAGTGGTCTGAACAAATGGCAAAGTTTTTTGTCTGGACCCCTTGAATCAACGCTTTTCTACAAAACCGCCTCCACATTTCTTTTAAATTTGAATCCTTAGAAAACAGCAAAAATAAAAAAAAAGTAGGTAATTCAAGTTATGATTTTCACCGTACACACAGTTAGGGAATCAGTCATAGAATTTTTTTAACGTATAATATTATACAATGTTATTTATCGATATGACATATTGCTAATGCGATGTGAATAACACTAATTTTAAGCGTGGCGGCCAATTGTCGGATTTATTGGTCGACTGATCCAATTTTTGTACGGGAGTGTGAAGAACTGTCGTTCGCTTGATCGATCGACAGACTGTAATAGACGATTTTGTGAATTTTGTGTAAAACTCCGTTTACTTTAATAAAAGAATATTAATTAGAAATAATATTACTTACATATGAAAAGTAAGAGCATCCTTTTAAAAATTTGATGTCGTAGGCCGTTTTTTGCAGCAAAAAACTGAGCTATAGCTATAGCAACTTTGCTTATTAGCGTTCAATCGAGAGCTAGATTGGGTCTGTCAAAAAATCCGTATACAACTAGTTTTGATATAACACATTTGTGCCTGTAATTTGACAGAGGGGAAATCACGCGTATGGCTACTTCCCTCCGGGCTTTGCCCTATGTTAAAGAATAATAAAATTATAAAGATAAAATAGTAATGATTTTTTTTTTCTGGTGAGTGGGACTGGAACCCACAACCACCATTTTCGCGGCAATTCAACTTAACCGCCGAGCCATCCAGGTATGAGTCACCCCATAACTGGATGGATAGCGGTTGAGTACCCTGAATTTCCGCGAAAATGACCCACAAAAAAAAACATTACAATTATATAACTCTTTAATACATTAGGTACTTTTAAAAGTTCTTAGAGATCTTGACTTTAAAATCTCTATTGTCTTTCAGGTTCAAGATAAAAGTAATGTTTTTAGTGAATTAGTCTCATCTACCCACATTATACAAGAAACTCTTGCTGCCATCAATGTACAAGAATCTTCTTCTGCTGGTGTTGTTAAAGAAACTCCAGCTGCCATCGATATAGAAGAATCTCTATCTGCTATCAGTATTCAAGAAGCTCCAGTCGCAGAAGTAAATAGGAATTAATAATGCCTATGTTGGTGGAAGTAATGTTCACAAGAAAATTGATGACTGAATATTCCTAGGCTGGGAGAACCCGCAAAGACAACCTAAAAACCTGTTTAAAATCTCAATTTCATACTATAAATCTCTTTTTTAATAAAATACATGATACCGACAAAGATTTTACAAAGAATAAGTGCGACAATTAAAAAAAATAGATATTGCGTCATTCCAAAGAAAAATGAATCTACTGAAGATGCAAAAAAAGACTTGCCAAAAAAATTATGAGAGTAACAACAGTTGAAACAACATTATCTAATCCAAGGCATAACCATTAATTTTTCAATCAGCTGATCAAGTTGATAAGGAAAATATTTACCCAATTGCTTTTAACCCACGAGCTCCGTAAATTTTATAAGTAAACTCTGTTAATATAGCATGATCGACGACCGAAAGAGGTCAGTCGGGGTGAACCAGCAGTGTAATGATGTGATGGTCTTACCTACAAAATAAAAAAATGCGAGTCAGAACATTTAAAGTTGAAATTAAAGAAGAGAAAAGACAAACATCTGAATATAGGGAATATGCACATGCCTATTTAACATAACGCCAATTATTATTATTTTAATATATAATTTTCCTTTTATGTCTTTAAACATATTTACAGTAATATATTTTATTTTGAATACTAAATTTTAATTTTATATATTTTTTTTTTTTGTAGAAACGGAACGCATTTCTAAACGCTCCGACATTAGCAAACACTTCATGTGACGTCCTTCGCGCATAAACAAATGTCAACGTGTGTTCTGTAGTCTACGGTTTCTTGTTTTCTCGGGTATTTATTGTCCTTTATTACGATAATTTGTGATAAACAAACCTTTTGACAAACTTTTGAGGTGCAATAACATTAAAATAATATGCTTTTTGATGATTGAATGACGTCACAGAATGGCGGCTAGTGATGTACCGTTTTTTACTGCGGCAGTGGCAGATAAAGTTTAAACCCTTTTATTTTTGTGTTATTACCCTTTATAAAATGTTTAATATTTGTTTTAAGGATCTAATGTAGTTACTCTATCAAGTAATGAAATAAAAAAAAACATGCATAATCATGAAGAAAATGAATGCTGATACAATGCGTGCCAAAACAAAAACGCACTTTAAATTCCTTACATTCGATTTGGAGAAAACTCTTCCACTTCCCCGAATAACAACGAATATCGTATTTTATAAACGCCAATTATGGTTATATAATAACGGTATTCATGTGGGCTCTAGTGACACTGGCTACTGTAATGTCTGGGTAGAAGGGGAAGTTGGTAGAGGATCCCAAGAGGTGGGGTCTTGTTTAGTAAATTTTATAAAAAATATCTCCATAAAGACATAAAAGACTAGTGTTGTGGAGGTCAAAATAGAAATATTAAAACAGTTACCATGCTAAAAGTGGTATTAGATGGTCATCCTACCCTTGAAAGTATAACTTTAAAATTCTTAGAACCAGGAAACTCATTCCTGCCTAAAGATACCGATTTTTTAAAAATCGAACATCAACTTAAATATTATGAGAGAATTTATACTCTGAAGAGAAATGAAATGGATCACAACTGCTATAAAGCTTTCATTATTAATAGATGTCAATCTGTCTATATGCAAGTAAACCGCACCCGCTTTTTCTAGTTTAGTTTTCTCTACTTCAAGAGACTTGCCGTAAAAGAAAGAGTTTTTCTCGTAGGCAGAGAGTACCCGGGACACAACATTGACACAAATTTATGGACAAGCTTGATAATCTGTGCAAAAACCCCTGATAGATGACTGTTTGGGTAAATTATTAGTAAATAGGAGGAGCTGGACGGGTTTCTCTGTTATCAACAGTGTTATTAGATTGTATTTCCTCAGTAATATTCTCATCTAGTTCCTGTCCTTCCAGAAAAGTCTGTCTGTCCGGTATAAGAGGTATAGTGGGGTGCCTAGTTTTCATACGCCATTCCAGAAATAGGATGTATTAAAGAAATAGTATTATTTGTTTTTTTTTTTACAAAATATTTCAAATGATGATGAGTTATGGTTATAAATATTAGAAAATAACGCGACGAGCTAGCCACTTGTTTGGTGTAGATTTATACCAATGGCTACGACAAGGTGGAATTAAAAACCCCTCCGCTGGGTACCCTGAGGCCGTCTAGGCGGTGTCGGGAGCCGTAAGGTTATTTATTTATTTATTTTATATTCAAAAATGATTACTACTGAGAAGTTCATCTGCAATTAAGAAGGAGCTATTATTACTAATATGAGGAGAAGCAAATGCTAAATCTAGGACATTTCCAGTTTGACCAAATGGAGGACTTGTGGTATTGTAGTGATCATTTAGGCAGACAAATTCTGGTTATTAAAATAGGAATGTAAATTGTTGCCTTTTTTACTGTTTTTTCTACAGCCCTAATATTGATGAAGCGCATTAAAATCTCCAATTATTAAGCAATTTTGTATGTAATTTTTGATAAAACTTGCTCTAAATATTTAATTGAAAATTGCAATTTGGAATTGGCGGACAATAAACATATAGAAGTTACAGTGTAAAAGAATTAATTTCAATTGATAGAAGAATATTTTGAAAATGGTATATAGAATAAGTGTAAATAACTTTATATGTAAATTTATTTTTGATTGCTATTGCAGTGCCTCCATGAGGTCGATCAGAATCGTTTCTGATTATAGTGTATCCATTTAATTTTAATAATTTGTTGCAATCTAGCCAAGTTTCGTTTAAAATAATATTTCCACAGTAGAGGCATAAATGAAATTTTTAAGGTGATTATTTTATGTAAAATACTGTGTGCATTCCAGTTTAGTTAACCAATATTAATGAAACTATCCATTTTTAATGAAAATTGGTTATAAGTAATTCCTTTATAGTTATAGATGAGATCGCGCTATCCGTAGTATCTTTATTGGCTGACTTTTAACTGAATCTACAATAGTTTTACCACCAAACTTAACTTAACTTTTAGTACCAAACTCCTCTCCCGAGGGGGCGTAGTAGTTTTCATTGATTGGCAACCTGTAGAGTGAATCGAAGAAACAGGTAAAGCAGGTTTCCGTGCTGTGATATAGGTTATTTTTCCGTTAATTTCCTTTAATTTTGCAGATTTGATAGGACACATACAAGAAACAGTAATATGATTTGTACCCGTACAACAGTGGCGTGTGGTGGGTAAAACCATAGGGTAAGCCAATTCGTATAATTTAATATATATTTAGTAAAATGGTAAATGTTCCGTTACTATTTATATTAAAGGCGGATTCCTATAACCAACGAAAATGCTACGTTATTCCCATAGTAAAAGTTATGGATTTTTATCATTTTTGTAAAAAATAAGGAACCCAACAGTAGATCATAGGAATTTGCCATAATAATTATAAACTAATAATAAGAGGACTTACCTTGTTGTCATTCAATAATTTAGTCTATTGCATATTTATTTGCAGTTTTTTATTTCAATAAATAAATGTACTTAACTTAATAACCCTTGCTAACATATAAATTAATAACTTAGTTATCTCAAAAATTACACGAATTACAAAAATAATTAAGTAAATATGTACCTTTCTTGAAAACAAACAAACAATACTCTTATAAATAATACCTATCACAAAATAAAAATAAACAAGCACCTCGGTTACGAAAGTAACAAAAAAACTACAAATATTTATGCCCGGTCCCTATAAGTTAAACGATGGCAATGGTAAGCGTACCCGTGAGTTTGTAACGAAAGTTTACAACCCCAAACTGACGTCCCAATTTTTTTAGCCCTAACCAATAGGATATGATCGTCGGTAGCAGCCCTCTTTCATGTTTAGTTATTGCTTACTTAAATATTAAATAATGCAAATAAACAAAATAATATTTACAAATAACTATTTTATACAAAAAAAAAATTGTTGTATTGGTTATTTAAGCAAGTAATAACTTTTCTAGTGTAACTATAATTAATTTAAAAACAATATATTAAATGTTTTATGGGAAAACAAAACGTTGTCGCTTTTCTTTTTTGTTCAGGAAAAAACCTATTAATTTAAATCTTGTATTGTGCATAGAGGACGGGTTAATCCCTCCGCTAGGCACCCTGGGGCCGTTTAAACGGTTCTCGGGAGCCAAATGGGCACCCGTGATGGTATTTATTATTATTATTGTATTGTGTTTGTTTACGATTTTTTTCAAATTTTTAAATAAAGAATAATGGAGTACACCAACCTCACCGTAAGTAAAAATATTTATTTTAATGGTATGATTTTCGTAAGTGCAACAAATAACTATGAAATACTTTATGAATAAAATATAAATTGCAGCCAAAAAATTCCAAACCAATGACCAAAAATGAGGTAACAATGATTGTGGACCTCATACAAAATAACCCTGTACTCACAAGCAAGCAAACAAAATTAAGGAGGAAGTCTGGGGCACTATTGCCTGTACGTTTAACAGCCGCAATGGTCTTTTTCCGAGGTCTAAGGACAAATTGAAATCCAAATGGGATAACCTAAAAGAAACTGCTCGGAAAAGGGCCCAAAGCATAAGAATGGATCAGTTAAAAGTAAGTGGTTGAAGGCCGATTCCTATAATCTATGGTAACAATGACAAGTGAATTACCATGTCCGATCCACTCTTCATAATTTTTAGGCTTTTTGACAAGCTAGTAGTGTTTTTTTTTGTAATAACTGTTACAAAATAGTAGGTTTTAAGTAAATTTTGATGGTTTCAGGATCCGCCGCTGGTTGAAACATATGTATCCAACCTATTAGTCTAAAGTTACATATTAAGGGCTCAGTTAGCAGCTAAGTTGAAAACTAAATATGAGATAAATATTACAAAAAATAAATACCAATAGGTATGTTTTGGCCTCCAATATCACCCATGTATGTATAATTATTTTTAATAATGGAATGTATAATTACTTTGTAATTCTTTTATATGTTCCTTTAAAATCTATTAACACTAATGTATAAATATAATATTTACAAAAATATGACATTTGGTACCCTCTGAAGAAGAGTGGACAATATGTGATGGGCTCTACCTGTACAGGGTTTGAGGTGCCATTTGGTGGTTATGGAGTGGGCCATGTGGGACTACAAAATTTAGAGGTTGGAGATACCATAGAGGTTGAAAACAACTTTGAAAACATTGAGGTGTTAAGAGTCCCTGATTTTACTGAGGAAGATAGTATTCTTTCAGTTCAAGGTAAATATTGAATGATATTTATGATATTGATGAATACAGAATCATTTTCTTTAAAAATTCTAAATCATCTTTCAGGTATTTAGAATTTCTGTAATGTGGCAAAAGTATGACATAGAGATACTCGCCATATTTTCTGTGGTACTAACGCTGTTGCTAGTTTATTTACAAGTTAGACCTTCTTATAACAAGCACAAGCAGAAAATTATAACTTAAAATTTTAGGTGCATAGAAATGAGTTACATTTCTTTACACTTAAAATTGTAAATATACCAAATTATAATTAATTCAAGAACATGATAAAAAAAACTTAATAAATAACTTTTTTTTTATTCAAATTTTAATTCTGTTTTTTTTTGCAGCAAAGAAAAAAAGGAAACGGCCAACCATTTAAATAAGTCCAAAGGTTTGTATTCTTCAATTTAATACAATACTTTTTAAATAATCTACAAGCTGACCCCGACATTGTTCTGTTCAAAAATAAATTTATTATTACCAAAGTAAATCTGAGAAAAAGAACACCCCTCTTTTTGATGGGGGGTTAAAAAACGTAATTATTGAATAGTTTTAATTAATTAATTTCAATCAATAAAAATTTTATAAAATAATTAATTTAATATTAGTTAATTATTACAATTTAAGGAGGAATATGACATTCAGAATAATGCTAAAGGGAAATTTTACATGCAAGTTAATTTCTATCAGCAGTACACAAATGTGTGATGTTACTGTAAATGTCATCATCATAATCATCCAAGGACTGTACATAGTGGCACATACTAGAAAATAACCCAAGAGTGGGCTAGAATAATAAAATAAAAAAATGACAACCTATAAAGGATGCCCTTAAATGGTCTTACTTTATGCTTGCCTGATGAAACCAAACTTTTCCCAAGAAACTATGTGGGAAATGACAAAAAATATTGAGAAATCTCAAGCATTTTTGGTTATTTATAATTTTAGCCTAAAGTAATTTCACTCGAGGTCATATTAATGTTTATATGAATACATCTTTTTTTTATAGGAAAAGAATATGAAGCCTCACGTAGACAACTAAATTTAGTTATGATTGAATATTTTAAAAAGAAAAAAGAAAGAACAGAATCATAAGTGCAGAAAACAGAATTAGAAGTGCAGGTACTAAGAAGAAAAATTATACAAGATAAACACAAATCAAAATTTATCTGTTTACATTACCCATGGGCAGCTTAATTTACAGTGGCTTAACCATGAGTTTGCTAACTGTACTTAACTACAGTCACTAGCAGCTACAGTTACCCTCCAATTGGTTGGCTTTATTTTTCTAACCAGTATACTATGGGGGAAGTTTGTATTCCTCCAGCCCTAAAATGGTGCACACTCATGTACGATTGGTCTCCGGCACTTGGGAAAGCAACAGATAAGACATGTACGTACATTGTGAGGTGTTGCTCTAGGGACTGCCAGACATATACTTGATGGGTGCAAGACTACTTGAAAAATGCCATTATTCGCAACGACTTGATAAAGTTGTAGAAGAAATTCTTAGTATTGCTAAAGTCAGAAAAAGATTATCAACAAATTAAAGAATAAATACTTTTGTAAAGGAGGGACAACTCAAGAAAACTCAAAGTAAACCTTTCTCAATCCTGGACAAAGCACAGGACTGGAAAATATTCATGGATACATTCAGAATACATTACAAAATCTCAGACGAACTAGCAGTTTCAGCCTATAGACCAGACATACTGGTGTGCTCTCGGTGCTTGAAGAAAGTAATATTTATAGAACTCACCGTTCCGTGGGAAATAAACATTCTTAAGGACCACAACATCAAGGCGAACAAATATTTTGATCTCACAAACAAAATTACTAGACGCGGATTTAAAACTCAACTTTATGCAGTGGAAGTAGGTGCAAGAGGAATTCCAGCAGTCTTTGCATCGTCTATTGAAGGATCTTGGCCTTCTAAGATCAGCTGTCGGAACTTTTATCGTCGGTCTCAAGTCCAGGAACGCTGTAGTTCATTCCCCTGCTTTCCAACCACGCGATGGATCCGGTACCCGCATGGTGAAGCCATGGATAGCTAAGAACATTGTCTCTCTCTCAAGTATCCATTGTAACTAGACATCTAATTGTAAGGGCATATTCTCCTTAACAATGCTCTGGAAGATCTATTCCCCATCGATGGGGTTTTTAAGGACTGATGATGATACAAATTGGTGTATAACTGTAGATGCTAGCAACTATATTTAGTAAAACTCATTGTAGATCCACTGTTATTTTTATATATGTCGGAAAGTCACGGCAAGTCATTTGACAGTTGGTTTGTATAGGAACAAAAGCGCCACCTGGCGTTTAGACGGAGTCACGGCGCGTGCGATACCGGAGAACGTAGGCGGTCGGCTATTGTTGCATTGTTGCTATATATTTTAAAAGCAACGAACGTGCTAGGTTGTCAGTGCGGTTGAGAAGTATCGGCGAACACGTGCGCGTGAAGCTGTCTTTGTTCTTAAAGTGTAGTTTAATTAGATACTTAGTTTATTGTTGCGTGCGTGTTTTATTGTATAAAGCCCAACATGTCTGACGATGAATACCCGGCTTGGTATCCTTTGCCAACATATATTATAAATAATAAATATTATAATATTAATATTTTTTTTATATATATTTCCATAAAAATTGCTAAAAACTATACTCACAGTCATGTCTAATTATTAGAGGCAGAAGAAACTTTCAAGCTAGATAGGTTTTTTTTTTTCAACAATCATATCCTCTGGATTTTATTAAATACTTCATATAAGGGGTATCTATATAGTCTCTGGCGCCCTAAGGCACCCCGTAAAAAATATACTATGATTAAAGTAACCCCCCTTATGATATACGTGGTGTCCAAGTTGGTTAGACCTTGGACTTAAAAACACTAAGTTCCCAGGTTCGAATCCTGGTGTGTACCAATGAGTTTTTAATTAAAAAATTCATGTATTAAAATGATTATTACTAAAATATTGGTGTAGAGTACATACACAGAGTTTAACAATTTTGAAATGAAAGGTCAAGAGGAAATAAGTAAGTGTTTTATTCACATAGGTATCTATTTAGATTTTATCCATTTGCCATGGCAAGGAACCTGCCAGGCTTACAAAGTACTCAGCGAACTGGTTTCTTATTTCATTTGTGTTTCGATTGCCTCCTGTGTTTCTTGAAGTAGGTAAATCCTGTAAACCGATGGGGGTTTGTAGCCTTATCAAATCTTGACTCCTGTATCCGTCTTTCTCGCGAACGATGTTTTGTAAAACTACGCATGCTTTTACAATATCTTTACTTAATTTTCTTGATACATTTAGAGGTCTATAAAATATGCGCCATTTGTTGGCCAATATTCCGAAAGCACATTCGACATACCTACGTGCTCGACAGAGACGATAGTTGAATATTCTTTTCTTTACATCTAGATTGTTTCCACCATAGGGACACAATAAATGCCTTGTCAGCTGGAATGCCTCGTCTCCCATTAACATGTACGATAATCTATTATTAAGAGAGGGATGCACAGGTGTACATCTAGGTATTTGTAAATTGTCTTTGGTAAGTTCGTAAAATTGTGTCCTTTAAAAGACAGCTGAGTCGCAGTCTTTGCCATAGGAATCAATATCAACCTATACAAACCGGTAGTCAACCATTGCCATTAATACAATAGAATGGTAATGCTTGTAGTTGAAATTCATGGACCCAGAATTTGGAATTATTTAAATTCGAATATGTTTCCCATCCACAGCACCTATACAACTGGGAAAATGAGCTCGTAGCAATATAAATATACTCCTTCGCAATTGACTTCCATTTATCGGTACTGGGAGCAGCAATAAATTGTCTATGAAATAAGTTCCATGTTGTGCAACATACGAGTTCCACTATCTTACTTATTGTTGAGATTCCTAATCTGTAGTAATGCAGTATTACTACAGAATATACTACATCGGTGAATGAGTTCCACACTAGCTGTACCTGTACCTGTACCTGTAAAAGGTAAAACATTTTGTTTCAGTGGCCATCATCATAATTATATGAAGACTAAATCTAGTCAGGGCTCTAAGAGGAAGTATGTATACGCGGAATATATGCAATTTTTACTCAAAAATAAGACTGCAGATGACACTGAATCCAGCATTCAGTCTGTTCCACCTACAAGAGACGAAGATTCAGAGTTAGATGTAACTAGTTCTTTGAACACAACAGACATTCTAAAACCCATTAACAAACGTAAAAAAAAAAAATATGTTGATAAAAAAATATTAAATGCCATTCGCTCAGCTTCATCGCCAACAACAAAGGAACAGCGAATTGACGAAGATAACGCTTTCCTTATGTCATTATTGCCAACTTTAAAAAAAAAAGCTGGAGATGACAAAATGGATTTCAGAATTGAAGTTATCAAGTTACTTAATAAATATTCCAAACGCAACAGAAATAGATTCAACAATTTCTCAAATCGTCAAGATTCTCCACATTCGTGCACCACACAAGAATCTGTGACAACGGATGATATGAACTATGCACCCCCTCAAGAAATTACCTCTCTCGCTATTCGCTTGTTCGTTGCGTATTACGTAATACTGAACTGTAACTAATAAAAAGTAATGTCCAAACACTAACAAAATAATCAGTAGGATACATTAAATAAGTATTGGGCGCTAAAATTTAAATTATAACTGCAAGGAAAATGATTTTTATATTATTATACTAGTCCTTTACTGGTATTTTGAATACTTATAAATAATATTTAGTCCTCAGATTGTATACCCTAGATCCTAGGCTAATACGCATGGCTTTTAGGCTTATATGGACCGCACGCCACTGCCGTACAATTACAATATTTATTATTTTTAAGATTAGTGCAGTCTGTGTAAAAATGGAACCCGGAACATATAGAACATACCTGCTTAGACTTGCATGAATTTCTACTATGGCCAAACTTATAACAAATAAAACACTGTAGAAATGGCTTTACAAATTCTTTAACGTCAAACCACATATTTTCATACGTTACATGGTTTGGTTTAGTGGATAAAAGTGTATGTAAGACGAACAATGCCTGCTTGTGATTGAAGGTTGACCAATAAATCCTCTTTTATTCAAATATGCACCCTAATTATGCCTTGAGATTCAATACTGTTGGATTTAATAATCCTGGCATATTTTTATTTATAATTAAAAATATATTTTTGATTACTTTTCAATTGTTTCAAAGTGACGTTTTTCGATTATTCTATTTCTCTTAGTTTCCTTCCTTGTAATACATGTTTATATTATATTCATTTAATGTGTTATTATTATTGTGTCCTGAATACCTACTGCTCAAGCTACTTACAAGAAATACTATCATACGGTATTCTAACTAACCATTTCATATTTATTAATAAAGAGATATTTCTGTGCCTCTAGCTAGTGAAAACGGATATTAGTCCGAAAATGGTCAAAATTAGTTTTTATATCAAAATGATCAGTAAAAAATGACTCGTAGATGTAAACGAATTTACGATAGCTATTTATTTGACGAAAATGGACTTGTGTAAAACGGTACAATTAGCACACATTTTGGATATAAGTGTAATAGTACTTTTATAAACAAAACAATTATTCTGATTTTTTTGTACCAATGGATTTAATTTCAATTAAACTGCAGAATTTTAATCCATAGTATGTGAAAAAAGGGTTACCTGTAAATATTTTGTTAATTGTTTGTGTGCGAACGTACTCATTTAGATAACACTAGACACAAAAAGAAATGTATTTTATAGCCAATAACTTAAATTATATCATTTCTCACAATTACCACCATATTCTAAGACGTATCCTTAACTCCACTTTACACTCAATGAACGTCTGTCTCTTTCCACCAAATGTCAACTATAAAAAGCAAGTTGAGACAGACGCTCCTTGAGTGAAGAGTGGAGTTAAGGAAACGTCTTAGAATACGGCGGTAAGACTTTCAATACTTTTTAGGTGTAAAAAGGGTTACTTATTTTTAAATATTTTTAGGTTGAATGTGTAGTTATAAATGTAGATAGATCTCTTTACACAACATATATATCTGTGCCTCCTGTGAAAGGTGATTTAACTCGAGTTGTACCTTTTTTGTGATTTTTACATAGAAATTGTCAGAAAAAAAATACGATTTTTTTGGTACAACTCAAGTCCTTCTATCTGCTATAGTTTCAGAGATAATTTGGTGCCAAGTGATATAACTGACAGAATTTCGGAAAAAATATCGTGAATTTAGATATAAGTCAAGTCGTAACCCCTTTAGGTCATTGCTTCACACATTTTTTTTTGTGCCTCGTGGTATAAGAGCGATTATATTAATTTACACACTTTATTTTTCAGTATATTTATCGTGAATATTGATATATTTAGAGTTATATCACTTTGCACCAATTTTTCTCCATACTGATTAGGGTATAACTCAACATGTACCTACTAATCCGAATCTAAAGTTGTGCCTGATTTGTGATAAGTGATGCATCTCGACTTACATCATTCGACACAAAGATTTTTTTATGTGTAAACGAATATAAATTGAGTTGTATCTAAAACTCAAACCAGATTTGTTTTTTTTTATTAATTACTAGATGTGCTATGTGATACAAGTACGAACATGACGAGAGTGGCGGGGGTGCGCGAGGCGAAGTGAGGGCGTGACGCGGGGTAGGAGATGCGCGGGCGTTAGTGTCGCTGCGGCCTTTATGAAGCTTGGTCACGTCCGAACTCGCCATGGATCGACGCGTAAGTTGTTAGATGTATAATTTTACACGAAATTGCATAGTTTTGGATTTTTGTTTCATTATTGAATTAAATCACTTGACACAAAATAGATAGGTAGGTACCTATTGTAATGTAAACATAGTCAAGGTACTAATCTTTACTTTTGCTATTTTGTTCCTATTAATTTGATTCACGATTGACTACCTACTCAAAGTGATTTTCCGCTTTTTTGGTTAACCTACTTTTGATGTTTTTTTACTATCTATCAGTACTAACTATCAGTAGTTTAGAGATACATAATAATTTTTTCCGTACTCTGATTCTAAAGAGTTTTCTTACAATTATTGCTCAATTAAAACCGGTAAGTACGTACCTTCTTACAGTACAGACGTTTATTTTTGTTTCAGTTGACGTTTCCGAAATCCCGAATAGCTAAAATAATGGATTTAGCCACTAATGACGCAGCAAACATGAGTTCTCAATACCCCATCGAAGCTGAAATTAAACGAACAGAACAAAATAATAATACTAATGAATGCGGCTACGGATACGAAGTAAGAGAACCAATTGAAGGATCACTGCCAGAAAAGTCTATTGAAAGTCCAGTCCCTACTATCAACGAACACCAGAATCCAATATCTTCAGATAATTCAACAGAAATGGTTATTGACAACGATAAGACGAACAAAACAAATGTAAATGCTTCCGAAAACCTGTTAGATGATTTGACAGATGCAGGTTCATCAACCGATGGTGATTTTGGATCATCTAGCAGTGATGATTACATTTGCGGTACTGATGAATCTTCCTCATCCACTAATGACGAAAGAACTCCGGTTAAAAAGAGAAGAAAGAAAACGGCTACATCAGAAAATAATATTACGGTTCCTGAAACACCATCTCCAAATAATGCGAGCATATCAGAGAATGCTCCCGCTGATTCCTTCTGGAAAAATAGCGGTATGAATAGTGGCGGAAAAAAGAAAAAAACAAGAAAAAGTGAGAAAGAAAGAAGACATGATAGAGTAAAGAGAAAACTTTTTCGTAACACTGGCTTGGAATACACAACAAAGTCAGGAAAAACTAAGAAAAGTCGTGAATTACGTGATCTTGACAACTGTCGTAAGAAGTGCAAAGATAGGCTACCATTGCATGTAAGGAAAAATCTTTTCGATACATATTGGAGTCTGGGAAGTTATGAAAGTAGGATCGATTATATGGCGAAATGCATTGAAGTTTGTCTGAGCTGCAAGAATGATGTCAAAGACACTGCTCCGGATAATGATGATGATTCTGATGATGAGTAATTTTATGATATGATAGTTATGTTCATCTAACTCCCAAGACCTATTAAAGGTTTTATTTTGATTTAAGTAGGTACCTACGTACTTCTTTGTTCTCTTCATTCTTTTACCTTACTCATAGAGTCGAATTACTGCCTATAGGATAGGTTAACAGCTGTTAACTGTACTGTGTAAGTTTTAAAGTGTTAGCAATTTTGATGTTTATTATTTTTCTAGATTTTTTTAAGGATTCAGACAATGGCTGTGCTGTTATGTTTTGTACTGAGTAGGTTCACTTTGATTATTGTGATAGCTGCGTAAGATTGATCTGTGCCATTTCTAAGTATTTAAGTTTAAGACTAATTGCATTTAAAAAGATCTCTATTTACTTCTTATAATTTTGATAAAACTGTGCCTTATTTGTAAGTAATTTCATAATTTTGAAGACTTTAATAAACGTTAAGTATTTTTCTAAAACTTGTATTATTTTCCACCATACATAGGTATTTTAATGCAGGATATAACTGGACTTGTATCATTTAACACATTTTTATAAAGACTAGAATTTTAGCAAACTGATACAATTCAGGTAAAATATGAAAATAGAGGACTGATAAGTAAAAAATTCGAATCTTTGGAGTATTATTTTTATCATTTGTTTGAGCTACATTGTGTTTTGAACATAAGGGCTAGCATGTCGTGTTTTGAGTTCAATCTTGTGCAAACGTCTCGTTTTAATTTGATTTGAGGCAAATTTAGTTGTTTTTGCATATCAAAAAGTTTTTTCTGAGACCTTTGTCACAATTGTATTTAGATGAATTAATGCAGCCTGGAGATTAATAGTATGAGTGAGACACGGTAATTGTCGCCAGTTTCCGTGTCTGATTGCTGCTGAAATAATAGCTGCATTGTCACTAGGAATCGCCGTTACTAGGTTGAATATTTTCCATTCAATTATTATGTGTTTCAGGAAATCGCACATATTAACAGTGGTATGGCGTTCTGAATATTCAATGCAGTTGACCTAATTGCATACCCTTTTCATTGCAGCAAATGAAATGAATCACAACTGCTATAAAGCTTTCATTATTAATAGATGTCAATCCGTCTATATACAAGTAAACCGCACCCGCTTTTCCTAGTTTAGTTTTCGCTACTTCAAGAGACTTGCCGTAAAGTTTCGGCGACAGACTTTCTGAAAGAGTTTTTCTCGTAGGCAGAGAGTACCCGGGACACAACATTGACACAAATTTACGGACAGGCTTGATAATCTGTGCAAAATCCCTGATAGATGACTGTTTGGGTAAATTATTAGTAATAGGAGGAGCTGGACGGGTTTCTCTGTTACCAACGGTGTCATTAGACTGTATTTCCTCAGTAAGATTCTCATCTAGTTCCTGTCCTTCCGGAATAGTCTGTCTGTCCGGTATAAGAGGTATAGTGAGGTGCCTAGTTTTCATATGCCATTCCAGAAATAGGATGTATTAAATAAATAGTATTATTTGTTTTTTTTTTACAAAATATTTCAATTGATGATGAGTTATGGTTATAAATATTAGAAAATAACGCGACGAGCTAGCCACTTGTTTGGTGTAGATTCATATCAATGGCTACGACGAGGTGGGATTAAAAACCCCTCCGCTGGGTACCCTGAGGCCGTCGGCGGTGTCGGGAGCCGTAAGGTAATTTATTTATTTATTTTATATTCAAAAATGATTACTACTGAGAAGTTCATCTGCAATTAAGAAGCAGCTATTATTACTAATATGAGGAGAAGCAAATACTAAATCTAGGACATTTCCAGTTTGACCAAATGGAGGACTTGTGGTATTGTTGTGATCATTTAGGCAGACAAAATTCTGGTTATTAAAATAGGAATGTAAATTGTTGCCTTTTTTACTGTTTTTTCTACAGCCCCAATATTGATGAAGCGCAATTATTAAAATCACCAATTATTAAGCAATTTTGTATGTAATTTTTGTTAAAACTTGCTCTAAATATTTAATTGAAAATTGCAATTTGGAATTGGCGGACAATAAACATATAGAAGTTACAGTATAAAAGAATTAATTTCTATTGATAGCAGAATATTTTGAAAATGGTATATAGAATAAGTGTAAATAACTTTATATGTAAATTTATTTTTGATTGCTATTGCAGTGCCTCCATGAGGTCGATCAGAATCGTTTCTGATTATAGTGTATCCATTTAATTTTAATAATTTGTTGCAATCTAGCCAAGTTTCGTTTAAAATAATATTTCCACAGTAGAGGCATAAATGAAATTTTTAAGGTGATTATTTTATGTAAAATACTGTGTTCATTCCAGTTTAGTTAACCAATATTAATGAAACTATCCATTTTTAATGATAATTGGTTATAAGTAATTCCTTTATAGTTATAGATGAGATCGCGCTATCCGTAGTATCTTTATTGGCTGACTTTTAACTGAATCTACAATAGTTTTACCACCAAACTTAACTTAACTTTTAGTACCAAACTCCTCTCCCGAGGGGGCGTAGTAGTTTTCATTGATTGGCAACCTGTAGAGTGAATCGGAGAAACAGGTAAAGCAGGTTTCCGTGCTGTGATATAGGTTATTTTTCCGTTAATTTCCTTTAATTTTGCAGATTTGATAGGACACATACAAGAAACAGTAATATGATTTGTACCCACCCGTACAACAGTGGCGTGTGGTGGGTAAAACCATAGGGTAAGCCAATTCGTATAATTTAATATATATTTAGTAAAATGGTAAATGTTCCGTTACTATTTATATTAAAGGCGGATTCCTATAACCAACGAAAATGCTACGTTATTCCCATAGTAAAAGTTATGGATTTTTATCATTTTTGTAAAAAATAAGGAACCCAACAGTAGATCATGGGAATTTGCCATAATAATTATAAACTAATAATAAGAGGACTTACCTTGTTGTCATTCAATAATTTAGTCTATTGCATATTTATTTGCAGTTTTTTATTTCAATAAATAAATGTACTTAACTTAATAACCCTTGCTAACATATAAATTAATAACTTAGTTATCACACGAATTACAAAAATAATTAAGTAAATATGTACCTTTCTTGAAAACAAACAAACAATACTCTTATAAATAATACCTATCACAAAATAAAAATAAACAAGCACCTCGGTTACGAAAGTAACAAAAAAACTACAAATATATAAGCCCGGTCCCTATAAGTTAAACGATGGCAATGGTAAGCGTACCCGTGAGTTTGTAACGAAAGTTTACAACCCCAAACTGACGTCCCAATTTTTTTAGCCCTAACCAATAGGATATGATCGTCGGTAGCAGCCCTCTATCATGTTTAGTTATTGCTTACTTAAATATTAAATAATGCAAATAAACAAAATAATATTTACAAATAACTATTTTATACAAAAAAAAAATTGTTGTATTGGTTATTTAAGCAAGTAATAACTTTTCTAGTGTAACTATAATTAATTTAAAAACAATATATTAAATGTTTTATGGGAAAACAAAACGTTGTCGCTTTTCTTTTTTGTTCAGGAAAAAAACCTATTAATTTAAATCTTGTATTGTGCATAGAGGACGGGTTAATCCCTCCGCTAGGCACCCTGGGGCCGTTTAAACGGTTCTCGGGAGCCAAATGGGCACCCGTGATGGTATTTATTATTATTATTGTATTGTGTTTGTTTACGATTTTTTTCAAATTTTTAAATAAAGAATAATGGAGTACACCAACCTCACCGTAAGTAAAAATATTTATTTTAATGGTATGATTTTCGTAAGTGCAACAAATAACTATGAAATACTTTATGAATAAAATATAAATTGCAGCCAAAAAATTCCAAACCAATGACCAAAAATGAGGTAACAATGATTGTGGACCTCATACAAAATAACCCTGTACTCACAAGCAAGCAAACAAATGCCGCCACCAACAAAATTAAGGAGGAAGTCTGGGGCACTATTGCCTGTACGTTTAACAGCCGCAATGGTCTTTTTCCGAGGTCTAAGGACAAATTGAAATCCAAATGGGATAACCTAAAAGAAACTGCTCGGAAAAGGGCCCAAAGCATAAGAATGGATCAGTTAAAAGTAAGTGGTTGAAGGCCGATTCCTATAATCTATGGTAACAATGACAAGTGAATTACCATGTCCGATCCACTCTTCATAATTTTTAGGCTTTTTGACAAGCTAGTAGTGTTTTTTTTGTAATAACTGTTACAAAATAGTAGGTTTTAAGTAAATTTTGATGGTTTCAGGATCCGCCGCTGGTTGAAACATATGTATCCAACCTATTAGTCTAAAGTTACATATTAAGGGCTCAGTTAGCAGCTAAGTTGAAAACTAAATATGAGATAAATATTACAAAAAATAAATACCAATAGGTATGTTTTGGCCTCCAATATTACCCATGTATGTATAATTATTTTTAATAATGGAATGTATAATTACTTTGTAATTCTTTTATATGTTCCTTTAAAATCTATTAACACTAATGTATAAATATAATATTTACAAAAATATGACATTTGGTACCCTCTGAAGAAGAGTGGACAATATGTGATGGGCTCTACCTGTACAGGGTTTGAGGTGCCATTTGGTGGTTATGGAGTGGGCCATGTGGGACTACAAAATTTAGAGGTTGGAGATACCATAGAGGTTGAAAACAACTTTGAAAACATTGAGGTGTTAAGAGTCCCTGATTTTACTGAGGAAGATAGTATTCTTTCAGTTCAAGTTTTATTGAATGTTATTTATGATATTGATGAATACAGAATCATTTTCTTTAAAAATTCTAAATCATCTTTCAGGTATTTAGAATTTCTGTAATGTGGCAAAAGTATGACATAGAGATACTCGCCATATTTTCTGTGGTACTAACGCTGTTGCTAGTTTATTTACAAGTTAGACCTTCTTATAACAAGCACAAGCAGAAAATTATAACTTAAAATTTTAGGTGCATAGAAATGAGTTACATTTCTTTACACTTAAAATTGTAAATATACCAAATTATAATTAATTCAAGAACATGATAAAAAAAACTTAATAAATAACTTTTTTTTTATTCAAATTTTAATTCTGTTTTTTTTTGCAGCAAAGAAAAAAAGGAAACGGCCAACCATTTAAATAAGTCCAAAGGTTTGTATTCTTCAATTTAATACAATACTTTTTAAATAATCTACAAGCTGACCCCGACATTGTTCTGTTCAAAAATAAATTTATTATTACCAAAGTAAATCTGAGAAAAAGAACACCCCTCTTTTTGATGGGGGGTTAAAAAACGTAATTATTGAATAGTTTTAATTAATTAATTTCAATCAATAAAAATTTTATAAAATAATTAATTTAATATTAGTTAATTATTACAATTTAAGGAGGAATATGACATTCAGAATAATGCTAAAGGGAAATTTTACATGCAAGTTAATTTCTATCAGCAGTACACAAATGTGTGATGTTACTGTAAATGTCATCATCATAATCATCCAAGGACTGTACATAGTGGCACATACTAGAAAATAACCCAAGAGTGGGCTAGAATAATAAAATAAAAAAATGACAACCTATAAAGGATGCCCTTAAATGGTCTTACTTTATGCTTGCCTGATGAAACCAAACTTTTCCCAAGAAACTATGTGGGAAATGACAAAAAATATTGAGAAATCTCAAGCATTTTTGGTTATTTATAATTTTAGCCTAAAGTAATTCCACTCGAGGTCATATTCATGTTTATATGAATACATCTTTTTTTTACAGGAAAAGAATATGAAGCCTCACGTAGACAACTAAATTTAGTTATGATTGAATATTTTAAAAAGAAAAAACAGAATCATAAGTGCAGAAAACAGAATTAGAAGTGCAGGTACTAAGAAGAAAAATTATACAAGATAAACACAAATCAAAATTTAGCTGTTTACATTACCCATGGGCAGCTTAATTTACAGTGGCTTAACCATGAGTTTGCTAACTGTACTTAACTACAGTCACTAGCGGCTACAGTTACCCTCCAATTGGTTGGCTTTATTTTTCTAACCAGTATACTATGGGGGAAGTTTGTATTCCTCCAGCCCTAAAATGGTGCACACTCATGTACGATTGGTCTCCGGCACTCGGGAAAGCAACAGATAAGACATGTACGTACATTGTGAGGTGTTGCTCTAGGGACTGCCAGACATATACTTGATGGGTGCAAGACTACTTGAAAAATGCCATTATTCGCAACGACTTGATAAAGTTGTAGAAGAAATTCTTAGTATTGCTAAAGTCAGAAAAAGATTATCAACAAATTAAAGAATAAATACTTTTGTAAAGGAGGGACAACTCAAGAAAACTCAAAGTAAACCTTTCTCAATCCTGTACAAAGCACAGGACTGGAAAATATTCATGGATACATTCAGAATACATTACAAAATTTCAAGCTAGATAGGTTGTTTTTTTTCAACAATCATATCCTCTGGATTTTATTAAATACTTCATATAAGGGGTATCTATATAGTCTCTGGCGCCCTAAGGCATCCCGTAAAAATTATATTATGATTAAAGATACCCCCCTTATAATATACGTGGTGGCCAAGTTGGTTAGACCTTGGACTTAAAAACACTAAGTTCCCAGGTTCGAATCCCGGTGTGTACCAATGAGTTTTTAATTAAAAAATTCATGTATTAAAATGATTATTACTAAAATATTGGTGTAGAGGTATACATACATTACTGAAACAAAAAAAAAAGGTATAGAACAGAGTATATTTTTTATTATCTGAACCAAAATTACTTTAGCGCTCTTCAGTACATTTTTACATTAGGAATCTTATGCATTGAATTGAGGTGTCGTGTCAGCATGTATGAAAAAATCACACTTTATTTGTTTCAGATAATTCTTATCGTTCATACGATTCGCCTACCTGTCGTCGGCGCGCTCTTGGCGCTACGCCGACACAAGCGGGCGGGGAGGCTACGCTGTTCCCGACACCGTGCGCCTTCCTTTTTACAAAGATTAGCTTATTTATATATTTTACATTACACCGGGAATTGATCCGAATTGTGCATGAGGGAGATTATTAAAAAAATCGACTTTCATGCTCACAAATTGGCGCAATTCTTTGGTCATTATGAGTTTTTGGGAGAATGTCTTAAATATGGCATAGCTCCTAAAACTCTTATACACAGTGTGCCACTGGATGCCATACCTCCTGATGTGAGACAACCATTTACTGACTTACAATACTTACATTAAACCACACAATTATTACACACACAATACTACTATCTGTCCATACATCACAAAAACAACTTAGATGACACTATACAGGCTTCGTTGCTAGCTTTTCCACATCTAAATAAAATTATAAATATTTGGCAATAAAATTTTATAGCTTCAATTAATATATTTTACCAAGTAAGAAACCTATATTACCTACCTACCTAACTGTCTTACACATGAGCGCCATTCTGGTGCTCATGTGTAAGTGGTCCAGAGGTACCAATTACATTGTTGCACATTATTATAATACATACAATGTTTATCCTAAACCTAATAATATTATTTGCTACCTATATTTAAATTATATGTTAGTGACATGGTAACTGCATGAATCATTGATATAATTAGTAATAGGTTTGAACGGGCAATGGAGATTATGTATGCATGATAATCCGCGATAACTTTGATATTTGTGAGGTTATAAAATACACAAACTAACCTTGACTTGGTTACTCGTAAATGAGGGTGAATTTCCACCAAAAGTTCTTCAACTCCTACCTTACTGAGGCGGATCCTGGTACTGAATTCGACTTCAGGCTTCCGGCGTATTTGAGGTTTCTCATCGGAACTATCCAATAAATCTAACGATACAATGGTCTCCAAATCACTATCACTGTCCAAATATTCCATTTTGTTTTACAAAAGCAATAAAATAAAATTTAATGAAACCGTAAGTATCACGTAAACCAAGGAACTTCAGCGGTTACAACTTCTATGACGGAACGTAGGTTTGACAGTTAATTGACATTAAAAAAAAATATAGGGACGCCAGTAACAATAACTCTCATACATTAGTGTAACGAAACGTCACCGCAGGCCCTCCCAACCGTTAGTTACCAAATCTAGTTGCCAATGGTAGACGTTTACTCACGCAACGACACCGCACAGCACGATACACCTTTTTCAAATGCCAATTCGCTATGTCGTTAGATGCTGCTATGTTGTTACGTCTTTTTTGCGGTGACGATATGCCACTATCCAGAAGCTGTATGAACTTGAACACAGCGCGACGCGACGGACCGCACGACACGACAGTTCAGTTTGTTTGTTTTGATTGAAAAGCGGTGTGCGTTTTCAGCAAAATGGAATAGTTTCAATAAGATATATTTACTTTAATCAGCAGTGAACAATACAAAGATAAAGTTCTAAGAAAAAATGCGTGGCGCTTTGTTTGTAAGGTTTTGGAGCCAGAGTTTAACAATTTTGAAATGAAAGGTCAAGAGGAAATAAGTAAGTGTTTTATTCACATAGGTATCTATTTAGATTTTATCCATTTGCCATGGCAAGGAACCAAAGTACAAAGTACTCAGCGAACTGGTTTCTTATTTCATTTGCGTTTCGATTGCCTCCTGTGTTTCTTGAAGTAGGTAAATGCTGTAAACCGATGGGGGTTTGTAGCCTTATCAAATCTTGACTCCTGTATCCGTCTTTCTCGCGAACGATGTTATGTAAAACTACGCATGCTTTCACAATATCTTTACTTAATTTTCTTGATACATTTAGAGGTCTATGAAATATGCGCCATTTGTTGGCCAATATTCCGAAAGCACATTCGACATACCTACGTGCTCGACAGAGACGACAGTTGAATATTATTTTCTTTAGATCTAGATTGTTCCCACCATAGGGACGCAATAAATGCCTTGTCAGCTGGAATGCCTCGTCTCCCACTAACATGTTCGATCATTTATTATTAAGAGAGGGATGCAGAGGTGTACTTTTTTTTTATGAGAGCTCGGCATGTGACCTCACATCTACCTGATGGAAAGCAGTATGAAGGTCCAAGAACAAATGCAACCAACAATTACATGTACATGTAGATATTTGTAAATTGTCTTTGGTAAGAAGTTCGTAAAATTGTGTCCTTTAAAAGACAGCTGAGTCGCAGTCTTTGCCATAGGAACCAATATCAACATATACAAACCGGTAGTCAGAGTCAACCATTGCCATTAATACAATAGAATGGTAATGCTTGTAGTTGAAATTCATGGACCCAGAATTTGGAATTATTTCAATTCGAATATGTTTCCCATCCACAGCACCTATACAGTTGGGAAAATGAGCTCGTAGCAATATAAATATACTCCTTCGCAATTGACTTCCATCTACGAGTACTGGGAGCAGCAATAAATTGTCTATGAAATAAGTTCCATATTGTGCAACATACGAGTTTCACTATCTTACTTATTGTTGGGATTCCTAATCTGTAGTAATACTGTATTACTACAGATTAGGAATCCCAACAATAAGTAAGGGAACTCATTCACCGATTGGGATTCCTGATCTGTAGTAATACTGCATGTATTACTACAGATTAGGAATCCCAATCGGTGAATGAGTTCCCCACTAGCTAAGTAAAAGACCTGTAAAAGATCAAATATTTTGTTTCAGTGGCCATCATCATGGATAAATGGACACACATCCGCGACTCTTTCATGAGGTCTATAAAGACTAAATCTAGTCAGGGCACTAAGAGGAAGTATGTATACGCGGAATATATGCAATATAAATAATATATATTCAATAATAAGACTGCAGATGACACCGAATCCAGCATTCAGTCTGTTCCACCTACAAGAGACGAAGATTCAAAGTTAGATGAAACTAGTGCTTTGAACACAACAGATATTCCAAAACCCATTAACAAACTTAATTTATGTTGATAAAGAAATATTAAATGCCATTCGCTAAGCTTCGTCGCCAACAACAAAGGAACAGCCAATTGACGAAGATAACGCTTTCCTTATGTCATTATTGCCCACTTTAAAAAAAATACCTGAAGATGACAAAATGGATTTCGAGATTTGAAGTTATGCATTATCTAGCGCGCTTGCGCCGAAACAGAAAGCATAATAGTTTTCCTGTGTTAGATAGAGATAGAAGCGGTGATGCTGCATTACCCGCCAGTCGAGTTGACGTTCAGCCCCTTGTACTACGTCGGCTGGCGGGCGGTCGCTCGAGCCGCTATTCGCTTGTTCGTTGCGTATTACGTAATATTGAACTGTAACTAATAAACATTATTGTCCAAACACTAACAAAATATCAGTAGTATAAATTAAATAAGTATTGGGCGCTAAAATTTAAATTAAAACTGCAAGGAAAATGATTTTTATATTATTATACTAGTCCTTTACTGGTATTTTGAATACTTATAAATAATATTTAGTCCTCAGATTGTATACCCTAGATCCTAGGCTTATATGGACCGCACGCCACTGCCGTACAATTACAATATTTATTATTTTCAAGATTAGTGCAATCTGTGTAAAAATGGAACCCGGAACATATAAAACATAACTGCTTAGATTTTGTTGCATGAATTTCTGCTATGGCCAACTTATAACAAATAAAGCACTGTGGAAATGGCTTTACAAATTCTTTAACGTCAAACCACATATTTTCATAAGTTACATGGTCTGGTTTAGTGGATAAAAGTGTATGTAAGACGAACAATGCCTGCTTGTGCTTGAAGGTTGACCAATAAATCCTCTTCATTTATTCGAATAGGCACCCTAATTATGCCTTGAGATTCAATACTGTTGGATTTAATAATCCTGGCATATTTTTATTTATAATTAAAAATATATTTTTGATTACTTTTCAATTGTTTCAAAGTAACGTTTTTCGATTATTCTATTTCTCTTAGTTTCCTTCCTTGTAATATTAATATTATATGTTAATATTATATTAATTTAATGTGTTATTATTATTGTGTCCTGAATACCTACTGCTCAAGCTACTTACAAGAGGTTATTGTGGAATATATTGCTCTTAGTGAAGCTTGTCGTGAGGCTGTCTTTCTAAGAGGAATATTGAAGGAGCTGTTGTTCGGAGTGCAATATGATCTTTTGAGCAATCCCGATGACGTCACTGAGTTATTTAATGATAACCAGTCTGCGCAAAAGCTGGCAAATAACCCAGTCTACCACAGGCGCACTAAACATATTGATGTGCGTTACCATTACGTTCGGCAATCTGTTGATTCAAAATTAGTCAATTTGTGATATTTACCCACTGAGGATATGATTGCCGACGTATTAACGAAATCGTTGGCAAAATGTAAACATATAAATTTTATAACTGGTCTTGGTGTAGGGTAATTGTCCAAGTTATTGCCAGTTATGTCTTAAATATATTTTATTGTAATTTTAATTAATTTAATGGTTGGAATATAAATATGCCGGATTAAGGCGGTGTGTTGGATTTAATAATCCTGGCATATTTTTATTTATAATTAAAAAAATATTTTTGATTACTTTTCAATTGTTTCAAAGTAACGTTTTTCGATTATTCTATTTCTCTTAGTTTCCTTCCTTGTAATACATGTTTATATTATATTAATTTAATGTGTTATTATTATTGTGTCCTGAATACTGCTCAAGCTACTCACAAGAAATACTATCATACGGTATTCTAACTAACCATTTAATATTGATTAATAAAGAGATATTTCTGTGCCTCTAGCTAGTAAAAACGGATATAAGTCCGAAAATGGTCAAAATGAGTTTTTATACCAAAATGATCAGTAAAAAATGACACGTAAACGAATTTACGATAGCTATTTATTTGACGAAAATGGACTTTTGTAAAACGGTACAATTAGCACACATTTTGGATATAAGTGTAATAGTACTTTTATAAACAAAACAATTATTCTGATTTTTTTGTACCAATGGATTTAATTTCAATTAACCTGCAGATTTTTAATCCATAGTATGTGAAAAAAGGGTTACCTGTATATATTTTTTTAATTGTTTGTATGCGAACGTACTCATTTAGATAACACTAGACACAAAAAGAAATGTATTTTATAGCCAATAACTTAAATTATATCATTTCTCACAATTACCCCCGTATTCTACGCTCAAGGAACGTCTGTCTCTTTCCACCAAATGTCAACTATAAAAAGCAAGTTGAGACAGACGCTCCTTGAGTGAAGAGTGGAGTTAAGGAAACGTCTTAGAATACGGGGGTAAGACTTTCAATACTTTTTAGGTGTAAAAGGGTTACTTATATTTAAATATTTTTAGGTTGAATGTGTACAAAGTTATAAATGTAGATAGATCTCTTTACACAACACATATATATATATATATATATATATATAATATATTGTCAATAAATTATATCATTAAACACAATTATTCAATTCACACAACTTAATTTATGGCAAATAAAATACAAGAGTTAATGTGTTTAATGATATAAATTGCAAAGCAAGGGTAATTTAGAAAGAGAAGGGGTAGGGGGAAGGGCATGTGTCTGCGCTCTCTACTCGCTTGACCGCAATCCTCAATTACAACTAATTACTTAATTAACATTGGCTTTATTACCTACATAATCTAGATATGTTGCTTTTATACATTAAGTTGTATTTCAATTTTCAATTAAAAAAAAATATTTTAAATAAGTTGTTTATGTATTTTTTTTTAAATACTAAACTTTTATTATGTCAAAGTAAACTGAAACCTACACTAATATATTAATTTTGCATTTTAGGATAGCTGGTAAATGTTGAATTAGCAAGATAATTAGTCTTATCGAGACAACAACACCTAAGTTAATTGAAGACGACGCGTCATCCGTTCATGACGCTGTTAATAAAAATACCAGCGATAGCTTAACTGAAAGCGATGAAGCAATTCTTTTTTGCTTAGATATTATATCAGGCATATTGAAATTATTGCCAAGGTTTTGACTTTAGTTCAGGAAGTAGTGATGACTTCATCACAAATAGAGATTCCACAAATTCTTCCAGCAGTCATAAACGGCAACGTAAGCAAAGTCGAAAAAGGAAAAATAATTATAATCATCCCGGAATCCGACTCTGAAATAAATGAATCTTTTTGGGACAGAGAAGGTATTAAATAAGGACGCAAGGTTCGTAAAAGTAACATACGAGTAGAAAGACGAAAGGAAAGAGAAAACAGAAATTCCGGAAAAGAATTCGTAAGTATATAAATACACCTTTACCCGAAGTTCTTTGTAAGAACATCGGGTAAAGGTGTTTAGTGGTTTCTGGTGGTTTGACCTGTTGCTTATTGCGGATTTGGCAAAAAAGAGTTGGCAATACTGTAGACAACAACTTTGTCAGTTCTTACCGTGAATCGATCCGACGTCGTCGTATGTGCGTACGCTTTGAGAAGAATTGAGAAGACAAAACGCCGAATTTAGTAATACCGTTTTAAATTATTGAAACACTAGAAAAGGGTAAACCTTTCCTGACTACTATTCCGGATCCGTGGGAGCCAAATGGAACCTTATACTGGTCGCCGCTCAATATTACAGCCGAAAAACTAAAAATATTAGAAGAATCTTATCCGGATGAAAATTGGACACCGAAATTTGGACAATGAAATGTCAAACGGAGAAATATACCAAGTTATGAAAAGGCGGAAGTGGAATTAAACCTCATGTGAAATAAAAGTGACACAGATTATTCTGAATCATATATATTGCTGCTAATTTGCGGGAATATATACAATTACCAAAAAGAAATCCTAAAGCAAAAAATGTGCAAAAACTAGATTCATTTGTCCAGTGGTAAGTTCTTTTTGTACTTCTTAACATAATGTATCAAGATGTAACACAAACTTAAAAACTGGTAGGTATGTACTTAACTTACCAGTTTTTAAGTTTGAGGGTGTACTTCATTCAGACTCCCATCAAAATGTATGCTTGTGGTTTTTGTGTGATGTTCGAACAAACAGGCAGATAAACTTTTTTTTTAAATCTTATTATTCTGAATCTTATATGTTCTGTGAAATAGTCGATTCCATTTTTTTATATTAATGAACAGATGGTTTTCATAATGGGATTACGAAAACCATCTATGTAGATTTCGTACAGTAGCTAAATCTAAATTTAACTTTATTTTTTGTTATTGGAGTACGGAATGTGACTTTATATCTACCTGGTCGTAAGCAGTTCTACAAATCAAAGTCCATGAATGGGATCGATCAATACATTGTTGTCTAACAATAATGCTCGCTCCCGGCTAATGATAAATGATGCGGTTACGAAACAGGCGACAACAAAGATATATTTGCATTACGAAACAACATCCTCGCCGCTTTATCGTCAAATCAATTGCCAGCTTCGCAACTGCACCATGAAAGGATACTACTACCTCGACAAGAAATTGATGCATCCGGAAAACCGGTAAACCCACAGGCTATAACCAAAACTAGATTATAATTTAACACTTTATTTGATGTATCTTTAGATTCAGCGAGAACATATTTTATTTCCTTTATAAAACACCACTACACGTACAGATTTATTTCTAAAGAAAATATGTTATACTACATATAATTGTTAATTGACAATAAAATATTTAGTACCTGTTGTGTTGTTGATTTACAGATTTTTAAACCGATAGAAGGTTGATTATAGTATACTCTGTTTTCAGTGTGTTATCATTACGTACTATTGTTACCATTACTGAAACATGGCTTGTACTGTGACTATTTATTGAAGTTATAATTACATTACGAAACGAGAAGGTGGCACTGACTCATATTTAATTAGAAATTAACCTGACAACGATAAGACACGGAACTACTCGTACAATAATATGCACTAGAGAGCACGACCGTCACGCACGAGCGCCAGTCGCCAAGTGAAGTTCCACCGACCCAGTTTTATTATCGTCAAAATCTGGGTTGCCGTACCTAAAATTTTAAATTGCCGTATATATGCAAGAAAAACGCAAATCTGCCGTAATATTCTTAAATTTTAATAATCAATCATTATTTCAAATAAAATATGTAATTCACAAATAAAATAAAAACAATTTTACTCTTCTATATCTTCATCACAATAAAGGTTTCGAATAGTTTCAATAACGTTGAAATCTCATTTTTGTGCAATGAATATTTTTATTTGCTTTTCATTTTGACACACATATCTTGTGACACCTGAAATTTTGTACAACCTCCTTGATTTTAAATAGCTTGTCTTGCTAAAAGTGTCCATTTACGGTGGATGTTATTAACTTATTTGTCAATTTAGTTTTCATGTTGTTCACTTCGCTGAAAATTCTCTCGCAATCTGCGTTACTATGCGGTAAACATAATACGTCAAGAGCGAACTTTGCCAATGTTTTGCAGTTTGTTTCATCACGAACTTTCACCCAAAATTCATGTGCTTTCCATTGACCAATTTCTAAGTCTGAAAACTGATTCACATTTGGCATGATCTCCATTCGTCATCGATTTGTTGTTTGACAGTGTCATTTTCCACAATTCGCTGAATTAATGGCAACATTGACGGAAAGCTTTCTCCAGAACTCTGACACACTGCTTCTTCCGGTAACAAATATAAGAGTGAGAACTTCATCAGAAAAATTGTATCTCTTACGAATTTTCTTACAGCTCTTTATTAGAAAATTCCTGCACCGAGTATAAAATTCTTGTAAATTGTCTTTCTTACTCGAAATGTTGGGTTTCTGAGTTTCCGTAAGGATCTTAACACATATTTGGGGTAGGAAATGTTGAGAATTTTCAGGGTTAATAGAGCATATTTTAGTTTGGTTAGTATAATATCCGGACATGTAACATTGCAAAATTTCTTTGTATAGAAGTTTAATATTGTCGTCAAGTTCTGTCAATCTGGAATCCGATCCTTGAAAATATTCATTCAATTTGACAAATTTAGGCAATATCCACTGTAAAAAGAAGATATAGAGTTTTATAAAGTCATTTAGGTCGCGATGGATTAGCTCTGCAGCCACTGTGCGTTCTTCTAGCCACTTCTGCGTAAAAAATAGCTTCAAACTTTCCCACTGCTCTATCAACCTATTTACCACAGACAATAACGATAACCATCGAGTCCTGAGACGGATATAACAATTTATGTACTTTTGCTTTCATGAATAGTTGAAATTCTACGTACTCTGCTGGTCTTTTGGCGCTTTGTTTGAAATCCTCGCAACGTCGCGGTAGTTCTTTACAAGCTTCATTTGCGCACAGATGCATCGAGTGACAAATGCACTTAATTATTTTTATACCAGGCAATTCAGATCGTAATCGACTAGCGACTGAGTTGTGAGCACCCATCATGACATTACAACCGTCTGACGCAAAACCTATTATATTATCTAATTTTATGTTACGTTGAGTAAATGTTTCAATAATCGTTAAATAAAGTGATTCTGTAGTGCACCTTCGGTATGACGGTGCTGTCTCTCCTGTGTGTTTTTCGTGCAATGGCTCCAGTTGCCATAAGCAAAGTCACATTTTTTTTGTAGTTTTGATCAAAATAGCTGACAACAATGCATATTGTTTTGCAGTATGCAATATCTGTGGACTAGTCGGCAGTTTACGCTGAACTTTTGTTGTTTTAAAATATTTTCCAAGTACTCTTTCTAGCTTTCACCAATCACATTTGTCACAGTTGCTGTGCATTTATTTTTTTTTCATTGCAAAATCAGCTGCGATTTTTGAATCGGGGAAGCATGACTTTAGTACGTCCGACAAATGGTCCATTGCCAAGAAAGAAATATTGTGTTCAGCCACAAAACCCGCTAGTTTAATTTCAGCCTCAATGACTAAGGCGCCTTTTCCAGTGGTCTAAAATGTGAACTTACACTTTTTGAAGAATATGCAGCCAGTGTCTTTTTTCTATGTAAGTTATTTGTCACGTGTCGTCGCAAGGTTGAAAGTTCAGATGATAAGGCCACATCGCATACGGTACACTTAGCTCTGTAAGGATCATTATGAACAGGGGCAATCCAGTTTTTTTAAAAGTCTTCCCTCTCCCATTGCTGTCGGTATTTTTGTTTTATGTGTTTACCCTTTTTAATTTTTTTTGGTGTAGATGGACCTTTTTCTATTTCACTATCACTATCACTCATATTAATTAGTATAAATCAGAATACAATTTTAAACTTTTTTTTCGTATCGGAATAGTTGAATTTTAACTAGCAGAACTGCACTGCAGAAGCCATTAATTAAACTAAATAAATAAATGAGAGAGCGAACTGTGAAAACAATAGAAATAGCTATATAATAAGGTTTTCTGTCTCTTTCGTAACCATACCATTTCTTACCGACCAATGGGATATATGAAAGAGATAACATGAGAGATTCAGTTCATAGGTAGCAAACACTCTAAGGGACATCCATCCCCGAGAACAATGTGTTCACTGTAAAAAATAAATATCAAAATAATTACCAAATTATTAACCTTTCTTCAAAACAATCGACACCAACTGAAAGGTCTCTCATTTCTAAAGGTTTGTCCCCAACCACAAAATTAAACAATATTAAATAAAAAAATGTTTTTTCGAAATCATATTGGAGCAAAAAAACAAATCAACTAGTTATACCGACCCATATAGCTCTAAAACAATATGAACCGCTCATTATCATCTAATTATTTAATAATCTGTTCATTAAAAACATAGTGACAAAATGAACTAATGACACATACATTACAATATTCAAACAACAATTTAACCTATAGTGAACGGTTAGCACTTAAAAAAATTTGCTGCAACAGCTAATGCAAAACTACTCGCAAAAGACCTGGTCAAGTTTTTGTCCGTTTATATTAAACCTAAGAGTGCTGCAACCAAAAGTTCCGTCCGACCGTCAAACTCGGGTACATTTAACCAACGCAAACGCGATGCTCCTAATAGGTACGGATGTTTGACTTGCCACTCCATAAACAAGCCCAGTGTTTAGACAAGCATCCTAGAACTGACTCGAATATTACGCGCACAATCGTCTCGAACTCAGATTCCGTGCAGCAAAAATCAAATGTCATTACGAAACCTGTTAAAACATGTACATGTACAAAAAGATCGGTCACCTTGTTAATAATTGCTTTTTAAAGGAGCGCGTTGCTTCTAAATCGAATATATCGCCTAAAAGTGTAATTTTTTGCTCGGAGACGACTCCAAACAAAACAACGTGATATCTGCTGTCATTCAAAACAGACATGTTGATGTTTTAATAGATTCCAGTTCCGATATTTCTTTAATTTCTGATTCAATTCTAAAATATTTTAATCTTAACAAACTACCTGCATATCGACGATTGCGTGGCATAGGTAGTCAAGATATCGAGTCAACCTCTACGTAAATACGATTATTGGATTTCCTGAGGTGTCAATATAATCAGATTTCTATGTTGTTTCCGCTGACTGTATTCAAGCATCAATTTTAATAGGTACGGACATTTTGAATCGCAGCGGAGTTACGTATATACGGACAAACGACTCTCAGCGCTTTATGCGAACGGATTATACGCATCCCGAGTCAATTGTTAATATCAAAGAAGTGAAAACGCCTCCTGTCGGCGAGGATAAAGAGCGTCTCTTTTCCGTAATTAATGAGTTTAGTGGTACCTTCACTCCGAACGGCAACTTCAACAGTCAACACGGGCTATATGGAAATTAGACTTAACTGTGACATTCCAGTACATTATCGCCCATATAACCTTTCTGATAATGAGAAATGTCGGGTCCGTGAAATAATTAACGACCTGTTGAGTAAATAATTCGCGAATCCCAGTCAGACTACGCGAGTCCTTCCTACTCGCAAAAAAAAAAAATGGCGAGGATAGGATGTGCGTAGACTACCGAGCCTTGAACGCTGTCACAGTTAAGGAATTATTTTCATTGCCCCTCATAGATGACCATATTGATAAGTTAGGTCACTTTAAGTATTTTACCAGTCTTGAAATGGCGTCTGGTCTCCATCAAGTGCCGATGAATGATGACGTCTGTGTAAACAAAA
The DNA here is from genome assembly GCA_947458855.1 of Monopis laevigella. Taxonomy (NCBI): domain Eukaryota; kingdom Metazoa; phylum Arthropoda; class Insecta; order Lepidoptera; family Tineidae; genus Monopis; species Monopis laevigella. The sequence continues at coordinate 12,289,953 of OX381594.1, read as the reverse complement.
CGGCTTTCGTAATGCCCAAGGGGCATTAGGAGTATTTAAAAATGCCCTACGGGCTCGCTAATGCCCCTATAATTTACTAGAGGATCAAGACTCTCAACCACCTGATTGATACTGGTAAGCTACATGGATGATGTCTTAATCATGTCTAATACTGTCGAGAAAGGGTTAGAGTTATTACGGGATTAGAGCTGTTAAGAACACTTACCGCGGCATTGGACATGGTCAGATACGGCCAAGCCCGAGTAAAACTGAAGCATTAGTTAAGACACCAATACCTACAAACGTGCGAGAAGTTCGCCAGTTCCTAGGACTGGCAGGCTATTTTCTTAGGTACATAGCGAATTACTCGTCGAAAACGGCATGCATATCTAGACTACTAAAGAAGGGCCGCGTAACTACGTAGTTAAATGCTTAACGGAGGAGCCCGTCTTGTCTATTTTTGATCCAAAGCTGCCTACTGAGGCAGCTTGGGATCAAAAATGCACACGGATGCCAGTGCGGTAAGCTTTGGAGCCATTTTAATGCAGGAACACGAGGGAAAGCGTAAACGTTTTATCGGCTATTTCAGTAAATCCACAGAAGACGCCGAGTCTCGATATCATAGCTATGAACTTGAGACTCTGGCGATTATACGCACGTTACAACATTTTAGGCATTACTCGATAGGAATTAAATTTAAAATCGTAACCGATTGTAACTCTTTAAAGTTGACAGAGCGGCAATAAAAGAGATTCATTTCCGCGTTTAGCCCGCTGGGTACACGCAAGACTTTCAGTTCACGCTGGAGTATCGGAAAGGTTGCCTTATGCAACTTGCGGAGTTTTTAGTCTGCCAATGTTTTTCAAATTCAAAATCCGCGTAACAGGGTTAAAACCGCTCAAAGAGCCGATACTGAGACGCCAAATTTAATGCAACAATTACGAGAGGGTCAGTTGGACTAAATATGCAATTAGAATTGACTTGCTCGGTTGAAACCGGTTGGCGTATACTATTATAAGTAGCCAACGGGTGAAGACTCTCGGTTCTTATGTTTTATCCCAAAGGGGCATAGACATAGCCTGCTTAGGGTCTTTCATGATGACCATGATCATATTGGGATAGATAAGACCACTCATTTCATTCATTTACCCTTTATTGCATAACACAAATTGCCATTCGTGTTTAGTTATCCATACAGTCGGAAATTCTCTCCCTTTTTTCGCCGCGTGCACGGCGACGTGTTCCAGGATACCTATTTTGTATCTGTCATAATTGATGTAAGCCAAGGACAAGGCAGAATTACCAAGGTAAAAGAGCCGGATTACCATAAGGTTCACACTTACCAAATATTTTACGGCGAATCGCGCTGTGCGCGACAACTTCTATACTTCATGCCTATTTGCGAAGCTTAAATTTTTTATTACACGTGTCATATGAATTAAATATAAAACAGTGGCAAGCTAGAGGCATGGAAGCAAAAGAAGCGATTAAGATCCAAAAAAAAAGAATTAACGAATGTTTTTACAAATAAATGGGATTGGTGGTTGATTTGCCCAAACAAGGCGGGGAATGATGATGGAAATACTGCGAGAATTTTTTTCAATGACCACAAGAAAGTAGCTACTATAATTGGCCTTGATGAAAATTTAATAACAAGATGTTAATTGCTTTAGACCCAATAATAGCAATCTAATCAGTTTCGTAATTATCAGTCATCTAGTAGATTTAATGAAAAATACTATAGTGTATAAGTGAAATTATAGCCAATTCTTTTATTTTACATGCCATGCATGTATGTTATTTACCATATCACCTTTAAATTTTTATCATATAACTATATTGAAACTAATAAGTAAAGATTTCTGAAATTACTATTTTTGTCAAGCCTTAAAGAAAAGATTACTAGATATTTTTCAAGAGTCAGAAACTTGGCAGATTTAAATGTTGATCGGTGAAATGGATCTTGGGGAACAAACCCTCAGTCATCTGCTGAGAAGAATGCAGTACCTCGCTCGCAAAAGGATCGGCAATGACACGCTGCGGGTTATGTGGCTAAATTTACTGGCCGTATTGTGCGCAAACCAGCACGATTTGCGAATTTATTTTAATAAAATTGTAATTATCGTTTATATCGAGGTGACACGAGTATTTTATATCTAGGAAAGTGTCGATTAGCTGTTTTGCCATTGCCTTAGACCATTTACGTAACAGGCACAGCTTAGTAAGCAGTTTTGACAAATATAAATCTATTTTTTTAAGTCATAATTTAGTTGTGTGAAAAATTGTCAGAGCAACCATGGGCAAACAACAGAGCAATGAATCTACTACCACTAATGTTGTTGCTCAAACAGCTAGCGTCTATAGTCGTACAGATGCTAGCAGTATGGAGCAAACTGTAAAGCTTCAGACCATAATTATCATTGTTATTGTGGCAAAAAAAAATATACGACACCAGGTTAATAACATGTCTCAAAGATCAGATTGAGAATGAAACCGACTACCAATATACAGGATAGTGAGGAACCAAGGCAGAACACGGCCCAGCCCAAGCAAGTAGTGTTTCATCATCATCATCATCATGCCAGCCTTTCGCGCGTCCACTGCTGGACATAGGCCTCCCCCAAGGATCGCCACAATGTGTGTTTAGTCTAGTGTAATTAAAAATATTATATCTATGAGCATTTTTTAGCAATTTCGCCTGATAGATTCAGGTAGTAACCAAAATTTAGTGGCCTCTGATTTGTTTTTTGAGACTAATACAACTTATTTTGAGAAGGAGAGTGTAATATTATTAGGACTTGGTGCCGCGAAAGTAAAAGCGATCGGAAAGTTTACGACCGGTATAATTATGGACGGTTATTTATACCTTTAAAGTTTTGTTCCATATTGTACCACAGAATGTATTACCTTATACGTGATATTGTGTCTGAATAGTAATTGTGTGCCATGTTAGTGGTTCAAGACAACGAAGTTATTGCATCCCTTGGGTACCCAGGGATCTCGTCCTGAAGATAACCACGACAGCCATTCGGTAAGTTATTTTTAAACTTATTTTGCAGTGCCCATCGAATCCGGTGAAATCCTGGACGAGTTTTGTTTCCCGGCTTCTCGCACACCTACCTTGGTATGTTAATATCGACGTTAAACTATCAATTTCATCAGTTATTTGGGGTTACAAGATGTTGAAAAAAAAGGTGGCCGTATGTCCCAAGTATAATTAGCGTTCCAAGTATGGCTAATCGACTGTACTCCTTTCTTTAGTTGATTTCGCACGCACTTCTAGCGCAACTAGAGTTATTTATGGTGTATTGTATAGGAACAGCATAACAATATTGTACCAATCGTTAGAAATAACTCCGTATTAAGTATGTAAAGGGTGTTTTTTTTAGAGGTTAGGTTTTCAAATCGGCACTATTTTATTCGTAGATTGTCTTTTTGACAGCTGTCACTTGATTTATGCTCAGTTTAGTTTGCCATTTCATAATGAATAGACTTACACCTGAACAACGTTTGCAAATCGTGAAAATTTATTACGGAAATAATGGTTCGGTTCGCGCGACGCATCGCGCGCTGCGTCTTTTTTAGCGATGAAGCTCACTTTTGGTTGAATGGGTATGTCAATAAGCAAAATTGTCGAATTTGGAGTGAACATAATCCACAAGCCATTGCTGAGACGCCGTTACATCCTCAAAAAGTCACTGTTTGGTGTGCTCTATGGGCAGAGGGAATTATTGGTCCATATTTTTTCAAAAATGAAGCCGGCCATAATGTTACAGTTAATGGAGAACGCTATAGAGCCATGATTAATGAATTTTTCGTGCCTGAATTAGACGATGTTGATGTGGACGACCTTTGGTTCCAACAAGACGGTGCTACGTGCCATACAGCCAACGCAACAATCGATTTATTGAAGGAAACTTTTGGTGAGCGTATTATCTCGCGTCGTGGACCTGTGGAGTGGCCTCCAAGATCGTGCGATATAAAACCGCTGGATTATTTCTTGTGGGGCTATGTGAAGTCGCTTGTCTACGCAGATAAGCCCGAGACGTCTTGGAGAGAGAATATTCGGCGCGTTATTGCTGACATACGGCCCCAATTGCTGCAAAAAGTGGTCGAAAATTGGGCCTCTCGCCTGGAATTTATTCGAACCAGCCGCGGCGGCCACTTGCCCGAAATCATTTTTAAAACATAATGGCAAACCCTTATCTTTATAATAAAGCTAAATTCTTGGCCATACCATTAAATTATATGCGTTTTATTTCATCTTGAAAACCTAACCTCTAAAAAAACACCCTTTATAAGTAAGGTTTAAAGAACTTTATTTCCAAAAGAACAAAACAAATATTCACTTAAATTTTTTTTTACATATGTAAATACGCCGACAAGAACCGAAGAAGGTACAACAAAAACACAAAAGTAATTAAAGTTATTTTTTATTTATTAAGGCTTAACATACAGATATAGTGATAGGAAAATGATTACTACTAAGAAGGTCATGGACGCGAAATATTTACTACTTTCTCTGTACTCCCTGACGCTAACACCAGAACATTTATTGTATTGGACGTCCCCTAGAAGTCTTGGTGTTTCGCCGATATGCTATGACGTTTATTTATTTACTACGCCATCACCCGATGTTGCAAACAATAAATCATAAATTTATTTTAAGCGGTCATAGTGGCGCGACTCCTATCATGCAATCATAGAAAAAAATAAAGAAAAGAATACAGATGAAGATCACCCATTTAGATGGCTGGGTATAACTCGCGAGAACATGCAAGGTACAAAATCCTTTTAAGGTTGTGGTAATGTCGTTAAAGGATTTCTTGGACTTTTCTGAGTTTAAATTAAAAAAGGGGATTTAGTTAAAAATCTGAATGGACAATGCGTTATTTGCCACAAAATTATGCTAATTTTAGTAACTCTTTGGTACCTGTAAAGCTTAAACTAAACCTTGAAACCAACCACCTGAAATGAAACAGTTTTTCAAGACACGTGTGAACAAAGTGATGGAGCTGCAACTATGACCGGCAAATAAAGGAACTCTATCAAGAATAAAGATTGTTGCACATAAATTTAGTTGCAGTCACCGCGTTTTACACCGACATGCCCTTGTCACAAATAAAATGCCAACCGACTTGAAGAAAGTACTCGATGAAGCCGCACAAATTATCAATTACGTTAAATCAAATCCACTTCAGTCAAGGATTAAAAAAAAGCGTTTAAAGAAGTAGGAAGTCAGCAACAATCACACACGAAAGAGAGACTTGGCTTCTGAATGTGTGCGAGGTTATAAAATTTTTCAGGCTAGTGGCTGTGGACTGATTAAGGCGTTATATGAGTACAGCAGCTGGCGATGATGATCAAGAGAAGACTGCCAGTGATGGTGAAATTACCGATCGTCAGGATCTCATTGATCTGTTTGTTGAATTAATAAGGCCATTAATTATTGTAGGATGGCCGACTGTAACAGACAATTTTTGGATGGCGCATCCCTAGCGAGGCGAACATGGCACTAATTTGTGGACAATATGGCGATCGTGGCGAAGTACTGCGGTGTGTTGTGGCGGTCTAATTAATATAAAATTTATAATAAAGGCGTTATAGAAAGTTTTATGGTGTTTTAATTAATTAGCTACCCAATTAAATAAGTACGAAAAATAAAATTTAAAACATATAATTATCTAGTAAAACCACATCTTGATTATCTAGTAGCAGTCTAGGGAAATTCTGCAAATATAAATGTTCAAGGTCTACAAATTGTTCAAAATAAATTAATCAAAGTTCTTTTTGGCTATAATTTTTGGTAGTCGGCAGCAACAATATACAAAGAGACTAAGATCATGAATATTAGACAATTATATAAATACTATACTTGCCTTTTGATAAGAAAAATACTACACGAAGAAACACACACAAATATAACTTTCACACAACTACCAAACACGAAAATATAACTTAAGAGCCTTACACATTAATCCCAGGACTACACATCTACAATAGTGTACGAGGGAGCTATACTTTATAATAAATAAAATTATTATTATATTACTAGTTTGTACCCACATTAACAAAAACAGTTCCCAAGCATACCTACCCTAATATACATAAATGCACACTTATACAGACAGAAATACATTATTTTCAAATTGGTCCAATAGTATAAATAAATAATCATACATTATAAACAATAAACGTAATAAATAATAATTATTATAATAGAATTCAGTCACAAATCGTCAATCAGACTAAACATAGTTAGCCAGAAGATTGAATTTTACAAGACACACATTTTTTTTTTTTTTTTATTCGGTTCAGCAGTTTAGTCATTAAGGGTTCACAAACAGACCGACTGAATCACTTTATTTTAACACTATTCTCCACGTATCTATTACCACTCCCACTATTATTAAAATAGTTTAGTTATACTGTATGTGGATACCTGTAATTATAACTTTTAGAATGTTAGTCTATGCTAAGTACAATAGGGAAACGAAAAAAGAAAAATCTTAACTTTAATTAGTTTTTTTTTTGGTGGGAACGTTGAATTGGCTAGTTGTAAATAATAAATAAATAAATACCATCACGGGTGCCTATTTGGCTCCCGAGAACCATTTAAACGGCCTCAGGGTACCCCGCGGAGGGATTAACCCGTCCTCATTTCACCCGTCCTCATTTCACCGATGGTATACGGAGGCAACACCTAGCAAGTGGCGAGCTTGTTGCGGTGTTTATGATGAAATAGCCTCGTTGTATAAAGCGGTCACCCATCCCAGGCCGGCCTTGTAGTCATCTGCTTAACCTTGTTATCAGTTGTGCAGTGACTAGTTGTAAAGTTAGAAATTAAATTGAAATAATTAGTTATTGTAACAGAAATAGTCATATTTTCCGCTTTTTATAATTTCCATGGATGAATTTAGTGATGGAAAGTCAAGTTCACTTAAAAGGCGTGGTTCCAATGATTTAATTTCCGCAGATTTACCACCAACTAAAAAGGCGGCAAAATTTTCAAGAAATAATAGAGGTTTATTCAAAACTTATAATCATATTTATACTGAAGAATATACCGAATATCCAGTTTTACTATCTTTAACAGACTCAGAATCTAAATTATCTATATTAAAAATTAACAACACCCTGAAAACAATATTTGGCATAAAATTTATAAAACCAGTGCCCGGCTCTAGCAAAAAAATTCTTTAATAATATAGAAGATTGCAATAAATTTATTTTTAATAAAAAATTACATGATAAACAAGGATGGTTAATAAGAATTCCATGTGATAAATTAGAAATTCAAGGTATTATAAAACTCCACTAGGGTTGTCCGAGGAGGATTTGTTAACAAATTTAAAGTATGATAAGGAAATCAAAGGTGTCAAGAGGTTTATGAGAAAAAAAATTGATGGTAACTTTGTTCCCTTTTCTTGTTTTTGCTGGGTACCCTGGGGCCGTCTAGGCGGTCTCGGGCGCCGTATGCCTCCCGTGATGATATGTATGTATGTATGTAACTTTGTTCCTACTCCAACGGTTCTCCTTACATTTTTATCATCATCTCGTCCAGATCATGTCACTTATGATCAGATCTGCTTTGACGTTCAAAAATTTATTAAACCTATACTTTAGTGCTATAAATTTGGTCATGGTAGAGGTTCCTGTAAAAGTAACCAAATATGCTCAGTATGCTCAGGAAGTCATTTTTTTAAAGAATGCATGAATAAGGAGGAAATTAAATGTTGTAATTGTGATGACCCTCACATAGCCATTTCTTCAGCTTGTCCGGTAAAGGCTATAAAAATTAATTTAATCCTTAATAAAGTAAAAAGCAAGATCTCCTATGCAGCAGCCGCAACACGTCTATTCCATCTTCCTATTCACCACCCAAGATTAACGACGAGGTATTCCCTAAACTTCCATTAAGACCTGCTAATAGAACCTTAATCACCGATGTTTTGAAATCTGATGTAGTGCTTAATTAAATAATTAAAACGGTTTTACACATAGTTAAAAATACATCAAACTCGAAAAATAAATCTGATACCATCCAGAGTAAGACAATTAAAGAATTGCTCATCATCAACCTTACTTCCTCTAATGGTTAGTACGGTAGGTGTTGAACAATTAAACTTCCTTCACTGGAGCTGCCGTAGTATAATAAACAAACTGGATCAACTTAAAAACTATATCCATGATTGTGCTTTGGAAATTGATATTATATTATTAAATGAAACATGGTTAAGTGAAGCAAAAAAGTTTAATATTCCAGGTTACACTATTATTAATAAATATTCAGATAGGCCTCATGGTGGAATAGCAGTTGCAATTAACAAAAGTATAAGTTTAATGTTATTGACACTCTATATTTTTTTTTTTCAGAGTATTTTGTTCTCTATTCAAATTGTCTTTTTTACATTAGAAATCTTATGTATAGATAGTGAACCCACAGATGAATATGACTTAGTCACTTGATGGTTTTTTACATCTTACATCGGAGCCCATACAGATGTAAAAACTATCAAGTAACCTTGTACTGACTGGACTTGTTACCACTGTCCATACTATGGGCAGTGGTAACGAATCCGGTCAGTTCTGCACCCTGTCATGTTGGGCTCTAAGAACCATATAGGTATTGTATCCAGAGGTTGTGGGTTTAAAAAAAAAAAAACTTTTTTCCGTAGTTTGTCATGGTCTGGGTGTTTATAAAATTTAATATGTATTATAGCATTGTTTCTGTTACACTTAGTATACTACCGTGGGCAATAAATAGTAAGACTTTGTTCATAATTTTAAAATTCTTTATTTATTCATCCAAATCTATTTCGTCCTCCTCAAAGTAATCCCCCCCCGGCCACAATACACTTGCGCCAACGTTTTTTCCAATCCTCGAAACTGTTGTTAAAGTCAATTTTCGGAATAGCATTCAATGCTAGTAGAGATTCGCGTTTAATGTCTTTCGTTGGCACGATATTCGGCCGATTGATCGTCTGTTTCTGGGTCGTAAGCATAGATCCAAGACTCATCGCCAGTTATAATACGTTTCATGAAATCCTGGTAGTCGGAAAGCATTGTTTCACAGACATCAACCTGACGCCCGACGCAAGAAAATCCAGTGATCTTGGAAACAATAGTGCTTTAACTTTTCTTAGGCCCAAATTATCTTTTAAATGGTTTTCACTGACCCTTTCAATATTCCAACGATGCCAGTAAGGCTCTGGCTGTTAATCGTCGATTCTCAATTAATCGCTTAATCGAAATTAAAAAGTCTTAGTATTTTTTGCCCACAGTATTAAACCTAGAGCTTAGTTTGTGACCAGAGCAATATGTGTAAATGGTCCTACATATTTAAAAAACATGGTACAGTGAATGGGAACATGGTACTGTGAGCACTCACAGTAGCATGTTTTTTAATATGTAGGACAATTTACACATATTGCTGGTCACAAAATATATATAAATAGGTTATTATTATTATTATATTCTTTGATGCACAAAAAAATATTACAATCATTGATATTACAATAAACACAATATAGTACAATTTAAGTGATCTTGGTTCTTCCATCAATCTCTTTAAAAAAACCCTTCAGTGTTGTTGAAAGGGGTAAGGCCGTGCAACTCAAAATGAAATGAGCTAATATACTCGTATATCTATCTATACATATAATAATATCTGTACATTAAAAATAGACTAAAGCAAATAATTCTTATAGGCTATAGAACAATAACTCATGTCTGTTTTGACATGAATCTAGATGTAGTAGAAACTTTCATTGGTGAGATAAAAATACTTTTATTTTGGTATCCTGTTTGCACAGCCTATAATGGACTTTTGTTGTTACTACAATAGATTTTGCAACAGTTATTATAAGGTTGGTGATAGTTTCTTTATCTTGAGTTTTTGGTATTCCTGAAATGACAATCATCCATTAATTATTTTAATTAAATGTGAATAACATAAACTTAATTATTAATATATATGTAATAAATTGTTAATTTACCTTCAGGCTCAATAATTATCACATTGTCAATTGCATATTGTCACATTTTTGTAAGCCTTCGGCATGGGTTTCAGTAGACTGGACGTGTGTACTTACTTACTATTATCGGTGAGACCGACGCGAGTATACGTGATACCATTTTAGGTAAGTAACATTTTTTTTATTATAGAATATTACTCAATGAAATGTGTTAATTAACTTTAGAGGTGTATAATATTTATTGAGTATCATGTATAACATTATTTTAGACCCTTTTTTATTTATTTTCAGTATTTTTTTTTACCACAATGAACGAAGACAGAATAAAAGCGCTGTTAGAGTGTGAAGATTCCGATTCAAATTGTGATGATGGCGGTGACAGTGAGGTGGAGGACGCTTAATAAAATAATAAAATAAACTTTATTTGCCAGAAAATCAATTTAACAATAAGACATTTTGTGGTCCTCACACTAGGCTAAGCCTGTCCTGTGAGGCCTTACAGATTTATCTATGTAGAATTTTTGACACTAGACAAGAAAAGAAAAAATTATATTATGTTAAAGAAAATTAGTAAAGCCTAAATTTTAAAATAAAATATATAATAATACTTAGTATAAATTTGAAAATGTGTGTTATATACTAATAAAATAAATAATAAATACATACAAAGGGAAAATAAGTGTACTCTGTAAGTAAATCGACAAGTCCGTATAATCAAATATTAAAAATTATGCATATTTATTCTTATTTAGGAGCCAGTAGCAATCCTTCCGTTTCTTCGTAACTTAAACTTAATAGATATTACTTTATCATACGCTTAGCCGCGGCGACCGTTGATTTTGCTAGGTCTAATTTAAACATCATTAGGAATTTGTTGTGAATAAATATGAAGTTGAATTTAGGAAAACGTTTTGCGAAGACAGTGTTAGGAGCAGTCAAAGGAGTCCATATGATACGCTTGTTAACAATACTAGAAAATCCTGGGGCGACAATAAAGGATTTGTGGGCACTCACAGCTGCTTTCAGTATATATAGTTGGCGAACTGTGAGTACCGCGCATTCTTCATATAGATTTTTGGTAGGATATCTGAAAGGTCTTCGCATCATCGCTTTTAACACGGATCGTTGTGCTCTCTCGATTTGCATCATATGTGTTTTAGCAGCGTTTCCCCAGGTTGAGATGCAGTAAGCAATAAGAGACTGTGCTAGAGCGAGGTACACGGACCTCAATAAACTTATATCAGCTGAGTTGCGAAGAATTTTCATAATATTTATTATTCTACGTACTCGGCCAGAAAGTGCAGAAATATGTAATTTGAACGTCAGTGCATCGTCCAGGATAAGTCCGAGGTATTTAATATTACTTGTTCGTTCGATTATGGTACATGTACAGGATTCCCCGAAGGCTGTGGTTTGAGAACATCTGTGGAGTTTAACAGCGGGGTTTGTACTAGGAGCTGAGGCTTTGGTGATATAAAATGGCATGTATTTGGTTTTGTCTGTATTTAATGTTAATAGGTTTTCGTCCAGCCATTTCGTTATCATTGCCAGACCGTTTTCCATTTGTTTATAGGTTCTGGTCCAAGTTTTATCATAAAAAATTATAGCTGTGTCATCAGCGTAGCATATAAGGTCTGCATTATTCAGAGGGATATTAAGCATATCATTAATGTACACCGTAAAGAGAGTAGGTCCCAATATACTGCCCTGTGGTACTCCAAAATTGACGATCGCCGGGTGACTAACATGCGCTCCCACCCTTAGACACTGGTTTCGGTCAGTCAGATAACTGCGGAACCATTTAAGTGCAATTCCTCTTATGCCAAGTGCTTCAAGTTTTCTGAGAAGGATTGTGGTCGATACAGTATCAAAGGCCTTAGCTAGGTCTAGAAATACTCCGGTACATGCAAGTCCCTTGTCAAGATAGTTCGATATAGTTCCAGTAAGCAATGTTGTAGCATCTTCAGTGGACATGTTGGGGCGGAAACCAAATTGTCTATTAGAAAGAAACTCATTTTTCTCCATATATTTCACTAATTGCTTATTCACAATTTTTTCTAAAAGTTTCGAGAGGGTACTAAGGAGAGAGATCGGTCTATAATTTCCTGGTTCGTCTTTTTGACCACCCTTATAGATTGGGGAAATAGTAGAAGTCTTCCATTCGTCTGGGAAGGTACCCAAGGAGAGACTTAAATTAAATATATGAGTAAGTGGCTTAGCAAGTGTCTCAGATAGCTGTTTCACCAAAAGATTTCCAATACTATCTTGACCTGGAGCACTATCATTTTTAAGACTCCTAATTAGGGCCCTTACTTCCATTTCATCGGTGGGTTTCATGAAAAAGGAGTTTGAATTTTTACCGTACACTTTTGTGTCACTAGCAAGTTCTTCTTCTGTTGTCTTTAGTCTATCAAGGGTTTTAGCGGCTAGATTTTGTCCTATGGTGGCGAAATAGTTATTACACTTATTAAGTGATGAAGAATAGTCGTCAGCAGCACCCAAAAGATCCAGGCTCTGACATTTCTTTTTATTTGTGTGGCATATGTTTCTAATGCTTTGCCATAGTTTTTTGGGGCACCCTTTGCTTTCCTCGAGCATTTGTTTTAGAAGTACGAGAGAAAAATACGGACACTGAGCAGGAGGGTGATGCATAAGACGAATTTGGAGAAGGCTCGAATACATGTGCAAAGTACTATGTTGGCAAAGATAAAACTACTGGATGGAACAAAAAAAAGTCCATCTACTAGTGTTAGAACAAGGTCTCAAAATATTGTAATGCAACTTCCTGGTGTAATAAGAGAAGCAAGAAATACAAAAGCTCCAGGTGAGATTTGGAAATTATACTTTTCTCATAATGTCATTAGTCTTATTACCAAGTATCATCATCATCATCATGCCAGCCTTTCGCGCGTCCACTGCTGGACATAGGCCTCCCCCAAGGATCGCCACAATGACCGGTTCTGCGCTGCTTGCATCCATCGGCTTCCCGCGACCTTTTTCAGGTCGTCGGTCCATCTTGTGGGGGGCCTGCCTCTGCTGCCTCTATTGCTTACCAAGTATACTAACCAACATATTGAGCGGCTTTCATCTGAATTCAAACGAGCTAGGGACTGCCGACTTACTAACGAAGAGGAAATTAAAGCATTACACGGTCTTCTTATATTTGCTGGTATTAGAAAAAATGGTCGGCTGAACGCTAAAGATCTGTTCAGGACTGATGGTTCATCTCCAGAGATTTTCCAATTGACAATGAGCTGGAGCCGATTTTACCTTCTATTGCGTTGTCTAAGGTTTGATGACAAGGAAACCAGAGCTCAGCGTGCTTTAGTCGACAAGTTGACTCCAATAAAAGACCTTTTTAAGACATTGTGGCATCTTTCAAAAAATAGCCCCTAAGAATTTGTAACAATTGACGAGAAGTTAGAAGCATTTAGAGGCCGCTGTAGCTTTCGCCAGTATATACCATCAAAACCAAATAAATATGGCATAAAAATATATGCACTCACTAATGCTAAAATGTTTTATACGTCAAATTTGGAAGTTTATGTCGTACAACAAAATGAAGGGTCATATAAAGTTGATACCGGGTCTCAGGCATTAGTCAAGCGTCTTTGTAGTATTATCGATGGATCCGGTCGAAATATAACTTGCGATAATTTCTTTACAAGCATCCCTTTAGTTGACAGTTTGATGCAAGATCACAAATTGAGTGTAATAGGTACAATTCGCAAGAATAAAAAAGAACTACCAACGGAATTTACTACTGTAAAGGCTCGTAAAGAAAAGTCCAGTTTATTTGGACACCGAAATAACTATACTCTCGTTTCATATGTGCCAAAAAAAAACGGTAGACAAAATGTGCGAAACCTATAACTGCGCTAGTGGAACTAATCGGTGGCCGATGGCAATTTTTACAGCCTTATGAATATTGCGGGGATAAATTCTTATATTATATATGGGCTAAATAATGCCAACACAAAAATAAGCCGCAGTAAGTTTCTAGAGATGCTTGCATATGATCTCATTATGCCTCATCTAAAAAAAACGGACATTTATTTCAAGTATACCAAAAATACTGAGACAAGAGATTATTAGAAGTATGCAAATTTATAATTATAAATGTATAATTTGTGGATGCTATTTTGGTTTTTGTTATTCTAAGATGATTGTTAATCTGATTATATTCTGTATGTATCCCTAATAACAATTAAATAAAATAAAATAAAATAAATTTGATAATCCTGAATCTTCATCTTCTGGCAACCACCAAGCAGGTCGTTGTTCATTCTGCTCATCAAGAAAAAACCGAAAAACACGATACAACTGCATGAAATGCAAAAAGTATTTTTGTTAACTCTGGGGCCTGTCGAATGTAATAATATCGAATTACTTCCATCCCCCGCACGCGACGCATACTCTGCTTCTAGTAGCTTCGAGTTTAATTGGTTTAAGGCCGTCAAAGGTGAAATACGTGTCGGCGAGTGTAATTTCGGTGAGCGAAATTGATTCTTTTGAGGATTGATTTTTTTCCGGCCTACCAGGCCCCACCTCAGTGCTTACGTAACTTTTTGAAAAAATGTTCATGTTGTCGATTTTTTTCAGTTTCGAGATATAACAGCCTAAAATGAAATCCAGCACATAATTCGGAGGAAAACGGTCAACCAAAACTGGTAGTAGTCTGCACATTTCTAAAAGCAGAAGAATTGTTGTGCTTGGTGATAAGGATTTTGAGTCAGTTGTGTCATCCTGGATAAACTGTGAGGACTCTAGCGGTTCAGAAGTTATCGAAGATACCTTTATGCCAGGGGAACATGAAGATGGTGTCGATATTGTCTGAAGTCTGAAGAACATTTGCTACAACAGGAAAAAATATTATCCGAATACAATCTCCCATTGTCATCACTTCAATTTTACTACGATAAAAATCGTTATAAATGGGCGCGTAGACCCCCAACCAGAGTGGTTAGGACTCCTCAACACAACATTATAAGCGAGCTAGTTCTTTTAAACTATCAGTTAATGAGTTAAAATACCCTTATTCTTTATGGCACAAGACCAAATTTGTAAACGAAAATCTGCCAGAACTTAAGGATTTAGACATGATGGAGCTTAAAGCATTGATTGGTCTACTTTTTTATACAGCAGTATTCAAATCAAATCATGTAAATGTTGATTACATTTTTGCGACTGACGGTACTGGAAGGAGATATTCAGGTGCGTGATGTCAAAAAATAGGTTTTTATTTCTTCTAAACTGTCGTCGCTTTGAAGTCCCTTCTAATCGTGAAGAACGGAGACAGACAGGCAAAATAGCACCAATTTCATATGTGTTTACAAAATTTGTGCATAACTGCCAGAACACTTATAATGTCTATGAATACGCCACCGTGGATGAGATGTACATCTTATGATTTATATGGCGATGTTTTTGCCATCATGAGAAGAAATCTCTATGGTTTTGCCGGCCAAAATACGCTTCTATCTCATGTCCCTAAGAGAACTAAGGCCGTTATTTTTCTGTCTTCAATGTACCATGAAGACAGAAACTGAAGCCATCGATGAATCTACTGAAAAAACTGAATTAAATCACTTTTATAATACAACTAAATGAGGTGTGGCAAAATCGATAAAAAGTGCTCCATTTATACTTGCAGTCATAGAACTCGACGTTGGCCGATGGTTATTCTTTACCGTATTTTAGATGTTAGTTAACAGTCACTTATTTTATGACATACATCACGGAAAGACTACGGACTGAGGATTGGTGCATTGCAGTTTTTTATTCAACTTTAAGCATTGGGATTATTTTTTATACTGTTAATTAGAGACATTATTGAACTATTATAAGACAAGTGCATATTATTATTATTATGTTAAAAAAAATATATAAGGCGATTTCTGATCTCAAGTAATTTCTGACAAAATATCGTTAACTTAGTTTTGTTGCTAGATTCCTGATTCCTGAAATATATAAATATATTAAATTCATTTTGTTTTATTCACATATGCATATTTAATGTATAATATTATTAAGAATTAATAAACTCCCTAAATTAATTAAAAACATTCATTATAGACGGGCCTCTCAAGCCCCTACGTCATTAACGTAAAATAATAACCACGTCAGTTAAAGGTTGTATCATATATAAATAAATATGATACAACCTGACTACAGTAAAGGCATTCCAAAGAGTATTTAATCATATATGATGGGTGGTGAATTATATTATTATATAAAGCTACTTTATACATATATATTAAGCTCTTAAGGTTCATAAAAAAATACAAAAATAAATTAAACATCAATTATATTAGGTCTACGAAAAACAGACTGCCGTAGGCTCATTTTGGAAGCCAAAGATTACACAAATATAAAACATGTCAAAATCTAAAATATACAAAAATGATAAATGGTAGAGCCCTGATTTGGGACGCTTTTCGCCCCCCTTGACATCTCTCTGTGCCCCTTTGGGAGGCGGGCCCCACTGGTTGAACTCCTGGTAGACAAATGCCGTAATAACGAGGATCCAGTTGGTATGCTGCGTAGTGAATTGGCTTCATAGAAAAATCTTTTCTTTTTAGGTCATTATCACATTTTCATCTGGTTCAATTTAAAATGCTGCTGTGTCTAATTCACTACTTAACTCTTGGCTCAAAGAGTTGAAAATAAAAGGCACACCTGAAAGTAGAGCACAGTTATTTTCAGATATCAAAATAGCCTTGGCTATTGGTTCGAGGCTTTACCTTCAAATTTATTGAAAAGTTTCAAATTGATATGTTCCAATACAATGTGTGACCTTTTTATATGTCAGATAACTTTGACTACATCGCGTAGGACCTCCTATTAATCTTATTGTTGAATCAGCAATAACAGTGAATGACTTTAATTTATTAGAGATCAAGGTAAAATTGATCAAGTAAATAAGTCAACTCATGTGTGAATCAAAGTGATTTATTGAGACAAAAGCAAACTGTCCCTACCTCTAAAGCTGATAAAAAAATGTAAATGTACATCCCCAATGGAATTCTGTTTATTTTATGCTCCAGAGGTACGTTGAAGAAGTTCCCATTGTTCATCAAATGTTGAATACTAAAGCACCACACCCTCGGTTGTAGAAATGCAGACGATAAAAACATTGATCATTATCTTAAAGACACTGAAATATGTTACCAAAGAGATGTCAGGTGAACAGTATGTGACCATTAGTAAAATTATACCAATGTTGAACTGCTGAAAAGAACAGATAAATGGCGTGGCTGTGGGTAGGACGATAATAGTACTGATGTAGTTGTAGTATAGGCAGTAAAACAAGTATTATCTTATTTTCTTGATCCTAGATTAAAAAATATCCATTTTCATGCCAGACCTGGTGCAAGGACAATTTATATGCTAAGACGATTAATCCAGAAGTCATAAGTGATGAGAGAGAAGAAACACTAATCTATTACTCTAATACCGCTAGCGAACCTGATAGTGACTCTTCTCTCTCATCTACTTATAACTTCTGGAGTCACCATAAGAAGTTGGCCGTAACGGAATAAAAACACAGGTTTATTACAGTCGTCAAAAAAAGTATGAACTGTACCACTACTTGTCAGCACAGGTGTCACCTCTTTCAACCGATCTATTAAAACACTGAGAAGACATGAAAGTGGTTTTCCTAAAATTGTACAAGCTCGCTCGAGACTATTTACCGATACCAGCAACAGTCCCCTCCGAACGTTTATTGTCTTCTTCTTCTTTTACTTATATGGCATTCTACACTTAAGCATAATTTTGCCAATGACAGTTGTGGGTAGATTTAAAAAAATGTAATAATGTACGGTAAAAGTGGGATAATAGGATGGAGGGGAATACGGAAAGGACTAGGTTAGAATTAGGAATGGCCACATGACCGTATGCAAACATACGGTATAGTGATGCCAGTGTCAAGTGAAGGAGGAAGAAATAATCAACAGTAAAATGGATACCGCCATTTTACTGAAGATAAAGGGATTCGTTGAGATAGCACAAACACCAAGATCACTGCGTAAATACTACACTTCTCACACTTAATATTACTATACGAATGCTTATTCTACAAAATTAGTACACTTTTGCACAATAATATTCAATAAAATTAAATTTGATAACTGTAATAGACACACGCGTCTACAGTCTTCGGGCTACCCTCAAAGAACCTCACCGTTTATTGTCAAAGGCAGTACAATAACAAAAATACGAAACCGATTAGTGCCAAAACGGCTAGATAAACTTAAGTATCGATACTTTAACCGAGTACGATGCTTTTTATTCGGTACCTATTCATTTATGTATTCACATACTATGTTCTATTAGCGCCTATTCATTCGCTCACACCTGTCCGCGCGGATTGACAATCCGCGCGGCTACCGCTTCTTAACCGCTAGAATATGAATTCGCGCGGTCGCCGCTCGGGTCCAGTGGCGGGGCAAGACCTAAATTTGATGTGGGCAAGACAGATTTCGCGAGGCCCTGTTCTGTGGCGACCTGAAGACGGATTTTATAAAATAATTAAAAAAACAAAACAATTAACACTGCCAAGTTATTATTCATAAAAATACAAGATAAACAAGATAAATAAAAGATTAATATTAATGAAAAATTACAAATCGTAAATATATAGGTGAAGATGACAATACCAATAAATTAAATATCGGCTTTCAATTGGAAAAAAAAAAATTAACTACATTTTTTAGCTATAAAGAACTTATATTTAATAGTGCAGTCAATGTTTGCATTTATTGTCGTATTGTCATCTCCACCTTGTATACATTTCTTAAAGTGTATATTTAAAAATATTTATATTTCTGTTTCTGTATTAAAGGAACAGAAATTTCCTGCTTTTAACTTTACTAAATTCCTTAATTATTGTATCGTAATTCAGCCTAGATGCTATATCTGATTCAATTGATAAAACAGCCAAAGCTGAAAGTCTTTCCTGGCTCATTGTGTTTCTTAAATATTTTTTTATTAATTTTAATTTTGAAAAACTCCTTTCAGCAGAGGCTGTACTTTTCGGAATTGTTAATAAAATTCGGATGACAATGTAAATATTTGGGTAAATTTCTTTCAAGCTATTTTCTGTTATATATGACAGCAGCTGTTTCACATCTATAATGAAGTCTGGTAAATTTGGGATCAATGTATTTAATTCTTCATATAATTCAAAAGGTTGGAAGTCACTGCTCTCACCCACACGCAGGACGTTATGTAAATCGTTACAGTGTTTTAATATTTGATCCTCTGGCATATTTTTTAGCTTGCTTAAATCATAGAGAAAACCGAAATCTTCAAAATGTTGATTTAAAGACGTAAATCTTAATTCCATATTAGTTATTATAGAATCAATCATGGCGTAAAAAAAATCTGTTTGAAACCGGATTTTAGGAGACTGTATAGGTTGATCGCTGCTTTCATAATCGAACATCCTTTTCTTTCTGGCTACTCTTTTATTCCTAAACTCTTTTGGCAGGTCATAACAGTTTCGCTCAGTAAATTGCCGAACATCAGACAGGGATTTTTCGAATCTAGTTTCCCGATACTCTTTTATCCATTCACAAAATGTGTGTAAATGTTCAAGAGCAATGCTTAAATGAATTTGTACTGATTGCCATAATTTATTTATCATATTAACACGCGATAATATCTCATACCACACATGTAAAGATATGATAAATTCTAAACTTAACATTTCATTTAGTATCGAATCGCAATCACTGAGAGTGTCTGATTGCACCGTTTCATTTTTTAAGCTTTCGATGCATTCAATCACTTTATCGAATTGCAATAATACGGCCTTTACTGCTTCGACTCTACTTTCCCATCTTGTGTCTGATAAAGGTTTCATAGTAAGTTTTAATTTGCCTTTTATTAAATCCCAGCGTTTGCTTGAACTTGAAAATAGCAAATATTTTTTTTGTATGAAACCAAAAAAAGTTTTTGCTGCCATAGATGAGTTCGCTGCATCTACCAACAGTAGATTCCAATTATGACAGCCACAAGGTGTGAAAAATGCCCTAGGGTTAATATTCAATATTCGAGTTTTAACTCCACTATTTACACCTACCATATTTGCACCATTGTCGTATCCCTGGCCACGGCAGTCTTGAAAATTTAAGTCGTATTTTTCTAGGTGTTCCAGTATAGCATTGGCTAAATATTCTCCAGTTGTCTCAGCAACAGCTAGAAATCCCATAAAATGTTCGACTATTGTGCCAGTTGACATATCACAAAATCTTAAGATAACCGACATTTGTTCAACCCTACTACAGTCTCTAGTGCAATCGAGCAAAAAAGAATAATCTTCTTTAACTTTACGAATAATTTCATCGACAACTGTTTTTGACATCAATATGATCAATTCATTTTGAATATCGTGACTTAAATAATGGTGTGAAAGTTGTTTGTCACTAATGCGTTTCATGTGTTCTCGTAAAGTAGGATCAAATTTTGATATCAGTTTAAATAAATCTATGAAATTACCGGAATTCTTAATAACGTCACCGTCGTCACCTGTCTTGAGAGATTCTCTGTGACCTCTAAATGCAAGATTATGAGAGGCCAAAAAATTCATTATGTCAATTATTCTCTCTAACAAGTTGTGCCAATGTTTTTGAGATTCATGTATTAGCCTTTCGTTTTCTTGGTCTATTGTTTTGCCTTGATTTATTCCTTTCTCTAAAGTTAGCCATTGGAACATATGTATCATATGTTCTTTGGTATTCTCATGTCTATGTAAAATGCTACTTAAATGTTTCCAGTCACAACACCCTCCTTGCACCATCTGAGTTTGTGAATTGCCAAATAGTCTGTATGGAAAACAGTAACTTTATTTTGGGAATTGGAATAAACTAACCAGCGACGATGTTGAGTTTCACCATTATTTAGTTTTCTCGAGAAATAGAAATTGGAAAAGTGTCTGTGATCATCATCTTTGGGATAATATACATCACCGCTATTTAATTGCTGTGTGGGGCCGCTTTGAACTATGTCACGACGCTGTGAATCCGTTATGGGAAACGTCCAAAATCCCGGATCCAAATTAACAAGTACCTGCTGAACTATGGCACTGGCGTCGTCGCTGCGAATTGGAGAATCTATGTCAATCTGTTCTTCTTGATTGCTTGATGACAGCACAAGAGTTTCAGTGTCAAATTTTGATTGGCTAGAGGATGATCCAAACTCTACGTCTAACTGACGTTCGCTCTCGGTACTCAGTGCATCTGAAGCATTTCCCAACGGTATCTCGGACGTTTGTTGTGTAGAAGTCGAATCTATCGATTCAGATGGTTCTGTACTACCAGATGCAGTTTGGTTGAGGAACTTCATCATATTTAAACTCAAAACCTGGTTGGATGCAGTTCTTTCAACTTTTCTTTTTCTTTTTCTTTTTGCTGATCCAGACTCCCATTTTCTTCCAATATGTCTATCTCGGCCGGAACTGTCGATAACATCGTATTTGTAACCTGTAAACAAAAGCAATGAGTTTTAACATTTTTTTGCAGTTTTATCTACATAATATTGTAAAACCTACATTTAAATTAGTTTTCAAGCAAAAATCTTTAAGAAAGCTCTAACTACCTACTAGTTTTTAAAACTTAAAAAGTCGATACGTTTTTTACCATTAAAGCTTTGATTTCCTTCAAAAGATATTATAAATATAAAGCGTATAATTTTATATACAAGTAATTACTGCGTTATTTATTTATTACCAATTAATTATTTCTTACCTTTTATAAAATAGACGAGTACAGGTACCGGTGTCAAAGAAAACAAAAACCATTTATTAAGTCACTGTCTTTTAATTTTAGGTCAGTTTACAGGAGCAATCAATATACCTACACACTATCTATTTATTCACTAAATATTATTAAAACATTGAACCTACTATTCTTATGAAAATAGGTACGTACGTACAGTCATAAAAACAAACAATATTGAATAAAACAATTACGTTTCTATTGTTATGCGCCTAGCCTAGCGACTGCGTTGCGTGCGTGTGGTACTTTGATTTGATTGGTTGGCTTCCTACCTAGTAAAGAAAGTAAACAAATAAAACAAGCAATTCCCCTCCCCGCACTGATGGGCAAATGTTGCCAGACTAAAAAAACATATTTCACAAAAAAAAAAATTATATCTTTTTTTATTTTATTCTCGCTTTGATTGAAGCAATGCATAAAAATTTTTGAGGCGCGAAGCCCCTTGTACCGCGAGGCCGTGGGCGGTGGCCCACGTCGCCCACGCCTTACGCCGCCTCTGCTCGGGTCTATTTACTTGACATACCTAGAGCGCGTTAAGTTGCTCCGCGAAAGCCGCGCGTAATGGACGGTGACAATGGATTGCTTCGACACCGAGGTATTCATCGATGAAGTGGAAAAAGGACCTGCTTTGTGGGACATCCAACGTTCAGAATATTCTAGTAAAAATATTAGAAACTGAGCTTGGTAGGAGATTTTTGGAGAAAATGAGGATTCTTTGAAAAAGAAAGGTTCTTTTTGGGCAGTAGGTATTTTATTTTACATTTATCATAGGTAGTTTACATGTTTTGTAATAGATAGTCCACCCCAAATAACTAAACTATATAAAAAACGATGTTATTGTGTTGGAGGTACGTATCGGGCGTGGGAAAAATATCACGTTACCATAGTAATGAAATAGCTAGTGACTATGTGCAACCGACTCGAAGCCATCTTGAGTTTAGTTATTTGGCACGTTTAGTTATTATGAACTGTAACAAATTTATATATTTTCTTGTATTGCTTGTAACACGAATAAATTTTGATTAACCACATCTAGGTACACTCTACACTCACACTAGTCAATTTTGAATTCTTCGTTGAAAACATTTTACAGATACCAACAAGTTTGGTTTATTGTGTTTTGTCTAAATGGTGGGTAGAATTAACACCTAGATGAAAGCAATAAAAGGTCGCTTCTCGACCATATAAAGGTTTTTACAGTCATGGAGAGAGGAAAAAAGAAACATGTTCATTGTTAGTGCATCGCGGCCATGGTGCCAACACATTCTTGAGTTATAAAGTGCCTCCGGATATAGACTTCTAGATCCTCTCATGTAAGTAATCATGTGCATACACACCACATTCAATTCTACCACATTTGTGTAAAGCATAGGCTGATTATTGCTCGTTTCTTGCACAGACTCTGCTGTAACATTCTGCTGTGCAATCCACCTGCTGTCACAAACACACATGCATCTACACTGCGTTCTGCCCACTATCACTCATCTACTGCGCTATTGAGTTTCTCTTCTACTGCCTGGTCACACCCTGGTGCTGACGTGCCTGGAGTTCAAGCCTGCTTGGAGTACTAGAGGGACACTGCTGCAAGCTCCTGGCTATAGCTGAGGTTGTCTCATTCTTAATCTTAAATTTCTAAATGATAACTACCTAATATACAAGTAAATTCATCATGTGTTCTGTGTTCAAGGGTACACCTACTAAACTATCTACTGCTTGATTTTTGTACTTTGCAAGCCTCTGCTACTTATTATACTACTCTAGTAAAGTGCATGGCGCCCATCTACTTACCTCTTGAATATAGACAAACTTAATAGTAACTTATTTTGTGTACAAATTAACTTAGGGTCTTGGAGACCATAGCTGTGAGAATGTCTGGGTGATAACCAAAAGGCTCCACCCAAACCCTGGACCATACTTATAAACTAATAGTAATCTGTACAATTTGTGAAACTCAGTGTTTAATATTTTCTAGTGTAACTTTATTCAACTTAACTCTTAGCATAGTGCCATTCACAACTGCAGGTGAAAGCACTATAAAGTATTGTATTCAAACCCTTAGAATAAAGCTTTAGAGCTGTGAAGCTGTGACAGCACAGAAGTGCCAACTCATCACACATTGTTAATTGTTACCTCTTAAGTCCTTTTTTTTATTAACTAATTTAACTATTCTATTGTTCACCTGTTTAGGCTTGGGTATTTTTTTTAAATATATATCTGTTTCCTTCATTTTCACAAAATCTGAGTTCATGATTTCACTTCCTCTTAGGCTGCCTTTATATAGTGACTTTGGCCTTCTTCTCAGCTTAATATATATCCAATTTAATAAAACTACAGAATCTCTTATCATTATTTATTGATATATTGCTTTTAACGCTGAGAATAAGGCTGAAACACCCACTACCAAAATCCCATGTTATATGCTATTTTACACTTCATTTACAAAGTAATTAGCATTTTCTAATGTTTAATGATGACGGTGTACCCCTTTCTGCATGTAATGTATAAGATTAAAGTCAAAGTCAAAGTCAAAATCATTTATTTCATGTAAATCTTTACAGATATTTATGAATAGTCAAAAAAAAAAAAAAAAACTTTAACAATGAGGTCTTAGAGTGCGTTTGGTTAGGCAGCTATTCATTAACAAAATAACGACAAATATTAATTGAACTTAGACACGATGGAAATCTCAATATGAAAATTACTACCGAACCGAACACACACTACATAACCAACTAGTGTAAGACTAGGTGGTTAGCTGATTCCATTGACCTGTTAATCTGCCATACAAGAGAGCCACCAAGGCGACCAACTTCACCGATCATATCCATGCCTTAAATATTATTGTAAATAAAAGCTAAGTAACCAATCACATATAAGTAAAGGTATAAGGATCGGTATTTTTAAGGGCGGGTATACTAACTGTAAAGTCGATCCCCTCAGAGACACCCCGGAGAAAAAGAAACCAGCAAGTAAAAAACTCTAGTGCTTCACACAAACCAAAAGAGGGGTACAGCTATTGATTGACTTATGCTATATAGCATATATATATAATATATATATATAGTAACATACTCAAAATGCACCCCACTGATCAGCATGCGTAAAACACCCTATGGCAGAATATTTGTTACGGTACCAATGTACATAACTACACAGTATACTATTAGTATAAATTAAGTATAAATAAGTAGGTAATCATCAATGATTACCTTATCCAAAGACAAAATTTACATAATGTAATGAAAATAAATTATGTAATATAAAATTATTACAATATCGGACATTATATACCTACTAAACTAGGGTAGATTCTACATAAGCAATTTGTTTACTAGTTGCGAGACCTCAATCGCATATCATGACGGTTCCAGACGTCTTTATCGTTAAGATAGTCTTTTACACTATAGTAAGCCTTATTGATTAATATGTGTTTTATACAATTTTTAAACTTTATTTCACTCAGATCTATAATGCTTTTAGGTAATTTATTAAATAACCTTATACTGTTAATGACGAAACATTTATTAGTTTTTTGCAGTCTAAACTTTGGTATATCGATTTTATCTATGTTTCTTAAGTTTAAATTATGTCTATCGCCATTTTTACTAAACATATTTAAGTTTTTCCTAACGTACAATAAATTTTCATAAATATATTGAGATGGTAGTGTCAGTACATCAATCATAGGAAAGATTTCTCGAAGAGAATCACGAGCTTTCATGTTATATATTGCCCGAATGGCCCTCTTCTGTAGAATAAATATAGTATCAATATCTGCGGCAGATCCCCACATTATAAGACCATATGTCATTATACTGTGAAAATAGGCGAAGTATACTAGTCTGGCTGTTGCAACATCAGTTAACTTTCTGATTTTTCTGACTGCATATGCAGCAGAGCTCAGTCTATTGGATAAAGAAGTAAGGTGAGCTTTCCACTGTAGTTTGGAATCGACTGTGATCCCTAAAAACACAGTGGAGTCAACAAATTCCAGGTCAGTACCACCTTTTGTAGGCAAAGTAAATTTCAGGCACTTAGTCTTCTTTGCATTTAAAACTAAATTATTTGCCGTGAACCATTTTGAAACCATTTCCAGAGTGTCATTTGCTGCCGATAATATATTATCCTTCCTACTAACTTTAAAAAGTAGGGATGTATCATCAGCAAATAGCACTATCTGTGCCATCTCCTGTACCATATGTGGAAGATCATTGATGTATACTAGGAACAGGAATGGGCCTAAAATTGATCCCTGGGGGACACCCATCTTTACAAGGGCTCCGTCTGATACACAACCATCAATATTAACACCTTGAGTTCTATTAGAAAGGTAGGACTTTATTAGATTTAAAGCTAAATCGCGAAACACTCATTGGAGCAGTATATAAAGTATCTTAATACTGTATACCATCTCTAGTTGTAACAAAATTGTGTAGCACGCAACAGGTCTTTATTATGTCTTCAGCAAAGTTAACGTTAATAGGCCTATGAAAAATGCACCACTTGTTTGTCAGAATTCCAAAAGTGCATTTTCGTATGATAGCCCTTTTACCTGCATAGGGTCGCATTACAGTTAAAAAGTTAAGGATAAACCAAACACTTCATCGCCAATTATGTCGTATGGCAATAAGTGTAGGATCTGTGTCAGATATTGGTTTAGGTTTTGGTACTTATGTGAAATAACTTTTCCATTAATCTTTTTGTGATGTTGTAATGTATGATCAGTCAATAAACGTGTGACGACACAAGCAGTCGTGTTTCATTCTGTCCTCGCGACACCTCCGCATGGCGACCCTGCCAGTTCGCGTCAGTAACATGGCGTGACTTACGTAACGCACGCGCAGAGCGCGGCGGCACGCGCCGCGGCTCCGGCCGGCCGCCCGAGCAGTCCGCGACAAGATTTTTTTTTTTTTTTAACGACTAAGTGTTAGTATGTAATAGTTAACTTAGTTTAACTTTATATTTTTTTTTTATATGAAGAAGATAAGTTAATAAAATGTAGACATAACTTTTGAAAGTATATGCGATCAAATAAAATTAACTTTCCAAAAAATTACAACATATTGTGAATCAATTAATTTGGAAGTAGAAAATAAAAACATCAAAATGGACAAATTTGACATAAAAACAGCGTCATCAATAATACCAGAACTAGACAACAAACAATCGACCGTTCATAAATTAATAGACGGTATAGATTTATATTTCTCTTTTCTAGACCCTAAATATGAGAGCATATTAATTAACTACATATTAAAAACACGATTAGACAACTTTGCAAAACTTAAGTTAAACCAAAACTATGACAGAGTAAATGAATTAATAAGCGAAAAATCGCCCAACGCAATTTTGACTACGTTGAATAACTCAACGCAGCAAAACTTATCAATTAGCCAGTTTGGCCAAAATCTAGAAAACTTATTAACTGAGTTAACATCAGCACAGGTAAACTCAGACGAAAATGCGTTTAACATTTTAAAACCTTTAAACGAAAAATTAACTATTAAACAATTCATAAACGGATTAAGGAACAGAAGAATAGGTACAATTATTGCTGCGAGAAATTTCAGCAATTTAAGAGATGCCATTTCCACGGCCGTAGAAGAAGATATTGAAGATCTTAATAGGAATTTTCATACCATGACTATGTCATCTTACAATCGGAAAAATTTTCCCAATAGAGGAAACATTCAAGAGAGAACAACAACTATCGATATAATAATAATAATAACAGTTTTCAAAATACAAATAATAATAACAACAATTATAGATATAATAATAATAATAACAACTTTCAAAACACAAATAATAATAACAACTATAGAGAAAATAATAAATATAATAACAATTTTCGTAATAATAATAGAAATAACAATTATACCAGTAGAGGTAATAATAACAACCGATATAATAACAATACAAACTACAGAGGAAATTCATATAGGAAAAAACCTCATATACACGCTTTGAACACCAATGACAGTGACCAACATGAATTTAACGAACATTCAACCGAAAACGGAGAATGTTTTCGTCCCTTTAACACATAAAATACTATGCTGTGAATCACAGTACATAGTATCATTTTTAGTTAATAATTGCAAATTATATTTTCTTGTTGATACAGGCGCAAGCCTTAGCGTTATAAAATCAAATTCTATTCCACCAAATTCTAACGTATACCGACAATACACGGTTTAGGAGGAAATACAAAAACTTTAGGAACCTCTTATATTAATTTAATTATGCCAAATACTAAGTTTTACATAAAACATAACTTCCACATAGTTTCGGAATTACCTATAAATAAAAACGGAATTGTAGGCACAGATTTCTTGGAATTATTCGCAAAAGAAATAAATATACAAAACGAAACCCTTTGTTACCCCTCAATAGTCACCAGGCCACCAGCGAAAAACCGATTAGTCATAATTTCTCATTATCGATACCACCGAGATGCGAGCTTACAACGATTCTTTGTGTCAACAATTTACAAACTAATGACTACATACTTTTGCCAAAAGAAATTCAGGACAACTTATTTTTAGCCGGTGCAGCAGTTACACCGAAAAATAACAAAATACCTATCAGAATATTAAATACTAGCGACAAGACACAAATAATAAACAATTTCAAACGCACTCTAGAACCATTAGATAACTATAATATTTGCCAATTCGAGAAAAACACATCGCATGATCCAAACCGCTCAAAACAATTACTAGATTTAATAGAAACGAATCATTTGCACACAGACAGATATGTAGCAAATACTCAGATGTATTTCACCTAGACGGTGATAAACTAACAACAACGAATATTTTAGAACAATCAATAACTGTAAAAAATAATAAAACCCCAATATATGCTAAACCATACAGATTACCTGAAAAACTTAAACCAGAAATTGAAAAGCAAATACGAAAAATGCTTAAAGAAGACATAATCGAAGAATGTAAAAGCGAATGGTCAAGCCCTATATTACTAATGCCCAAAAAATCTACAAACGATAACCAAAAAAAATGGCGTTTAGTAATCGACTTTAGGAAAATTAATAACGTAATCGAAGACGACAAATTTTCTTTACCAAATATAACAGAAATTTTAGACTCCTTATCAGGGGCTATCTATTTTTCCAAATTGGATCTTAATCAATCTTTTTACCAATTGGGAATAAAAGAAGACAGCAGAGATATAACAGCATTCACTACCAACCCAGGACAATATCGTTTAAAAAGATTACCTATGGGACTAAAAATCAGCCCAAGTGCATTCACTAGAATAATGTCAATAGGACTATCAGGACTAAATTATGAAAAATGTTTTATCTACTGTGACGATTGTATAATATTTGGTCGTAATTTAGAAACACATAACAAAAACTTAATTGACGTTTTAGAGAGATTTAGACAAATTAACCTTAAATTAAATCCATCAAAATGCGAATTCTTGAAAAAAGAATTATTATATTTAGGCCACGTAGTATCAGAAAAAGGTGTCCCACCAGACCCAGAAAAAACAAAAGTAGTACTAAACTACTCCATTCCAAAAAACAGCGACGAAGTAAAAAGGTTTGTAGCATTTTGTAACTAATATAGGAAATTTATTCCATCATTTGCAAAAATAACAATTCCATTAAACAATTTAGCTAAAAAAGATATGAAATTCAAATGGACAAAAGAATGTCAAAACGCGTTCGACATGCTAAGAAACGCTTTAATTACTTCACCAATATTAGATTATCCCGATTTTTCAGAATAAAATATATTCACACTACAAACGGATGCGTCAGGGAACGCAATAGGCAGCGTTCTTTGTAATAGTAACATGAGACCAGTAGCATATACTAGTAGGCCGTTAAACAAAGCCGAACTAAATTACCCAACAATTGAGAAAGAACTATTGTCAATAGTTCCAGACTATTGTGTAAAATACTTTAGACCTTATTTATTTGGAAGAACTTTTAGAATTTTAACGGATCACAAACCCCTAATATACTTGTATAACATGAAAGATCCTTCAAGTAGACTTATGAAATTCAGATTAATATTAGACGAATACGACTTTAAAATAAGTTATATAAAAGGTAAAGATAACGTAATTGCAGACGCACTTTCACGCATTGACTTAACTTCGAGCAAGTTAAAGAGCACGTTTGAAAATGTTGTTTCAGTCATGACTAGGGCACAAAGAGAAAGACTAGAAAAACAGTCCAGTGATATCAGTGACAGCAATGTAAGCGACACTTCTCAAAATATTTCTATAAACAACAGGATTGATCACAACAGGATTGATCACCCCAGAGTAGTAGAAATGTTGCGAAAAGCTAGCGACAGTGTAGACCTGATTTTAATAAAGGAGAATGATTTAAATGAATTGAAAAATAAGAATTTAATTAATTATGAGTATGTTTGTTTATGTTTTTCATCGAGTATGAAAACAATGTATTTCGACCTTAAGTATTTATTGCAATTTACCCGAGTGGAATTTGTTAATTTGCTTAGAGATTTTTGTGAAAAGTTGAATATTAAAATAATAAATTTTGTTAAAGATGATTATTACTCATCATTTATAGAAGAAATAAATTGTGAAATAAATGAAAGAGATAAGTCGGAAGGACCACAAATAAATGTATTGTCAAAGGTAATAAAAATTTGTAATGATGAAAAAAAAAAGGTAATTATAAACGATTATCATTTGTAGTAGTAGGTAACTACGAGCGGACATGCCGGCATCCGTCGTATGGTCAATAATATTAAGAAAAAGTATACTTGGTCTAATTTAGAAAAAGACGTCATAGAATTTGTTAAAAAATGTAAAAAATATCAAATAATGAAATATCAAAAAGGTGTCAAGGAACCTATGTCAATAACGACAACTGCTAATTCAGCATTTGAGAAAATTTATTTAGACTTAGTAGGACCTTTAGATAAGGATAATTTTAATAATAATTATATATTAACGCTTCAATACGAATTAAGTAAGTATGTAGAAGCTTATGCCATACCCAATAAGGAAACGGTAACAGTAGCAAAATCTTTAGTTAAAAATTTTATTCTTAGATACGGAATACCCATGTCAATAGGTACAGATAGAGGTACCGAATTCATGTCAAGTACTATGACAGAAGTTTGCAAATTATTAAATATAGAAAAAATCCATTCCACTGCTTTTCACCACGAATCAATAGGTGCATTAGAAAATTCACATAAACATCTCCGTAGCTTTTTAAGAATTTACTGTGAACAACGCTTGTATAATTGGTCTGAATGGTTACCCTTCCGGAGTTTTGCATATAATAATACCATTCATTCAGAAACCAAATATTCTCTATTTGAACTAGTATTCGGAAAAACCTGCAATATACCAACAAATTTAAGTAATAGTAAAGTAGAACCAT
Organism: Monopis laevigella; assembly: GCA_947458855.1. NCBI lineage: Eukaryota > Metazoa > Arthropoda > Insecta > Lepidoptera > Tineidae > Monopis > Monopis laevigella. Next base: position 12,258,817 of record OX381594.1, on the reverse strand, counting down.
TGTATAATTCAGACAACTATGCACTAGAATTAAAATTTAGGTTACAAACAGCTTGTAATGACGCAAGAAATAATTTGTTACAACGTAAAGAACAAAGAAAAACTAAATTTGATTTAAAATGTAACCCGATTTCTTATATCAAAGGCGACTTAATTCTTGTTAAAAATGAAACTGTAGATAAAGCAGAACCCTTTTTCAATGGTCCATATTTAGTTGTAAACGATGAATCACCCAATGTAACCATTTCTAAGAATGGCAAGTACCGTTCACAAAAATAGAACTAAACTGTATGTAGTGAATATAAGTACACTATTCGAATGATTTTTTTTATAATGAAACGAACAAAAACATTTAGTATACCAATTAATTATAAAATATTGTAACTTTTAATCAACTTGTATTTTCACTGTTAAAAATTTTAATTTATTTGCTACTACTTTTATTATATAAGACTTATATAAATAATTAATTTTAGAACTTTTGTAAGTCAGTATTTTTTTTTTATTATTAGATATGTAAGTTATTCATTTTTTTTTTATTATTTTTTTTGTATTACCCCGGTGGTGTGATGTTGTAATGTATGATCAGTCAATAAACGTGTGACGACACAAGCAGACGTGTTTCATTCTGTCCTCGCGACACCTCCGCATTTTATAAAATACCGAATTTTTAAAATTTGCAGAATCACTACATTTTCCATATGATCCAATATCTATGAAAGAAAAACAATAGTTAGTATCATAAAGTGCCAACAGTAATACAAAGATCCCTAAACCATCTACGGCGCCCATGCAATTGGAGAAATTTTCATATTTTTCAAAATCAGTTGCTATGTTCTTCCATATATCTTCGCTGGGTTTAGGCATGACGTTTTTTACGACTTTTTACCACAGAGCTTCACATACTTCACGGACAATTTCTGTAATTATAGATTTGCCAAGGCGAAAGTTGTAATAGAGTTCTCCAAAGGAACAACCAGTAACTAGATATCTGAAACAATAAAATCTTGATCTGTATCGTTTTGGACAAAGTCAGCTAATTAAAGTAGAATGTGAAAAAAATAGTGTCTTTAATTATCTGATCGCTTCTGTATTTATAAGTCTGCAATTTTGTTAAAGATAGTGATTTCTGTTCCAGGTGTAACATTACAAAAAAAGTGGAAGAACATACGTGATGCTTATAATTAGAAATTCAAATCAATTCCTTTTAGTTCTGGTGGGCGATTCTCGCGCTTTCGAGATTCATCTCGATTCGAGATTTTTAAACGAAAAATGACTAAATATGTCATTTTTCGTTCAATATTTATATATTTATTATTTATTAATTAATATTTATTATTTATTTCGTTTAATGTTCGATATTTTTGAACGAAAAATGGCATATTTAGACATTTTTAGTTTAAAAATCTCGAATCGAGATGAATCTCGAAAGCGCGAGAATCGCCCACCTGGTGCACGCGGCACTGTTATGTAATATTACCCATTACAGTGGAACCCTAACATCACACTTATCACACCAAACATTACATCTCAGTCTCACTTAATGAAAAAAAAAACTAACTCACGTAGTCTCACTGCTCGTCGCGTTCGCGTCGGGGTCCTCGGTCTTTAGCGTACGAGATCGGGCACCGCTTGGCTACACATCACACCATTACATCTTACAACCCACTCTCACTCGTGGAACAAAAAACTAGCATCACTTTTGGAAAAACTCAAGGCTACTGCTCGTGGGAGTCTCGCTCGCGCTCGAGTGATTACGGCTAGCGCATTTGTTTTCTCTCTACCGGTGCCGAATGCCGACCGAGAAGCGTTCACCCCGAATTACTGTACAGCCGTCGCCGAGCCGCGCCGCCCCCATTCGTGATGAGATCTTTGCTCAGTGGGTTAGCCGCATTTCGTAAAATGGTAAAATCAAAATATGATTTTTAATTGTCGTCAAATTGTCGTGTCATGAGTGATTTTGTGATTGTTAAGTGAAAGAAAACAGGCAACTTGCATCAATAAGTAGGTAAGTAAGTACATTTGATTATTGTTGATAAGAAATCTTATTCCCATGAGAATACTCATTAAGACGCAGTTAATACATACCGCGCGCGGGGCTAGAACCTTGTACATTGATTAAAACGAGATTCTTACCTTATTTACCTATTAGTTCTTATTCATAGACAGTTAAACATTTCATTATAATTAGGTTAGTAACTTTATTTACGTATAATCTTCTTGATTTTCGCCCACGGCGTTATCGGCAACTGAAAGTTTTTCCGTTGGATTGGATTATTCCGTGGTATAAAGTTACAAAGTCACTTTATCCAACTATGTTCATTCAAAAAATTACATGATGTCTTTTTTCTGTAACTTTGTTTCGACTAGAGAAAGTAATTTTTACGATAGAGTTAATAGACATAACAGTTCCTTTATACCTATACCTGGTAGGTAATAAATTAAAATATTTTAAATACATTGTTTTAGATACATACCTTACCTACACGGGTTTTGAAGTGGACAAATATGGATTTTGAAGAAGTGGCTGCCAAATCCGGCGATCAGTCATTCGTTTGGCATTACTTTCTCCGCGCCAAAGACAAAAATAATGCTAAATATAAATTGTGTCAAAGAAGTGTTTAATAAAGCACATTAAAAACGTGCATCATAAAAGCCTTACTACAGTAACAGAGAAACCAGTTGGTCAAAGCATAGACAATGCTGTGGATAGAATACCCAAAAAGAAGCCTAAAATGACCAACTATTTATTTATTTAAAATTATTTATTGCACAAAATTGTATATAGGCGAGCTTAATGCCTTAGGCATTTTCTACCAGCTAACCTTTGAGAGAGTGAAATATGCTTAGGCTGCAGAACTTTTCAAAAAAGAAATAGATATAATCTTATCAATGATGCATAACAATACTTAAACTACTTAAATACTGTATATAATATAATAAATGTAATACATAAACATACATACCATACCAAACAAAAATTACTTCGAGGATCTGGTTTAAGCATTCAGATAATGAGCTGTGAGCAAGCGCAAATTATGAATCGGAAGCAAATCCTTCAATGGAAGTTATGATTTGGCATATGACAGCTAAAGACGTTTCGAACATTTGCGGAATCTAAAGACATGAGGATTCTGTTTCAAAACTCCGGCCATAATTTGCCTAAGTCTGCTACGGCTATCAAAAATATTATAATAAAGCATGCTAATAAAAAAAAGCAATGACTAATTGACGAGATTAAGAATCTGTTAAAAGACAACCATAAATTCTCAATATCCTTTGACGAATGGATGTCTATTAGAAATATTACCTTGAACGTGCACTCGAAGTATTTTTCAGGCAACAATAACTTTAAAAACTTGGGGCTTATAAGAATCTACGGTTTTTTACCAGCTGAAAAGTGCATTGAAGAAATAGACTAAAAAAGAATTTGGAGTGTCACTAGAAAACCAAAGACGACCAAATTTGGTAAAATGCTCAAGACATGCTATCAGTAATGCATTGAGCGTGCTCTTCAGCTGGCAATTAACGATGTCTTCTATACAAAAATATATAAGAGATTTCTGCAGCACCGGTGGAATCAGATGATGAAGACGACGACCTTCCTATCTCAGAATTAGCCAGAAGATATAATTACGATATAAACGATGTTAATGGTCGATCCGACAACGACACTGATGACGAAAACGACAGTTTATAAGTTGAAAAATCACGTCCATCAAGGCACAACAAATTACAATTTGAGCATCAAGACCTACAGAAGAAAGTTAAAACTGTAGTTAAATTATTCAGAAAGTCACCCACCAAAAATGATGATACATACATATCTTCACGGGTGCCTTACGGCACAAAATGATGATATTCTACAAAAATATGTTATTGCTGATTTTCACAAAATATTCTTTAACCAATTATGGCAAGACACGTTGGGATAGAATACGCTGGAGTGGTTTCTGAAATGAGGAAATCGCATAGTGAAGACACTCATTGATATTAAGTCAGATATTACATTCACCAAAAATGACTGGACGACCATGCAGCAACTATATGAGGTTTAATAATGTCAAGTATTAAAGCAGTATTAGAACCACTCTGCCGCCGAGATGCTAATTTTCTTTGCAGCAGGATTACTGTGCAACAAAATAAGATCGCGTTTAAGTGATTAAAGCTTAGACGCACTTATTTTTTTAAGAACCCATTAAAATGAACAAGACGGTACTAAATAATTTAACTTTTTCTTATTTTATTAAATTCATTATTTTTAACTTTTTTATATGTTATTACTTTATTCCTTAAAAATTAGCGTAATATAAGACATGGGACGATGTAGTGCGGGTAGCGGAACAGGGGATGCTCGTTGCAAAAGATGGACCACAACCTTCTTACTCTTAACACTGCCAAATCATACTGCTTGTTTTTTCATAAAACGGCAGCCTCCGCACCGCCTATTAACTCTGGTGTGCGAATTCACAATTGCTATTTAAGCCAGTCCTATAAAACATCAACTTGCGACTGTGAACTAATAAAGAAAACAGCAAATACAAAATACCTTGGCGTGGTACTAGATGATAAACTATCATTTAAGGAACAGGTAATCGCCATGAGTGCTAGAGTGAGAAGGCTGGTCCACACCATGCGCCTGCTCCGCAGGGTTGCTTCGAGGAAGCTTCTTAAAACAGTATATCTCGCACTGTGTCAGTCAGTCCTGTCCTATTGCATTACTGCTTGGGGTGGAACTAGTAAATCAGTCCTAATTATGCTGGAAAGAGCACAGCGCTCTGTCCTAAAGACTATGCTATCTAAACCATTTAGATACCCCACAACCGCCTTGTACTCAGAGACTGAACTTTTGTCGGTCCGTCAGCTTTTTGTTTTTAAAGTTGCATTGGCAACCCATAAAAAAGTTATAACCTCCGACGAGTACCCTATAATGTTACAGAAACGGGTATTTCGGTTACATAACCCGTACCACATTAAAACTGCTTTTGCAAAACGCTTTGGAATCTTTTTAAATAATCTAATTTATAATAACCTTTTTGCAATTTAAAAACTTTAAAAAATGTAATCTTCGGTAAGCCAAAAAATCAATTGAGAAACTTTTAGTTACTTTAACTTACGAACAAACTGAAAGATTACTGGTCGTTCTGGATTACTGGTTCAATTTTACTCATATGACGGCAGGGTGTAGTATATACCCTGCAGCTGCGCGCTGTGAAATAGAGGTGTATGCTAGACCTTGCAGTTTACACTTAGGTACACTTACTTCGTGACACACTCACAATTAAGAGGAAGCATTCTCATTTATATTTATATGTCTTATATTTTGTTAATAATATAGTAACCTACAAAATTGCTACTTTTATTTATTTTTAATCTGTATTAGGTTTTTCATTTGTAATTTTATAATAATTTAATGATTGTTTTTGATAGTAATTTAAGTTTAATTGTTCTGTTGATTTAATGTAATATTAGAATGGTGATTTTAGTATTGTATAGATTTTATTAATATGTACACCCACGAACTTGCTGGCACACATGCACCCTATGTACTGTGTTTCTAATTTGAATATAGGTACTTTTGATTGAAAATAATAATGATAATAGTGGCATTAATAATAATGGTAATAATACCAGTGAATGTTTGTGTTTTTTGTTTTTGTTTTTTTGATTTTGACTATACTTTTATATATATATAAGCTCCGTAGAGCCTGGGTCAGGATCAGCCATGAGATCACGTGGGTATAAAGTATTAGCAGGTTGTAAAATAAAAGAACGTTATTAGAAGAACAGAAAACACTAAAACACAAAATATATTCACGACTAAGTATCCTATTAATTATCAGATAAATTACAAACTTAACTAACTATAGAAAATTACGGATTACGTGGAACTTTTACGATTCGCCGAAAACGTGGTGCGCGGCCGCTTACACATTGCTATCCGTGTCAAAAACAATATGGCCGCCGACCATCGACACGGCGCTCCGTAAGCATGGCCGCTGTCTATGACATTGCCACTGCTCGTTCCTAGATGGCGCTAGTGCAGCGCCGTCACGGCCGGACTGACTATCGACCGTCCTCGGTCGCATTTTAACTCAGTTGCGGTCCTGTAAAAAAGGACTCAGTATCAGACGTTCAATTAATTAAAAGCTCGTCCACCCTGACGAGCACCATGTTACACACCATGACATTACGATTACTTATTATAAATTTTATTACCAAAATCGTGTGTCCCTTCGACCATTGCTCATGGACCGGACGACACCTTTCTTCCTCTTTAGCACATAAAGTAATACCTGGACCGGACGAGTGTATCCCTTCTATCAACCCAGGTCTCAAGATATCACTGTCCTTTCGACCAGCATATCGCACTGCAAGCATGGACCGGACGGGTGCATCCCACAAACCAACGACTGTAGGGTCTGGATGACACTGTCCCTACGACCAGCCTGGACAACCGTAAGCATGGACCGGACGAATGTGTCCTTACGACCAACTGGTAAAAGTTGGCCCGGACGACACTGTCCCTACGACCAGCATGAACAACAGTAACTTTAAACTGGGCGAATGTGTCCTTACGACCAACTGCTAATGTTTGGACCGGACGACACTGTCCCTACCACCAGCGCATTATCACCGTTAAGTAAGAATCATCATCAACTTAAACACCTCATACACATCTTATAAATTAACACATACCTCTAGGGTATGGACCGTCTTGCTCAGCATGCTTTTCCACTTCATATTACATAATTTCATGCCCGCTATCGGAGATTATACTAATAGTATCTGATCCTGCTGATAAAGTATCGGAGTTAGCAGTACTCGTATCAGAGTCGACAGTTAAGGTATCAAGACTACTCACACTATCGCGGCAGTCGGACTCGAGCAGTACATCTACCGGTGCCGCCGTCTCGGCCTCCTCATCATTAATTAAACTAGTAGCTACTTCTAACAGTCCTTCATGTCCCTGGGGTACTGAACGCAAGTTCTCGTGCGCATATTTATAAATTCTATTTGACCCATTAATGCTTTTTAGCTCATAACGATCATTATCTAATACAGCAGTTATAACAAATGGACCCTTAAATTTCCTATTTAATTTGGTTTGATTTCGTTCGCTACTTTTTATAAAGACAAAATCTCCTACTGTAAAAGGTTTGATAATCGCACGACCCTTGTTAAATCGGTCGGCATCTAGTTTTGCTGCTCTTTCTATATTGCTAGAGGCTTCTTTGCGAACCGAAGTGAGGTCTAGTCGATCTTGCTGGTAATCAGAGTTTGTTAAACTAACCTTGGATATACCTAAGGATTGCGCGCAGATTCAGAACATTAATTCGGTTGCTGAAAACCTTGTGACCTTCGATTTTGTACTGTTTAGTGCTAGTTGAACGTTACCTAATTCGTCGCGCCATGTTTTATTGGGGTCATTCTCTATTATTGTCAATAGACTTTTTAAAGTACGCATGACTCTTTTAACCTGTCCATTTGCCCTACTAGAGCCAGTTGCTATAAAATGTAGATTTATTTTGTGCTCACTGCAAAAATTTTTAAACTCCGTACTAATGTAGCACCGGCCTTGATCAGCAATAATACGTTTCGGTGCACCAAAGAGACAAACTGCTTTCTTAAGAGCTTGCACGGCGCTAGCAGCATCTATAGATATTGTGTGTTCTAAAAGGACATACTTGGTAAATCCATCTATAATTACTGAGCAATATTCCTTTCTGTCACTTTTCCCACTTAGCTTCCCTGTAAAATCTATATGAATTGTGTGCCAAGGCACAGATACTTTCGGGATGGAATGAAGCTGAATTGGTTGAGCGCCCGAAGGACCCTTCGACGATTTACAAATAATACACGAATCAATGAACTTTCTAACGTACTTCGACATTTGAGGGAACCAGTACTGTTCGTACAATTTATCTAAGGTTTTATCGGAACCCAAGTGTTGTACTTCATTGTGAATGTGATTAATTAAGGTCCAAATCAACGAACGGGGGACCACTGGTAGCCAAGAAATAATCTTATTACGAACTACTTTTCGGTAAAGAATGCTATCCCTAACGTCATATGTATGGGCGACAGTATCAGGGAAATCGTTATTCTGATGCTTAGCTATCAAATCCTGAATCTCACTATCTCGCTTTTGTTCTACAGATAACCAACCTTGATGTAGTTCTACAAATTGTACAATTTTTGGTGAAGCTGTTCCTATGGATGAGGACGCAATATCTGGTTCAGGTAGAGGATTTCTAGAAAGGTAATCTGCATGTTCCATACCACGACCTTCACGATAGACAATATCAAAATCGTAGGCCTGTAGAAAAGCCCACCAACGATGAACACGGGGTGTGAGGTCTGTTTTAGACTTTGAGGCTTTGAGTGAGTTACAGTCTGTGAACACTTTAAAGTGTCTACCGTACAGGTAGTGACGAAAATGTTCTACCGCACGTACAACTGCCAGAGTTTCCAGCTCATACGAGTGGTAGCGAGACTCTACCTCAGATGTACGTCGGCTGAAGTATTCAACAACATGGGGGTGATCGTTTTTCTTTTGAATGAGAATTGCCCCATATCCCTCAGAACTAGCATCACAGTGGACCTCAACGGGCATTTCCGGGTTAAAGATGGTTAGGACTGGTTCTGATGTAAGGACCTCAACTATGGTATTTCGAATTTGTTCGTGTTTTGCAGTCCACTTAATAGAACCCTTCAGTTTTGTTAAGGGATATAAAGGGCCAGCGATAGTTGTGAATCCTGGAATAAATTTACGGAAATAAGACGCGAGGCCAAGAAATTGACGTACCTGCGTAGCGGTTTTAGGTGGAGGAGCGTCTCTTAAAGCCTGAATTTTACGTGAATTTGGTCTTATTTCACCACACTGCAGCGAATAGCCTAAATAATCGATTTTCTGCATCATAAACTTGCATTTATTAAGATTTAATGAAAACCCGGCTGTCGACAAGGCGCTTAACACTTCGCTTAGCTGTTGCAATCCATCAGAAATGGTTACAGAATAACATAGGACATCGTCCATATAGATCAGCGGTCTATTCTTGAGATGATTCAGTGCTTTAATAATACATCTCTGGAATACAGATGGCGCATTGCGCAAACCAATGGGCATAGCAAGATATTCATATTGACCTTCGGGCGTTACGAATGCCGTCCTTTCGACTGATTCTGAATGAATAGGAATTTGGTGAAATCCTGAGGCCATATCTAAAGACGTAAAAAAATGTGCACCGCTAAGCTGATCTATTTGTTCCTCTATGCGAGGTAGAGGATAATGCTCAGGATGTGTATTTGAGTTAAGCTCTCTATAATCAACGCACATCCTATCAGTATTATCTTTCTTCTTCACTAGTAGAATTGGACTAGCAAAAGGAGAGGAACTCTCACGAATTATTCCCGCATCTAAAAGTTCTTGAATCTTTTCTCGGACTATTTGTTTTTCTACCGGGGCTAGCCTATACGGGCACCTTTGGACAATTTTATGTTGATCTACTAACTTGATTTCTAATTCCCCTGTATTAACACGCCTATTTGGGACTCCTTCTATAAAACAGTCAGCATAATTGTTTAAGAGATTGGTTAGGGTTTGCCTATCATCACCTATCAAATCCGTATGAATCTTATTAAAAATATTCATATTCGTATAAGAGCTACAAAGATTGGCCTGTTCTTTGATAAAAACGTGAGGGTATTATCGTCAATTTTGACACTAATCCCTTTTTTCAAAATATCTCTTCCTATTATCGCGGGTTCCGAAATACATCTATCAGGCACCAAGTGAAAGTTTAAAATTTCTGATATATCACCAATTTTCACTTTACTTAAAATCTGAGACTCGCATATTATATCATCGCCCCCTATACCTCTAAGATAAACGAGACTTTTGCGCACAGTACCCGGAAAATTAATAGAAAAACTATTTCTTAACAGTGAACATGATGACCCACTATCAAATAAAAAGGAGACTGGCTCACCGGATGATGTCTTCAAGGTGCCTCTCGACATTCGTTCCTCACATAAATGTACTTCTTTTACAGCAGCTCCGTTAATAATCTTCCTATCCGGGCACACTGTTGCTAAATGGCCCGCCTTGCCGCAGGCATAGCAGGTAATCGTTTGAGACCTTTCAGAAGGGCGCGAAGTATTAATAGTGTTCGCTTGTTTAGAAGTCCCACCTATATCATCTCGTCGTTTTCTGCAATCAACCTGACGATGCCCAGCTATTCCACAATAATGACACTTGCCTGGAAATTTATTCTCATTCATTCGTAGACGTTTTATCTCAGGTTCATGCATATCGGCAATATCTAGCCGCCGTTTTATTGAAATGCCGCCAAGAACTCTAAATAGTTGGGCTCGAGTGGTTATAAAATGCGCGTTCAGTTCGCGACGTATGAGACCATCTTTTTGGCATAGAACTGAGATTACAAAGCCAGTTATTACCTCCTCCGGCATTTCAGTCTTTGGTATTCTTTCTATTATGTTCCAAAGGCGCATGGCAGATTCAGAGGCAGTTTCCTTTATACCAATTTGGAAGCGCAATATTTCGTCAAAATACTCCTGCATGGCTTTAGGTTTGGAGAATCTAGCAATTAAATTTTGCTTTACAGCACTCCAAGATAAATCGTTTAAATTTAGTTTCATAAGAGAAGTACTTGCCCGACCTTTCAGCGCACTGGTGAGAGCCACGAGTAAATCAACACCTTCTAGCTTCTTGCTCATCACGATCAACTCCGTCACCCTGCACCAACCTTCTATATCTCCCTCTGGATCTTCAGGATCAAAAGATATAAGTTGAGTCACTGTGGTATTCATTGACTGTGGTTGTGACATCGCCAGTACACGGGAGAGTAATACCTCCATATTACTCAGCAATTTTGTGGCACTATTATCCTGTACTTTCTCCTCTTCATTATGCTGCTTATCTGATCCCACTTCTGATATAAGCTCCGTAGAGCCTGGGTCAGGATCAGCCATGAGATCACGTGGGTATAAAGTATTAGCAGGTTGTAAAATAAAAGAACGTTATTAGAAGAACAGAAAACACTAAAACACAAAATATATTCACGACTAAGTATCCTATTAATTATCAGATAAATTACAAACTTAACTAACTATAGAAAATTACGGATTACGTGGAACTTTTACGATTCGCCGAAAACGTGGTGCGCGGCCGCTTACACATTGCTATCCGTGTCAAAAACAATATGGCCGCCGACCATCAACACGGCGCTCCGTAAGCATGGCCGCTGTCTATGACATTGCCACTGCTCGTTCCTAGATGGCGCTAGTGCAGCGCCGTCATATATGTAATAATCTACTTGTTATGTGTTATTAAATTGTATTATTAAATTCATAATAATGTGTCTTGGTAGCTCAAACAAGGAAAAAAATGTTAACTCATCGTTGGGAGCCCGCGATACAGGTTTTCCTAGTGCGGGGCCCGTTGTAAAACAACTTATGTAATTTTTATCTAAATAAATGTATTTGTATTTGTATAATGATAACTGCTTATGAATGATGATTAAAATAAAGAAAAGGATTTATATTTTATTTTGTTGTAAGGAAAGTTAATCGTCAGCGTACGTGAGGATTTTACAATTGGGATGATTGAGTTTACATAGGTTGTCTATATTGTTACGTTTGTAGGGTGAGGGGATTTAAAAGGAAAACTTCAAAACGTAATTGCAAAATAAATTTAAATTTATTTAAAAAAAAGAGAGGTAATAAAGCCCGGCCACAGCCCGGTACTCCCCTGGGCTGGCCGTAGGTGGTGTGAAGCTGAGATGTTGTCAGCTGGCTGAGGTGGTGCGTTGGCCGTAAGCTCTCCCGTAGGTGACGAACTGGCTGTAGTGTGCGAGCTGGCTGTAGTTGGCGAGCGCACGTCATTTATTCTTAATTTTGCACCCCAAAACCGGAGTGCGAATATTAATGCTTGTAGGCAAACGATTAAAATGAGTTTAACAATTAAGTTTTACGCAATATGTGCGTATTTATAAGAAAAGCGCAAACGGACGTGCACTAGCTTCAACGGATGTAGACGACCCACTCGCCTGCCCGCCAGCCCGCGGGAGGAGTCGGCGGCGCCGGCGTGCGAGTGTTTCGTGATCCCCGTCTTGCATGTGACGTCACCCATAGTGTGTAAGTAAAGTACAGTCGGCGTTATAACTTTCACTTAAAATATTTTATTTAAACAAATTTTAATTTCATTTATGAAATTAAACCTATTAGAAAGTCCTTATGTCCCGTTGTATTTATTATTTGTACCTATACCTAATTGTGTACAACGTTACAATATATATAAGAAAAAGAGTTGAGCCTAAAATGCTGCATTGTGGTACACCATAAATAAGCGTCATCACTAGTAAAGTCTTCTATCTTGACACACTGTGTTCTATTCTTTAGTCCCGAAATAGTTCCAGCTGTATACCTCGGATTCCTATTGTCTCCATTTTTGCGAGAAGAATGGGAACCGAAACAGTACAAATACCTTCGATAAATCTAGATAAAAATCAAACAAAAAAAAAACAATATTTTTATTTATTTAAAATGTGCGTTAATATTAAAGTATTTAAATTTGAGGTGAGTGCTATATTTGTAAACAACGTTACATAACGTCGATTGATATAAATAATACAAGTTCGACTGGTGATGATATTCAAACAAAACCAAGGAAACGTAAAGCACATCCAACTTAATGGATGCAAAACACGCAAAAAAATTATCGAAACTTGGGTCAAAGTACAGTTGGTACATTCAAAGAAATTGGTCCCTGCACGTAATATAAAACCACCTAGTGGCCAAAAATATAGATTAAAATGCAGTGATCGGATCGATGATTCCAAAAGGTTGGAGATCTTTAATGCATTCTAGGCAATGGGGGATAGACAGTTGCAAAGAGTGTACTTTGTCCAATTGTACAAAGATTATACCGAAATACAAGTATACCAATACCGAGAACCCGCGTAATCCAAACCATGCATTATATTTTTCAGTAGACGATAAAAGAGTAAGGGTATGCAAAACGTTTTTCTATAAATACCCTTGAATTTTACATAAGATGACTCGAAACGTACAGATGAAGAGCAGAAACACTAGGGGCTTCATAATAAATAAACAACGTGGCAAAAAAAAAAAAATCACAAAACTGCAAGTGATGGATAAGCTTATAATGACATCATCAACTTCATTCACTCCATACCCCGCGTTGAGCCACATTACATAAGAGCGGCTACTTCTAGAGAGTACATCGGCAAAAGCATTGCGGAACTCTTTTGAGATTTCGACGCTTTGCAAAAGGAAAGGTCTCACCCGGCCGGACTCTTATCACACATTTAACCCAAAATTTACTTTGGCTTTTCTTCTTCTTCTTAAATTTAAGAGCTAGGCTCTTGTCGGTGGAGCAATCGCCACTCCTGCCTATTTTCGGACAACTTCTTCGCCTCCCTGTACGAAGTGACACTTAATTTATCTTTTACTTAATAATTTACTTTGACTTTTATTAACCCAAAAAAGATGTGCGGTCTTAATTAATTTCACAATTCTAATTTTACAGTTTCACAATTCTTCTAAGCAACAAAAGCAGGAACTAAGGGATAACACCCATTTAGAAAAGAAGGAATTAGAGTAGAGAAAATAAAGAACGACAGAAAAAACATCGATGAATGAAATATTTGTGTATGTTAAGATGAACAAGCCATAACGCAATGTACGAAGAGTTCAGCATTCGGAGTTTTGGCATTCTATTATAGATCGAAATGGAACAGCTATAATTTCACTATCACTGAATTTAAAAAAAGGATAATATTGCAACAATGGTTGTATCTAAAAGCTATGAAAATGCCCATTTTTATTTTTGGACCAGAGTTAGGTCTCACCCAAGCTAAAAGAGACGCTACGGAGATATTATTTATAGATGGTGTCTGAAAAATCTGGTGACAGAAAGGTAAATATAACATTTATTTCTGATAACTGTCATTTCTAATAGTGATCAGAACAATATCTCACTTGTTTATACTTACATGCCAATATAAAAAAAATGACATTAATAACTCAAAAATATTTCATCAAGGACCACACACAAAATGAGGCTGATAATGATACAGTTTGATACAAAAACAGATAGCTAGAGATCTGAAAACTGTACATAAATATATATATTTTATATAAATAAGGTTGCGCAACCCACAACTAACATAAGTTTGTATTTTATATAGATATAGCAACCCATAACTAAGATAAGTTTGTATTTAATAATTCATAATTAATTAATTACAACCACATGTTAATGGTGTAAACTATTTTAATTAATTTTCTTTAAATTTTGATTTATAATTATATAGACTTTTTTATTATTCTACAAAGGTTTATTGTGGATAGGAAATAAGAAAACAATTGTTTGTTTTAATAATTTTAATATTATTAATAAATAAGATTTTTAATAACAAAATACTAACAAAAAAAAATGTATAAAAAAGAGTCGATCAAGTTAAATTCAATTATATAATTTTGTTTTGTCATTATCTGAATAATATTCATTAAATTAAATATTTTTGAAAACTTTATATACCTAATTATGTAGAATCAAATATATAATAACATTAAAAACAGTTTTTTTTTATTATATACAATCAGGTAAATAGGTGCTTATTTTATTTCAGAAATTACAATATTTAATATTATAATTAAATAAAAATAATAAAATTGTTAAAAATAATATAAAATTTTATCCTTCTTAGGGGGAAGGTGTACTGGTGTGCGAACCAGTCTTAGATATAGAACCTATTTAGTCATTAAACGCTCTTCGATTCAACTGGTCGTTTCACTCATTCTCCCGCCTGCACACCACAGCGCTCTCTGTCTGACATTTAACATTATGTTTGAAGGTTCCATGGTATTTCACGACCTGAAAGAACTTGAGTAAGCAACAATATAATGGTAGCCATACACGTAACGATATACTTGCGCAAGTTTAGACTTGTATAAGTATGCAGTAACGTGTGTTGGAAAATTATTGCGCAAATTTCTTGACTTGTACAAGTTTAAAAAAGTTTCAATTTTCGATTCCGAATTTGTGCAAGTTTCCATTTGCGCAAGTTTACTTGAACGTGTGTGGCATGCCGGCGTTCAACGTTTCAGTAGTATACTAACCGCCTGCTGGTACGCACGTCCTGTACGCGCTAAAATGATGAGTGAGAGACATGGAGTTCGAGACCATTTGGAGGAATTTATAAATATTTACAGAAATGAAGTCTGTCTTTGGCAAATAAAAAACAAAGATTATCACAATAGGGATAAAAAAACCGCTGCTTATAATAAATTAATCGAACAATATAAAAAAATGGCACCAAATGCCAACCGTGATATGATTGTTAAAAAGCTGAATGGTTTACGTACCATATATCGAAAAGAAAAGAAAAGGGTAGAAGAGTCCACACGATCTGGAGCAGGCACCAATGATATTTATGTACCCACCTTATGGTATTATGATCTGTTGAAATTTCTGGATGACGATCAAGGAACGCCAAGAGGTTCTCGATCTAATATCGATGAAAATGAGAGTTCTCAAGTAAGTACGTTTCATCATCATCATCATCATTATATTACACATAGGACGTCCACTGCTAGACATAGGCCTATGTCCAGCAGTAGACGTCCTAAGTACATATACTACATAAAATTAATTTTTTTTTTGTAATTTATCGTATTGATTTATTATAGTGGAAAAAATTAATCTAAAAATAATTATTACAGGCCATCTAATTTTTTCTCATGCTGATCGATTACCTTAATGAATAAAGTTATCTTGCCATGGTACACTTCCCTCATTATTAAAGTAGTGTACATACTGATCTCTAATATTTTTAGCGGCAGTTGGATTATTTCCAGAGTTTCTTTGATGTAATGCTTCCATGTTGGAGTCATTTGAATTTAAACCTGGTGTAATAGTTCCAACTTCTGCGTATTCACGATCGAAACATTCTGCAGAAGCATATGAATTCGTTGATAACGACATTAAAAAGTTGTGCAAAACACAGCTTGCCATTACCACCTTATCAATATTTTTTTGTTTTATATTAATTTGAGTTTTATATATTCTAAATCTAGAAGCCAAAATTCCAAATGCATTCTCAACGATGCGTCTCGCTCGAGAAACTCGATAGTTGTATATCTTTCTTTCTTTCGAATTTAAATCTGCCTGTCTGAATGGTTTTATCATGTCCGTTCTCGAAGCAAAAGCGTCGTCAGCTACAAACACGTATGGAAGTATTTTAGAACTTCGTGTGATAGGTTCATCTGACGGGATAGTTAATTGATTTGTCTCAAGCTTTTCATAAAATTTAGTAGTTTGAAGTACACCTCCATCCGATATCCTGCCGTTAACTCCAAAGTCGCACATTATAAATTGATACCTTGCATCCACTATCGCAAGAAGTACCATACTGTGTCGACCTTTGTAGTTATAAAAATATGAGCCACTTCTACTTGGAGGAATAATGTCTATGTGTTTCCCGTCTATCGCGCCAAGGCAATGTAGGAAATTCCATCTTTCTTCAAAATGTTTTGCTATGTTCTTCCATTCTTCTTCTGTTTCTGGAAACTGAAAAAAAATATTAAAAACAAATTATCTTTCAGGAAAATGAATCAGAGAGCGATATTCTGCCTTCACAAGATAGAGATGATGATTCTTCGGAAACAGCTTCTACCTCTGAACAGACATCAAGCCGCCCTATTGACCTCCCAAAAGAAAAAGTCAGAGTCATTCATCAGATTCGACCGATTTGTCTACTGAAGTATTAGAATCCGTAAAGGCGCATTTCAAACGTCCTATATTAAAGAACGACCGATTTGACATTTTTGGCAAAAATGTTGCAATAAAATTGCGTGAGAGCGAGAGAACAAAAGTTGATTGCTGAAAAAATCACAAATGACATACTATTTCAAGCAGAAATGGGCCAATTGACACTCCCACATCAGTCACAATAATTCATTCATGTAACTACAACTCCAAGTCCTCCAACATACCAGTCCCAACAGTTCATTCGTTTAGCATCAACGCCATCTCCTTCCATTTCAGTGTCAGAAAACCAACAAGAATATGATGATTATTCCTCTATGTCCCCAGTACAGTACAACTCAGACTCACAACAACATTCAACTGAAAATATAGTGCAACTATCTACACCAAAACAATCGGCTGCGACATATGTATCTAACTTTACTGGTTTTCAACAAATATTGTAAACCAAATAAAAACCGTACGATACGATTATAATAAATAAATAAACAAATAAAATACTTTTACTTACCTTGAAATAATCTTTCCGCAGTACTCTGTATTTCGCGTCACATGTTTCTGGAACAAAATTACCCAAGGCCTGAGGTGATATTATTGTTGTAAACTTTAGGTCTTCGTAACTCCTCCCAGTCGCGAGTAACCTCAGAGTTGCTGTTAACCTTTCGTGTGGTGATATGGCTTGTCGCATAACAGAATCTTTTTTTTTAATAAATGGCGTAACCATTGACAGAAGTTTCAAATAAGTTTCTTCGTCCATTCGCAGATAGTTATGCAAATTCCTTGGGTGCAAATTTCAATTCTATTAATAAATTGATGTGCAAATAATGCTCTCTTTTTCTTAACCAGTCTTTACACCATATATTTATGTTTCTTTTAAGTCTTTTCAGTTTTTTTTGTAGCAAACATTAAGCCAACTATTGCCATTACGTGTATGCCTACCATAAGGGAAATATTCCAGAAAAACATTTCAAGAATAAGTAAAATTATTGTGATCAAATTAAAGGTCGTTAGTTGGTCTTTACCATTAAGGGAAAAGTTGAATGTAACAAAAAATTAGACGATTTAGGCCGAAACTTTTGCGCCTATATAAAACAAGCTGAGGAGAGACGATTTTTAAAAGTAGTCATATATAACTAAATAAGATTTATTTTTAAAATCCATAATATCAACTCCCAGTTTCATGAAAGGCAAGTCTGGAATCACATGAGATAACAATAATATGATTAATTTGGTACATTCACAAACTTCACACTCTCTCACAAAATCCTCAATGTGGTCATCCATATGAGGCCAATAGTACCTTACTCTTGCTAATTGTTTCATTTTGAATATGCCTACTTGCCCTTCATGCAACTTACCTACTACAAATAATTTCATCAAATTTTCATCAATTAAAAGTTCACTTTTGAATTAAAAATAATATTGTAAGTTAGGTATGACCTTTTTTATTTTATCTGGCCAACCACTTTGGATGTAAAGGTAATTCATTAATTTTACAAGTTCTGAGTCATTTAATGTTTGTGTTTGTAACTCTTGTTTTCCTTCATCAGTACATTGAATGTAATGTGATAACCCTATTGTATGTATAACCTCATACATGCATATGTCGTCAATGCCATCTGTGTCATTAGAGAGGGTCCTAGACAATAAATCTGCTACATAAATTTACCTTTTAAATATTTAAACTCAATATCATATCGAGATAATTTCATTTTTAATATTTGCAATCTAGGAGTAGCAATACTATGTACTGTTTTTTTTTAACAAAGTCTCTAATGGTTTATGGTCATTTATTATAGTGCATTTTTTACCATAAATATAGTTATGGAACTTGGTAGTCGCCCAAACTACACTCAATAACTCTTTTTCAATCTGTGAAATGGCTTTGGATGATGACGCATGACGAGTGCTGTGTGATGTGAATATTCTTGTATCAATACAACTTTTTTCCAAAGTATATTTTATCCACCTGCTGATTGTTTGTTTTATAACTGATAAATAGATATTCATTGTCACTATTTCTAAATTTCTTTGATATATGTATGTAATCGCAGAGTGTTTGAGCATGACATATATTAGGGTTTTGTAAAAAGTTGTTCCGAATCTGGAGGTTTTCATAAGATCATTTTTATCAAGTATTTGTCATTATTACGAGTTATATTTTTAAATTTAATGAGACTCAAAGTTTAAACCGTGTGTTCTGTATTAAGAGCTTATTAGCTCTTATACTTGTATATTATTATTAGGGGAGAGAGCAGGAAGGCGACTATTTCCTTAACTGCATTGGACCGGAGGCCCAGGAACTGTATCTCAATGTTTTAAAAAAGAATCAAAATTGGAGCAACTACCAAAAATTGTCGGAGGTAATTAGCGCATTTGACAATTATTTTAAACCGAAGACAAATGAGGTAATAATAGTTTCAAGTTTAACAAAATTATAAAACAAGACGGGGAATCTTTCGACAGTTTTTATACAAATCTAAAAAAAAATGTATCCATGTTACAATTGTGGACTATGGAGAGCACACTGATAGAATGCTTAGGAATATAATTATTATAGGGATAGGACAAGGGAGAGTACAGCAAAAAATATTAGAAATTCAAGAGTTCACACTAGAACGGGCAGTGGAAGTGTGCCGTTCCGCTGAGTTAACAATGGAATATGGCCGGGTGTTGCACGAGTTGATGGATCCCGCTGTGAATGCAATTTGGACTAATTCCAGTCTGCAGCATATTGACAGAATGACAAAGCAGGTCAAGTTCAGAGATGGAACAGCAGACAACAGGAGCAAACCCGGGCAAGAGGACCGCCACACTTGTACAATTTTAGCCAAGATAAGTATAAAACACAGTATAATAATAATTTCTATAAATGTAAAAAATGTAACACAGGGCATGGACCTCTAAATTGCCTAGCTTATTTAAAAAAATGCATTAAATGTGAAAAATATAAAAACCTAATAATTTTCGAGTTGGTTGTAAATTTAACAATAAATTTGTTCATAATATTGACAGATAATATATTAGTGAAGTAAGTAATATTAGTACTAATGATCACGAGGCTTTTCAGCTGGATACGATAATATTTATTAGTGAAGTAAGTAATATTATATCCAGACCGTTGTACATCCACCTCGTCGCATACCTATGAAGTTAAAAGATCATTTAGCCGATAAGTTGAAAGACATGGAAAATCATCAAATCATTAGTAAAGTAGAACATCCAAAAAGTTGGGTTAGTAACTTAGTAGTAATAGAGAAGGGTGACAAATCACTAAGTTACTATCACTAAGAGTTTGTTTGGACCCGAGGGACCTTAACCAAGTTTTAATAAGGGAACCAATACTTGATCCTACATTGGAAGAAATTGTATCTCAACTTGCAGGTACTCCAGGTGTATTGATATATTGCGATTATATATTATTTTTTGCTGATTCCGAGCATGAACGAAAATGATAATATTTTCCTAAAAGTGTTAAATAGGGCTAAATAATGTAATGTAAAATTTAATAAAAATATTTTTCAGTTCAACTTAAAAGAGGTAAAATAGTTTGGTCATATTTTTTCTCAAGATGGCATGAAAATTGACCCCAAGCGTGTAAATTTTATTTTAAATATGAACAGTCCAAAAAATAAGAAATATTTACAAGTATTTTTAGGTATAATTAATTATTTGAGAAAATTTGTTCCTCACATTGCACAACTAGCTTCATTTTACAAAAGTTACTTAAAAAGGACTGTAACTGGATATGGACAGAGGTACATGAAAAAGTATTTAATAATTTAAAACAACAAATTAGCTCAGCACCAATATTACAAAATTTTGATAATAATTTACCAATAGTTATTCAGTGTGATGCTTCACAGTCCGGCTTAGGGGGTTGTTTGCTACAAAATGGAAAGCCAGTCAGCTTTGCATCTCGTTCTCTCACATCTGGTGAAAAAAACATTTTCACCGATTGAAAAAGAGTTATTGAGTGTAGTTTGGGCGACTACCAAGTTCTATAACTATATTTATGGTAAAAATGCACTATACTAAATGACCATAAACCATTACAGACTTTGTTAAAAAAAGCAATACATAGTATTGCTTCTTCTAGATTTAAATTATTAAAAATTAAATTTTCTCTTCGAAGGATTCTCGAAGCCGGCTGACGACGCTCCTTTATAATTAGCAAAATTAATGATTTAACATAAGAAAAAGGACCAATAAATGGTGTTCGATTTTGATTGAAAATTGTAAAATGGTTTAATTATTTTGTTTCTATTGTAAATAAAATATTGTAAATAAGAGTTTTTGTTCCGTAATGTGATTTTTGTGTGCCCTATTAGATATACTATTTATATATGTAGTGTTTTGTTCGCCATGTATTAGGCGCCTACAAATAGTGATTCAGATTTGTCGCACAAATACAAATTAGTGATATTGTGTCTGAATAGAAATTGTTATACCGTGGCATTAGTGGTTGAAGAAATCGAAGTTATTGCATCCCTTGGGTACCCAGGGATCTCGACGCTGAAGCACCACAACAAGCCATTCGGTAAGTTTAGTTTTTAAGTTAATAAGCGGTGCGCAACGCACCCGTGTGAGAAGCTTGGACTAAAGAGTTGTGTTTCCCGGCTTCTCGCACAAATGGCTTAAAACATAAATGTGTTATCGCCATACAAAATAACAAACATTTCTTAGTCATATCGAGTTCGGATTGTGAAAAAAGGCGGCACAGGAAGAGCGCCCTTTTTTACCCACCCACGCGACCACGTTTTTCCCATCTACCTACGGCGGTCTTAGTTCGCCAATAAATTCATTTCCAACAAACAAATTAATTTTATTTTTCACATAATGGAAGCCTAGGAGGCAAAGGATTTGTACAAAAACTTGCAGTGCAGAATGACCCGAATCATCAATTACGTGTCAAGCGCGAAGAGGCCCGATGAGTTCGAACTGAGGCCGCGCTTGTTGGAGCTGGATAAAAACTTTGAAAAAATGGAACATGCCTTGTCAAGACTGGAAACGCTGTCTGTACCCCGAGGTCGCGTACGATGACGAGCTCCAATTAATGGAAGATCGCTAATAGGGCTTGAAGGCTTCACTCAGTCGTATTGTGGTGTCGCCGGTAGCGTCTACGTTAGCTACGCGCCCAGTGCCTGCAGTAAATCTACCAGGGTGATGGGGTTGCCGGTCTTCGATTCGAAGGTGGAGGACTGGCCAGGGTTTAAGGCCGTCTTTGCTATACTGATACATGAAAATAATACTATGTCTGATGTTCAAAAATTATTTTACTTCAAAACTACACTTAAATGTGAGCCTTTTTAATATCATCATTCACCGTCATAGAGCAAAATTATAAATATGCGTGGGACATACTGTGTAAAAAATATGAAAATAAAACTATTGTGGTAAATAAACATGTAAAAAACATTTTAGATTTTAGTAATATTACAAAATATAACTTCAAAGAGTTCCTAGTAGCATTACAACAATCCCTAGACTCTTTGAGGTCAGTAAAGATTCCAGTTGACACCTGGGATGTTATATTAATTTATATAATTGAACAAACATTGAAATATGCAGATGAGCCGCAATTGTAATAACATTCCAACAATAGCAGAGTTAGAATTCTTGACCAAGAGATCAACGGCGTTGGAACTACTTCATGACATAAAATCGTTGGCTTCACATTAGCTGACCAACATAAGGGTTTCCAATATATCAACTAAGGTAAATTTGTGTAAACTGTATTTTCTTTGTAAATAGCAGCATGAAATTGTCAAATGTCCTACATTTTAGAAATGAATGTTAAACTGAGGTGTTAATTTGTAAACAACAATAAACTTTGTTATAATCGTCTCGATGTGTATTCACACAACTATGCTTGTTCTAGATCTGTTTTCCGAATATGTAAACGAAGACATCATTCGACTCTGCATCTGAACTACAATGAACGAGTGACTGACACTGTTTCTCAAGCAAGGGAAGTGTTTGGAAACATTCAGTCCTATGTTAAAGACTCCTGTCACTTTGTAAACTTACTGAAGGACATAAAAATGGAACCAGGTGACTTTATGGTAAGTTTCGATGTTGAGTCGTTCTTTACCAATGTTCCTATCAATGAATGTCTAGAAGTCAAGGTAAAATTACAAGAGATGGTGCTGCCTGAAATTTATATAAATTTACTGAAACATTGCTTGGATGGAAATTATTATCTTTTTCGTGGCCATTATTATCTTCAAGTGAAAGGTGTGGCTATGAGAAGCCCAGTGCCACCAGAATTGCCACCAATATTTAGATAGGGCACATTGAAGAGATAATTTTTGACACGAAACACACCGCATTAAAATGTGGAAATTAAAGGTAATATGTCAACAATAGAACAATTCTTAGAATATCTTAACTCACTACATCGAAGAACAAAATTTGCATATGAAATAGAGAAGGAGAGGCAGCTACCATTTTTGGATGTAAAAGTTATGGTAAAGTCAGATGTTTCTTTAGCGCACTCCATATAGAGAAAACCAACACATACGAATCGTTACTGCATGCCTCATCGCATCATCACTCATGCCACCTGAGATCTGTAGTGACGTCACTGACCACTGGGCTTATGAACTTTATGTCACGGAACATCTGGATCAGGCACTATCACACGTGCATAAGGTACCAAAAAGCAATGGTTATGGGGTGAAGCCGTGGAAACCAAAGATTTCCACAGGTTAACAGACTGCCTGTGTTCATGCCTTACATAAAGGGAGTAACCGTTAAAATAGGGACAATGTTTTAAACAATATCCATTAATGCTGTATATAACGTTCTCAAAAGTATCCAAACATGTACGTACGTCAAAGGATATTATTCGGTTTCAAACGCCTGGTGTATACAAGATAGTTTGTAGTACCTATATCGGCGCACAATTGCTGAAAGGGTCAAACAAAATACAACGTCCATTTTTAAGTGCAAATTTGTATTAATTATTTTCCATTGTTAAATATTATCTAATCATTGTGTCAAAATAAATGTTATTTTTATACATTTTATTTTTTATAGTCTAGCCTAATTGTAATAAGAAACGGTGATATCAAACGTGTAAGATTACACTGTCAGTAACGTGAAAAATGGCGGGACAAATCGCCTTTCTTTAGAATTCTTATTTTGAATATTACATTACACATTTACTTGCTACAACATTTTATGGTAAGTTATATCGCTCCGCATAATATTGTTGTTATTTTATGAAATTATAATTGCAAATAAGTTATTTTTATCATTGTTTCAAAATGTATTTCTATCTTATTCCTACATAAGATTGTCTCTTTCTTTTTTATTATAGTATATAATACACCTAGTTTGGAACGAATGATTGATGATGAAACTGAAACATATTGAAGGTTCATTTGTTAGAGGAGCTATGCGATACTATTAGAATGATTAAAATAAAATAGTCGAATGAACGTAAGTGGTCATGGTCACTGTGTTTTGTTTACGTTAAGATATTGATCTCACAGAGTTACCTTTCCCTTTCCTTCAGGAAAAATACTACTACTACTTGGCAGCATGGGCTATATACTAAAAAAAGATACTACTACTGTCAGTCATTTTATTTTGGTTTTCATAACCTAAATTTTCATGTTTTAAATTAAGATTATTCAAATTTCCCATCAAATAATTTAACGAATTTTGTTTCACAATAATTCTTAGTACATTTCCTTTTTTTTGGCGACAATTTGGTCCAGACGCAGCCCAACTCCTATATAATTTGTGGTATTGTTCTTTTCATACCACATTTAGACATTAACAACTACCGACCAATAACCCTTATTCCAATAATGTCAAAAATATTTGAAAGAGCCATGCATACTAGAATAACAGAATTTATTGATAAACATAGTATAATAAAAATGGAACAAAACGGTTTTCAAAAAAATAAATCTACTGCATTGGCAGCATTTAACCTAATTAAAAATGTAACAGAATTTATGAACCTTAAAATCCCTGTCACTGTGCTACTGTTTGATATGACAAAAGCCTTTGACTGCGTAAATCATGATATACTAACCGATAAACTTTATACTTACGGGATAAGAGGTATTGTACTAAGTTGGATCAAATTTTATTTATATAATAGGACTCAGTGCGTCGAAATAACTCGCATCAATAAAAATGCAGAATGTACATGTACAAAGTCAGAATACAAACAAATTAAATTCGGCATACCCCAAGGAAGTATTTTAGGGCCACTGTTTTTCATATTGTATATAAACGATCTACCAAACATAACATCATATTCGTCAGTGTTATTTGCAGATGATTTTTCGATTATAATACCCGATGATAAGAATAATAAGTGTATTAAAATAAAGTGCAATAGTAATAATATGAATTGGAATAATAGACGTGATAGTATTCATTATAATTGTAATAATAATAATTCAAATAGTAATAATAATAATAATTCAAATAATAATAATAATATTTCAAATGATAATAATAATTCAAATGATAATAATAATTCAAATGATAATAATAATTTTAATAATAATAATAATTCAAATAATAATAATAATTCAATTAATAAAAATACAAATGATAATTCAAATAATAACAACAATAATTCTAATAATAATGATAATTATTTAAATAATAACAACTATGAAAATAACATAAATGATACAATTACAAAAGTAGTCGAATGGTTAAACTTACATAATTTGAAAATTAATATTGGAAAAACTAAATATATGCAGTTCCGCAATAAAGGTGCTCATAGCCGCCAACTCAACGTAGAACACAATAACGAAAAAATTCAAGTAACAAACACATGTACCTTTTTAGGGATAACTATTGATGAGCATTGCGACTGGTTTGGACACATAAAACAAGTATGTGCAAAAATTAATAAATTTGTATTCGCTCTATATAAATTAAGGCAAACAGTCTCGCAGGAAACGGCATTGTTGGCCTACCATGGATATATTTCCTCTACTCTTCGCTATGGCTTAATATTGTGGGGAAATTCTTCTGAGGTACATAAAGTGTTCCTCGCTCAAAAAAAATGTTTGCGTGCAATATGTGGTATACCGCCTTTTGAATCCTGTCGGCCATTATTCAAGAATTTTAAGATTCTAACTTTAACAGGATTGTATATCTACGAAATGATCATGTTTGCAAAACAAAACATCCACCTATTCGTATTAAGAAAAGACGCATTGACACGTAATTCTAGATACCCAAATAAATTTATAATAGACCAACACATTAGTACTAGGGTTTTCGAAAAAAATTCATATATATTGGCAATAAAAATATATAACAAGCTTCCTAAAACTTTGCAGGATCATCCAAAAAATAAATTTAAAACATGCCTCCTAAACTGGCTGCACGAGAAATGCTTTTACAATTTGGCAGAGTATTTTAATACCAAATGGACATGATCTTTTATACATCTAGTCAAATATTATTGTGGCATTCTCTTTTTGTTGTAATCTCGTGTGTTTGTGGTTTTGATAATGTTAACAAATTATTGTAATTTTTCTTTTATATAATGATAGTGTAAAATTTTATAACTAGATAAATAACAATGTACCTACCTACCTAAATATATTCACATACCACAAATGGTGGAGTAAGAGATCCTAAAAATCTGTAAAACAACTAATGTAAACCTTATTCCGTGAATAAAGAATCATTCATTCATTCATTCATTCATTCATTCATTCATTCATAGAGGAGAGAAAATGCAACAAACAAAAAATCTATTTCAAGACTTCAGGTGCTAGAAGAAATTTACCGGGTTCGCCTAATTTAGTGGGAGCAATAGACTGCACTCACATTAAAATTACTAGACCAACACAGGACATAGACACACGGAAGCTTATCGTAATAGGCATGGTTGGTTTTCTATATATTTAAATTCAAATATATAAATTTGTAAATGATGTAATTTTAAATAAAAGGAGAACCGGCAAAAATGTATGGAGTCCGGTCCTGAAACTAATAACGATGGCATAGATGTCGTCAGAATGCTACTTCGATGTACTTTAATAGCTACTATGGCAGGTCAGTTGAAATCACCGTGGGAAAAGATTTATGACTATTTTTAAATACCTATTTTCATCAAAAAAATTAATAGCATATTCTTATTCCCAGACTTTAGAATTGCCTGTGCTTTAATAAATGCTTTCCATACCCCCATTATCGCCAATATATACGCAGCTGAAATGTTAAATAATATAAGCCGACGGATTCACTTGCCAAATCATCTATTTGAGTATGTGAATGACAGATAAATGAATAGACAAAGAGTGGCTTTTATTAGATTCGAATGATCCTCAATTACAATAATTCCCTCGCCTTACAGAGAGAGACATTGTAAATCAGGGCCCCTGCCGGCAATCTAATTGACGTAATTATAGATGTTGAATAATAATTACAATACACTGTTTTTTACCAACTAATTATTTTATTTTATATTTTAAACTTTTTTCACACAGCTATTTGAACTGACCCACCATAGTAACTATAAAAGTATATCGAAGTAGCTTTCTAATGTCATAACTTTTTTCACACAGTTATTTGAACTGACCCACCATAGTAACTATAAAAGTATATCGAAGTAGCTTTCTAATGGCATCTATGCCGTCGTTATTGGTTCCAGGACCGTTTTGTCCGGTCCTCCTTTAATTCCCCTTTTTACAGACAGTGGTTGGTCCAAATATAAGAATATTAGATATAGTGTCTGGAGTAGTTCTCATGACGGCCTTATTTTCAGAAATTCTAGTACAGACAGTGGTTGGCCCAAATATAAGAATATGAGATATAGTGTCTGGAGTAGTTCTCATGACGGCCTTATTTTTAGAAATTCTAGTATAAATATAAGACTGACAAATGAAGAAATGAATGGAACTTCGGTTGGTGATAGGGACGTGGTACTTTGTAAAATTGAGTCTGTTTTAAATAGTAGACCTTTGTGTCCTGTCTCTTCCGACCCAAATGCCCTGGAAGTTTTGACCCCGGGTCATTTCCTTATTGGCCAGCCACTTAATTCGCTGCCAGAATATCCTTGGCAGGAGGTGAAGTCCAACCGACTCTCTAGGTTCCAATTGTTGCAGCAGCTGGCCCAGAACTTCTGGCGTCGTTAGTCCTTGGAGTACCCGCATATACTGCAGCAGCGGGTCAAGTGGGCTGATATTACTGAGCCGCCTCGGATAGTCGCTCTGTCATAAAACGAGCAGTGGCCACGTCGCTGGGGGGTATGTTCGAAATGCATTTTTGATCGCAGCTTGAAAGACCTAACTTGTAGGACATTTGGCATATTTGTTATTGTCCTTGGCCATTGTTTTTTTATTATAAATATTTTTTTGACGTTTGGTTTGTCACTTTGGATATTTTATACCGACGCCTTCTTGTTTATTTGTGTTCTTTTTGATTGTTTTACTAGTTATACTTGTATTTGATAGGATATTGTATTTGTTTAACGTGTGTTGTGAATTTATAATGATTGTGAAGTGTTATTCTCACTTTATGTTTCTGTAAAAAGTACCAAAAACTTGCGCCGGCGCGGACGTTGGCTTGGACAAGTTTATAGGACCAAGGACCCAAATATCTTTGTGGATAAGGGGCGCGCATGAGATATGGCTTTAAAGGGCTTCATCGCCAACTAAGACATGAGGCAAAGCTATGTCCATGTCTGGTAATGTCTTTTCTTGGCTTACATTGAGAGCGCCATTTTCCAATTGTGCATCGCCAACAGAAGCAAATATACACACTTTATTATGATGTCAGCGCGGTCGGGATTTATCTCAATTTATTTTAATAACAGTCTCCGTTTGTTACTCAAAATACCAAATGCGCACTCAACAACTTGCCTTGCATTTGTTAAACGTTTGTTAAATACTTCCTCTTCCGGACCCAAATATCTTTGTCGATAATGGCGCATGAGATATGGCTTTAAAGGGCTTCATCGCCAACTAAGACATGAGGCAAAGCTATGTCCATGTCTGGTAATGTCTTTTCTTGGCTTACATTGAGAGCGCCATTTTCCAATTGTCTTGAGAGATTGGAATGAGAGAAAAATCCACCGTCACTCTCAATCCGTAATTTGCATCCACAACAGCTTGCAATACAATTAAAAAGAACGACTTGTAGTTACGGAACATACTGCCAGAGTGCATCGGCGCTTTTATTCGTATATTTTTGCTGTTGATACTGCCTGAGCAATTAGGAAACCTCCATTTTGTCCAAAAAAATATATCCTCGCTTGAAATTTCATGTGAACTTAGGATGTGTTGTCTGATATCCTAAACGAATACCCAAGTGTTCAAAATGATGATCCAGTTGCTAAGTACCTGTAATAAAATACAAATCCTTTATTATGTTTCAGTTGATGAGTTGAAGAAAACGTGGGGAGACCTCCCCACATTTCTTCAAGACACATTTGTCAAAGAAATCAAAAAAGTAAATAATAAAAAATCTGGTCAATCAGCTAGCTAAGACAGTACTTGATTCGAAATGGCCTTACTTCAAGCTTATTTTATTCCTTCAAGGAACGATGTCTCGAAGAGACATCGAACTTGAAGGCAGCGTGCCAGCGTATGAGACTTCTGATACTAAAGACAGGAGTGACGAAGGGGCGGATGCAAGTACAAGTTCTCACCCTTCACAACCCTCTAGTAATTTTGTGGAACAAAATGATCAACCAATTCCAAAGAAAATATTAAAATCACCATTTAAAAAAACTTAAAATAAAACAGGCAGATGAAATTGATAAAAAATATTAGAGATTGGAAGAAAAACTAAAGTTATTTCAATAAACTGCAAACGATCCGGATGCTCAGTTTTTGGTGATCCTTTTACCGTTTTTAAATGTTTTTTTTCCTTACCTTAAGGTTAAAACTAGTCGTTCTTTAGAAGATATGGTCTTGCGAAAGTTACTGTATTTAGTTAAAGCAGGTCTGATAGTGGCTAAAATATAATCAAATGTATCTTTATTCATACGCAGATAACCATGAAATAGCCCAGGCTCATTATTTAAGTCCGCCATAATATGATGAATATCCCCATATTTTTCTCTTTTTAAATATATTTCACGCACCCATTCTGTTCTACAACTGCGTGTCCGCCGCCGCAATCTTCGAATCAGCGAAGAATTTTCTAGTAGATGCAAATTCATTACGACGATGTAACGGTTACGGTTCACATTCACTACTAACATATCAACGGAGAAAAACGTAGCCAGTGTGAGCGTTCAATTCGTACGTCCATTGACATACGTTTACGTACGATACAAATTCGTATCCAATGTGCGGCTAGCCTTAGTGGTCTCTTGGACTGGTATCGCCCATGGACAGTACTATCATCTGCATAGCAATGGATGTTACCAAGTTTTAGCATGCCATTGATATGCAGAATAAACAGTGTTGGTGACAGCACTGATCCAAGATGCACTGGGGAAGCAAGACGAAAACTGCGAAAAGTGGTCAGAATGACTTAGATTTGTTCAACTTATGAAAAATAGAGCATACCATCACGGAATTAAAAAGTCACCTTACCAGACAATGTTCGGTTGTGACGTAAAAGTGGGACTAAGATCTTCAGCACTTCCAACTAAGACATTCGAAAATAGACAATTCGAGAACGAGGACCACTTGGAACATATTCTTAAGACGTTGGAGGGTTAGAAAATAATTCCGAACGTGAGATAATTACATATTTAAATCAGGCTCCTACAGTCTCTTGACGGTAGGAGAAGCAGCCGAAAAAAGAACAGACTGTGTAAAATAAATTATTATTATGTTTCATTTATAGTTAATTATCTTATTTATTTTTATAATATTTATTTTGACTAGGCTACACTACTGCCATCTATTAGCAAATATGGGAACTAATCATAGGAAAATATTATTTCATTCTTTTATTACTATTAATATAGCATATTTTATTTAGCTATTTAATATTAATTACATTCTGTAAATATTTCTTTAAAAAATCACAATATATTAATTACTATATACGTATACATTTTACATTTTTTTTATTATACATACTTTTTTTTTATTCTGAACACCAAATATCGTTTTTTTTATGGTAACACAATTCTTTTCACAAGTTCCAAGTGACTGACTCATCATAGGTAATATTTATTCTACAGCACAATAAAACAAATAAATTCATTATTTTAGGGTATTTGTCTAATTTAAAATTAAAATAAAACCTGGAAACTATTTTCTTAAAAAATAAGTGTCAAAGTGTCTTTGGGCTTGCTTCCTTTTTGTCTACGGCTCGCACCAAACAAGAAAACGGCGTGTTTCTCTGATTTTGTAAAACTATGTAGATATAAACTCATACTATTATCTAATAAAGGGCTTAATAAAAGTATTCAGTTATTTCCGAAGTTTTATTTATGTGGATTCGAGCACATAAAGTTTGGTCCTTCGAACAAAAGGATAGAATCTAGCGGTGCCAACACGGCATTACAAATGGCGGCAGTAATTTTTACCAATTTACATTGAAAAATTATCAACATTTTCAATACAAGGCTATAGTTTCACGTACATATTTATGACTATAAAAACTGCAAAGAAGTTACGTTATTGTTACCCAAAAAGCAACGTTGACAGGTAAATGTTGACAAGGATTGTCAATTTTGTTAAAAACTATAACGAAGAAACAAGGGAGAGGAATTACAATGAAATGAGTAAGGAGGTAAGAGCTGAAAATATTGATGGAGAAATTTGAAATGGTACATCTACGATCGAAGATTTAGACAGTGGGGAAGACAGACACAGTGCACATGTGAAATATTACTCAATAAAAGCACAAATGGAAACATTATTATCGACGACGGGACCCCATACTCGTCCACTAGGAGAGACACATATGACAGTTTCTGTTTAACAAAACCCAAAATAAAGTTACCACAATTGGAACCACCATCCTTTGATGGATCGCTAAAGGAATGGCCAGTTTTCAAAATATTTTCATGACGTCGGTGAACAACACAGATATACTGATTTTGCAAAAAACTACAGTATCTTAAGTCGGCAGGGAAGCAAGCAGGCTACATAAGCGCACTGCTAATAACCGAAAAAAAATATCAGAAAGCCCTGGATATACTGGATTACCACCAGGTACGAAAATAAAACTGTAACACAAATTATTTTTTTGTTAATCCTCCTATTTATTTTTATAATATTGTATCTCACTAGGCTACAATACTACTGCCATCTATTAGCAAATATAGAAACTAAATATAAGAAAATATTATTTCATTCTTTTATTACTATTAATATATAATATTTTTATTTAACTGCACACACCGGCAGAATTAGCGGAACACAAAAAAAAGGGAGAGTATAAAATAGTTTGCTTTATTTTTAAACAAATAATAATTAAACATGAAACAACAATACCTCTGTCAGAGCTGGTGCTACGGTGGAACAGGCACAAATAAGCAAGCGCCGAAAATATGTTAACATTTGTAATGATTACATATTTTTGGCGTTTGCTGTCGAAACATTTGGTCCGTGGGGATCAGAATTGAAAACTTTTTATAATGAAATTACGCCAAAGCTTGTAAACATCTCTGGTGACAATAGAGCTGGCAGCTTTTTTGCCCAGGAAATGAGTATTCTCATTCAGAGAGGAAATGCTGCCAGCGTATTGGGCACCATGCCGATAGACAGCGATTTGGATCAAATATTTATTTTATATATTTTTTTTTTTTTAATGTTAGAACAACAATTAAATTAATATATTTTGACATTAATTTGCAACACCATATTTAAATAAAAATTTAATAAAAAAAAAACTTAACTAAACAAAATGCATTTTTCTTAGATTTCGTAGTGACAGAGAAACAGTTGAAAATTTTAGATTTTATGACGGTTTAAAATTTATTAAATGAATGTTTAATAACGAGTGTTTCCCCCCCGTGCCCTGATTAAGGTTTTCATCCGTCTGGGCATGCTGCGAATGATGTTGTCAATGATTTCTTGGGGCAACCTCTGCCATTCTTCAACTAATGTGTTTTTCAGCTCGCCCAGATAGTTAGGAGATGACATTCTTGATTTGACACTCCTCTTTAGCAAGTCCCAAACGTGTTCAATCGGATTCATATCCGGGGACCGTGCTGGCCACTCCATCACCGTAACACCAACATGGTTTAGGTATGCCTGTACTGAGCGAGCACTGTGAGCCCGAGCATTATCCTGCATTAAAATGAAGTCGTTACCAATAAATGGGGCAAATGGCACAACATGTTCTTCTAAAATCTCGCTGATATACCGATCAGCATTCAGATTCCCGCCGTCGACTACCACTAACTCCGTGCGAGCTCCTAAACATATCCCTCTCTAGACCATAATTGAGCCGCCGCCATATGCCACTGTATTTTCAAAATTAGACTGTAAATAACGCTCTTCTTTGCGTCTCCATACTCGCTGCCTTCCATCAATCTGATTTAACAGAATTCTACATTCATCAGTAAATAGAACCTGTCCCCACTCGTCAAATTCTCAATGATGATCGAACTGTCCGCTCACTCACTCTTACTCCTCGAACCTCCTCCAATGCATTTCGGGCCTGCACCGCCGTAAGTCTCGTGTTCCGACGAACTTGAAGTTGTAGAAAACGGTCATCTCTCCTTGAAGTACACCTTTTCCTGCCTTGTCCTCTTCGCCTCACTAGTTCTCTAGTGAGAAGAAGAGGACAAGGCAGGAACGTACGTTCGTCAATCTGTACCGTTTGACGCTACGATGAATCGTTGATAACGATCGACGAAGTCTTGTTTCAATCGATCTGTAGGATTGACCATTTCTTCTCATTTGATCTGCCCTGATGATTTCTGATAGACTTAAATCAGGCATACTTAGATGTTCGTAACTTATCAATAAGCAAGAAAACACAAAAGTCTCATAAAACTGCAATATAATGTTTTTCAAATGGAATTTATGAACTTTACGAAAACGAAAAATCTACTTCGAAGCAGTCGATAGAGATGTTAGATGTTAAAGTCTTACCACAAAATCATTATCATAGACAATTATAAAACCTTAATTTTAAGAAAAATAAAATAAATTCTCGCAGGTTTGCAACATGGCTGGTCTTGGAGACCATGGTTGTGAGAGTGTCCATTATCTATCATTATTATATATAGGGCAAAAGTGTTATAAGGAACTCAACGTTACAGAGACTCAACGTTCACCTATTAATAAATTTTTACCTACACTATTTTACGACCATTTAAACACAAACTTACCTATTTTACTGCTACCTAAAAGCTGAGAGTAGGGCAAAAGTGTTATAACTGTAAGGTTTGTAATAAAAACAAAAATGTAAACTCTGTATAAAACGACAGACAATAGATACTAATAGAAAAGGCGCAAAAGATTCGTTGATAGTACAAGCGAATAAAATGACAGCATTATCTAAAATAAATTTTCCTCCGTGCAAAATATCGTGACTGTCCCAATGTTTTAATGGTCGTACTTAAATGTAATGCTGATGGATTGTATAAATTGGGTAACCAGTTTGGCACTATTGGCGAATTATTTAAACTTATTTTATATATCATGGTTACTACCATGATTAGAGATTATTTTTTATTAGGGAATTTTGGTGAATA
Organism: Monopis laevigella; assembly: GCA_947458855.1. Lineage (NCBI taxonomy): Eukaryota > Metazoa > Arthropoda > Insecta > Lepidoptera > Tineidae > Monopis > Monopis laevigella. Next base: position 12,224,388 of record OX381594.1, on the reverse strand, counting down.
TAGATAACTCTTGTCAAAATGCTAGAATTTATGTGTCTTCGTGAATGACACACTAATGGTATTTGGTATGAATACTTATGTTAATTAGTCTACGTGTAAAGTATGTTTTGTCGAATGTATGTAGGTATTTAGATGTAAGTATGCAAGTGTGTTTGAATAGATGATGGTGTGTATGTGTGCATGCTCGTTTGTGGTATGCGTGGGTTGATGTTTGTTAAGTTTTAACCAATTAACTGACTTATTATATTTAAAAATGATTTTGTATTCTCATAATTTAAGTTTCTAATTCAATTTCGCATTAAACCTTTCGTAACTCGTTTTGTTTTCTTTATAACATTTAGAATAGAATTGGCTTTTGTGTACAGATAGGGTTCAAGGAATTTAAATGCTTTTTGACCAAATTTACTCGTAGTTCTCATCATTACATGTAGTTTCATCTTCGTGACTTCCATGTTTCGTCTTTTTGTGTTTGTGAATGATAGCGCAGTATTGATTCTAAGTACAATTGCCTTACCCTTAGAACCTTAGATTGCTCGTATAACAATTCTGTTGGATAGCAGGTATGGTTTACGGTATGCAACTTTAAGTATAGCTCTTTGTGCTAGTTCCACGATAATAAATTTAGATTTGCTAGCAGCTCCCCAAGTTATAATCACGTAGTACATCAGTAGGTCACAATGGATTCACAAAACTAAATACACCATCCTGATAGTCTCGTTATCCGAAACCTGGCCAAGCCTTTTAAAGATGAACATTAGTTTTCTGGTTCATATTTGTAATACTTTTTCTTGAATAAAAAAAATATACCCTCATGTATACATAAAGTAAATATTTTTATAATAGTTTAAACAAATTAACAAGTTATTCGAAAGAAAACGAAACAAAATTAACGCCTAATATATTTTTGTTTGGAATATTTGAAAGATCTGTTGAAGAAGTTTCATAAAAACAGTGTACTGCTTAAAAATTATGTTCCAGTTATAAAACGTATTCCACGTGGTGTTAGGTCAAGCATATGTAGCAAAAAAGTTTATCAAACATATAGAAAAGGTATTTAATAATGACATAACTGCTAGGCAACATTTATTTTTGTTTTCATATAAAGTTTTACATGTTAATTAACAACGAAAATTAAACAAAATACGAAAAACCTTCTATTTCCTGATATTTATTTAAATAAAAAGAAAAATTCTATCTATAAAATAATAGAAGAAAAAAATGCTCGAATTTTATTTTCAGATGATTCCCTTGCTGCAGATAATACAGCAAATACAGGTTATTGTTAACCTGTATTATATACAAACCTTTTAAAAAAAACAAAAATTGCCGAAATAACTTTACTAAATTACATTTTTTAAATCTTTTTGTAATTATTATATTTTAAATTTATTTCTTATTGTGTAAAATGGAACAAGTGGAAATAAGGCCAATTTCTAAGGAAATAAATACTATCATCCCAAAATTCTATGGTGATGAAAAATTATTAAACCCTTTTATTAGAAAATATGAATGTTTTTTTTAAGTGACTTGAAGTCATACAGTGCAAATACGAGTGAATAGAGACTAAAGATCCGGCGATATTATCTTGAAATATGGACTGCTTATGTTTGTCGTCCATGTGCTTCTTAAATCACTGAAAATAACTTTTATTATATTGCTTTTTCTTTAATGTTTATCGGTTTTCAAGTGACTACTGAATACATTCTTAAAGTGGTCCTTTTCTTACAGGGTGCAAAACGAGCAGTTGCTTTGACAGTAAAGAATAGGCGATTTAATATCCTCATTTTTTTATTTTAATAAGACTCATAATGGAAATTTGTCTTTGTCACCGCTTATTTTATAACTACATTATTTAGCCTTCATTGTGGGAATGTTGTTAATAAAGAATGTTTTTATCGATCCCATTCATGGACTATGTAGGTTTGCTTACAATATTAGGTAGGTAAAATTTCACATGCCATCCGTCAATAAAAACTAATATAATTTTATTTAACTATGGTATTAGTTGATGTTACTATCCAGACCAGAATTTTAGCAGTATTAATAATCCAAAACATAAAGTAAAAAAACTATATTTAAAATATTTTTAAATAAAATGGCACTGTCTACCGGTGTGAAGCTGGCATTAAATTTTTGGCAGTAAACATAACCTGACCAATTTAAAGAGTTATTCTTTTTTTAATGAAAATATATAAAAAATACTATGGCCCTTATCCAAATAAGGTAGTTTAGTTACCAATACAATTTAGGGTAGCCGCGCGCTAAAATATATTTTAGTAATCAAATTTTGTTACAAAAAACTCGCGTAGCCACAATCACACCTAGACGGAAAAAAAAATTCTTCAGCAAAGAATACTGACATTCTCAGAAATATTGTGTAGATCCAAGTAAATATTTTGTATATTTAAGTAAATATTGTTAATCCAAGAAAGTCAAATTTGTTGAAATAGGACAAATATTTACTTAATATATATTTTCAACTTAAGAAAATATTATTAATTCAAGAATACTGTAGTATTTATTAAAAAAAATATTTGATTTTGACTTTAAACTAAGGATTTTTTTTCGTTGAAGACATTTTTGTCTTTCTTCGAAATTATATTTTACTTCATTTAAGATTTTTTAATTATTCTTTATTTAAGAAATAAATATGTTAGCTTAAAAAAAGTTTTTTTATTACAAGAAAATTATAATAATATTTTAAGAATATATTTTATTTTTTAAGACAAAATACAAAATCAAGATTTATTTTCTTATCCCAAGAATACACTTCACTTTGCTCAAAACGTTCCTTTTAATTTTCACCAAAACGTGACTTTATTCTTAGTCCAAACATTCTCACTTCTGCTATTAAAATGGGATGTGTTTCAAACCAAGAACACAAATTGTCTCTTTATGATACTGTATAATGCTCTTGGTTCAAAAAAAACGTTTACTCAAGGTACCGCTTAACTTGTATATATTCTCTACTTAAGAAATTTTTATCTTGACCCAAAAATGTGAAATATTTTAAATTCTAGACTTTCTTATCTTCCTGCGAAATATCGTTTAACTTATACATAATCTCTATTTAAGATTTGTTTGTTTTGACCCAAAACTATGACATATTTTTAATTCTAGACATCCTTATCTTCCTGCAAAGCACCGCTTAACTTGTGTATATTCTCTATTTAAGATTTTTTATCTTGACCCAAAAATGTGAAATATTTTAAATTCTAGACATCCTTCTCTTCCTGCAAAGCACCGCTGTACTTGTGTATATTATCTACTTAAGAAATGTTTATCTTGACCCAAAAATGTGATATATTTTCAATTCTAGACTTTCTTATCTTCCTGCGAAATATCGTTTAACTCAGGGCTTCCCTAACTGTGCGTCGCGCGCATTCTTTCTGTCTGTCGTTCTTTGATCGCGTTGCGCGCGGGCCGTCGTCGACCTCCCCCGCGCCTTTTCCATTCCCCCTCGTGTTCATGTCTGCCGTACAGTCAAGCTCTCTCGGAGTATTATATTCTTTGGTCAAGCTTTTGTTTTGTACACGCGCGGAGTTTTAATATTGACTGTTATGGATAATTTTATTCAAAGAAATAGAAAACGCAGTGAAGACTCAGGAGAGAGTAGTAAAAAAACGGAAAAACGGAAGAAGTATAGAAAATATGATGACCAATATTTGGATTTTGGATTTACCTATATTACTAAAAGAAATGTAGAACTTCCTCAATGTGTTGTTTGTCATAAAAGTGTTGGCAGCTGAAAGTATGCTTCCTAATAAACTAAAACGTCATTTGAAAACTACTCATAGTACAAGGTAAGCCGAGAGACTTTTTTTGTTAGAAAATTGCGAGAATTGAAACATCAGTCCACAGCTTTGCTTTCAAGAGCATCTGTTCCTACCAAAGCATTGCTCGCGTCCTACAAGGTAGCTCACCGTGTTGCCAAATGTAAGAAATCACACACGATTGCTGAGGAACTGATTTTACCTGCAGCGGTTGATATGGTATCAGTGATGATTGGAGAATCGGCGGCTAAAGAAATAACAAATGTACCTCTTTCAAACAATACGATTAGCCGCCGTATCCATGACATGGCAGAAGATATTAATGAGCAGATTGTGGAGAAACTTTCAGATTTATTTGCCATTCAACTGGATGAGGCGACCGATAGTAATGACGATGCTCAATTAATATGTTACGTGCGGTACATACAAGAAACAAATGTGCATGAAGATTTGTTATTTTGCAGAAAAATTTGTGAAAGTGGTAAGGCTACTGATTTATTTGAAATCTTAGATTCATACATGATCGAAAATAATATTAAATGGGAGAACTGTGTGGGTGTGTGTACGGATGGTGCTCGAGCGATGTCTGGACAGTATGGAGGACTACAAGCTCTCATCAAAACTAAGGCTCCAAATGTAAAATGGACACATTGTGTCATAAATAGAGAGGCCTTAGCTGCAAAGAACATTACGCCTCAATTAAATTTTGTAATGGACATAATTATCAAAGTGGTGAATTACATTAAAACACGACCTGTGAAAGCAAGATTTTTCCATAAGCTCTGTGAAGAATTGGGTGCCGAGCATACCTCTTTAATTTATTATTGCAACTGTCGTTGGTTGTCCAAAGGTAATGTACTCGCACGTGTATATGAATTACGAAATGAGTTTTACACTTATCTACAAACAGAATCACACAATGACGCGCAAAAGTTTATTAATACAGAGTTTTTAATAAAATTGGCTTATCTATGCGATATATTTAAAAAATTAAATGATCTTAATAAGTCCTTGCAGGGAAACAATACTCACATACTGCAACTGTCAGATAAAATTACTGGGTTTCAGAAGAAGTTGCTCTTATGGAAGAGAAAATTAGAAGAATATCAAGTAAATACTGACAGTTTACAAGGCATTCTACAAGAAAAATCGATAGAAATCCTCGATCCCTATTTAAAAATAATATTTACCCAGCACTTGACATCATTAAGCGAACATTTTGAAAAATATTTTCCCGAAAATCTGGAGCAATATGACTGGGTTAGAAACCCCTTCGAGTCGACCTCACCATCAACACTTTCGACAGACGAAGAAGAACAATTAATAGAATTGTCTTGTGACTCCAGCCTTAAGCTCCAATTCGACAAAAACAAACTATTCGAATTTTGGAGCTCAGTTTCTCACGAATATCGTGTCATCAGCACTGCAGCGTTGAGGGTTTTGTTACCATTTGCGACATCGTACTTGTGCGAAACAGGCTTTTCTGCAGTTGCCGTAATAAAGAACAAGTACAGAGCGAAAATAAATGTAGAGAAAGAGATGAGAGTGGCAATTTCCAAACTTGAGCCCCGTTTTGAGAAGCTGTGCTCAGAAAAGCAGGCACATCCTTCTCATTAGTAGGTAACCAACAAAGTAAAATAATTTCTCTTTTCATTTGTATTCCTGTTTTGTTTTTGTTCTTATTTTCTAATAAAAATTATAAACGTTAAATGGAGTTTTTCTGATAACTTGTTACTAGGCTAGAACTACAACTAGTAGGTAGGTAGTTTTTGGCCAGAAGTGGGGCGTCAAAAAAAAAGGCAAATTCCCAAGGGCGTCACAGTAAAAATAAGTTTGGGAAGCCCTGGAAGCCATATATAATCTCTATTGAAGATTTGTTTGTCTTGACCCAAAACTATGACATATTTTTAATTCTAGACATCCTTGTCTTCCTGCAAAGCACCGCTTAACTTGTGTATATTCGCTATTTAAGATTTTTTTATCTTGACCCAAAAATATGAAATATTTTTAATTCTAGACATCCTTGTCTTCATGCAAAGCACCGCTTAACTTGTGTATATTATATATTTAAGATTTTTTTATCTTGACCCAAAAATGTGAAATATTTTTAATTCTAGACATCCTTGTCTTCATGCAAAGCACCGCTTAACTTGTGTATATTCTCTATTTAAGATTTTTTATCTTGACCCAAAAATGTGAAATATTTTTAATTCTAGACATCCTTGTCTTCGAAATTGAAGATGTACTGAAAAAAAGACAAATTCGTAGTCTCCAAAATAGACACGCTTGTATGAATGTGGAGGAGGCCAGAGAAGTTTGCAAGGATCGTACGAAGTGGCGTAAATTATTCTCTGCTTACCCCGTAAAAGGGATATAGGCGTGATGGTGTGTATGTGTGTATGTATTTCTCTCGGGCAGCCGTAGATAGTAAGAAACAGTATTGTTTTGTGACAAAATATAACCTAAAATTTTATGCAAATGTTTATTGTATTTTGAAAATAATAATTTGTTTTAAATATGGATGAATTGTATCAAATTTTAATAGAATTGTAACAATAATTATCGAACGTAACATAAACAAATAAAGGGTTTTAAATTTGACAACTGTTCAAGACTTAACTCTTGGCTCATGCTAAGGCTGCTGGTGTATGTCGACCGGAGGTTGAGCATGGGCGCCATGGCCACCTATATCACCCAACAGGCCAAGGCGTCCCGAGCTATGCTCCGTCTGGTCTTTAAATCCACCTTGTCACTAACGACGAAAGTGTTAGTCAATAACACCTCCGGTCCCGGTTTACTAATGCGGGTATCCGCTTCTGTCGGCCTCAAATAAATTGGGGCTCCAGCGTGTGCAGAAAATTTCCCTGCGTATGCTCACTGGCACTCCGTGGTTCGTGCGGAATAATACCATCAACGCGATACGGAGGTTGAGTACATGGAGGAGTTTGTCGCCCGGTGTAGAGACGAATGTTCGACCGGGAAGACAACGGGCCCCGCGCTTACCTCCGCGGTTTTGCGCCGCTTCACGCACGAAAACTCGAGGGCATACTACGCCGCCGAGAGAAATCATTGGCATCAAATTACCTCCCTAAAATTTAATTCTTGCATTGGCCCGTCGCTGTATGGAAGATGCTAGAATATGAAACTGCATATCAAAAAATATTTTTAACAATGTCGCTACCTATTGATATTTTTTTTTAGTTTACAGGTTACTTTAAGGGTTAAACTATATATTAACGTAGAAATTTCGCTTGAATTGTAAATAATTGTTTTTTAAAATGGCACCAAACTTATATCTTTATTAAAGAAGTTCATTTCTAGTTTTTTCACTTCAATAGATTCAATTATTAATTTCTTATATATAATCGTCTTATATATAAGTTGTATGATTAGATATAAAGTATTATAAATACTTATATTATAAAGGGCATTCTTTGAAGACGAAGATATTACTTTATATACTATATTTACAGTAATATGTTTGCAGTAATGTTTAAATAAATACTAAATAAAATAAGAATACTTTGATCTAAGGTTTTAGTATTTACCCACGTTTTCCCCCGCGCTGTAAATAGTGTTAGTCTGTAGCCTGGAAACCCATGTAGAATTAAAGGTAGAATTATGTATAAAATTAGTTCCGTGTTTCTGCGGGTTCCGGAGATAATGGAAAAAATATTCGACGAGAATGGCGGTGAGTGAGAAACGGAAAACCGCTATCAATGGTGGTTTCAAATGTACACTAATGCATAAGTTACCATTACAATGCTAAGTTAGTTATAAATAGTTTGCGGCATATTTTTTAATTTACTATTGATATTTTAATTATATTATCAATTTACACTCATTCCATGTGTGAAAAAATTTATCAACAAGATGCACACTATCCTTATTTTTCAACTAATAAGTATATAAAGAGAACATGTATTTGATATAAAAATATTTTATATAATTATTTATAGACGTTTCATTGGTACAAACAGTAATGTAGATATAATTTTGTAAAATGTCTACTTTTGAGTACTCTAAACGTGAAATAATTTTATTATTCCTCTTCATCGAAGGGGGAAAAACATACGAGACATTATCAACAGTTTTAAAATAATAAATTAATAGCAATGGCACCCGAGAACCGAATAAACGGCCTCATGGTATCCAGCGGAGGGATTAACCCGTCCTCGTTTCGCCGATAGTATTCGAAGGCAACACCTAACAAGTGGCGAGCTTGTTGAGGTGTTTATGATCGTATAGCCTCAGCCTCATTGTATAATCGGTCACCCATCCCACAACCGGCCTTGTTGTCAACGACTTTGTAATCAGTTGCGCCGTGTCATTACCAGCTGGGGCCGCTTTTAGAAGAAAAAACAAAAAACTGTTTTAAAATAAATTAAATAATAAGGATTATAAAATTTTCGCCTGAATAATGCCAGAAAATGTTCTCGATCTGGTACAAATGAAAATGCATTTCATACCCTTCTTTATACTCCAGATCCGTGTACATTTTTTTTTTATTTTTTTTTATTAGGATGCCATATAGCAAAAATGTGATGGAACTTGATGAGATACCTACTTTAGATCTTTTGAAAGTGAATGAATAATTTTGAATCCCGAAGTGCGTCAATTCTTTATACAGAATGTAACAGAAACCCCCTGTACTCTTTTGCATGGTTTTCTACTCATCATTATGAACTCCTACTCTAAATATGACCAACTTTCACTATGGGACCAACTCGATTAAAGCGAAAAAAAACCAGCCGTTCTGTACAATTTTTAATACCTACTCGACTAAAATGTATGGAACAGCTGATTTTTTTTTCGATTTGATAGAGTTGGTCCCATAGTGAAACTTGGTCATATTGTTGAGTAGGACACCCTGCAAAGCGGTTCCTAATACATTCTGTGATAAAAATTATAAAATCTTCGTTGAACGGTGAAATAAAAATAAAAAATTTATGAAGACTACGATTCTTGGCTAAATTTACCGTTATTTTTACAAAGAAATATCAGTTTTTTGGTGTTACCAGTTTTTTAATTATCCATAAAAATAGGGAAAAATTTGTAGACATGAATAAAATTTCTATGATAAAAAATATTTCCCGGGGGGGGATATTTGCAGTACAAACGAACCGTACAGTCCTGACATGGGCAAGCCGGCTACAACTGTTCCCATATCGGGCGGCGAACGTGTCAGCGTCAGCTTTGGTCCAAATTGGGCGGCTGACAGGTAAGCAACTTAGTAAAAACAGCCTCCTCGGTGGCGCTCCTTCCTAGCACCCCTTCCTCCTTCCTTCCCCTTATTGAAGAAGATGCAGTGGAGAGGGTAAGCGATAGTCCTGGCTAGGCCCCATCGAACTCATGTCCGAAATGGAGTTCGATGGAAGCGAGGGCTCTGATTTTATTGTCGGCCCGGCAATAAAATATAATATGCAAATCGTTTGTATGCCTGTGCCAACGTACTTGAGTATTAACTAACATGGACCCAAGGACTTACCTGTTGGTAAACAGCTATATATACTCGTATATCGCTCTAAAGGTGAAAGTATAACTTTTGCAAATAATATCAACCTTTCAAAAATGGTGGGTATGGTCCACGGCAAGAAATAAATAACCAATTGGTGCGTCAAACTTAACAACCGATTGCTATACAGACCGTCAAATATAAGTTGGCGTTCCAGTGGCGGCGCCTCCTGTGCTCTGAGTTTTGCCACATTTTATGTATATTTTTCCTACATCTCACTAGAAAAAAAATCTGATATGTTTGAATTTTAATTAATTGGTAGATTATTTCTAGATATTCAGATTAGATATTTAATAGATTTTTAGATATATCTAGATTAGTTCGTTTTTTGGCCACACGCCAACTTATATTTGACGGTCTGTAACTAACGTTTGCACCGTTTAAAAATTACAGATATACTCCGTTATATTTTTTTGTATGGAATAAGGAATGTTTATGGTTATCAATATGGCTACTCGCCATAAAAGAACCACCGTGTAAGTAACATAAGTCGGTTCAATTGTACAGTTCAAAATAAAATTTCGTATCTGTGAAAGGTTATAAAAGAGAAGTCCAATTTTGGGCTAAGAAAATAAAGTCGATCCATAGCAACCTTAACTGTACCATAATTATTATTTTAATGTTTAATTTAATTACACAATAATTAATCTCAACGAACAGTACAGGTTTACTTTAATATTAAAAGTATTTAAAGATTTTTAAAGGAAATTGCGCTTTATTTGACGCTTTAGTAGCTTAAGAGATATCGGAACTAATTGTGGGATGAGGCAGAGTGTCACATTCGTTCAAGAACGATTCGTTTTACAATAAAATAGCCTCAAAAGAATTTCAAATGCCATAGAATTTATGACAATTTGGCAGGTACTTTCGTTTTAAAATTATAGTTCTTTGGTGAAAGTGGAACTTTACTTTACCGCCCTGACCAAAAAAAAAATTATCGACCATGCCTTTTGTAATAATGCCAAATGTAGATAAGTATCAAAAAAACTGCTGTCTCTTATATGATAAAGCCAGGTGTACACTGAGGTCAGATGGGGTTTTAAGCGTTTTTGGATTTTCTGGTGCGTTTTTTATTTTGATTTGATATAACGACTTGGCGATTACATTTAGGACTTGATTATACTTTTTTTAAATGATTGATGATTGTTGTATTATGGTATGGCAATTTATATATCATATTATTATAAATTATAATATTTTATGTATTTTTTATTATTATTATATATGTTGTAATGAATATTTGTGTAGTATATATTTATATTTTACTTATATATTTATATATACTAAGGTATAATATATATATATTCTATTTACAATTTTCTGCACCCTAAGAATCATATATCTATATCACAAAGGTTAGCTGGTAGAAAATGCCTAAGGCATTAAGCTCGCCTATGTACAACCCTTTCGTGCAATAAAGAATTTAAATAAATAAATAAATTGACCCTGCTAAAAAATCGATATCTTCTCAGAACGATTGATCCCTTGCTCGCATTTCAAACCTATGAATCAGCTATGTCAGACATCAATACCTACGTCTAACACAAGTGTTGTTAACTAAGCTCATTAGAGACTATAGCTAACTACAGTGTACTTCTACGTTAACTCGTTGTAGAAGTACAGAGTGAAGTGAAGTAAAATTTTGTTAAGGCCACCATATACGAACAGTTTTGCCTTCAGTTCTAACTGACCGGATGCAAACCCTATCGTGTGTGTGTAATTTGACCTTAAGATAAGTTCACGTCAGTCGGCTGGAGCGACTAAAGCAATTTAATCTCATCGGCATGACCGGAAGAACTGAACAGATCGTGTATCGACATATCATTCAGTTGGCGTTTGAGCCGGCGGCCGGGGCCCATCTCCTGTATCTATAAAATCAGTAAGAAAAATGACATCGTGGATGAAAGAAAAATTACATCGTTTTTAAAACACATGAACCACTGTGGTTTATAAAATGCAAAGACTATTGTAATAAAGGAAAGCCAATTCTTGTTATGATTTACTTTTTTGAATAAAGTTTTGACTATTGAACCGACCGACTGCTAATTTATTGCTAGTTCAATCAGCAATCGGTGGTTCGGAAATCGGCTCAATTAGCAATCGTGATACGATTAGCCGTATTAGTTGATTAGTCGTATAGTATAAGTTTTTCTATTGGGTAATGGTGCCACTAAATTGAGTAACCGTAAATATACATCCTCGTCCATGCGAAGATAATTAAACTAGTCCTTTGGGTAAACTTTTACTTGTTGTAAAATATTTATATGGGAATTGTGATCCCTTTGTCGAGGCCAATTTTTAGCCCAAAGTGTTCTCTTTCTCTCTCTTGTATTAATGTTATGATAGCATAGAGCATAACACAATAATTCACATAAGACCACCACTTGCGGTAAACTGGAATGAACTGATACGATTGTTTCGTGTATGTGCACAAATCCGGCCAAACAACGTCAGTTGTTAGGTTAAGTCGTTGACAACAAGGCCGGTTGTTGGATGGGTGACCGCTTTATACAATGAGGCTATACGATCATAAACTCCGCAACAAGCTCGCCACATGTTAGGTGTTGCCTCCGAATGCCATCGGCGAAACGAGGATGGGTTAATCCCTCCACTGGGTACCCTTAGGCCGTTTATTCGGTTCTCTGGATCCATGTGGCACCCGTGATGGTATTTATTTACTAACATTTTCATAATACAAAATAAAATAATATATAACCTTGATTATATACATATAAATATGCAAACAAACTGCAAAATAAATCAGGTGTTTTTTAGATTTCCTGCTTATATTTACATCTGTCACGAATTCAACCTTGTCTTAGTGTTTTTCAAACTCTAGCAAGCGCGACCCCCTTTGTATAAAAAAAATATTTGGGACCCGCTACCCTCCGCAATAAAAATTATTCATGGTTGCTTTTTTAAATTTTGCTAATTTGTGTTATTGACAATAACATAAATACATTTATTGTATACGTGACAATTATTGTAGGCCCTACATTTAAATGCTTTTCACATTTTTTTATAAACATATCTTTTTGAACTTTGATTCTTTTACTGAGGCTTCGCGACCTACCACGACCCACTTGTAGAGGCACACTTTGAAAAACACTGTCTTATAACAATGTTAAAAATGTTGTTTTATAACGTTAATAATTTAGATTTTTGATTGAACTTGTAATGGAACGCTCAACATAGGAAGATTTACAGCATACAGTAATATACAGTGACATCTATATAAACACTAAGAGCTATTAATAAATCTTCACAATGTAGTAACATGTTGAAAATGATGACAATATATTTTTTTTGTACTATTATTGTATTAAGTATACACTATATGAAACGCGCTAGCGGGGCCTATTAATGGAACGCAGCTTGGGTAAAATTCGGTTTAAATTGTGGCAACACCTTTAACGGTGACCTTTAAAAATATTCAAAAACGTCGTTGAGCACGCACAGGTATCAGTTTGTATATATTACTCTATGCGCACAGGTGAACACGTTGAGCGTCTATTACAGTCTATAAGTGCAAATAATTGTTAATTCAGAAATATTATACGTTAAATTATAATTATTAATAATCGTGCACAAAGAAATATTCAATCGTTTAAATATGTTTCAATTATTAGAGAGCTGGGACCTCGGAGAAGAAGTAATCGAGAACTTCACAAGTAAGTTTTACAGCATTATTTAACACTAACCATTGATTGTTCTACATCAATTGTTTTCACGCAATTTTTGTTTGTATTTTGAATTGTATATTGAATCCATCGATGAATATAGTTGGGCACCCAACTATATTCATCGATGGATTCTATAAATATGCGAGTACCTATGTGCAAATTATTTAGATTAGGTAGGAATCTACTTTTCATTGCGCTTTATCTTTTGCATTTTATTTACATCTTCGGTTTTTCCCGCCACGAAAAAAATCGTTGTGATAGCTCATCAGCCATCGGAAATAGACAATTCCCCATTATTGTGGTTTATTCACTATCTAATGTATGAAAAATGTATGACTTAATTGAATTGAATGAGTGAATCGTCATGGAAGAATAAGTGTCTTCATAGAAGAATATACATTTCATACAATATACTTTTCATATACTTATAAACCCGTATATGACAGATTTTCAAAAATACTCGAAACCAACGGTTTATTTACGAGTTCATCAACAGTTAACTGACAGTTATATGTATATTTGTCTTCATAGAAGAATATTTGTCTTTATCGCCAAGGTACAAAATGCTACAAGCGTGGTGTATGAATCCACACAATTGTGTGAGGTTGGACCAAAACTCTACACGTGTGTAAACCGCATGCAGTCTATTTGTGCGAACTGCAGAGTCTACATAGCGCACACAAATATCGAGGTAGGGCGCTGTCACTTTTGACAGTTCCCTTGTGTTGCGGTGTTTAGATAGCTGTCAAATGTGTGTAATGCACAAGACCGGTCCATAATAGTTTACATTCATATGCGCGATATTATTAATGGACCGAGCAGTGTGCCTACACGTTTAGGTGCGTTCCTAGACAAACTTTCGACGATGTCAGCGTTGACAAACTTATTTAGCGGTCTGAATCAATAATCGTGATTTTAGCGCTCACGGCTCCTTTGACAGATCGCTCACTGTGATTTTAGTATGGAGCTAGGGCACTGTAAGTCAAAGATGGCGCTGGTTATGACGTCATTTAATAAATGTCAAAGTGACTTTGTGAGCGCGCTTATAATGATTCAGAATGTTTTTAGACGTGCTGAAATTGATTTCGGCTTGAATCGGACCGCAGAAATTGTGTGCGTGCATACTGCAGCTGTGTAGACTAGTGGACCGCAACGTATAGAAGAATATGTCATAGTAGAAGAATATATTAATTTATGTTAAAAGTATATGGAAGATTTATGTCTGTGTATATTATAAAAAACAGGAATAATCTAAAAAGACATCTTTAAGACAGCTTCTGGAACTTGCCAAACGGTTACCTAATAAATTCTCACTCTTTCAGAGAATGGTATTGAAAAGGAACATTTAAAAGATTTAAACGATGACCTCTTAAAAGAGCTCTGTCCTAAAATTTGTACGCGGATATTAGGGTGTCCCTTATTTTTCAAAGTTGTAAATTTCTAACGCATAGGTCTTAGTTTTGTTCATTTGCCTCTAAAACACTCGGAAATAAATTTATACCTTATTTGGAGTACGATAACCCGTGCCGACTTGCATCGAATCATGTTCATACATGTTGCGCGACAGTAGCGGTGAGTTTTCACCGCATTTGTCATTTGTTCTCAATTATTCTCGCGATTAACACGTATTGTTTTACTTTAAATGATGGCAGTGGAATTAAGGAGCAATAAAAAATGTGTTTTCTTAGTTGGTGACGTAAATTATTAAATAACAGGCGCAAAGTTACCGTCTAATCGTCAAGTTCTTGCAGTACTTTTTTTTAACATTCGCGAAGTTAAATTGACTGTTAGTGAAAGCGCTAATCTCGTAATTCGGGAGTGTATTATATTTTGGGAAAAAGCTAGAATCCCTACCAGAGCTACACCTAATTGTGTAAAAAAACTTGTGGACCTTCACCATGCTTGGAGGGAGTTGCAAAAAGTTTGATATAGCACACGCTGATGCTTTGGAACGGATGAAAATTGAAGACGATAAAATATTTTTACAAATACAAAGAGAACCAGGGCGTCCAGGGTGTTTAGCGGGTGTAGACAAAAAGTTAGCCGAAAAAGAAGAAAGGGCAAGACAAAGGAAATTAAATGAAGAGAAAAAAAGACGTAAGCAAATGTGTTTCGGAGGTTTATCGTCATCTGTTACTACGCAATATTCTATTCAAATGCAAGGACACCACGATCAACTTACCAGCTCTGATGAAAGCCTTGAGGAACCCTTGGCATCCACCTCTCAAATGGTAAGTTCTGAAACTACTACAAAAAGAGGAAGGAAAGACTTTATCACGCCTAAGTTAGTTGGAGCTTTAGATAGATGTCAATTAAGCATAAGGGATTCTGTCTATATACTTCAGGCTGTAGTAGAAGCACTAGATCTTAGCTGTGATGATTTTCCGATAAATAAATCGTCTATTCAACGTATTCGCACACAGAGTCGAAAAGATAGAGCGGAATCTATAAAATCAGATTTTCAGAATAATATGCCTGACACGGTGACCGTTCACTGGGATGGGAAATTATTACCTGGACTTGACGTGAGAAGTTCTAAAGAAGAACGCCTGCCAATTCTAATTTCATTTGGAGAAAAGGAACAACTTCTGGCGGTACCCAAACTGGAGAGCTCTTCCGGCCAGGATCAAGCTAAAGCTGTGTTGAACGCACTTTATGACTGGAACCTCGACGACAAAGTACAAATAATGTGCTGTGACACCACTGCGTCTAATACAGGGCGATTGAAAGGAGCTTGTGTACTTTTGGAACAATATCTAGACAGGGAATTACTACTCTTTGCTTGCCGCCATCACGTTTACGAACTGGTTTTAAAATGCGTATTCGAAACAAAAATCCACCAAGTCACAAGTAGCCCTGATATCCCAATGTTCAAAAAGTTTAGAGACAACTGGAAAACTATTAATCCTACTGCCATTGAAACATATACCGATATCGTCACACGACATTTTTGTAATACAACAATAGAAGATTTGTTGACATTTTATAATCAAGAACTGCAAAAAACCATTGGACGTGACGATTATCGGGAACTGATAGAACTGTCTATTATTTTCTTAGGAGGGGACAGTGAAAAAAAAATTAAAATTAGACCTCCTGGAGCGATGCATCAAGCAAGGTGGATGGCAAGAGCTATGTTGCATAACTAAACTAACTTAACTTAGTGAGGCAAAATACAAATTTTACCTACGGGACGCTTAAGCAGTCCTAAAGATGTTTTGAGTGTGACCACTCTTACTACACCGTCAGCTCCTGGGTGTAGAGCCATCACACGTCCAAGTCTCCAGTTCAATGGCGCCACGTTTTCATCAACGATGAGCGCCAAATCATTTAATTCTATATTTGGATATGACTTGGTCCATTTGCTTCGTTCTTGCAAATGGTGTAGATAATCGCGCTGCCATTTTCTCCAGAACTGTTGAGAAACTCGTTGCAGCAATTGCCAACGAGACAGGCGATTAGTAGGTGAACTGCTATGATCACGTTCAGGTAGAGAAAACATGGTGTCGCCCACCAGGAAATGAGCTGGTGTAAGGGCTTCCACATTCTCTACATCTTCACTCAGAGGACATAGAGGCCTTGAATTAAGGACCGCCTCTATCTTGGTGAATATAGTGCTGAGTTCTTCGAATGTGAGACGAAGCTCTCCTACAGTGCGGAGAAGGTGTGCTTTAGCACTTTTCACAGCAGCCTCCCATAAGCATTATAACAGTGATATTGTGATTGTTAAACATATAAAAAAGAGCAACAAACCTAATTCATTTCAATTGGTGTGTGATTGTTTCGAACACAAACAGGATTTTTATACAGAGCCCATTCAAAGTAGCAAGTTGGGAATATATAGGGTCAGCTGTAAAAAATCTGTAACTATTTATGATAGTGATATATATACAAAGTGTTTATTGCTCCCTAACTTTGATAGTGACGATAGTTTCATGATATGCATTCCTTTTGTGTCCATGACTCTTAAACACTAGTGTATAGTCGGCCAAGAAACTGTCCAATCAAGTTTTACAAAACTTCCCGTCTCAAAAGTATTCTAAGAAGTTTGGTTTATGATATATGATATATAGAGATATGTTTATGATATCATATATATATATAAAGATAACTTAACTGTCAATAATACTACAAGGGGAAATTAATTTCATTGTTATTTGACGTGCAAATTTCAACCCTAAGATGGTAGACCATATTTCTGCCAGACAGTACATATACCGGTCACTCTCTATAAAATCTTTAAAATTGTGTTGCATTTCAGGTAGAGTAGGTCCTTCACTTTTTTTTATCAACAATAAAACTAGCTTCTAACATACTTGTTTATTAAAAACTGTAACAATACGTACACAGCATCACGCCTATATCCCTTTTACGGTGTAAGCAGAGAGTAGTTTACGCCACTTCGCACAATCCTTGCGTTTGCAACTTTCTTTGGCTTCCTCCACATTCATACAACAATAGAAATTCAATAATCTGTGATCTCAATCATAGGTGACACCATCATGTGTCCTTTGAGAATACTCCTGTACCCTACACTTACCATCAGGTGGATGTATGGTCAAATGTCGTGCTCCATTAAAAAAAATCAGTTGACAAACTTAATTTCGGCCACACATTGATATTTTATGGAAACCAGAAGAAAACATAATTATGTATTTTTAAATTTACCATCAGGTACATTATACTATATAATCTTTTCTTTTGTTATATATTTACCCCTTATTCATAATTTTTATTGAATATTTTAACTATTGAGTATTTTGTCATATTCTGTCTTTTTTAATAAATGGCTAAACACTCAAAAGCTAAAACGTTCAATAAAAATTATGAACAAGGGTGCAGTTTTAGATCAATAGTTAAAAATTTACAATTAGTTAAAGTAGACAATATGGCGGACTTATTATGAGATTGTTGTTAAAAATAATTAAGCTGTCTAGTACAAAATCCGTCATATTGCCTACTTTAACTAATTGTCAATTTTAACCATCCATCAAAAAACACAACCTAAGGCTGGGTTTTTCAATCACTAATAGTCCTTTTAGTTAGCGTAACTGTAGTCAGATATGGCGCACACTCTATGAGATTGTTGTCAAAAAAATTTAAACTCTCAAACAATAGACATATTTAACTATAGTTACTAACTAAAAGATAACTAGTGTATTTAATTGAATCAGGCGTTAGTGATTGAACAATTCAGCCTAAGCCTGTGTTTCTTCATCAATGGTTAAACTTGGCAACTTCTCAAATCAACCCATGTCGTATGAAGTTTTGCGTGAAAACTATTAATTCTTACAGATTTAGCTGCACAGATTATTTTAGACAATTATTTCATTAGTTAATATTATTGTATAAATTGTAATTATGATCTAATCAAGCACCGGTGACAAAATAAACAATATACAAAGGGTACATTTTACTAAACTTAACCATTAATGAAAAATTCCAATGTGGAAAGAAAATAATTTATTTGCTTTTTTTTTAGAATTTTGCATTTTTTTGTTAGAATTTAGTTATTTTTTGTTAGAATTTTGTATTTTTATGTTAGAATTTTGTAATTTTTTGTTAGTATTTTTTAAGTTTTTGTTAGTATTTTATATTTTTTTAAATTGATGCATTTTTATAAATTCCTTTTTATAGGATAATCTTATATTAAATTTTTAAAGATAAAAATGCAATGAAAAAATTCCTGGTGGCGGGACTCGAACCCACGAACCTCGCTATCGCGGCAAGGCGCTCAACCGCTGAGCCAACCAGGTTCCAGTCAGCCCTCACGAATTTTGTCATTGCTTGTTATCTACTTATACACAGACGCCCTCTATTAGCTTTCTTTTAATAACTCTTATACGAGTGATGTTAAAAGTCCTAGCTTTTGATACTAGATGGCAGAGGAGTCTGTTTTTTGTTTTTACTTTTTTCAGTATTTTATATTTATGCATTTTTATAAATTCCTTTTTATAGGATAATCTTATATTAAATTTTTAAAGATAAAAATGCAATGAAAAAATTCCTGGTGGCGGGACTCATTTTTTTCATTGCATTTTTATCTTTAAAAATTTAATATTTTTTTAAAAGAATTTTATATTTTTTTGTTAAATTTCTGGTAATTATATATCGTATAAATTTATATTTTGTATACTTATTTTGATTTCTTAATTGTAATATAGGCTCAATAATTATGTATCAATAAGTTTAATTTGCATACCAGTTCTAAGATATATCTTGGACTCTTGACGCCGCACATCTTAGCACATTGCATTCACTTGATACCAACAATGAATTCCGGAGCCTTCGACTATTTAAGCTCTTGCTATTTAAGCCATTTTCGAATGAATATTTACCCGAAGAAACCGCCCAGAACAGATCACTGTAACTAGGCTTAAATGTGAGCTTTCTCTTTTGTTTTTAGATTGATTTTCATAAGTTGAAAGAGTACTATGTTTCGAAACTTGTTTCACATTAAATGTTAAGTATTCAACAATAAATATACCTAATGAAGCTTACATTTCCATGCTTTATCAAGTCAAATTAGCAATTGGCGTCGAGTGGGTGTCATGTGCGACCTACGTTAATGAGCTTACATTATTACATTGGCCCTAAATAAAAATCTACATGGAACCGATCATAGGCCCACCATCATGTTGGTATATAGGCCCAACTATCCTCTGGATGAGTTGGGCCTGTATATATAAACTGCCATCTGGCCAACGTATTGAATATATTATTGGCCAATACTAACATGGTGTTGGGCCTATATACCAATATGCATATATATGTAAACCGCCGGCTGCCCAACGTTTTACATATTTTAATGGCCCAATATAATATACAGTCGGAAGGGCGTACGGTGTGAAATGCACACGAACCCTACGTATTGCCTGAACATCGACCAATCACTGCTAAATTTAAGTTGGTCCGACGTGAAAAGCATTACGTTGGCTTCATGTGAGAAAATATTGTTGGAATTACGAAAAATAGGCGGACAATGCTAACCGTTGGCCAACCGAGCAGTATACCATGGGCCATCTAAAATACAACAAAAAATGCTACTAGGGTTAGTAAGGACTCAAAGTCAGATCTTTTGAAAAAAATTATAACACCAGAAAATTGTACATCTATCAACCCGCCTAAATTAAATCTAGAAATTAAGGCAGCTTTGACTGACATTAACAAAAAGAAGATATGCCATAATAAACACAATATCCAACGAAGAAAGGGAAACTGTAAAAAACACAAAAATGGATGATTACCTCATTGGGTCCGATTTATCGGAACAATTAAAGTCTGCAAAGGCCATTACAAGGACAAGCAAGGACCTCAGGCCTCAACCACCAACTACGGCAATGGCCCTCAAAAGACCTATAGCCACTTCATTTACTCCTCGAGCAACATACGGGGGACTCCACGGGTAGCCGCTGAGCAGCGAGTGAACCCCGTAGCACGGCGGCAGCCTCAGCGCCAACCAGACCTGACTCGCCAAAACAGGCCAGTGCAATTCCGCCCGAGGAGATATTGACCCAGGTAAATAATATAAAATTAGCTGGTAGATTACAAAATTTCTATAAGAGGTGGCAGGAGATAACTAATGATCACACAATACTATTATGGATCAAGGGATGTAAGATTCCTTTTGAAAAGGAACCCATTCAGTGCTATATACCTAAAAATGTAAATCATTCAGAGGCTGATTGTACTATTTTGATAAATGTGTAAGTGAATATCTTAAACTAGAGTATATCTCTAAATGTACCTTGTGCTGAGCAGTATATTTCCCAATTTTTTACAGTTCCAAAGCCGAATAGAACTCTAAAAAAAAAAAAAAAAAAAATTAATTCATTACAAATATACATTTTAAAATGGAAGATTACCGTATGGCTTTGAAACTATTAAATTACAAGAATTATATGACAACCTTAGATCTTAAAGATGCTTACTTCCTATTATCAGTTAATAAAGCTGATAGAAAGAAGTTATGTTTCTTATGGAATTCCATAATTTGTACCAAGGACATATTGTAAATTTCTTGGATTTATGTTTAATACTTCCAACATGACAATTTATTTACTACAAGAAAAGAAAATAAGAATTAAATATGGGCAAAAAGTTTATTTCTCAAAATAAAAAAAAATATATGTACTATCAGACAGCTGGCTCAATTTACTGGTATTCTTACCTCAGCATGTCCAGCTGTGAGTTATAGTTGGGTTTATACCAAGCTGTTGGAAAGAGAAAAGTTTTTGGCACTTAACTACACTGATAATTACAACAAGAAAATGTCTTTAGGTCCTCATCTGACTATAGACTTTTAATAATACTCACCTAAATAAATTGTCACGTGACATATGGCAGTGGTGTGAAGACCGCAATATATTTATTTTTGCTTCTTATATAAGATCCGCTGATAATGTTGTTGCTGACCAGGCCTCGCGAAAACTCTCATCGGGCACGGAGTGGGCTCTTGCAGATTACGCATTTAAACAAATAACATACACATTTGGCACACCAATTTGTTTTTTTGATCTCTTCGCAAGCATACAGAATCACAAATGTGAGAGGTATGCTTCGTGGAAGCTTGATCCCCAATCTGAAGTTGTGGCTGCATTTACCTTTAATTGGAAAGAGTTAAAATTTTATGCCTTCCCACCATTCAGTCTTATCACTAAGGTGGTACATAAATATATAACTGATAATGCTGAAGGTATTTTAGTAGTTCCATATTGGCCTTCCCAATCATGGTTCCCACTATACCGAAAGCATATAATTTCACAGGTGTTATATTTACACCCTCAACCAAATTTGTTACTTTTTCCTTTCAGAGAATCTCACCCACTCCATGCAGATCTTACCCTGGTGGCAGCGAGATTATTAGGCAGTCATTCGA
Source organism: Monopis laevigella (assembly GCA_947458855.1). Classification (NCBI taxonomy): domain Eukaryota; kingdom Metazoa; phylum Arthropoda; class Insecta; order Lepidoptera; family Tineidae; genus Monopis; species Monopis laevigella. The sequence goes on along the minus strand of OX381594.1, from coordinate 12,202,539 downwards.
AAAGCGAGGTGACCCAAATTCGTCTCTAAATTTACTTATGGCATCCCTATCGAAAACAACATTAAGTCAATATAATTTTGCCCTTAAATCTTGGTGGATTTTTGTGAAAATAACAGGTTTGATTATTGTAATGCAAATATAACCCAAGTAATATCATACTTGATAGAAAGTTTTGAATCTGGAGCTAGCTACAGCACCTTAAATACCTCTAGATCGGCTCTAGCATTGGTTTTAGGCACAAATGTAACATCTAATGACTGTATTACTAGATTATTAAACGGAGTATTCAGGCTAAGGCCATCCACTCCCAAATAGGACATTACTTGGGATACTATTATTGTTATTAATTACTTGAGCCAATACTATTCATATGATAATGTAACTCTACAGGACTTATCATATAAAACCATAACACTTTTGGCTATTGCTTCTGCACAAAAAATGCAGACTCTGAGTCTTATTAAAGTTACAAATACTCGTATAACTATTAATGAATCTAACATAATACTTCTGCAGCGCGTAGGAAAGGAATTAGTTTACAAGTGGTTCGGAGGACTGCGGGCTGGAGTGATTCCTCAAACATATTTTTAAAATATTATAATAGAGAGGTTACAGAAAACGCGGATTTTGTAATAACATTATTTTCCTGAAACTTAGTCTGTGGAACCAAAGTTTTAGGTAACTACATTGTTTCGATTGAAAATCAATATAGTACTTGGTAAATTTTCAAAATTTTATATAACTTTAAACATCTGCTTGTAATGTAATCGTCTTCGGAGGGATACGAAGTATAATTTAGAATTAAACGAACTTACCTGGTGAAGTTCGATTCTAATTATACGAGTATCACGAAGAAGACGATTACCTAGTTCCCTCCCAACCCTTTAATATTTATTTTTACCCATTATTTTATTTTTTCAAAATTTCAAAATTTTAGTATAAACTTTAAACGTAATGATGCGGGGGCGCTACGGCATCGGCAAGGAGCGGGTGTGAGCGAGACAGACACCTGTTTTCTGTTTGTCTCTGTTCTGTAAAAATGTGACAACGACCGGCACCATACAACGTACTGCTGCTTGTAATGTAATCGTCTTCTTCGTGATACTCGTATAATTAGAATCGAACTTCACCAGGTAAGTTCGTTTAATTCTAAATAATATTGTTGTACTAACCTACTAACCAAGACTTCTATGTAGCGGCTGCAGTTGATCTGTTATGCAGCGGAACGCGAAACAAATTAGAGCGAAACAAACCTATTATGCAAGAAACCAAGCTAGGGTGGCTGGTTTAAGGGCACTGTCCAAGTAAATATATTAATTCTATTAAATTTAATTTATTGAAGTGTATCTTTTATTATACAACGCAATAATTAAAGTTATTTTGGCACTTGGACAAGGTACAAAACCTGCATAAGCTTATTATATTGACGAAGAACGAGCCGGCGAGGAAAGAGAACACTTCATAAGAAACATATCTCGTTTACCTGACGGCAGAGTTTGTGTTAAGTATTCGTTAAAATATTCAACAGAAAAACTACCTAATCAGTAGTTTCTAAAATTTTATAAAGAGTTTTTTACCCCCGTTTAAATTATTAAACGTGTCGCAAATGAAAATAAAATTGCCTTCTCCATACATACTAGTAATCTTAAAATGACCATTTTTTATGGAGAAGCCAAATTTTTTTTTATTTGCGAGTGCCACACATGGTTTCATTGGAAAAGTTAAGTAGTATTACATTTAATAAAGACTATTCCCCCACGTAGTGACCAGTACCATGACCAGTATTTTTTAACTGTACCTAAGGGTACAGTTAAAAAATACTGGTCATGGTACTGTGTGGAAGAACTGCTCCGAAGAAAAATACATGTAATGTAATGGCACAATAATGGTGAACAGAATACGCGGAAGAACAGGGTTCAAATTTAAATCTAATAGATCTATGTTCAGTGGACAGTGGAGAACATCGCCTATTTGTCAGAGATAAAATATCATTAGTAAAATAGAAAGACAATAAATGTGTTATTATGGTATCTAATTGTACTGGTGCTGAATTCACTGACCATGTCAAAAGTTGGGACAAACAATCAAAATGTTACGGCTCCAAGAGTGATCGCTAATTATAATAAGCATATGGGCGGAGTCGACATCCTAAATCAGATAGAATATTATCGTATAAATCATCTCGGGTGCCCGAGACTGCCTAGACGGCCTCAGGGTACCCAGCGGAAGGGTTTTTAATCCCCAATAGTAATAAAGAATTTTCATATTTAAACTTTTTGTTGTTTAAATATACTATTAATATCTGTAATCTGCTTTGCCTTTTATCTTATCTTGTTCATAGTCTTATCATATTGTTTTTTATTATCATGCTCGTGTTATTCCAATTAACTTACTGGTTATAGGATCCTTCGTTGGTAAGTCTTATCTTATCGTATCATTATTTGGGTTGAATTAACATACTAGTTAACTAACCGTTTCTTAACTTACTGGTTGGCAAACTGTTCTGCTTTTATTCTTTATAATTTATGTCTTATACCGGAAATAGTGGATCCAAGAAAATATCGTTCTATGGCTCTGAGAGATACTACATTTTAGAAAAAGGAGAATGGCAGATTAACACAGGATAATGGGGATGTTATTATTATTTATTCGTTTAACTTTTTTTTTTACTTTTAAACTTTAATATATGATTATTTGTTTAGTTTTGGTTCGGTCGGTCCTGCAAGGCTTTATGGTTTTGTCCGTTTGCCACCTTGTTAACCAAAGTGTAAAAATAAATTTAAAAATAAACACACATGCCAAAAATGGTAAAATGACTTTTTTGCACAAAATTTGTTTAGTGCTATTGAATTTTATTGAAATTAAAAGGAAAATCTATTGTTTGCTGCATTTCTGTAAGTCTAAGTGCAGTCTATTGGTGTAGATGCAGTTACACAAAAGGGTGTTTAGATTTTCTTTTGTTAAAAGTCTTTGTGACTGGTGTGACCGGTGCCCGTGAGGACCCCGGGTGGATTAATTTCGCGGCCACGACCACTTGGAGAGGGCTTTATATGGATGCCCCTGGTAGCAGCGGTTTGGCGCCTTGGTGGTTGCATAGAGATTTCACTATCCCTTGGTTAGCTGCAGCAGGGTGCTGCTAGCTGTGGTTGCCACAGACTTTGCCTCGGGGAGCTGTGCTAGGAGCGCCACCGTATTATTATTGTAATTTCTGTATCCATAGTTGTAGTTTGTAGCGCATGTCCTAGTTTAGTCTTAAATTAAATACCATCACGGGTGCCTATTTGGCTCCCGAGAACCGTTTAAATGGCCTCAGGGTCCCAGCGGAGGGATTAACCCATCCTCATTTCGCCGATGGTATTCGGAGGCATCACCTAACAAGTGGCGAGCTTGTTGCGGTGTTTATGATGCAATAGCCTCGTTGTATAATGCCTGCGGTCACCCATCCCAGGTCGGCCTTGTTGTCATCTGCTTAACCTTGTTATCAGTTGCGCAGTGACTTCACCACTAGGCTGGGGCCGCTTTTTTTCTTAGTTTTAGAAAAAAATAGATGCCTGTAAATAAACGGTCACCACCAAATATAATTTGGTCTTTTATTTAGGGGAAGACAATATAGTGGTGTTGTCAAACAAATGTAGGTTTACATTCTGTGAACTATAATATATTTGAACTGCTTAAACATCCTTAAATAAAATACAGTGCAATACAGTATTCTCCTACTTACCACTCAGATTAAAATAATAAAATTGTTTTAATATTATTAGAAATGGTGATTTATTAAAGATACAAAATTGCCTACAGGGGCGGTTAGAATCGAAGAGGAAATGGGATGAGCTAAGTCAAATTTTAAATGCTTGTGGCTCAGGGCGCAATAAGGCTCCTGAAAAATAGAAAAAGGTAATCTTCATTTGTCTTACCTTGTCTTTGCATGTATTGCACCTTTATTAAAGTGCTGTATTCCAGGAAGTTAACTTTATAGACTAAGGACTGCAGATTTCTAATCCTTTTCTAATCCAATTGTATGTATGCACCAAGATTAATATTGTTCTGTTTGATATAATGTTTTGATATTATATAGTATAATAATTATAAAAATCATTTTATCAATACATTTGATAATTTGTTAATATGAATTGCAGTGATATTGTGTTGATTTGTTGACTTCATAACTAATAGGTGTGGGTTTTACTCCCCAGCATGACAATGTTTTTTTTTTCAATTAATGTTTCCCATATAGCATGGTTAGGGAAGGGTTTAATAGGCATTGAATAAAATAGTTGCAAAGATTAAGTATATCAGAATTTAAAATAATAATTTATTAATAATTTTAATTTTCTAAATACTCACATTTAGCATGAGATTTTATTATTTAACCTGGGGTTAGTCGCTAGGTAATTTTATTTTACACCATTTGCTAAAGTCACCACATTATTCATAGCTCCCATATTTAAACACATCCAGGCTGAGTGCACGGTATCAACTGACAGGCATGTGGGAGTGTCTCTTGTTTTTATGCAGAAAGGTACCCAGTAAATTACAGATGCACATGTTTTTATTACCTCAGTAGCGACAAAACTCAGGTTAATGTGTTACCTAATTGCTAAGTAGCTGCTGTGTTTGGAAAATCTGCATGTATTTTAACAATATTATAGGTTTGGATAGACTGGCGAAAAAAAACAAAAAAAAAAAAACAATTTGAGTGATATGAGTGGCACTGATGGAGGTCCAAGCAAGATGTTAGTCCTCACATATCTAGAGGAGAGAGTTTTGGCCCTGATGGGGACGGTAAATGTAGAAGGAAGCAGTGGGGTAACTGAGAGAGGATTATCTGTAAGTATGTATGGGGTATTGAAACAAACTTACAAATTCCATGGATTCTTTATCAGATGTACATTTCACTTATTGTTGACTATTTAAACCATAATGACTATTTAATTGATTATTGTTTTTGTTCTTTTCAAAACAATTGTTTTATCGCGATGATACGCGATACATGGTCGCCTCAAAAAAATAATAATATAAAACAATTGTTTTGAAAAAAAAAATGTTGTGCGCGGTAAGCTCTGGAATTACCAGTCGAATTCGTAAAATTTCTTTTGCAATCTATAGCCCAACTCTTGGGGGAGGTTATAAGCTACTACTTGGAAACTTAATCCACTTATCTGCAACTGGGTCGCTATTAAGTGCTAGTGTTACATCCCTAATGCAGTCACTTATCGTTTGTTGTGGGAGGTAACAACTTTGACCTACAATGCGTTGATACGACCCCGTAGCAAAAAATGAAAGGGCACATAAAACCTAAAACGATAAAATAATGTTATAGGTATGTACCTAGAGTTTTGTTATAATAGGAAGAGGTAACATTATAAGTTTGTGTACGCATTGAATATATCACTAGCCAACATATAAAACTCACATGGCGTATACCAAAATAAAAAGCACAATTTACAAACCTTAATATGTAGAGGTAAATCTTTTGATCCCTTTCAGTTTCCAAGCTCTTTGAGGTCTGAACATAATTTCCAAAACAGTGTTTTCGTTAACCTATACTGTTTAATAAAATCTTCTTGGTTTATTTCCTCAACTTTAAGATTGTTGCGCATTAGCCTGTTTTTGTTTATCATTTCGCGCTGAAATTCATTATGCGGCGCCCAAAACATGTTTAATCCATGCATTTTATTAACACAACAATAAATATTTTTAATATTTAAGAAATAATAGCCTGTCACCAGCAAATTATTGATCGAAAACACGTAGCGATCGGATCGCAAATTTTGTCGATCTTTCTATCAGTGAACTGTCAAAAGTTGGTTTCCCGGTACGAAACCGGCTATTTCGTATGAAAGAATTCGACCGGTAATTGTAAACTTGTCGATTGTCACCCGCGACCGTGATCTAAAATGGCACTGATAGAATTTTGTAGTTCCCTGGTGTGAATATAGTCTATGGGTAGATACCGATCGACGAGAAATGTCAAATCCCATACATTTGCCTTTTGATGGGTTTGTCGATTGGTTTGTCGATGTGGCTTCCCGGTAGGACCCCCAGGCGATCGTCAATCACGCGAGTTATCACCGCTTGTTGATCAACCACTTGGAGTGCGGAATTGGCGAGATTTTTAGGTATCCTATGATTATTTAGAAGATGTCCCATTACAGTTTGTGCGACGCAGGGAGTTCACGGGCAAAGATAATACAACAAAGTGAAGTTTATGCACCATCACAAAATGTTAGAACTCGATCTCACAACATAGTCTTTACTGCCCCTGGACCTATTCGCGAAGGAAGGAACTGTTCTACTATAGTTGAGGCATGGAATTACATTTTTCCTCCAGAGATTATAGCAAAAATATAAATATAGTCACATACACAAACATCTATATTCAAAAGCATTGGGAAAAGTATAGTCGTCTTAGAGACAGCAAGTTGACAAATGAAATTGAGCTTCGTGCGGTTTTTGGGTTACTCTACTATATCGGACGTCTCCGAGGAGCACATTTGAACACTAAAGATCTATGGGCATCAGGATGTATATCAGATGCATAGCTACTGTCCAGAAAACGATTCCTGTTTCTTTTGAGAAGTATTCGTTTTGACGACATTGACACCCGAGATGACCGGAAGGCATTAGATAAATTTGCTCCTCTTCGCAAAATATACGAGGATTTCAATGCTAACATAAAGAAATATTACTCACTTGGACCACATGTAACTATTGACGAGAAATTGAAAACACGTGGCAGATGCCCTTTCCGTCAATACACCCCAAGTAAGCCTGGAAAATTTGGCGCTAAACTTCATTTGATGGCTGATAGCACAAAATATTATACTTACAACATAGAGCCTTATGTTGGTGCCAATGTAGGGCCATATAATTTGAGCAATTCTGCAGCTGATGTTGTAAAGCGCCTTGTTACTCCAATTAGAGGTTCTCACCGGAATATAGTAATGGACAATTGGTATAGTAGTTTGCCACTTTGCCAGGATCTATTACTTGAGTATGGTCTCACTTCTTTAGGCACAATAAGAAAATAACAAGCCACAGATTCCTGCAATATTTTCTGCAACCCAGAGAAGGGAAGACAACAGTTCTATGTTTGGGTCCCAGAATGATTGTAGTGTGCCAAGAAAAAATTAAGCCGTCCTATTAGTATCAACTGCACCATGACGCAACAATAGACCAAGAATCAGGCGAAAAAAAAACAGAAATTATAACAGATTATAATAGATACAAATGTGGAGTTGATGTTGTAGACGAGCTTTGCGGTACGTATTCTGTGTCCAAGGATTACAAAAAGATGGCCCTTAGTGATATTCTATGGTTTTATGAATATCGCAGGCATCAATGCGTACATCATTGCCAAACAAAATAAAGAGAATTCTGGCCAAATCTGTGATCCTTGTCGAGACTGCCTAAAAGATCTCGCCTTGGCGCTTATTTTACCTCTAGTCAGGCAGAGGCAACTAGTAACTAACTTGCCAAAAGAAATTTAAAAAAAAACATAGAATTAATAGTTGGGATTGAGGAACCAGTGGCCGAGGCTGCACCGTCAATTTCGTCATCCTCGCGTCAGCTCAGTCTTGTGACGAAGTCCTACCTACAGGTCATAAATTGAGCAGACGGTGTCCAGGCTCCGGAAGAAGAATCCAGGCTGAGTTCAGCTATGACCAGCTGGGACGTCTGTAGACGGTCGGTCTATGAAAGTACAGTATAATTAACTCACCAAATTAATGTTGGAACTCCGAACTTTGTGCGTCACTATTATATATTTTTGTAACTAACAAACTATTAGAAACACACACTCGCGATGTTAGCAATTTATCAAATGGCCTGCGGTACTCTGACCGCGGCCTATTTATGTAAAATTTGAAGTAATACGTCGACTTGTGAAATGCATTTATTTAAACTACCTGTCTCTTTTGCATTTTGCACTTTGGACTTTGGAAAAGGGTAATTTTAAATCCTAAACTATCCGTTCCATTTCGTGGACCGTCGTAAATTCCGTAACATAAAAAGTAACGTTCCGTTACAATCTGTACTTGAAAGAAAGACCGTAAAACCAAAACTTCTTGCAAATTTTGTTCTGCAAAGATTTGTAAAGAGCACACAATATCAATTTGTGACAATTGTTACCAAGAACGCAAGTGAAATAGCTTATTTTTATAGTTCTTACAAAATCTTTATAATATTTAATTAGAAAAAACATGGTTGTTATAAGTGATGAGGCCTGAAATGCTATAGAAAAGTTTTTATGGAATTGCTATTGGGGACTGCATTGGTAAACTTTTGGATTGTGTACAATTCAGGAAAAGAAAACCAAATATCAAAGAAAAGGTATACTGAGTACAGAGTGCTAATTAACCTATGGGTATGGGTGGGCTCTAACTAAGAAATCGACAAGACCAGAAGATAAGAAAGTAAGGAAAAATATGCATATTCTTCAGAGAGGTGACAAAAACCGAAAGTGTGCAGGTTGTTACAGCAAGTTAAGAAAACCCCTAGATAGGAGAAGGATAGAAGCAGGATCGTTAAGTGAAAAAAATTAAATCATCAATGTAACAAAGCTTTTTGTATAACTTGTTTTAACGACAATAATAAAAAAATATAAATAAATCAAATTGAGTAACTATGTTTTGATTACTTTGTCTAAACATTTCCCATCCCTATCGTTGTTTACGTAGGCCAGTTCAGTGCGATAAGGGGTTTAAAAAATGGTTTCACAAAAGTTAATTGATATTTTTCCATAGTTTCAAAAGTCCCAGATCCGGGCGAAGTGAGATCCAGATAGAGATAATAGACATAGAATGCTTATATCCAAAACCCTGTACAGTACAGTATGTCCCCACTAGAACTGAAATTTAAAAATGTTTCACGTCAAGAGGTGATTAAGGCCTTGTCCGCGTTGAAGTTAAAATAGGTGCTAGGTTCATTCAACCTTCAACGCACCAAAATAAAATGCGCAGAAATCGGCGACGCAGCCAGCGTGATAAACAATCAGTCCGAATCCGTAATGACGTAATTTGTAATGAGTGGGAAAGTATAGAACATGTTCCGTTAGGTTATACTTGTAGAAAGAATAGTTGATAAAACAATGATGAACAAGATATATAATAGTCGTGGGAAGGGTAAATGTGGCAGAGGGAGACCACAAATACTATAACCATATTGGAAAAGGGGCAGTAAAAATTCTACAGCATATATGAATCTATGAGATATAACTTTTGATAAGGCAAATAGAGACAAGTAACACTTTGTTATCACTGGTTACCCTGTAAGAGTACTAGTGTGAAGAAAAATAATAATAAATTTCTTTTGATTTTTCTTAAATCTATACATGTTATATATGTTTACAGTACAAATAACCCATTATAATTTTTAACACATACTATTCCTGTTTTTTGTTATGAGACATTTGCCCTTTTCAGGTTTCACACGAAATTCAACATACCAGGTGTCATTGGATATATAGACTGTACCCACGTAGCCATTATTTGCCCCATAGAGTATGAATTCCAATTTTATAATAGAAAGGGATATTATTCTCTTAATGTTCAAATGGTAAATTATATATTTTACAAGAATTACATTCTGAAAAACCTAATGATTGTATTGTAACCTAATATTCTCCTACGGGTTTGTGACGCTAATTAAAAAAATATTAATGTAAACCAAATTTGGAGTTTCTGATCTTGATTAAAGTCACAGAAATATACTTGTACTTTATAGGAATTGCAGTATTTTTTCATATAAATAAATAAAGCATGTAAAGGTAGTACTTAACTTTGCTTTATTTTTTATGTAATAAATATATATACATATAACAATGTAATTTAGGCCTGGGGCCGTCTAGGCGGTCTCGGGCGCCGTAAGGCACCTGTGATGATATGTATGTGACAATGTAATTTATAACATTTTAGGTGATTCAGGATATTCCCAGCGACTTTGACTGATGACTCCAATAGTAAATGCTCCACAGGGATCCAGAGAAGCACTTTATACAAAGAGGCATACATCTGCAAGACATTGTATAGAGATGTTTTGGCCTATTAAAGTCTCTTTGGCAGTGTTTACTAAAACATAGGACACTCCATTATCATCCAGTCATAGCTAGAAAAATTTTAACAGCCTGTAGTGTATTGCATAATATTGCAATCAGGGGCGCCGACTGCGTGGGTGCTCGGGTGCTCCAGCACCCACGAGAGATAAATAGTGGGTGCCGAGCACCCACGAGTATGAATATCAAATAGTATATTATTGCCGAGGCACGGAAAGTAGGGCATTGCCTGACGAGGCGAGATTGACAGCCGAGCGGAGGGAGGCTGGCAATTAACCGAGTTCAGGGAATACCTATTTCCGCTGAGGCGGAAATAGGTATAGTGCTTTTCTCAAGTAATGCGAGGAAATAATACAAGCGTGTGAAGAAAAAATAGTTTAATTAATATTAAAAGAAATTATTCCATGACATGAATTAATTATATTCCCTGGTATATTTCTCCCTCGATTTAGGACGAAGCAAGTTTTGTTTTACTAAACATGCTTTTTCTCTTATCTCAGACGGCGTACCGTTTATCTCCATATTCTTCATGCTTTAATCGATCGAACTCATTTTATTGTTAATTAATACTTGAAAACAGCATTTTATGAAAAACAACTAAGTTTGCCGTCAATATTTTTTCTTTTTAAATCATAAGAATTTAGAAGAAATTAAAAAAAAAACCTTGCGACGCCCTCAAATACCCGCGTATTCTGCGTGGCTGTATAGAATATTTCCTTGATGATCCTTCTCAGACTAGCATCTAGGTAGCACGTGAACTGTTATGTTATGATGGATAAATTTGTCGTTCGCAACCGTAAGGTACCTAAACCTGAAGAACCTTCCACTAGTAGTAGTAGTAGCTCTTCTCAGCTTAAAATAGGTCAAGACCGAAACGTTACTTCTGAAAATTTATGTTCAGAGAAGGAAGGACGCAGCTATAAAAGTAAGTGGCTATCAGTTTTTCCATGGCTACTGTATGATGGAGACACCGATAAAAGGTTTTGCGAAATCTGTAGAGAAACTATATCTAGTGGCATTTCTATGCCAAAAAAATCATCAAGAGATGATCCATTAAAGCATTCACTGAGATTGGTTTTTCATCATGAAATAAGGCTTTGGAAAGATATAAAAAGCAAGAAATGTCTAATGTTCACCGTTTTTGTGTTTTACACAAAGCCAATGCAGAACGTGGCGTCAATGTACACTCAATGTTATCAAAAAGTAAACTTCAAGATATGAAAACTGCTAGAACCGCCCTTATGAAAATGATTTCTACTCTTCGCTTTTTAATGACCGGAGGCCTCGTCATAAGGGGCCATGAGGATGAAAATTCAAATTATAGTCGGTTATTGAAGTTGCGATCAGAGGATATTCCCGAGTTAAAGTCGTGGCTCCAGCGCAGTAAATATAAATGGTTGTCACACGAAGTCACAAACGAACTGTGTACAATTTTGAGTCACGAAGTATTGAGTAAAATAATTAAACTAATACAAAATGCTATCTATTATTCTGTTATGGTAGATGAAACCAGTGATATTACCAATCATGAACAAGTCACATGTAGCAGCGGTTTGGCGCCTTGTTGGTTGCACAGAGATTTCACTATCCCTTGGTTAGTTGCTGCTAGGTGTGGTTGCCACAGACTTTGCCTCGGGGAGCTGTGCTAGGAGCGCCGCCGTATTATTATTGTAATTTCTGTATCCATAGTTGTAGTTTGTAGTGCATGACCTAGTTTAGTCTTAGTTTTAGTAAAAATTAGATGCCTGTAAATAAACGGTCCTAGTTTAGTCTTAAATTAAATACCATCACGGGTGCCTATTTGGCTCCCGAGAACCGTTTAAACGGCCTCAGGGTCCCAGCGGAGGGATTAACCTATCCTCATTTCGCCGATGGTATTCGGAGGCGACGCCTAACAAGTGGCGAGCTTGTTGCGGTGTTTATGATGAAATAGCCTCGTTGTATAATGCCTGCGGTCACCCATCCCAGGCCGGCCTTGTTGTCATCTGCTTAACCTTGTTATCAGTTGCGCAGTGACTTAACCACTAGGCTGGGGCCGCTTTTTTTCTTAGTTTTAGTAAAAATTAGATGCCTGTAAATAAACGGTCACCACAAAATATAATTTGGTCTTTTATTTAGGGGAAGACAATATAGTGGTGTTGTCAAACAAATGTAGGTTTACATTCTGTGGACTATAATATATTTGAACTGCTTAAACATCCTTAAATAAAATACAGTGCAATACACTATTCTCCTACTTACCACTCAGATTAAAATAATAAAATTGTTTTAATATTATTAGAAATGGTGATTTATTAAAGATCCAAAACTTCCTACAGGGGCGGTTAGAATCGAAGAGGAAATGGGATGAGCTAAGTCAAATTTTAAATGCTTGTGGTTCAGGGTGCAATAAGGCTCCTGAAAAATGGAAAAAGGTAATCTTCATTTGTCTTACCTTGTCTTTGCATGTATTGCACCTTTATTAATGTGCTGTATTCCAGGAAGTTAACTTTATAGACTAAGGACTGCAGATTTCTAATCCTTTTCTAATCCAATTGTATGTATGCACCAAGATTAATATTGTTCTGTTTGATATAATGTTTTGATATTATATAGTATAATAATTATAAAAATCATTTTATCAATACTTTTAATAATTTGTTAATATGAATTGCAGTGATATTGTGTTGATTTGTTGACTTCATAACTAATAGGTGTGGGTTTTACTCCCCAGCATGACAATGTTTTTTTTTCAATGAATGTTTCCCATATAGTATGGTTAGGGAAGGCTTTAATTGGCATTGAATAAAATAGTTGCAAAGATTAAGTATATCAGAATTTAAAATAATAATTTATTAATCATTTTAATTTTCTAAATACTCACATTTAGCATGAGATTTTATTATTTAACCTGGTGTTAGTCGCTAGATAATTTTATTTATTTATAATTTCAAAGAAATTAAGAACACACAATTTGCTAAAGTCACCACATTATTCATAGCTCCCATATTTAAACACATCCAGGCTGAGTGCACGGTATCAACTGACAGGCATGTGGGAGTGACTCTTGTTTCTATGCAGAAAGGTACCCAGTAAATTACAGATGCACATGTTTTTATTACCTCAGTAGCGACAAAACTCAGGTTAATGTGTTACCTAATTGCTAAGTAGCTGCTGTGTTTGGAAAATCTGCAAGTATTTTAACAATATTATAGGTTTGGATAGACTGGCGAAATAAAACAAAAAAAAAAACAATTTGAGTGATATAAGAGGCATTAATGGAGGTCCAAGCAAGATGTTAGTCCTCACATATCTAGAGGAGAGAGTTTTAGCCCTGATGGGGACTGTAAATGTAGAAGGAAGCATTGGGTAACTGAGAGAGGATTATCTGTAAGTATGTATGGGGTATTGAAACAAACTTACAAATTCCATGGATTCTTTATCAGATGTACATTTCATTTATTGTTGACTATTTAAACGATAATTGGTTGACTATTTAATTGATTATTGTATTTTTTTTTTTAAACAATTGTTTTATCGCGATGATACGCGATACGACGGAGCGCCTCAAAAAAAAACTAATATAAAACAATTGTTTTGAAAAAAAAAATGTTGTGCGCGGTAAGCTCTGGAATTACCAGTCGAATTCGTAAAATTTCTTTACGCATTGAACTAATATCACTAGCCAACATATTAAACTCGCATGGCGTTTACCAAAATAACAAGCACAATTTACAAACCTTAATATGTAGAGGTAAATCTTTTGATCCCTTTAAGTTTCCAAGCTCTTTGAGGTCTGAACATAATTTCCAAAACAGTGTTTTCGTTAACCTATACTGTTTAATAAAATCTTCTTCGTTTATTTCCTCAACTTTAAGATTGTTGCGCATTAGCCTGTTTTTGTTTATCATTTCGCGCTCAAATTCATTATGCGGCGCCCAAAACATGTTTAATCCATGCATTTTATTAACACAACAATAAATATTTTTAATATTTAAGAAATAATAGCCTGTCACCAGCAAATTATTGATCGAAAGCACGTAGAGATCGGATCGCAAATTTTGTCGATCTTTCTATCAGTGAACTGTCAAAAGTTGGTTTCCCGGTACCTAACCGGCTATTTCGTATGAAAGAATTCGACCGGTAATTGTAAACTTGTCGATTGTCACCCGCGACGGCGATCTAAAATGGCGCTGATAGAATTTTGTAGTTCCCCGGTATGAATATAGTCTATGGGTAGATACCAATCGACGAGAAATGTCAAATCCCATACATTTGCCTTTCGATGGGTTTGTCGATGTGGCTTCCCAGTAGGACCCCAGGCGATCGTCAATCACGCGAGTTAACACCGCTTGTTGATCAACCACTTGGAGTGCGGAATTGGCGAGATTTTCAGGTATCCTATGATTATTTAGAAGATGTCCCATTACAGTTTGTGCGACGCAGGGAGGTTCACGGGCAAAGATAATACATCAAAGTGAAGTTTATGCACCACCACAAAATATTAGAACTCGATCTCACAACATAGTCCTTACTGTCCCTGGACCTATTCGCGTAGGAAGGAACTGTTCTTCTATAGTTGAGGCATGGAATTACATTTTTCCTCCAGAGATTATAGCAAAAATATAAATATAGTCACATACACAAACATCTATATTCAAAAGCATTGGGAAAAGTATAGTCGTCTTAGAGACAGCAAGTTGACAAATAAATTGAGCTTCGTGCGGTTTTTGGGTTACTCTACTATATCGGACGTCTCCGAGGAGCACATTTGAACACTAAAGATCTATGGGCATCAGGATGTATATCAGATGCATAGCTACTGTCCAGAAAACGATTCCTGTTTCTTTTGAGAAGTATTCGTTTTGACGACATTGACACCCGAGATGACCGGAAGGCATTAGATAAATTTGCTCCTCTTCGCAAAATATACGAGGATTTCAATGCTAACATAAAGAAATATTACTCACTTGGACCACATGTAACTATTGACGAGAAATTGAAAACACGTGGCAGATGCCCTTTCCGTCAATACATCCCAAGTAAGCCTGGAAAATTTGGTGCTTAACTTCATTTGATAGCTGATAGCACAAAATATTATATTTACAACATAGAGCCTTATGTTGGTGCCAATGTAGGGCCATATAATTTGAGCAATTCTGCAGCTGATGTTGTAAAGCGCCTTGTTACTCCAATTAGAGGTTCTCACCGGAATATAGTAATGGACAATTGGTATTGTAGTTTGCCACTTTGCCAGGATCTATTACTTGAGTATGGTCTCACTTCTTTAGGCACAATAAGAAAATAACAAGCCACAGATTCCTGCAATATTTTCTGCAACCCAGAGAAGGGAAGACAACAGTTCTATGTTTGGGTCCCAGAATGATTGTAGTGTGCCAAGAAAAAATTAAGTCGTCCTATTAGTATCAACTGCACCATGACGCAACAATAGACCAAGAATCAGGCGAAAAAAAAACAGAAATTATAACAGATTATAATAGATACAAATGTGGAGTTGATGTAGTAGACGAGCTTTGCGGTACGTATTCTGTGTCCAAGGATTACAAAAAGATGGCCCTTAGTGATATTCTATGGTTTTATGAATATCGCAGGCATCAATGCGTACATCATTGCCAAACAAAATAAAGAGAATTCTGGCCAAATCTGTGATCCTTGTCGAGACTGCCTAAAAGATCTCGCCTTGGCGCTTATTTTACCTCTAGTCAGGCAGAGGCAACTAGTAACTAACTTGCCAAAAGAAATTTAAAAAAAAACATAGAATTAGTAGTTGGGATTGAGGAACCAGTGGCCGAGGCTGCACCGTCAATTTCGTCATCCTCGCGTCAGCTCAGTCTTGTGACGAAGTCCTACCTACAGGTCATAAATTGAGCAGACGGTGTCCAGGCTCCGGAAGAAGAATCCAGGCTGAGTTCAGCTATGACCAGCTGGGACGTCTGTAGACGGTCGGTCTATGAAAGTACAGTATAATTAACTCACCAAATTAATGTTGGAACTCCGAACTTTGTGCGTCACTATTATATATTTTTGTAACTAACAAACTATTAGAAACACACACTCGCGATGTTAGCAATTTATCAAATGGCCTGCGGTACTCTGACCGCGGCCTATTTATGTAAAATTTGAAGTAATACGTCGACTTGTAAAATGCATTTATTTAAACTACCTGTTTCTTTTGCATTTTGCACTTTTGCAAAGGGTAATTTTAAATCCTAAACTATCCGTTCCATTTCGTGGACCGTCGTAAATTCCGTAACATAAAAAGTAACGTTCCGTTACAATCTGTACTTGAAAGAAAGACCGTAAAACCAAAACTTCTTGCAAATTTTGTTCTGCAAAGATTTGTAAAGAGCACACAATATCAATTTGTGACAATTGTTACCAAGAACGCAAGTGAAATAGCTTATTTTTATAGTTCTTACAAAATCTTTATAATATTTAATTAGAAAAAACAACCAGTTATAAGTGATGAGGCCTGAAATGCTATAGAAAAGTTTTTTTGGAATTGCTATTGGGGACTGCATTGGTAAACTTTTGGATTGTGTACAATTCAGGAAAAGAAAACCAAATATCAAAGAAAAGGTATACTGAGTACAGAGTGCTAATTAACCTATGGGTATGGGTGGGCTCTAACTAAGAAATCGACAAGACCAGAAGATAAGAAAGTAAGGAAAAATATGCATATTCTTCAGAGAGGTGACAAAAACCGAAAGTGTGCAGGTTGTTACAGCAAGTTAAGAAAACCCCTAAATAGGAGAAGGATAGAAGCAGGATCGTTAAGTGAAAAAAATTAAATCATCAATGTAACAAAGCTTTTTGTATAACTTGTTTTAACGACAATAATAAAAAAATATAAATAAATCAAATTGAGTAACTATGTTTTGATTACTTTGTCTAAACATTTCCCATCCCTATCGTTGTTTACGTAGGCCAGTTCAGTGCGATAAGGGGTTTAAAAAATGGTTTCACAAAAGTTAATTGATATTTTTCCATAGTTTCAAAAGTCCCAGATCCGGGCGAAGTGAGATCCAGATAGAGATAATAGACATAGAATGCTTATATCCAAAACCCTGTACAGTACAGTATGTCCCCGCTAGAACTGAAATTTAAAAATGTTTCACGTCAAAAGGTGATTAAGGCCTTGTCCGCGTTGAAGTTAAAATAGGTGCTAGGTTCATTCAACCTTCAACGCACCAAAATAAAATGCGCAGAAATCGGCGACGCAACCAGCGTGATAAACAATCAGTCCGAATCCGTAATGACGTAATTTGTAATGAGTGGGAAAGTATAGAACATGTTCCGTTAGGTTATACTTGTAGAAAGAATGGTTGATAAAACAATGATGAACAAGGACACTCCATTATCATCCAGTCATAGCTAGAAAAATTTTAACAGCCTGTAGTGTATTGCATAATATTGCAATCAGGGGCGCCGACTGCGTGGGTGCTTGGGTGCTCCAGCACCCACGAGAGATAAATAGTGGGTGCCGAGCACCCACGAGTATGAATATCAAATAGTACATTATTCCCGATGCACGGAAAGTAAGGCATTTCGAGTTCAGGCAATACCTATTTCCGCTGAAGCAGGTATAGTGCTTTTCTCAAGTAATGCGAGGAAATAATACAAGCGTGTGAAGAAAAAATTGTTTAATTAATATTGAAACAAATTATTCCATGACATGAATTAATTATATTCCCTGGTATATTTCTCCCTCGATTTAGGACGAAGCAAGTTTTGTTTTACTAACAGTGCTTTTTCTCTTATCTCAGGCGGCGTACCGTTTATGTCCATATTCTTCATGCTTTCATCGATCGAACTCATTTTATTGTTAATTAATACTTGAAAACAACATTTTATGAAAAACAACTAAGTTTGCCGTCAATATTTTTCTTTTTAAATCATAAAAATTTAGAAGAAAAATTTAGTAGAAATTAAATAAAAAACCTTGCGACGCCCTCAAATACCCGCGTATTCTGCGTGGCTATATAGAATATTTCCTTGATCTGTTACATTTGTGTATGCATTTAACAGAATTTAAAAAGTAACACACAGCGGACATTAATGGATTTTCATATGTTCATTTTACTCCTAGGACAATAATGGACCACTTTCCGTGTTCAATTTTCAAACGTAATACTATCTTCTCCGAGTATGTTTGAGAAAAATAATTATCTTTCTCATCTTTTAACTAAATCTAAAGTAATACGCGCGCCTAGAAACAAAACTAGCCGCTCTCACGCACGCAGCGTGCCGGCTCGGCGCTCCCCGCCGCCGCGTCGCGCCACCACACTCGCCCCCGTCTTTGCCCCCGCCCCGCCCGCACTGCTCGCATCACACCATATACGCGCGCGCTTTCATTCCTTCTCAGAATAGCATGTAGGTAGCACGTGAACTGTTATGTTATGATGGATAAATTTGTCGTTCGGAACCGTAAGATACCTAAACCTGAAGAACCTTCCACTAGTAGTAGTAGTAGCTCTTCTCAGCTTAAAATAGGTCAAGACCGAAACGTTACTTCTTCGGGCTCTATAAAACGCCGTCAGCCACATCGGAAATTTTATTTGAAATTTTCAATGACGTGCTAAAAAGGTTTTGCCTTGATATCAAAACTTGCAGGGGTCTATGTACAGATGGCGATGCTAATGTTTCTGGAACGCATACTGGCCTTAAAACACGAGTTCAAGCTATCGAAACAAGGGCAGTTCATGTGCATTGTGTCGCACACTCCTTAAACTTGGTTGTTCAAGATACTATGAAAGACGTGCCGGCAATAAGAGATTTTTTAGTATTAATAAGAGAGCTCGTTGTCTTCGTCCGCATTTCACCGAAACGCCAAGCTTGTTTTGAATCCCTACAGGCAGCTGAGGATGCACAAAATCTTTCTCTACGGCCGTTTTGCACAACAAGATGGTGCTGTCGTATATCTTCTTTAATAACAATTCTCGACAATTATAGTGTACTTCTATGTTTTTTGAACAACACAAAAACTCAGAAAGATGATGCCGGTGCCAAAGCAAAAGGGTTTTTTAAAAGTCTTTAATCTTTCGAATCTCTATTTATCATTAACATTCTGAATAGAAATTCTTAGTCGTATTGAAGCTTGAAATGCTACGTTACAGAAGATATCTCTGCATCTGCAAAAAGCTGCCGATAATATTAATTCAGTCAAAGAAGTTATATTGTCCCAAAGAACTGACGAAAAATTTGAAAACGTCTGGAAATCTACTGTAGATTTGGCACTACAAGTGAACCGCACGAGTTTTCTAGTCCAGCTGACTTTTATCGAAAAATGTATTTTGAAGTGTTAGATAAAGTCATAGGTTGTATTGAATAGCGCTTTACTAAAGATACTATGGCACACTTGAACAACATGGAACTATTTCTTACTCAGCAGCAAAATAATGATACAAGCAGCAATTATGTGAAAAACTTTTATGGAGATGACTTTGATATGGATCGTTTGATTCTTCACCGAAACGTGCTTTTAGATATTGCGGAAACAAAAAATTACAAACTAAATAGTGTAGAGGATGTTGTTTCTTTTATAACTACTCATTGCCAAAGATATGATACCAGAAGTTATAAAATTATTAAAAATAATTTTAACTATTCCAGCATCGATATGCACAGCTAAAAGGTCATTTTCAGCATTACGAAAATTTTTTTGCATTACTATGACTGAGCAAAGACTTAATAATTACATGGTAGTGCATGTAAACAGAGAAATAGCAGATGATTTGGAACTTGAAAACATTGCCGACATATTTATAAATAGAGCACAATATCGTCAAAATACATTCGCATTGAATAAAAAATAATGTTTAAGATAAATAAGATCTTTATTAACAGGTGCACATGTCAAACTGCTGTGTAATATAATAAATTATCTTTTTTAAATATCTTGTATTTTCTTGTGTCTATTAAATAACAAAAATACATATAAGTGGCTAGGTATGTCATTAAAAAAGCTGGAGCACCCGCGGGAATTTTAAAAACTCGGCGCCGCGGATTGCAATAGATATATATGAATATTTTTAAGTTTAGACATTTTTATCCTTTTTGGCCTTGAAGAAATTTACAATAATATAACAATTATTATTCCATGGGTTGCAAACATTCCAAAGTACCATACTATCAAGTTGAATTAATACTGTAGGTAATTTAAAATCTAAAAGAACTAGCAACAAATTAAACATTTTGTAATTTTTATGCAATACACTCAAAGTTTATACAATTCCAGCAATGATGACTGCATGATCCTTTTAAGAACTTTGCTTTCCAGTCTACATTGTAAACACTCGGCGTTTGAAGAGCCCAGCCTAGTGGTTAAGTCACTGCGCAACTGATAACAAGGTTAAGAAGATGACAATAAGGCCGGCTTGGGATGGGTGACCACTTTATACAACGAGGCTATTTCACCGTAAACACCGCAACAAGCTCGCCACTTGTTAGGTGTTGCCTCCGAATACTATCGGCGAAATGAGGGCGGGTTAATCCCTCCGCTGGGTACCCTGAGGCCGTTTAAACGGTTCTCGGGAGCCAAATAGGCACCCGTGATGGTATTTATTATATTTAATTCAACAAATAAATATTATATTTTTAGATTGATCACATAATCTCTTGGATTACCCGCCGTGTAGCAGCACACAGGAATGTTAGAACAGCCGAAACAATCTTGCAGGACAATTTTAATCATCTATGTGCATGGGCTCACGATGTCGGATGAATAATTAATTCACAAAAACAAAGTTGCTTTATATACACTCACCATACTTAAAAACCAATGATACTCCAACTATAGTGGCCTACACGCATGACTGTCTACATAAAATATATTTAACTCCAAATAATAAGGGAAAAGGTATTTGTGAAAAACTTGAAAGTGTTACAGAACATGTATACTTAGGACTTACTATAGACTTAAAATTTCATTGGGCAAAAAAATTACTTGAATATGTATCCTGATTAAAAAAAAACAAAACAAAAGATATACCGACTTAAGCAAATAATAATCAAAATAGACCCTAGAATATTTTTTTTTCTAAGACCTGGACAACATGTACTCCAATAGTTGCAGTGGATAATGTTTGAGAAATTGTTAAAAATCAAATGTAAAATAATTTTAAAATGTACCTAACTTACCATGTCAGCTGCGCTCACATAAACCGCTCAGGTTTTTGAGCGCAACTTATAGAACAAATCTGTTACCTAGAACTTTTGATGTGAATAAATAAATAAAATAAAAAAATAGAAATCTCTTGGATCTCTTGGTGAAGAATCTGGAAGTGACAGTTAATACAATATTCCTCTTTCGGAAATAACATCGAACTATTTCTACTAATACTCTTCCTCTACCCCTGCCTCACTCTTAAACTATCCCCTTATTCCCATAACCTCTTTCACTACACCCATACCGTCTATTCCAACCCCAATAACCTCTTTCCCCTACCTTAATTTCAATACCCCTATACCCATTTCTACTCCTCCCCCTACCAACTTCCCCCACCATCCTACTAAATTCCCCCTCTTTCCTGCCGATTTCCTTTACCACACTTCCAACTTCCCCCATCACCCCTACCAGCTTCCCCCACTCCCACAACTTGTCATTATTCTGCTCCAATCCTATCAACTGATTTTGGACTCTGGTAGGCTGCATAATAGTATAATTCTCCATAACACATTACTATTCACTAATGGTATAGGTAAAGAAATTGTTAACTTTTTTAATAACCAGTTAGACCATTTTTCAATTAATTACTGCATGCCCCAGAATTCTTATAAAAACAATTTGAATTATTATAATAACTATTTAACTAAAATCTTATAACTCAATGAGTAATATAGTTATAATGATAGGAAATGGATTCAATGCAAGTAAAAAGGATTTAATTTATTAAATTGATCTTCTATCTGGACTCGGGTTAAGGAATGTCACCTTATGTGCATTTCCATATTCAAAACAATATACCCCTAAACAGAATAAATATTTGCATAATTTAAGCACATGCATTTATAATGACTTGTTAATATTGTTTACAGAATATTAAACTACCTAAAAAGGTACTATGTAACATTGCTACATTGGTAGCTAATAATATTTTATTTAGTATTAAGTCTATATCATCATATAGCAGTTGTACTAATAGTGATATGGATACAATAAGACAACAGAGATGAATTAACTTTAATTTTCACATATTTAAGAATTCAATTATTGAAAATTAAAGTTAATTCATCAAAATGTCAAAGCTTCTCTGGCAAAATTCTTGACATTGAATTATTTATTGAGAAACATGATTTAGACTTGATTTGAAATACAGAGTCCTGGTTATTAATATTAATAACTTAGTTGCTAGTTTTTTTAATAGAAATTAAAAATCATTTAAATACAAAGAACGCAAGGATATTGTAAAACTATCAGTTGAACGTGTTTGTGAGATCTCATGTGCAGAGATGGATACCTACATTATTCTATATGTATACAGTCTAGTTTAAGCTATTAATATAATGGAGGATGTTTTGTCAAAAATCTATGATTTGAATAAACATTTTATTATATAAAGGGGACTTTAATATAGATATCCTAATAAATACCAGCGATAAACAAAAACTAATATCACTGTTTAATTCTTTTAATATAAATTTTATCACAGAGGGGAGGGAGACCAGACGGCTGACACATTCCTCTCACAAAGATTAAGCTTAATTATATGGAGAGGAAATGTAGCCAGTGTTCTGGGCACAATGCCGCGCGTTCTCTGTGGGGATATTTTCGAGTAATTGGTACTTTTTTCTTTTTTATTTATTTTAGGAATTTAATTAGTTTTAATTCTTTCATGTATAACGTTTTCATGAAACCGACTAGAATTACTTCAACCGGCTAGGTCTTGCATAGATAATATTTTTACTAATTGTTCTTTTTGGAGTAGCTCTGTTATCACTGGGGTCCGTTCAGATCATAAATGTTTATTAGTTAGCTGTCAGTCTCAAATTAATCCTGTAAGCAAAATTATTAAGGCTTTTAACAGATCATAGACTAGAAACGTTTAATAATAATATATCAAATGTCTACTTTTACATATAATAGTAATAAACCAGACATCACATACTCCAATCTAAATGAAATAATAAGTCAAGAATATAATAAAGTATGTAAAATAAAGACCAAGAAAATAAACAACAAATTAAATTTTGCTACCTGAGCTACAAAAGGTATTAGGATAAGTAGGGATACTCTATATGATCTATATGACAAGAGATCCTATACTTCTGATCATAATTTCCATAAACATGCTAGGGATTCAAAATTATTTAAAAAGGTTTATACCTTAGCTAAATCTATTTATATTGTTAAGTATTTATAAGTTAAAATTTGTCTAGAAAATTATAAACACTGAAACCGGTAAGAATATAATTAGCCAAAATAATCTCTCAATTAGACAAAATGGAGTTATGATTTCGGAAAAAAAAAACAAGTATCTGAGTTATTCGAAGAATTATTTGCGTATATCCCTGTACAAATCACGAACTCTATTAATCAATTCATCAGCTTGTGCTGCTAAAAATTTTTAAACCGATATTTAAAAAAAACAATTACTTATAATTTTAATTTTAAACATGTCACAAGATATTATTAAACACTTTAAAAAGTTAAATAAGAAGCAAACAGAAGATTTATTGGGGCTATCTATAAGAGCTTTAGAATCCACACAATAGGACCGGTATTGACTGATATTTTCAATGGGTGTGTTAATGAAGGATTTTTTCCTGACCTCATGAAACACAGTAAAATAATTCCGATATTCAAGTCTGGCTGTAAGACTAATCCAAATAATTATAGTCCAGCAGGCCAATTACGCGTCAATGAGATAACACACATAGAGCAAGAAATCAGCTTATTATGACGTCACAGAGATTATGGTTCTTCCAAAACCGGTGGAAAACGGCGAAACGACGCAAGCGTGCGAGGCACTTTTTGATATTTTTTGTATGGAAACAGCGATTACACTGGCTTAGTTAGCAAGCAGCAGCATGACGTTTATATTATTTAAAAAAAGTTACTATTATAGTCACTTTATTAAATTTTATGTGTTATAATTTTTTATTCTAAAGTTTCACAAAGCCAACTTGTTTTTCCTTTTAGTAAGTATCTATATAAATAAAAACTAAAAAAAAAAACATTTACTTAAAGACTAAACTTTTAGATTTATGTTTAATTTTATATTCATCTTCATAGGATGGCTCGATTGGGACTAAAATTCGAAACAACTTATAGGTTGGACTATAATATGTTTAAAGCTTTGGCGGACGAGTTGAGGCCGCTTATACCTCATGGTAATACCAGCTAGAGCCTGTCTGTGGAAACAAAAGTGAGTACTTACCTACTTTAAGTGTGTGTAATATTTTTATACATGGTTTCAAAATCAAATATACATAATATTCATATTTTTTTATTCCATTAAGATAATTCTATAGTCTAATACATATAGGAAACCTTAATTGTTCAAGTAAATTAATTGTAATTTTTTTTAAGGTTCTCACAGCCATTTTATGCATCTGGTTCCTATCAAAGAGGTATAGGCCAGAGCCTCAACCATGCAATAGCCCAACCCACTGTTTCAAAAGTAATGAAACAGATGCCCTCAATAGTCCGGAATTGCTCCATAAGTACATAAGATTCCCCCAAAATGAAAATGAAAGAGGATATAAAAAAAAAGGTTTGTGTGCCCATCAAGTTCATACAATACAGATTATTTTTTTATGTACTTACCTATTGTACAATATTGATAATACTCTATGGACGCTAATTTGTGTTCATGACTGTCAAAGTCGGTTTTTTGTAATAGGAAGATGGTGTTTTGGTTCTAAAATAATTTGCGTTAAAAAGAGGTGTTTTGTTACGTAATGTAATTTTGTGCGTCCTTCTAGATTATTTGATAGTAAATTGAATTGTGTAGTGTTTCGTTCGCCACGTATTAGGCGCCTACAAATAATTGTCAGATTTGTCGCGTTGTATTGTTGGTTTTGTTGTACCATGTTTGGATAAAATCATAAATTCATCCAACGGTACACCTTTATTTATTATAATTTTGACCTTATGTGACTTGCCTATGCTTTGCTACCTTTCTTAGGGTCAGGCAGGTCAGGTTAGTTGTATAATATTCCTAGTGTAGTTCCAACATAATTAAGTAGGTTTTTTTAATTAAAATTAAGTATTTTCCTTATTATTAGGGTTAGGTAGGTAAGGTTTTGTAAATTGTTTTATGTTTGTTTTCCCTTAGTAAGGGAAATTAAAACTTATTTTAACAACAAAACTAAAATTTTATTTTGACTTGTTGCAAATATAAAACTTTATTTTGTGTATTTTGTTAAGTTAATTTTTTTATTTTAAATTAAAATTGTGTTCATCTACTTATTGTAATTATGTCTGTCAATAAGAACTCAATGAAGATTAAGGCTGTCTTAAGGTGGCTTACACCCACTGTGGATTTGGTAGACAGACCCAACCGCTTCGCTGCTCTTTTGGTGCGGTTCGAAAAGATCCCAGAGTATGAGCAAGACTTAAATAGGGCCTTTGAGGAGTTTTTAGTTTTGAACTCCGCAGAGGATGAGTTCCATGCAGCGTTCACTTGTGACTATGACCGTGCATTGGTGCTCATAGACACCATTACCGAGAAGGTTCGCGGGATAAGTCGCTTAAGATGGACTCCGAGCCTTCGCCAGTTGTTTCTTCTCCCGGGCTTTTGAGTAAGTTACCTACCCTTGACCTCACACCATTTGACGGACGACTTGATCCCTGGGTAGGCTAAACCTGTTTGGTAGACTTGTGCACGGGCGGGGGGACCTTACCTCCAGCCAGAAGATGGCATATTTGTTGTCCTCGTAGAGAGGACAACAAATATGCCATCGAGGCTCGTGGCATCGTCCAACACCTACCCGTGACAGACGAAAATTATAAAATTGCTCGTGAGCTTCTGACCAAGCGGTATCAAAATATTAGGCGTTATATACGTGGTGGCCTAGTTGGTTAGACCTTGGACTTAAAAACGCTTAGGTCCCTGGTTCGAATCCCGATGTGTACCAATGAGTTTTTAATTAAAAAATGTATGTACATTTGTTTGACAACACCACTATAGTGCCTCGGAGAGCACGTTAAGCTGTCGGTCCCGGTTTCACTATACCAACTTGTGAAACTGTTTATAGATGGGTTATTGAGTCTATCCAAAACATCGCGACGAGCTAGCCACTTATTCGGTGTAGACTCATACCATCGGCTACAACGAGGTGGGATTAAAACCCCTCCGCTGGGTACCCTGGGGCCGTCTAGGCGGTCTCGGGCGCCGTAAGGCACCCGTGATGATATATATATATATATATATCTTGAACCCGTTGATGATTGCAGTGAATGCCTTGCCGTGTCTTAACCTCGATCCTTTTTTAACTATTTAATATTAACTAAATTCTAAAATATTTCTTCTATAATAATCACAAACTATTGGATTATATATTTATACTTTTTTTTATTCTGAACACTAAGTATTTTTTTTTATGGTAACACAATTCTGTTGACAAATTCAAAGTCACTGTGAGTTATAATAACTAAGCGTCTTCTACCTTACAATGAAGGATAAAATTAATTTAGGGTATTTGTATATTTATCAGTTATATATACAAGTGCTACTCCCTGTTCCGACTACTATATAAATAAAACTTAGTCAGAATACACGGTGACATTCTCAAACGGTTAATTAAATGTTGTCGCTGTGCCCCTGGACGTTCAAGTAGTAAAGTGCCTCCCGATAAATTCTGAACCTAACTAACTCCTGGTAAGTGATATACGCATACACACCACATTCTTTCTTCCCACACCTGTCTAAAGCATAGTCTGAATTCTTCTCGTGTCTTACACAGAGCTCTCGGCTACACATTCTATACTACCACTGCTGCCTATCTACTACGCTTGAGGGTTGTTACTTCTTCTTTGCCACGGAAGGCCTCAGAAACGATACTTTTCCCCCGTTTTTAAAACATTTTTGGTTACTGCTCCACAACTATAGGACCTAGCGTGATATTATATAGCCTATGTTACTTCTGAATAATGCAGCTTTCTAATGGTGAAAAAATTATTGCAATCGGTCCAGTAGTTTTTGAGTTTATTCATTACAAACATACAAAAATACAAAAATACAAATCTTTCCTCTTTATTATATTAGTATAGACTTAACATATAGCTTAAACTCTCCATGTGAGCCAGTGTTTAAAAATTCTACTACTTATCTGCCTACTGCTTGGTTATATACTCTACAAGCCCTCTCTTACTACTGCTACTCTACTCGAAGTGTATGGCGCTCGTCTACTCCTTTCTGAACATCGTCTCACACTGCTAGTTCATTACAATAAATCTTTAGGGTCTTGGAGACCATGGTTGTGAGAATGTCTGGGTGAATTAAAAGGCTTCACCCACACCCTGAACTTTTACTTTACTTGCTGTAACCATTATCTATCTTTGTAGAATTGTGTAATCTTAATAAAACTTAAATCTAAACTAGTCATTAAATCTTGTTAACCTAATATTTAAATATTTAAATTATTGTTTTATAATATAAATTATAGTGCAAGTCATAACTGCAGATGACAAGCATTCCTTTGTAAAACACATTAGTATTAGATACCTAGCTTATAATTTGTAGTACTGTGACAGCACAAAAGTGCCAGCTCACCACTCTCTTTATTCTCTCTTTATTTATATTTTTGTATACCTTTTAATAGTTCACTAGCTTTCTTTAACCTTTACTTTTGATTTACTTACTTTAATAAATATATGATTATACCTTAATTACATAACTGCATTTGTATTTAATCTCCTCTTAGGCTGCCTTTAGGACTTCTGTTTTATTCTCAGCACTATAAAGGTTACCTTATAAGAGTCTCATTAACAATCTATAACTACATTTTTTACCTACCTATGCTTTACTGCTATCTAAAAGCTGAGAGCAGGGCAAAAGTGTTATAGACTTTTAACATATAATCTACGCTAATCAACTGTTACTCGTATCACATATCTTAAAATGAAGATTAAAATGTATATTTTTGACATGCATAAGATTTTTTGCATAAGTTTGCATATTTAGAAGTTATAGGGTTTTAACGGAAAAGAGACGCTCTACTGTAAAATTACCAACAAAATTATCATTAGCCTTTCTTTTTGGTATATTAATTCAATGCACATTTTCGAGAATGTGTATCTTAGAAATTTGGTCTTCGACAACTGGGGGAGTAATTCAGGGATATAAACACGTGATGGCTACCATTTTAGCATCCTTAAATAATTTGAAAAATGTAAATATTGAGCATTTAGATAGTAAGGTCTTAGGCATATGTAAAAGTATTGATAGATACTGGAAACTTGTTTCTAGGAGTAAATCAATATTTTTAAATAACTATAACGATTGGTTAGGTTATTGAACATGTAGAGATGTTAAGGAATGTCGAGGAGAGTATAAGAACTAGAGAATCAACCTGGGCCTTAGCGTGGTCGTCCTAAGAAAAGTTTCGATGAA
This sequence comes from Monopis laevigella, assembly GCA_947458855.1. Taxonomy (NCBI): domain Eukaryota; kingdom Metazoa; phylum Arthropoda; class Insecta; order Lepidoptera; family Tineidae; genus Monopis; species Monopis laevigella. Next base: position 12,173,931 of record OX381594.1, on the reverse strand, counting down.
CTTTCAAAACGCTTAGCTGTGAATACTCTTCTCGATTAGACGCATCAGCTGTAAATACTCTTCTCGCGTCACAATGAAAGTGTAAATTGGTGTTCTGGATTTTTTTTTGTAATATTTTGTGTTTTATATTTTATAAGTGTGTTTAGTGTCCATAATATGTCATTAAGAAAAATATTTAGCGAGTAGCCATACTATTTCAAGTCCACACTGGACAATAGTAGTCACTATATCGCGATATTTTGTATACACTTATTACAGTTTGATGACTTGATATAATAAAGTAGTTTTGGGATTAAGCTTAGTGGGTGTGGTAGTGGACTGTAGTTACTATGATTCCACCAACTTATTGTTTTATTTGCAGAGAACTGATTCACAATAAAAAAAATGTTGGGACAATATGATAACCAGAAGAAAGGCTCTATTAAATATGGAAAAAAGAAAAGAATGAAGACTGGTCCCCACCAGTCTTCATTCTTTTCTTTTTGCCAGTATAAGTCGCCTTCAACTGATCCATTCACTACTGACATATTACCAGATCAGACTGATATAGAGTTAAGATTTGTTGTGGATAGTGATAGCCAGGATCTACGAGTATATACTCCAGCAGGTAAAAAAAGTGTATGTTCCAATAAAGGTGTAACTATTACCTGTGTGATCAAAATGTTCAACTATAGTTTTTGTTATAAATAAACAAAATAATTACCTACTTACCCAACTTCAGCTTTTTTAGGCAGTTACAAATTGGGTATTTTTAAGTCTAGAGTAAATAAGCACTTACAGAGTAAGCATGCTTAAATTTGACCTTAACAATGCTTTGTACATCAGGATGTCTACACAATACAATATAATAATAGAACATAAAATAATAATATAACTATGTGGAGTGTGTTATGTTACTCCTTTTTTTATCACTCTGTGTATCTAATTTTTACATAATGTATTTTTTATATAAAATCGTAACTTACATTTTATAATTGATACCTTATTTAATTTATAGTAAAAGATGTCTACTTTAAGATGTGTTAAATTTATAACTGTGTTGGCTCTTTGTAGAAAAGAATGCTCAACAGCCGCAGAATCCACAGCTTGAAGAGATCCCGCAGGTCGAGATAGCTTATGAGGAGATTTGACATGAGGAGATCCCACAGGCAGGCAGGCAGAAGAACTCGGGACCCACCCAGTGTCAAGATCTAAATTTAGGTAACGGTATATTTTATTTATTATAATACTTTATTGCACAAAATTACAAACAAAATGTACGTGAACTTCGTGCACACACTTTCCATCGTATTTATATTCACTCCTACCTATCTCCCAAAATTAAACTGGCCTCCTGAATATTGAAAAGAGGGTTCAATATTAAGGTACATGCTTATGAAGTAAAAAATATAACTTCATTGCTACCTAGTAGATCTCTTCCTGTAGATAAGTGGCAACATGTGTTAAAACTCCAACTGGCAGAACCGAATTTTGGTATTCCTGATAGAGTAGATGTATTGTTAGGCGCTGAGATTTAAACACACACCGGCAGAATTAGCGGAACACAAAAAAGAAGATTTGACACTCCTCTTTAGCAAGTCCCAAACGTGTTCAATCGGATTCATATCCGGGGACCGTGCTGGCCACTTCATCACCGTAACACCAACATGGTTAAGGTATGCCTGTACTGAGCGAGCACTGTGAGTCCAAGGATTATCCTGCATTAAAATAAAGTCGTCACCAATAAATGGGGCAAATAGCACAACATGTTCCTCTAAAATTTCCCTGATATACCGATCAGCATTCAGATTCCCGCCGGCGACTACCACTAACTCCGTGCGAGCTCCTAAACATATCCCTCCCCAGACCATAATTGAGCCGCCGCCATATGCCACTGTATTTTCAAAATTAGACTGTAAATAACGCTCTCCTTTGCGTCTCCATACTCGCTGCCTTCCATCAATCTGATTTACAGAATTCTACATTTATCAGTGAAGAGAACCTGTCCCCACTCGTCAAAGTCCCAATGATGATGTTCACGAGCAAAATATAGTCGGTTGGTGCGGTGGTGTCTCTCAAGTTTTGGTGCTTTGGCAGGTAGAAATGAGCCTATACCAACTTCCTCGAATCTTCTGCGAACTGTCCGCTCACTCACTCTTACTCCTCGAACCTCCTCCAATGCATTTCGGGCCTGCACCGCCGTAAGTCTCGTGTTCCGACGAACTTGAAGTTGTAGAAAACGGTCATCTCTCCTTGAAGTACACCTTTTCCTGCCTTGTCCTCTTCTCCTCACTAGAGAATTCATCAATCTGTACCGTTTGATGCTACGATGAATCGTTGATAACGATCGACGAAGTGTTTCAATCGATCTGTAGGATTGGCCATTTCTTCTCATTTCATTTGCCCTGATGATTTCTGATAGCGTTAAATCAGGCATACTTAGATATTCGTAACTTACCAATAAGTAAGAAAACACAAAAGTCTCATAAAACTACAATATAATGTTTTACAAATGGAATTTATGAACTTTACGAAAATGGAAAATCTACTTCGAAGCAGTCGATAGAGATGTATGAATGAAAAATTAAAACAAACGAATGAAAAAAATTACTGTTGACATTTTCAAATTAGAGGTTTTTAAAAAATATATGTAAAAAAATATAAAAAAGGAATGTAACGGGCCAGTGCTACGAAAAAGATATTAATTCTTCCTTTTTTTTGTGTTCCGCTAATTCTGCCGGTGTGTGTATTAGCAGCTACTAGCATTGATAATGACTAGATAAGAGAGGATCCTACTTGTCCCGCAGCATTAAATACCAAGGTGGGTTAGATTTTATCAGGCGAAATGGATGTAGGAAAAGCTCATGTGAAAAGAAAAATGTTAATATGCATATGCAATATGATGATAGAATATTAAAGCAGTATTGGGAAATAGAAGAACGTTTCCCCAAGACTTGTATCTATCCCTACATACCACGAGGTGCATTTCAAGAGAATGTCACCAGTATAGATGGCGTTGACTTCACTGTGGTAAGCTGGAAAGACAACAAGCAGGTGATCTTGTCATCAACGTATGTTGGTGCAGAACTTGTCGGTGACAAAAAAGAAAAAAAGAGACTCTGATCCCATGTCCTAAGCTAGTAAAGGAAAACAATGCACATATGGGCGGGGTTGATCTAATGGACTCGTATTTGGGTAGATACAGAATCCGGATAAAAAGTAGGAAGTGGTACCTACGAATGTTTTACCACCTTGTGGATTTATCGCTTATAAATTCATGGATTTTGTATAAAAAGGTTTAACAAGCAAGTGCAAAAACCTAAAGAGATTCCGAACCTGGCAGACTTTCGTTCAGAACTAGCAGACACCTTGTGTAAATATGAGACGCCAAAAAATATTAGAGGACGTCCTAGCAACAGCAGCATTGAAGTGCAGCCACCCACCAAAATGTACAAGAGCAAACCTTGTCAAGTTTTGCCATCCAGAGACGTCAGGTTCGATGGCGTTGGTCACGAACAAGCTAGGACCGAGACAAGAATGCGTGGCATGCTACCAACTTGTTCACTACTTAGTATCATTAAGTGTAAGAAATGTAACGTAAGATTGTGCTCAAAAAGACAAAAAATTGCTTTAGTACTTTTCACATATGTTCGTAGGTATAATTTTAATGCTAAATACATATAGTATCGAAAACGGTACAATGTATATTTTTTTTATCAAAATAAATTGTTATTTTTCCTATAATAAATAGCCATTTTTCCTTTTTTTTTTTTTTTATTAGTTACATCATGCATTTAAGGGTTAAGGTAATTTTTTAATTTAGTAATAGTTTTATTTTTTACTATTTCATATTTATGTTTTGAATGTTTCTTTAAATAAAAAAGTGTATAAATTCATAATACATACAAATATTTAAAATTTAAGTTTTTTTTAATGTAGTACCTACTCAAAATAAGCATTTAGTAGTTAAATAACTTAAAAACTATTAAAACTAAAATACCAAAATTTTTATGTTTGGAATCTGTGTTTTTTTTTCAACACAGCCAATGCAAGAGACACCTTCAACAGCACCATCGCCACAACCACAGCAACAACAACAATCATTCCCACCTATAATAACACCGCCACAAATGCAATTATCGCCACCTATTCAACATACACAAACATCTCAATTTTAAACACAATATAAAAAAGAATTATCATCTCAACAAGAAAAAAGAAAACTATCATGGTCCATCAACGCCACTTTGAAGTTAATAGAGTACTGAGAAAACCTGCGCTACATACAATCCTCGTCTATCGATACGCAAAAGAGCGGCAGCCTTGAATCTCACTAAATCAACAGTAAAGCGGATTTTGAAGGGTTTGAAATTTCATCTCTATAAAATTCAAATTGTGCAAAAAAAAATCGTAAAATGTGGTCGTTTTCCGTTAAGGCGATAATCCGTTTTTTTTTTGTCAGACAGTCGTTGATTTTGAACATTGAATATGGTGTTCCGGAGCGATGAAGCACATTTCCATTTAAATGGTTATATAAATAAACAGAATTGTCGCTTCTGGTCACCAAACAATCCCAGACAAAAACATCTGACACTTCTTCACAGCCAAAAAGTAACAGTATGGTGTGCCCTGTCAGTGAACGGATTCATCAGGCCTTATTTTTTTGAAGATGGTAGATGTCGAACGATGACTGTTACTGGTGATGCGTATCGACAAATGATAACACGTTATTTTATACCCCAGCTTCAAGAACATCCTGCATACAGTTCACGGACGTGGTTTCAGCAGGATGGAGCCACTGCCCACACTGCAAGAGCCACCATGGACCAACTTCGAGACTTGTTTCCTCGAAAATTTTTATCCCGGTTTGGTGATATCGCATGGCCGCCACGATTACCAGATTTAACCCCCATGGATTTTTTCCTGTATCGGGTATCTTAAGAGCAAAGTTTACATCAGTAATCCAACGAATATCGCTGAGCTCAAAGAAAATATTGACCACGAAATTATGAAAATTGATCCTGCCTTGCTCTGACGTGTCACGCAAAATACAATGACGAGATTCCACGAGTGCGTGCAACGTGATGGAGGTCATCTCGAAGACGTAATTTTTAAAAACACAGAAGCTCTGTGTGTTTTTCTACTAATTACTTATTCGAGTGAAGTTAAAAGTCATTGTTTCTAATACTAGATAACAGAGAAGTCGGGTTTAAGTCTAAATAAATCTTTCATAAATATAATCAAAGACTAACTGAGATGAAACCCTATTTATTGGCCAAAGCCACTGAAAAAAAAAGGATTATCCATCAAGAAAAATATAAATGCAACCGTTCATTGCACCTAGTATTCCGGCTTAAGATGTATACACGGTTATAAGATGAAGGAAACACGCAAGCAGGTAGAGCATACCATATTTCACTAGTACAACAGATTTACAAATCATTATTTTTTAAAGTGCGGGTTAATATATCTACCACAGTATGCATGCCTTTTAAGGATGCCTACTGTGGCAGATGTCAGATAAAAAGTAATAATAATGGAATACCATACGGGTTGTCAATGGCGCCAAAAGTGTTTTTAAAAATTATGAAAGAAGTTGTAACTTATCTAAGTTATGAAGGATACACGTGTGTAGTATATTTAGATGATATATTATGTAAAAGCTTTATAGGATAAAAATAATATTATCATTTATTATAAATATAAAAATGATAAAGTTTGTGAAAATAAAATAAAAATCAGTACGTTGTAATACTGGCAAGTGGCAACCTAATACGCTTCTATTATAACAACAACTGTCAATGTAAAAAGTAGAAAATTAAATTGATTGTTTATTCTCTCCGCCGAATACTGCGGCTCTGTTAAGATGTGTTTTACTATATAATATAAAATTATATCTTAATATGTTTATTAGTTTCATTAATATAATTCTAATTACATCAGTGGTTAGGGGCCCAGAGCCCAGAGTTAGTGTACTATAGCCTAGTGTTACTAAAATGCTTTGTGTGTGTTCGGCGGATCACGTAGTAAGTGAATTTTAAAATATATTTTGTTTTGTTTTCCTGAAAAATGGAAGAAAATCATAATAATGTGAAATATGGGGCGGAGCTTCTGAGTACCATCAAGGTGTACCATCAAAGACAAAGAGGGGTATCCAACCTGGAAATTTCAAATGAAAATGTTCCTTATGTTTTTGGTTAGCTATAGTCGGTTATCCGGAAGCGGATCAGACGACTGAGGCTGAAAATAAGAACAAAGACATGCGAGCGATGACTTCGATGTGCTAGACTTTGTTACAAGGTGCAATTAATCAAGTGCGGAGCTGCAATACTGCTGCCGAGGTATGGATATCATTAAATAACGCGTACGAAAATAAGAGTATGGGCAGGCGTATAGGATTAGAAAGGAAATTGTATCGCCTGGAATTATCTCAATTTAGTAATATCGAGCAGTATATCAATGTTAAAATGGAAGTACTACGTCTACCTGATTGAAGATGCTTCGATCGCAGCTATAATGTTGGGCAGTTTGACTCCAAAATACGAACCGTTAATAATGGCTATTGAAAACACCAATGTCACTCTTAAGTCAGAGATTGTAAAAAGTTGTTAACTGAGTGAGCAGTGTAAATATGGTGTGAATAGCGATGCCGCGTTGGCTACAAACTATAATAGATATAAGAAGAGTATAGTTTGTTATAAATGTAACAAACCGGGACATAAGCATCCGGACTGTCCATTGTTAAAATCAGTTTTGGTTCGTCTAGAGCTGGGCGCGTTGTTGCGGGAGCTGCCGAGGGAGTGCGGTGGCGGTTCTAGTGGCGCTGCAACTAGTGATAGTGAAAATGTATTTTGTGTTCGTAAAAGTGATAATATCAAAAGTGACCAGTTAAGGGCGTTAGGATCTGGTATAACAGACCCTGAGATATGGTACGTGGACTCTGGCGCTTCGGCGAATATGACGTCACGTAGAGACATATGTAAGATTTGCATTGGGTAATGAATCCCAGCGGTCAATATAGGAAGTGATATAAATTATACCTACTCACGTTCTACTTATAAAATTATATAGGTAGGTAAATAAATATAATATAAAAATGTACCTAATGTAAAATAGAAATGAAAAGCAAGTTTTGTTATATATTATTTATAATGTAAGTAAACATTATATCCGGAAGTGGATCAGACGACTGAGGCTGAAAATAAGAACAAAGACATGCGAGCGATAACTTCGATGTGCTTGACTTTATTACAAGGTGCAATTACTCAAGTGCGGAGCTGCAATACTGCTGCCGAGGTATGGACATCGTTAAATAACGCATACGAAAATAACTGTCAAAGTAAAAAGTAGAAAATTAAAACGATTGTCTTTGTTTATTCTCTCCGCCGAATACTGCGGCTCTGTTAAGATGTGTTTTACTATATAATATAAAATTATATCTAAATATGTTTATTAGTTTCATTAATATAATTCTAATTACATCAGTGGTTAGGGGCCCAGAGCCCAGAGTTATATTTTAGTGTAATATAGCCTAGTGTTACTAAAATGCTTTGTGTGTGTGTTCGGCGGATCACGTAGTAAGTGAATTTTAAAGTATATTTTATTAAATTCCCGTTTTGTTTTCCTGAAAAATGGAAGAAAATCATAATATTGTGAAATATGGGGCGGAGCTTCTGAGTACCATCAAAGACAAAGAGGGGTATCCAACCTGGAAATTTCAAATGAAAATGTTCCTTATGTCTTTGGTTAGCTATAGTCGGTTATCCGGAAGCGGATCAGACGACTGAGGCTGAAAATAAGAACAAAGACATGCGAGCGATGACTTCGATGTGCTTGACTTTGTTACAAGGTGCAATTACTCAAGTGCGGAGCTGCAATACTGCTGCCGAGGTATGGATATCGTTAAATAACGCGTACGAAAATAAGAGTATGGGCAGGCGTATAGGATTAGAAAGGAAATTGTATCGCCTGGAATTATCTCAATTTAGTAATATCGAGCAGTATATCAATGTTAAAATGGAAGTAATCACAAGATCTTGCGGATATAGGAAAGACTATTGAAGATGCTTCGATCGCAGCTATAATGTTGGGCAGTTTGACTCCAAAATACGAACCGTTAATAATGGCTATTGAAAACACCAATGTCACTCTTAAGTCAGAGATTGTAAAAAGTTGTTAACTGAGTGAGCAGTGTAAATATGGTGTGAATAGCGATGCCGCGTTGGCTAGAAACTATAATAGATATAAGAAGAGTATAGTTTGTTATAAATGTAACAAACCGGGACATAAGCGTCCGGACTGTCCATTGTTAAAATCAGAAGAAAAGTTATAAGGTTCTGGTTTTGGTTCGTCTAGTGCTGGGCGCGTTGTTGCGGGAGCTGCCGAGGGAGCGCGGTGGCGATGCTAGTGGCGTTGCAACAAGTGATAGTGAAAATGTGTTTTGTGTTCGTAAAAGTGATAATATCAAAAGTGACCAGTTAAGGCCGTTAGGATCTGGTATAAAGGACTCTGAGGTATGGTACGTGGACTCTGGCGCTTCGGCGAATATGACGTCACGTAGAGACATATGTAAGATTTGCATTGGGTAATGAATCCCAGCGGTCAATATAGGAAGTGATATAAATTATACCTACTCACGTTCTACTTATAAAATTATATAGGTAGGTAAATAAATATAATATAAAAATGTACCTAATGTAAAATAGAAATGAAAAGCAAGTTTTGTTATATATTATTTATAATGTAAGTAAACATTATATCCGGAAGTGGATCAGACGACTGAGGCTGAAAATAAGAACAAAGACATGCGAGCGATAACTTCGATGTGCTTGACTTTATTACAAGGTGCAATTACTCAAGTGCGGAGCTGCAATACTGCTGCCGAGGTATGGACATCGTTAAATAACGCATACGAAAATAACTGTCAAAGTAAAAAGTAGAAAATTAAAACGATTGTCTTTGTTTATTCTCTCCGCCGAATACTGCGGCTCTGTTAAGATGTGTTTTACTATATAATATAAAATTATATCTAAATATGTTTATTAGTTTCATTAATATAATTCTAATTACATCAGTGGTTAGGGGCCCAGAGCCCAGAGTTATATTTTAGTGTAATATAGCCTAGTGTTACTAAAATGCTTTGTGTGTGTGTTCGGCGGATCACGTAGTAAGTGAATTTTAAAGTATATTTTATTAAATTCCCGTTTTGTTTTCCTGAAAAATGGAAGAAAATCATAATATTGTGAAATATGGGGCGGAGCTTCTGAGTACCATCAAAGACAAAGAGGGGTATCCAACCTGGAAATTTCAAATGAAAATGTTCCTTATGTCTTTGGTTAGCTATAGTCGGTTATCCGGAAGCGGATCAGACGACTGAGGCTGAAAATAAGAACAAAGACATGCGAGCGATGACTTCGATGTGCTTGACTTTGTTACAAGGTGCAATTACTCAAGTGCGGAGCTGCAATACTGCTGCCGAGGTATGGATATCGTTAAATAACGCGTACGAAAATAAGAGTATGGGCAGGCGTATAGGATTACAAAGGAAATTGTATCGCCTGGAATTATCTCAATTTAGTAATATCGAGCAGTATATCAATGTTAAAATGGAAGTAATCACAAGATCTTGCGGATATAGGAAAGACTATTGAAGATGCTTCGATCGCAGCTATAATGTTGGGCAGTTTGACTCCAAAATACGAACCGTTAATAATGGCTATTGAAAACACCAATGTCACTCTTAAGTCAGAGATTGTAAAAAGTTGTTAACTGAGTGAGCAGTGTAAATATGGTGTGAATAGCGATGCCGCGTTGGCTAGAAACTATAATAGATATAAGAAGAGTATAGTTTGTTATAAATGTAACAAACCGGGACATAAGCGTCCGGACTGTCTATTGTTAAAATCAGAAGAAAAGTTATAAGGTTCTGGTTTTGGTTCGTCTAGTGCTGGGCGCGTTGTTGCGGGAGCTGCCGAGGGAGCGCGGTGGCGATGCTAGTGGCGTTGCAACAAGTGATAGTGAAAATGTGTTTTGTGTTCGTAAAAGTGATAATATCAAAAGTGACCAGTTAAGGCCGTTAGGATCTGGTATAAAGGACTCTGAGGTATGGTACGTGGACTCTGGCGCTTCGGCGAATATGACGTCACGTAGAGACATATGTAAGATTTGCATTGGGTAATGAATCCCAGCGGTCAATATAGGAAGTGATATAAATTATACCTACTCACGTTCTACTTATAAAATTATATAGGTAGGTAAATAAATATAATATAAAAATGTACCTAATGTAAAATAGAAATGAAAAGCAAGTTTTGTTATATATTATTTATAATGTAAGTATACATTATATCCGGAAGCGGATCAGACGACTGAGGCTGAAAATAAGAACAAAGACATGCGAGCGACGACTTCGATTGCTTGACTTTGTTACAAGGTGCAATTACTCAAGTGCGGAGCTGCAATACTGCTGCCGAGGTATGGACATCGTTAAATAACGCATACGAAAATAACTGTCAATGTAAAAAGTAGAAAATTAAATTGATTTTCTTTGTTTATTCTCTCCGCCGAATACTGCGGCTCTGTTAAGATGTGTTTTACTTTATAATATAAAATTATATCTAAATATGTTTATCAGTTTCATTAATATAATTCTAATAACATCAGTGGTTATGGGCCCAGAGCCCAAAGTTATATTTTAGTGTAATATAGCCTAGTGTTACTAAAATGCTTTGTGTGTGTGTTCGGCGGATCACGTAGTAAGTGAATTTTATAATATATTTTATTAAATTCCCCTGTTTTGTTTTCCTAAAAAATGGAAGGAAATCATAATATTGTGAAATATGGGGGCGGAGCTTTTCTGAGTACCATCAAGGTGTTAAGAGACAAGGAGGGGTATCCAACCTGGAAATTTCAAATGAAAATATTCCTTAAGCACGAAGGTCTTTGGTTAGCTATAGTCGGCAATCCGGACGCGGATCAGACGACTGAGGCTGAAAATAAGAACAAAGACATGCGAGCGATGATTTAGATGTGCTTGACTTTGTTACAAGGTACTAAAGTGCGGAGCTGCAATACTGCTGCCGAGGTATGGACATCGTTAAATAACGCGTACGAAAATAAGAGTTTGGGCAGGCGTATAGGATTAGAAAGGAAATTGTATCGCCTGGAATTATCTCAATTTAGTAATATCGAGCAGTATATCAATGTTATAACGGGAGTAATCACAAGATCTTGCGGATATAGGAAAGACTATTGATGATACTTCGATCGCAGCTATAATGTTGGGCGGTTTGACTCCAAAATACGAACCGTTAATAATGGCTATTGAAAACTCCAATGTCACTCTTACGTCGAGATTGTAAAAAGTCGTCTACTAAGTGAGCAGTGTAAATATGGTGTGAATAGCGATGCCGTGTTGGCTACAAACTATAATAAATATAAAATGAGTATAGTTTGCTATAAATGGAACAAACCGAAACATAAGCGTCCGGACTGTCCTTTGTTAAAATCAGAAGAAAAGTCTAAAGGTTTTGGTTTTGCTCGTGCTGGGCGCGTTGTTGCGGGAGCTGCCGAGGGAGCGCGGGCAAGAGGCGCGCGCGGCGGCCGCGGTGGCGGTGCTTAGTGGCGTTGCAACAAGTGATAGTGAAAATGTGTTGTGTTCTTAAAAGTGATAATATCAAAAGTGATCAGTTGAGGGCGTTAGGATCTGGTATAACGGACCCTGAGGTATGGTACGTGGACTCTGGCCCTTCGGTGCATATGACGTCTTGTAGAGACTGGTTAAGTGATTTTAGTTTAAGCAACTCCGGTAGACAGGTATTCCTAGCGAATATGATACTGTATGTACGCAGGGATCAGGTATTGTAAATATATGTATGAAGCCGCTGGTAAAATCAAGTTCTTTAAAAACGATGAGTATCTAAAAACTGCTATCACATGAACATGTCAGACAATAAAGTTAAATCTTCATAAAACAATGCATTGTCTGCGCCCTACTAACGCATATCTTCATTATTTGCATTGCTTGCTTGCTATATTGGCTGCATGTTATTTAGGTGTGGAGACTTTAAAAGCAATACAAAAAGGAAGGCTGCTAAAATACATATTGCTTTAAGAGGGAGATTGCATGATGAACTACCACCAGGGTGGTTCATAATGCACCTTTAAACTTACAGAGTTTGGGGACAAGGTACTAAAACTGATACGTCCTCAAGAAACTTTTAGAACTGCTATGCATGTCTTTATATGTCAAACAATAAAGTTAATTCTTCATAAAACAATGTTTTGTCTAAGTGCTACTAATGCATATCTTCATCATTTGGATTGGTTGCCTGCTTTATGGCCTGCATGTTATTTAGGTGTGGACTGACCTAAAAAGCAATACGAAAAAGAAGGCTGCTTAAATATATATTGCTGCAAGAGGGACTGGTGGGGGTCCATCATGCACCTTTAAACTTACAGAGTTTGGGGACAGGGTACTAAAACTGATACGTCCTCAAGAATTTTTTAAAACTGTTATCACATTAATATCTCCATATGTCAAACAATAAAGTGAATTCTTCATAAAACAATGCATTGTGTTTAAGCCCTACTAATGAATATCTTCATCATTTGCATTGCTTGCTTGCTTTATTGGCTGCATGTTATTTAGGTGTGGAATGATCTAAAAAGCAATACGAAAAGGAAGGCTGCTAAAATTTATATTGCTTGAAGAGGGATCAGCTAATTAATTTATTATTTTAAAGATATTTCTAGATAAATTAATTCATTATTACAGAAAATACTCACTTATATGCTTTACAAAATAATTCAACTGACTGGGACCGAAACAAATGCAGCTGAAATTACTGCCTTTATTTGAATGTTCATAATGATAGCTGTAACCCCTCAGGCAGATTTTGAATTATAAAGTTATGGCCCTTCAAAGATTTAAGAAAATTTACATGATCACGATAACTTTGCTGCTGCTAAGTATGGGGAGCTAAACTTTGATTGATCGTCTGCACAAAATTCGACCTATGATGACCATACTTAATCAGTACTTTCAAGAAAACTGCGTTCAATCTCAAAAACGGTGTATAGATAAGAGTATGGTTAAATTCAAAGGTCGCATTGTTATGAAGCAGTACATGCCACAAAAACCTATAAACTATTTTATAAATTTCGGTAATGGGCGTAACTCCCAAACAAACACTAAGTGTCTTGCCCGACAATTTACCTATCAAATATTGTAAAATACGACATCGCATTTATGAAATTTGTACTGCTTCTTTTCAGTAGGCATTATTAAAAATATATGAAATAATGAAGCAACAAAACAGAAAATTAAATTGTTTCTGAACTGTTACCCTGCAATTGGAAACCAACAATCATGAACATAAAATATAAAATCCGGAACGAACATATGACCAAAACATATATAGGCGCAGAATTCCTATGCGGCGCGATGCGGTTATTAACATTTAAATAAATACAAAAAAAAACAGGATCTGCGAGACAGCTCAGTATGTTCTTGAATATTGGGTTTTAAAAATAACACCGGTAAACCCTATCGGCGGATAAGGAAAAGAAATGGAGGGCTTCACCAATATCCTGAATTCTGCACAAAACCATCCAAATAACCGAGTAATCCAGCTTCACATTTATATTCCTCAAAAGGGCAGATGTGGTTGCGGTTTCAATAAAATGCGTTACTTTTCAAAATATATACAGTTCTACATGCTACGAAGCAGTAAGCGAAGCAGCAGTCTTCCACTTGGCCGAACGACGTGTCACTAGGGTCCTAGCCAATCAAAAGCCTCGCACGTCAGGTTAAGGAGATCGGATTGGTCAATAAGTTAATAGCGGGAATTCAAATTAGTAAGGCGTTAACCGAAAGAGCATACCGTAATAATATACATTATAAAGGTTAGGTATGTATGTGATAAATCACGCCATCCAACACAGGGAGAATTGGCAGCAGAAATGTTTGATAATTCTAATCGTGAGTGGAGTATTTTTGCAAGAAAGATATAATTTGCAATATGAGTATTATGAGTTAGTGGTGGGTCTACTTATTTTTTGTTAATAAAACGGCTACTTATTTTTTGTTAATAAAACGGGTTATTAAAAATGTAACCATTTATTCTTGTAAATAATTATTATTTGAAAAATTTATGATGAGCATAAAAAAAACTTGCCTTCATACTTCATCCAGGCTTAGGACTGGCTGCTTGTAATATAGGGTGACAGACAAAGACAAACCTTTGTAAGACCCCAGTACAAAAGCAGGCGTACTTACAAGTCATAACATTACAGTTTTTCTGTACACTATTTACATTTTTTTAACACTATACAGGGTATGTATAGTGTTAAAAAATTGTTTACATTTTTTTAAACATTTTTTTAACTCTGTATTTTTATTCCCTTAATATTACAAACAATACACTATTACAGTTTATTAACAATTGCTTTTTGGTCTACTTAGTTTTAATTTTATTTACATTTAAAAAAGTTTATTTTTGCACTTTCGAACTTGTTAGCCGTGTGCGGCGATCACTAACTGTTAAGCCCGTTTTATTAAAAATTCGCTCTGATGGCACGGACGTTGCCATTATATTTACGTGCTCACGGAATAATTTTGATAAGTAAGGATAAGTCAAACGGTGTTTACGCCACAATTCCAGGAGGCAAGTCCAACTTCCATCAGTTTTAAAAATTGGCATGCGTCGTCGTTTAAATACGTGTCTATTTCTTTAATGGCCTTGGACATAGGTGTTCTCACTTTTGTATTTCTTGGTCAAACTCATTTAAGATCGACCACGTTGAAAAAGCACCGTGTGTACGGATGGTTAACGACGCCGATGTCTCATTGGTACCATCTTGGTTTATCGCCGATGTTAATATTCCCTGGAAACTTTTTTTGCATTATTAGCATAAACAGAGTTTGTAAAATATTTATTTTATATCGCCGGTCTAAAAATGTACATACAGCAATGGTCCCACTTTTTTCTATATTATTAAATCTTGTTATAAGTCCGGTTTTTAAAGTTTCAATTATTTCATTTGCTAAATTTCGAAAAAATAATTCTCGGTCAACTGTTAAGTCATTTTAATACAAATAAATTGTTACAGATCAACAACACGGGTTTTACAAAAGGAAGAAACACAACAAATGCCGGTACAAGTTTGATTGCGGAAATAACCGATGCTTGGGAAAATTCTCAGGACCTCGTTGGTGTTTTCTGTGATCTATCTAAGGCGTTTGATTGTGTTGATCATCAAACTTTGTTAGATAAGTTAGAATTTTATGGTATTCGCGACTTAGCTTTAAATCTATTAAAATCTTACCTTTCCAATAGAACTCAGGGTGTTAATATTGATGGCTGTCTATCCGAAGGGGCCATTGTAAAGATGGGTGTTCCGCAAGGCTCAATTTTAGGACCATTCCTCTTCCTGGTATACATCAATGACCTTCCACATATGGTTCAGGAGATGGCGCAGATAGTGCTATTTGCTGATGATACATCTCTACTGTTTAAAGTTAGTAGAAAAGATAATATATTATCATTAGCAAATGACACTCTGGAAGTGGTTTCGAAGTGGTTCACCGCGAATAATTTAGTTTTAAATGCTAAGAAAACTAAGTGTCTAAAATTTACGCTCCCCAACGTAACTGGTATTAATTCCACAGTGAAGTTAGGTGGTACTGATCTGGAATTTGTTGACTCCACTGTGTTTTTAGGGATCACGGTCTATTCCAAACTACAGTGGAAAGCTCACATAAATACTCTATCCAATAGATTGAGCTCTGCTGCATATGCAGTCAGAAAAATCAGACAATTAACTGATGTTGCAACAGCCAGACTAGTATACTTCGCCTATTTTCACAGTATAATGACGTATGGTCTTATAATGTGGGGATCCGCGGCAGATTTTGATACTATATTTATTTTACAAAAGAGGGCTATTCGGGCAATATATGGCATGAAAGCTCGAGATTCTCTCCGGGAAACATTTCCTATGATTGATGTATTGACACTACCATCTCAATATATTTATGTGAATTTATTGTACGTCAAGAAAATTTAAGTATGTTTAGTAAAAATGGCGACAGGCATAATTTAAACTTAAGAAATATAGATAAAATTGATATTCCAAAGTTTAGACTGCAAAAAACTAATAAATGTTTTGTCATTAACAGTATAAGGTTATTTAATAAATTACCTAAAAGTATTATAGATTTAAGTGAAATAAAGTTTAAAAATTGGATAAAACAAACATTAATCCATAGGGCTTACTATAGAGTTAATGACTATATTAATGATAAAGATGTCTGGACCCGTTCTGATCTGCAATTGAGGTCTCACAACTAGTATAGCCTTTTCAAATGAGTACCCTAGTAGGTATGTTAAATCTGATATTGTAATAACTTATTATTACTTAATTGATTTTTTATTATAAATTTATCTTTGGATAAGGTATACCTTATCCAAAATCTTATCTTATGATTACTTATTTATATTTATATTATGTAGGTACTCTGTTATTATATATTATTATTTAGTAAAGTGCCTGTACTCTTTAGTATTTGCAGTTCTGTACATTGGTACAGCAACCAATTGCTAAACTGTTAAATAATCTGCCATAGGGTGTTTTGCGCATGCTTTTAGTAGGGTTAGAGCATTTTATGTATGCTGCGATATGCATATCAATGGCTAATGGCAATGGCAACAACTACAACCTCAATGGCTATATTCCTCTGTTAGTTTGTGTGAAGCACCAGAGTTTTTTACTTGCTGGTACCTTTTTCTCCGGGGTGTCTCCGGAGGGATCGACTTTACAACTAGTGTTTACGCCCTTAAAGATACCGATCCATATAACTATGTTAATGCGATTGATGGTCATTTAAAAATATCTACAGCCAATATAATGATATTATAAGAACTAATATTTAAGGCGTGGATACGGTTGGTGAGGTCGGTCGCCTCGGTGGCACCCTTGTATGGCAGATGATAATCGGAAGGTCAATGGAATCAGCTAACCACCTAGTCTTACACTAGTTGGTTATGTAGCGTGCGTTCGGTTGGTTGGTTTTTTTAATACTTTTATTTATGACACATTTTATTAATTAATCTATAATGGTTATATATATATATAGCAGCCTAACCAAACGCACTCTAGACCTTATTGTTAAAACTTTTTTTTTTTTGACTATTCATAAATATCTGTAAAGATTTACGTGAAATAAATAATATTTGATTAGATTGATTAAAATTGATTTGTCTCAGTCTATCACAGTTCGTTAGTAATATTCTGGTCATCACTATTACTGAACTGGCAGTGACATATTTTTCGCCACTCACAGAATTTTGACCAGGTCAGAACAAAATGACCACTCCTCATTTGATATAATGGGAAGGTCGGCTCTCACCACAGCGACTGTCGCTTTTATAAAAGATTCAAGTTCGACAAATCCATCAATCATGTGATAACACGAATTCCACCTAGTGGGTACTTCTTGCTTTAGGCGTTTGGGCATACACTCTGGATCTGTATCTTTTTGGGCTTTTAATAGTTTTGCCAATGCGGTAGAACTGGTTTTAAAATACCTTACGATTGCTTTTATTTTTTCGAACATGTTTTAAGGCTTGCACTATTAAGTTCAAGGTATTTGCGTAACACCCATAATACTTCCACTTGAGTTCACGCACCGCCTTCTTAATATTGGTAGCATTGTCAGCAACAATAAAATTTATTTTATTCTCCACATCCCATTGGTCATCTCGACCAATGCAGCTTTAATGTTGTCACTTGTGTGACATTTGTCGAATATGCTGCAGGTTAGTAGTATAGAAGACATTTTGAACTCCTCTGTAACGTAATGTCCAGTTACTGCCAAATATGATTCATTGGCTCGAGATGTCCATAAATCAGCGGTAAGACAGATTTTTGTAGTGTTTGAGCTAGCCAACAGTGCTTTAATATTTTGTTTTGTATTTTCGTATAACGCCGGTAGTAATACATTGGATATTGTTTTTCTTGTCGGCAGATCATAGCCAGGTATCCAACTGGCATTTTTTTTATCCTCGACCAAGGAAAATGGTTGATAACCGTCTATAAAAAGATTTAGTAAATCATGATCGACAATTCTTTTCATTTCATTAGACTTTTTTTTTAGTTTAATATATACTTCAAACATTATTGATACATATATACACACACCGTCAGAATTAGCGGAACACAAAAAAAAGGGAGAGTATAAAATAGTTAGCTTTATTTTTAAACAAATAATAATTAAACATGAAACAACAAATAAATTAATATCTTTTGACATTAATTTGCAACACCATACTTAAAGTTTAATGAAAAAAAAACTTGACTAAACAAAATGCATTTTTCTTAGATTTTGTAGTGACAGAGAAACAGTTGAAAATTTTAGATTTTATGACGGTATAAAATTAATTAAATGAATGTTTAATAACGAGTGTTTCCCCCCCGTACCCTGATTAAGGTTTCCATCCGTCTAGGCATGCTGCGAATGATGTTGTCAATGATTTCTTGGGGTAACCTCTGCCATTCTTCAACTAATGTGTTTTTCAGCTCGCCCAGATTGTTAGGAGGTGGCATTCTTGATTTAACACTCCTCTTTAGCAAGTCCCAAACATGTTCAATCGGATTCATATCCGAGGACCGTGCTGGCTACTCCATCACCGTAACACCAACATGGTTTAGGTATGCCTGCACTGAGAGAGCACTGTGAGCCCGAGCATTATCCTGCATTAAAATGAAGTCGTTACCAATAAATAGGGCAAATGGCACAACATGTTCCTCTAAAATCTCCCTGATATACAGATCAGCATTCAGATTCCCGCCGTCGACTACCACTAACTCCGTGCGAGCTCCTAAACATATCCCTCTCCAGACCATAATTGAGCCGCCGCCATATGCCACTGTATTTTCAAAATTAGACTGTAAATAACGCTCTCCTTTGCGTCTCCATACTCGCTGCCTTCCATCAATCTGATTATATTAACAGAATTCTACATTAATCAGTAAAGAGAACCTGTCCCCACTCGTCAAAGTCCCAATGATGATGTTCACGAGCAAAGTATAGTCGTTTTGTGCGTTGGTGTCTCTCAAGTTTTGGTGCTTTGGCGGGTATAAATGAGCCTATACCAACTTCCTCGAATCTTCTGCGAACTGTCCGCTCAGCACTCTTACTCCTCTAACCTCCTCCAATGCATTTCGGGCCGGCACCGCCGTAAGTCTCGTGTTCCGACGAACTTGAAGTTGTAGAAAACGGTCATCTCTCCTTGAAGTACACCTTTTCCTGCCTTGTCCTCTTCTCCTCACTAGAGAATTCATCAATCTGTACCGTTTGATGCTACGATGAATCTTTGATAACGATCGACGAAGTCTTGTTTCAGTCGATCTATAGAATTGACCATTTCTTCTCATTTCATATGCCCTGATGATTTCTGATAGCGTTAAATCAGGCATACTTAGATGTTCGTAACTTATCAATAAGCAAGAAAACACAAAAGTCTCATAACACTGCAATGTAATGTTTTTCAAATGGAATTTATGAACTTTACGAAAACGGAAAATCTACTTCGAAGCAGTCGATAGAGATGTATGAATGAAAAATTAAAACAAACGAATGAAAAAAAATACTGTTGATATTTTCAAATTAGACATTTTTTTTAAATATAAAAAAGTAATGTAACCGGCCAGTACTACGAAAAAGATATATTAATTCTTCCTTTTTTGTGTTCCGCTAATTCTGCCGGTGTGTGTATAATTGATTTGTTTCATTGTAATGATGTAAATAAATAAAACAAAATTTTAAAAAAAAAAAGATATATTTAATGATGATAATAAAAAATAAGGTTTTTCTTTAAATTATTCAGATCACAAGGGAACTGTAAATTCTGGAATGAGATGAGATATGCACGAATTACCGCCTCAAAAGCTCATGAATACTGCTTAACATCAGTTGGATGCAAGGTCACATGCAGTGCTCTTAGAAAAAAAAACCTGATGGAGTTTTGGTGGAATATTTCTTAGGTGCCTACAAATTTAAAGACAAATTCGCAGTTAAAAGAGGTGGGTACTATATTAAGAATTTATTTAATATGTCAACTTTATACAGCTTTAAAATAATAAAATTCTGTGAGTGGCGAAAAATATGTCACTGCCAGTTCAGTAATAGTGATGACCAGAATATTACTAACGAACTGTGATAGACTGAGACAAATCAATTTTAGCAAATGAAATTATTGAAACTTTAAAAACCGGACTTATAACAAGATTTAATAATATAGAAAAAAGTGGGACCATTACTGTATGTACATTTTTAGACCGGCGATATAAAATAAATATTTTACAAACTCTGTTTATGCTAATAATGCAAAAAAAGTTTCCAGGGAATATTAACATCGGCGATAAACCAAGATAGTACCAATGAGACATCGGCGTCGTTAACCATCCGTACACACGATGCTTTTTCAACGTGGTCGATCTTAAATGAGTTTGACCAAGAAATACAAAATGTGAGAACACCTATGTCCAAGGCCATTAAAGAAATAGACACGTATTTAAATTACGACGCATTCCAATTTTTAAAACTGATGGAAGTTGGACTTGCCCCCTGGAATTGTGGCGTAAACACCGTTTGACTTATCCTTACTTATCAAAATTATTCCGTGAGTACGTAAATATAATGGCAACGTCCGTGCCATCAGAGCGAATTTTTAATAAAACGGGCTTTAGTGATCGCCGCACACGGCTAACAAGTTTGAAAGTGCAACAATTAACTTTTTTAACCACCATACCATTTCTATATTTTTTATTATCTGAACCAAAATTACTTTAGCGCCCTTCAGTACATTTTTACATTAGGAATCTTATGCATTGAATTGAGGTGTCCAGAAACCAGAAACCAGGAAACTCATTCCTGCCTAAAGATACCGATTTTTAAAAAATCGAACATCAACTTAAATATTATGAGAGAATAAACTCTCTTGATATGTTCATTTATCGCACTAACTGTTGGAATAAAGGATGATAATTTTGCGGCACTGTTTTTTGTTGTAGCTTTTATAAAACTTTCGTAACGCATCGTTTCGAGATAAACGGAAAAAAATTGTACACGTCGCAATTTATTTGCTTGCACATCATTAGCAAGTCCATACGCCAACATTGTGCAGTATCTACTACCTGCTTCTAAAATATCTTCAAGGTCAGATGAACTATCTAGAAATTTTTGTGCTTCAAAAATTTTATTTTATGAAATAGAAAAAAAAATGAAATGCAGAGGGGCAATGCGTTAAGTATTTTAAACATGTGCGCAACATCGGGTGATCTATCAAAAATATTTTATTTTGTTAGTTTTATATTATATTTTTTGTATATTTTATTGAATAAAATTTTATGAAAAAATTAAGATGTCATTTGGTTTTGCAAACTTATTTAGATACAAAAAGCTTATTTTGACCAATTTATTTTTCTTCATACTTTAAGAGGCTTAAGACTGTCAACCTCGTTAGGTAGATATATATTGAATTTCAATTAAAAATAGAAGATTCCTTCGATTAAGAAAGAAAAAAACAATCCAAACACAAATCTAGGTTGGCGTATTTAAAAATAATTGGCTATTTAAATTGATTTAAATTTTCACTGTACATTATTACTAATAGTTTACGATCACTTTGAGCATGTTTCCTTCTCGTAAACGGGTATTTACAATATTTTACATGCGCTTAGGATATAGGATACATAAAGGAATTAGCTTTGACAATGTGATATTCTTTTCTGCACTAATTTCTTAATTAATTAGTTATGTTTGTAAAATAAGTCATAATCAGATCACTTCGCGTTAATGCGACTGTAGCTTTGACTGTGTCTTTAGATCTTACTCGTAACATACGGGCTAGCATGTCGTGTTTTGAGTTCAATCTTGTGCAAACGTCTCGTTTTAATTTGATTTGAGGCAAATTTAGTTGTTTTTGCATATCAAAAAGTTTTTTCTGAGACCTTTGTCACAATTGTATTTAGATGAATTAATGCAGCCTGGAGATTAATAGTATGAGTGAGACACGGTAATTGTCGCCAGTTTCCGTGTCTGATTGCTGCTGAAATAATAGCTGCATTGTCACTAGGAATCGCCGTTACTAGGTTGAATATTTTCCATTCAATTATTATGTGTTTCAGGAAATCGCACATATTAACAGTGGTATGGCGTTCTGAATATTCAATGCAGTTGACCTAATTGCATACCCTTTTCATTGCAGCAAATGAAATGAATAACAACTGCTATAAAGCTTTCATTATTAATAGATGTCAATCCGTCTATATACAAGTAAACCGCACCCGCTTTCCCTAGTTTAGTTTTCGCTACTTCAAGAGACTTGCCGTAAAGTTTCGGCGACAGACTTTCTGAAAGAGTTTTTCTCGTAGGCAGAGAGTACCCGGGACACAACATTGACACAAATTTACGGACAGGCTTGATAATCTGTGCAAAATCCCTGATAGATGACTGTTTGGGTAAATTATTAGTAATAGGAGCTGGACGGGTTTCTCTGTTACCAACGGTGTCATTAGACTGTATTTCCTCAGTAAGATTCTCATCTAGTTCCTGTCCTTCCGGAATAGTGGGGTGCCTAGTTTTCATATGCCATTCCAGAAATAGGATGTATTAAATAAATAGTATTATTTGTTTTTTTTTACAAAATATTTCAATTGATGATGAGTTATGGTTATAAATATTAGAAAATAACGCGACGAGCTAGCCACTTGTTTGGTGTAGATTCATATCAATGGCTACGACGAGGTGGGATTAAAAACCCCTCCGCTGGGTACCCTGAGGCCGTCTAGGGGGTGTCGGGAGCCGTAAGGTAATTTATTTATTTATTTATTTTATATTCAAAAATGATTACTACTGAGAAGTTCATCTGCAATTAAGAAGCAGCTATTATTACTAATATGAGGAGAAGCAAATGCTAAATCTAGGACATTTCCAGTTTGACCAAATGGAGGACTTGTGGTATTGTTGTGATCATTTAGGCAGACAAAATTCTGGTTATTAAAATAGGAATGTAAATTGTTGCCTTTTTTACTGTTTTTTCTACAGCCCCAATATTGATGAAGCGCAATTATTAAAATCACCAATTATTAAGCAATTTTGTATGTAATTTTTGTTAAAACTTGCTCTAAATATTTAATTGAAAATTGCAATTTGGAATTGGCGGACAATAAACATATAGAAGTTACAGTGTAAAAGAATTAATTTCTATTGATAGCAGAATATTTTGAAAATGGTATATAGAATAAGTGTAAATAACTTTATATGTAAATTTATTTTTGATTGCTATTGCAGTGCCTCCATGAGGTCGATCAGAATCGTTTCTGATTATAGTGTATCCATTTAATTTTAATAATTTGTTGCAATCTAGCCAAGTTTCGTTTAAAATAATATTTCCACAGTAGAGGCATAAATGAAATTTTTAAGGTGATTATTTTATGTAAAATACTGTGTGCATTCCAGTTTAGTTAACCAATATTAATGAAACTATCCATTTTTAATGATAATTGGTTATAAGTAATTCCTTTATAGTTATAGATGAGATCGCGCTATCCGTAGTATCTTTATTGGCTGACTTTTAACTGAATCTACAATAGTTTTACCACCAAACTTAACTTAACTTTTAGTACCAAACTCCTCTCCCGAGGGGGCGTAGTAGTTTTCATTGATTGGCAACCTGTAGAGTGAATCGGAGAAACAGGTAAAGCAGGTTTCCGTGCTGTGATATAGTTTATATTTAGAGGTATAGTGGGGTGCCTAGTTTTCATATGCCATTCCAGAAATAGGATGTATTAAATAAATAGTATTATTTGTTTTTTTTTACAAAATATTTCAATTGATGATGAGTTATGGTTATAAATATTAGAAAATAACGCGACGAGCTAGCCACTTGTTTGGTGTAGATTCATATCAATGGCTACGACGAGGTGGGATTAAAAACCCCTCCGCTGGGTACCCTGAGGCCGTCTAGGCGGTGTCGGGAGCCGTAAGGTAATTTATTTATTTATTTTATATTCAAAAATGATTACTACTGAGAAGTTCATCTGCAATTAAGAAGCAGCTATTATTACTAATATGAGAAGCAAATGCTAAATCTAGGACATTTCCAGTTTGACCAAATGGAGGACTTGTGGTATTGTTGTGATCATTTAGGCAGACAAAATTCTGGTTATTAAAATAGGAATGTAAATTGTTGCCTTTTTTACTGTTTTTTCTACAGCCCCAATATTGATGAAGCGCAATTATTAAAATCACCAATTATTAAGCAATTTTGTATGTAATTTTTGTTAAAACTTGCTCTAAATATTTAATTGAAAATTGCAATTTGGAATTGGCGGACAATAAACATATAGAAGTTACAGTGTAAAAGAATTAATTTCTATTGATAGCAGAATATTTTGAAAATGGTATATAGAATAAGTGTAAATAACTTTATATGTAAATTTATTTTTGATTGCTATTGCAGTGCCTCCATGAGGTCGATCAGAATCGTTTCTGATTATAGTGTATCCATTTAATTTTAATAATTTGTTGCAATCTAGCCAAGTTTCGTTTAAAATAATATTTCCACAGTAGAGGCATAAATGAAATTTTTAAGGTGATTATTTTATGTAAAATACTGTGTGCATTCCAGTTTAGTTAACCAATATTAATGAAACTATCCATTTTTAATGATAATTGGTTATAAGTAATTCCTTTATAGTTATAGATGAGATCGCGCTATCCGTAGTATCTTTATTGGCTGACTTTTAACTGAATCTACAATAGTTTTACCACCAAACTTAACTTAACTTTTAGTACCAAACTCCTCTCCCGAGGGGGCGTAGTAGTTTTCATTGATTGGCAACCTGTAGAGTGAATCAGAGAAACAGGTAAAGCAGGTTTCCGTGCTGTGATATAGGTTATTTTTACGTTAATTTCCTTTAATTTTGCAGATTTGATAGGACACATACAAGAAACAGTAATATGATTTGTACCCGTACAACAGTGGCGTGTGGTGGGTAAAACCATAGGGTAAGCCAATTCGTATAATTTAATATATATTTAGTAAAATGGTAAATGTTCGGTTACTATTTATATTAAAGGCGGATTCCTATAACCAACGAAAATGCTACGTTATTCCCATAGTAAAAGTTATGGATTTTTATCATTTTTGTAAAAAATAAGGAACCCAACAGTAGATCATAGGAATTTGCCATAATAATTATAAACTAATAATAAGAGGACTTACCTTGTTGTCATTCAATAATTTAGTCTATTGCATATTTATTTGCAGTTTTTTATTTCAATAAATAAATGTACTTAACTTAATAACCCTTGCTAACATATAAATTAATAACTTAGTTATCTCAAAAATTACACGAATTACAAAAATAATTAAGTAAATATGTACCTTTCTTGAAAACAAACAAACAATACTCTTATAAATAATACCTATCACAAAATAAAAATAAACAAGCACCTCGGTTACGAAAGTAACAAAAAAACTACAAATATTTATGCCCGGTCCCTATAAGTTAAACGATGGCAATGGTAAGCGTACCCGTGAGTTTGTAACGAAAGTTTACAACCCCAAACTGACGTCCCAATTTTTTTAGCCCTAACCAATAGGATATGATCGTCGGTAGCAGCCCTCTTTCATGTTTAGTTATTGCTTACTTAAATATGAAATAATGCAAATAAACAAAATAATATTTACAAATAACTATTTTATACAAAAAAAATTTGTTGTATTGGTTATTTAAGCAAGTAATAACTTTTCTAGTGTAACTATAATTAATTTAAAAACAATATATTAAATGTTTTATAGGAAAACAAAACGTTGTCGCTTTTCTTTTTTGTTCAGGAAAAAACCTATTAATTTAAATCTTGTATTGTGCATAGAGGACGGGTTAATCCCTCCGCTAGGCACCCTGGGGCCGTTTAAACGGTTCTCGGGAGCCAAATGGGCACCCGTGATGGTATTTATTATTATTATTGTATTGTGTTTGTTTACGATTTTTTTCAAATTTTTAAATAAAGAATAATGGAGTACACCAACCTCACCGTAAGTAAAAATATTTATTTTAATGGTATGATTTTCGTAAGTGCTACAAATAACTATGAAATACTTTATGAATAAAATATAAATTGCAGCCAAAAAATTCCAAACCAATGACCAAAAATGAGGTAACAATGATTGTGGACCTCATACAAAATAACCCTGTACTCACAAGCAAGCAAACAAATGCCGCCACCAACAAAATTAAGGAGGAAGTCTGGGGCACTATTGCCTGTACGTTTAACAGCCGCAATGGTCTTTTTCCGAGGTCTAAGGACAAATTGAAATCCAAATGGGATAACCTAAAAAAAACTGCTCGGAAAAGGGCCCAAAGCATAAGAATGGATCAGTTAAAAGTAAGTGGTTGAAGGCCGATTCCTATAATCTATGGTAACAATGACAAGTGAATTACCATGTCCGATCCACTCTTCATAATTTTTAGGCTTTTTGACAAGCTAGTAGTGTTTTTTTTGTAATAACTGTTACAAAATAGTAGGTTTTAAGTAAATTTTGATGGTTTCAGGATCCGCCGCTGGTTGAAACATATGTATCCAACCTATTAGTCTAAAGTTACATATTAAGGGCTCAGTTAGCAGCTAAGTTGAAAACTAAATATGAGATAAATATTACAAAAAATAAATACCAATAGGTATGTTTTGGCCTCCAATATCACCCATGTATGTATAATTATTTTTAATAATGGAATGTATAATTACTTTGTAATTCTTTTATATGTTCCTTTAAAATCTATTAACACTAATGTATAAATATAATATTTACAAAAATATGACATTTGGTACCCTCTGAAGAAGAGTGGACAAGATGTGATGGGCTCTACCTGTACAGGGTTTGAGGTGCCATTTGGTGGTTATGGAGTGGGCCATGTGGGACTACAAAATTTAGAGGTTGGAGATACCATAGAGGTTGAAAACAACTTTGAAAACAGTGAGGTGTCAAGAGTCCCTGATTTTACTGAGGAAGATAGTATTCTTTCAGTTCAAGGTAAATATTGAATGTTATTTATGATATTGATGAATACAGAATCATTTTCTTTAAAAATTCTAAATCATCTTTCAGGTATTTAGAATTTCTGTAATGTGGCAAAAGTATGACATAGAGATACTCGCCATATTTTCTGTGGTACTAACGCTGTTGCTAGTTTATTTACAAGTTAGACCTTCTTATAACAAGCACAAGCAGAAAATTATAACTTAAAATTTTAGGTGCATAGAAATGAGTTACATTTCTTTACACTTAAAATTGTAAATATACCAAATTGTAATTAATTCAAGAACATGATAAAAAAAAACTTAATAAATAACTTTTTTTTTATTCAAATTTTAATTCTGTTTTTTTTTTGCAGCAAAGAAAAAAAGGAAAACGGCCAACCATTTAAATAAGTCCAAAGGTTTGTATTCTTCAATTTAATACAATACTTTTTAAATAATCTACAAGCTGACCCCGACATTGTTCTGTTCAAAAATAAATTTATTATTACCAAAGTAAATCTGAGAAAAAGAACACCCCTCTTTTTGATGGGGGGTTTAAAAACGTAATTATTGAATAGTTTTAATTAATTAATTTCAATCAATAAAATTTTTATAAAATAATTAATTTGATATTAGTTAATTATTACAATTTAAGGAGGAATATGACATTCAGAATAATGCTAAAGGGAAATTTTACATGCAAGTTAATTTCTATCAGCAGTACACAAATGTTTGATGTTACTGTAAATGTCATCATCATAATCATCCTAATGCTAATTGAAAACGGCACTTTAAATGCCGAAAGATATGTGGAAGAAATTCTAAATGAGCATGTCGGTCCATTTATGTCAAGCATGGGTGAGAATACCATTTTTATGCATGATAATGCCCGTCCCCATACTGCTAGAATAGTGAATGATTACCTGCAAGAAGTGGGTATCAATCCAATGGAGTGGCCAGCTCGCAGTCCCGATATAAATCCTATCGAGCATACCTGGGACGAGCTCGGACGAAGTGTGAGGCAACGAAACACGCCTCCAATTACGCTTCGTGAGCTGAAAAATGCATTAATAGAGGAATGGGAAAATATTCCCCAGCATCGCCTCCGAAACTTGGTCTATAGTATGCCAAACCGCATGGCTTCGGTATTGACGGCTCACGGAGGTAATACAAAGTATTAAAATAAAATTATACTTATTTAATAAAAGATGTGTTATTATATTCACAATTTTTGTTTTTTTATTCAATTGATGCATTGTTAAATGTTTTCAAATGATTAGCAACCAATAACTTTTAATAATTCTATTTAAGTGCTAATAAATGATCTATGAAACACTCTTTATTTCAATAAGCTAGCATTCTTAGTTTTCGAGAAATTGAGGTTTATGTTACTGACCCCTTTTCATTGCTCTCCAGTGTATATTATCATATTTTTATAAAATTTAATTTAATTTTAGCCGTCTAAAAATACTCTTCTTAGCATAATTATTTTTGGTGTTATTTTAGTTTTTATTTGATGTTTTGTTATGTTTCCCTGTCCGTCCCGGCAATAATTTTGTTATAGTGGTCTAATTTGATCTCTTCTCTAGTACCATACCAAAATTTGGCCACCAATTTGCACAGTTTTCGAAAATAATACTTGTTTTTTTTTTTTTATTTTGTTTTTTTTTTTGTTTTAGACCCGCCCAACACATCGGGTTTAAAAATAGTGACTCGTAGATATCTCTTTGAGAAGTTAGATGAGCTAAATTTACCAACAGTTAAAAAACTCGACTGAAGACTGAAGAGAGTAAGAAACTTTTAAGGCATAAATTTTCATATTTCAAAACCAGCCTAAAACAACGATGGTCGAAGGCGCATAATATGAAAGAGACCTTTTTAAAAAACAACAATTCTTGGTTAGATGGTACATTCGAAATACCTATATCGACACAAAAATCGCCAGGAAGACCTATGAAGTCGTTTAGTGAATCGAGTGAGAGAAGTAAGAGGAGGAAGACGGAAGAAGTCCATTCTGTAGTCGAAGAAGACGTAATAATCCATGCTGCCCAAATAATTTTACAAAAGAGTGGAAAAGGGAATGCGTCACAAGTCTTAAAAGATGTAACGAATTCTCCAGCAAGCTCAAGAAACTAGAAAAAAGAACTTTCTAAAACAAATCAAGAAGTCGCTTCCTTGACCCCTCAGCAAGCGCTTTCAATGTTCGTGGAAGCAGATTTGACAAAAAGTCAATATGAAATCATAAGGTCGACTAATAAAAGTTTTTTCCCATGTTATGACCTATTGTTAAAAGAAAAACAAAAATATTATCCTCCCAAGGAAACAATAAGAGTTACTGATACCTGTGTTAAAAGTAATTTACAGGGCCTAATTGATATTACCGTCAGACGCTTATCGCTTTACCTGGAAGAAATCTTGATGACACTTAATGAGGTTGATCGGAATACTCTACAGATAATATGCAAATGGGGTTGTGACGGTTCACAACAAGCTCATTTTAAACAGAAATTTAGTAACGATGCGGAATCACATGCAAATATATTTATAAGTTCCTTTGTGCCTTTGAAAATTGTGTGTGGAGAGGAAAAGAAAAAAGTGATTTGGCAAAACCCGACACCATCTTCTCCACGATTTTGTCGCCCAATAAGATTTAGATATGTGAAGGAATCAACTGATGTCACCAAAGATAAAATAACTTATGTTGAAAATAGCATAAAATCTCTTGATACCACAAAAGTGGAGTTAAAGGATATTATCTTTTATTTTAAACATATATTTAAAATAACCATGGTTGATGGTAAATATAAAATCTGCAACGCAGCAACGGGTACATTATCGACAAGCAAGTGTTACATATGTGGTACTACATCAAGAGATTTTAACAATTTATCTAAAATAGTCGATGTCAACTTAAAAACATTAGACTTTGGAATTTCGGTGCTACATGCACGAATCCGACTATTTGAAAGTATCCTTCATTTGGCTTATAAATTGCCAGTGAAAAATATCGTAAAAGGAAAACCCTCGGAGAAAAAAATACAGAAACAATAAAAAAACGAGAAATTCAAGAAAGGTTTCGCCACGAAATAGGTCTCTTGGTGGATATGCCTAAATCAAATTTTGGCAATACCAATGATGGTAACACAAGTAGACAATTTTTTAACAATCCGCAATTGGCTGCCGAAATCACTGGAATCAGCTTTGACCTCATTTACAGGCTAAAAATCATTTTGGAAACTATATCAAGCGGACATAATATTAATTTTATTAAGTATGAGAAATATGCTTTAGACACGGCGAAATTATATGTGGAGTTATATGGATGGCATCCGATAACTCCGACCATGCATAAAATTTTAATCCAAGGTGCGGCCATCATAAAAAATGCCCTCCTCCCTATAGGGCAACTCTCAGAAGAGGCATCCGAAGCCCGTAATAAACATTTTCGGTCTTATCGACAAGATTACGCGAGAAAATTTTCTAGAGAATTATGCAATACGGATATATATAGATTACTGTTAACCTCAGACCCCCTAATGAGTAGCATGAATAGGCCTAGACAATTGCACTTTTAATGCCTGCCGAACCAAATGACGATATATAAATGTATTTTTTTTTTTTAATATTTACTGTTAATACCAAAAAACTTAGTATTTTTATATAAAATCAGATACTGAATCATAATATATTGTGAAATAATTTTGGCCGCCTAAATTGGGCAAATCGACCTATGTGCGGCGATATAAAATACATATTTTACAAACTCTGTTTATGCTAATAATGCAAAAAAAGTTTCCAGGGAATGTTAACATCGGCGATAAACCAAGATGGTACCAAAAAGACATCGGCGTCGTTAACCATCCGTACACACGGTGCTTTTTCAACGTGATCGATCTTAAATAAGTTTGACCAAGAAATACAAAATGTGGGAACACCTATGTCCAAGGCCATTAAAGAAATAGACACGTATTTAAACGACGACGCATTCCAATTTTTAAAACTGATGGAAGTTGGACTTGCCCCCTGGAATTGTGGCGTAAACACCGTTTCACTTATCCTTACTTGTCAAAATTATTCCGTAAGTACGTAAATATAATGGCAACGTCCGTGCCATCAGAGCGAATTTTTAATAAAACGGGCTTAACAGTTAGTGATCGCCGCACACGGCTAACAAGTTCGAAAGTGCAATAATTAACTTTTTTAACCACCAAACCATTTCTTCTCATTTCATCTGCCCTGATGTTTTCTGATAGCGTTAAATCAGGCATACTTAGATGTTCGTAACTTATCAATAAGCAAGAAAACACAAAGTAAAAAAATATTAAAAAGTAATGTAACCGGCCAGTACTACGTAAACGATATATTAATTCTTCCTTTTTTTGTGTTCCGCTAATTCTGCCGGTGTGTGTATAATTGATTTGTTTCATTGTAATGATGTCAATAAATAAAACAATTTTTTTTTAGAAAAAAAGTCAATTCTATAGATCGATTGAAACAAGACTTCGTCGATCGTTACCAAAGATTCATCGTAGCATCAAACGGTACAGATTGATGAATTCTCTAGTGAGGAGAAGAGGACAAGGCAAAGGAGAGATGACCGTTTTCTACAACTTCAAGTTCGTCGGAACACGAGACTTTCGGCGGTGCAGGCCCGAAATGCATTGGAGGAGGTTAGAGGAGTAAGAGTGCTGAGCGGACAGTTCGCAGAAGATTCGAGGAAGTTGGTATAGGCTCATTTATACCCGCCAATGCACCAAAACTTGAGAGACACCAACGCACAAACCGACTATACTTTGCTCGTGAACATCATCATTGGGACTTTGACGAGTGGGGACAGGTTCTCTTTACTGATTAATGTACAATTCTGTTAATATAATCAGATTGATGGAAGGCAGCGAGTATGGAGACGCAAAGGAGAGCGTTATTTACAGTCTAATTTTGAAAATACAGTGGCATATGGCGGCGGCTCAATTATGGTCTGGAAGTCTATGGTATGTTTAGGAGCTCGCACGGAGTTAGTGGTAGTCGACTGCGGGAATCTGAATGCTTCTGTATATCAGGGAGATTTTAGAGGAACATGTTGTGCCATTTGCCCTATTTATTGGTAACGACTTCATTTTAATGCAGGATAATGCTCGGGCTCACAGTGCTCGCTCAGTACAGGCATACCTAAACCATGTTGGTGTTACGGTGATGGAGTGGCCAGCACGGTCCCCGGATATGAATCCGATTGAACATGTTTGGGACTTGCTAAAGAGAAGTATTAAATCAAGAATGCCACCTCCTAACAATCTGGGCGAGCTGAAAAACACATTAGTTGAAGAATGGCAGAGGTTGCCCCAAGAAATCATTGACAACATCATTCGCAGCATGCCTAGACGTATGGAAACCTTAATCAGGGTACGGGGGGGAAACACTCGTTATTAAACATTCATTTAATTAATTTTATACCGTCATAAAATCTAAAATTTTCAACTGTTTCTCTGTCACTACAAAATCTAAGAAAAATGCATTTTGTTTAGTCAAGTTTTTTTTTTTCATTAAACTTTAAGTATGGTGTTGCAAATTAATATCATAACATATTAATTTATTTATTGTTTCATGTTTAATTATTATTTGTTTAAAAATTAAGCTAACTATTTTATACTCTCCCTTTTTTTGTGTTCCCCTAATTCTGCATGTGTGTGTATATATGTATCAATAATGTTTGAAGTATATATTAAACCAAAAAGTATACAAAACTCAATAGTTTTGTATAAATCCCAGTATCAATATACTAGGATTTACACTTTCACTTCTTGGATATAATATGCACACCGTTTCACTTTAGTTAGACGGCATAATATCATAATATCATATTATCAATTGTTTTCTTCAAAAATATGTTAATGCCGTACAGTATCAGATGGCCATAAAGTACCCTTAACCCTCGGCATGCCTGGTAGGGTCTGACAGACCCACACCAACGCGTGATCCGTTATAGTTCATTCAAATTTGAATTTGGCGTTTAACCGTTTTCGATAGCTGACCGTTACTAACCGCGAAACGTTCTCCGCCCGCTTCCTCAGTCCGCAGTGAGCTAGCGACATAGAAGGACGTGCGTAAAGCGCGCGCGGGTCCCACAGACCGCACCAGGCATACGGCGTGACTATATTAAGTAAGTACTAATGTATATTTTTTCTTGTGATAATTGATATTTGTGCTTTAAATTCATATGTATATTTTGTCAAAAAATAGTTACTCGCCTCATTTACTAATAGTTCTAACATTTTTCAGGTTCAACATGGATAAATATCTGCGTGACGACGATATAGCTAAATTATTGTTAGAAGAATTGAATGGGGAAGATGATATTATATTTAACTCAAGCGGAGGAAGAGTCTGATGACGTCTCTCAGGAGGTCGAAGAAGCCAATTATAAAGCAGAAGAAGACATTTTAGTTTCTAATGATGCTGGTTCAACTTCTTCAGATTCTGAAATGGAAATACCTTTATCCACGTTAGCGACACTGCCTTCAGGAAGAATATATAAAGGTAAAGACAGTACAATGTGGTTTGCAAATCCATGTAGATCTAATGTACGGACACGCAGTGAAAATATTTTAACTGGCACCCCAGGAGTAAATGCTCAAGCAAAACATGCAAAAACTCCTTTAGAATGTTTTGATCTATTTGTGAATGAGTCTATGTTATTAGATATATTATTTCATACATCTAATTTTTTTTTCATTAAAATTAAATGAAAGGATACGAAAAACTAGAGAAAACTTGAATACTTCTAATGAATATTCTTATTGTAACATTTCCATGATAGAACTACGGGCCACTATTGGTTTAATTTTTTTAGCAGGGTTATACAAATCGGCTAGACAAAATTTACAGGATCTATGGAGCAATGATGGCACGGGTATCCCTCTTTTTGCCATGACAATGAGTCTAAGAAGATTTTCTTTTATTGTCAATCATATGAGGTTCGATGATGTTAATTCACGTGATGAAAGATTAGCACAAGATAGATTGGCACCATTTAGAAAGATGTTTGATGATTTCGTTACTAATTGCCAGT
The DNA here is from genome assembly GCA_947458855.1 of Monopis laevigella. Classification (NCBI taxonomy): domain Eukaryota; kingdom Metazoa; phylum Arthropoda; class Insecta; order Lepidoptera; family Tineidae; genus Monopis; species Monopis laevigella. The sequence goes on along the minus strand of OX381594.1, from coordinate 12,139,795 downwards.
TGTATTATACGCCATTCGAAAATTTGACAATAGATGAAGAACTTGTGGCATTTCGAGGACGTTGCAAATTTCGTCAATACTTACCAAGTAAACCTGCCAAATATGGTATTAAGATTTTCGCACTTGTAGATGCATCGACTTATTACTCCTTGAATTTAGAAATTTACGCAGGAGATCAGCCAAAAGGACAGTATAAAGTGAGTAACAAACCACACGATGTTGTTGATCGTCTTGTGAGACCGATTTCCCAATCAGGGCGAAATATCACAATGGACAATTGGTTCACAAGTTATTCTACTTATGAACATTTGCCTACCCATCATAAGCTAACTGCTGTTGGTACAATGAAATCTAACAAAACGTGTATACCAGAAAAGTTCAAAGCTGGAAAGCGCGAAGAATATTCGTCCATGTTCGGATTTCAACAGAATTTGACCTTGGTGTCTTATGTTCCGAAACCAAGAAAAAACGTGTTTATGCTTTTATCTCTTCATCACCAGATGGAAATCGATCTGGCTACTGGCTCAAAGCAGAAACCTGAGATCATAAGCTTCTACAATAGAACAAAGAGTGGCGTAGACAATGTCGACAAGCTCATTCGATCTTATGATGTATCGCGAAACTCAAGGAGATGGCCGCTGACTTTATTTTTTTGGATGCTCAACACTGCTGGAATAAATGCCAAAATTATTCAAATGCTGAATTGTCCAGAAGATAAAAGTAATCGACGGAGTTTTATAAAAACTTTGGCTCTTGCTCTTGTTGAACCACATTTGCAGTCAAGAAAAAATAATAGCCGCCTTTCTACAGATCTACGCAAAAGAATAGCCAATCGTATTGGTGATGAAGATAGCCCACCTATTAAAAAATCTAATCCGGGAATAAAGCGTAGGTGTCACGTTTATCCAGTGAAAAAAGATCGCAAATCCCAATACATTTGTGAGACCTGTAGTAGTCACATTTGTCTTGACCATTCAATTTTTCAATGCGCAAAGTGCTACCAAACCAAAGCTCTACAAAGTAATGATGCAAGTGATGAAGACTAATTATTTAATTGTTAACTCTAAGTCTATATAAGTGCCTTACATTACATAAAGTTTAAATATGATCTCTTTAGTTTTATTACATACTAGCTGTGCTCGCGACTTCGTCCTCGTGGAATAGTTATTTTTTTATCACTTTCATCCCCTATTTTATCCCCTTGGGGGTAGAATTTATCAAAATCCTTTCTTAGCGGATGCCTACGTCATAACATCTACCTGCATGCCAAATTTCAGCCCGATCCGTCTAGTGGTTTGGGCTGTGCGTTAATAGATCACTATGTCAGTCAGTGACCTTTGAGTTATATATATTTAGATTATTCTTTCATACATATTTTTTGTGTATCTTGAACCGTTTTCACGGCGCACGCAACGGAAGGCTTCAAAGATGAAATAATTTCTCCCGTTTTTTGCACATTTACCACTATATCTTTGCTCCTATTGGTCGTAGAGTGATGTTATATAGCCTATAGCCTTCCTCGATAACTGGACTATCCAACACAAAAAGAAATATTCAATTCGAACCAGTAGTTTCGGAGATTAGCGCGTTCAAACAAACAAACAAACAAACAAACAAACACTTCAGCTTTATAATATTAGTATAGATAAGATGTTATCAATGTTTATCTATTTAAATTTTGTGGCAAAAGTGTGAGTTTAGTTTAATTTAAAGAAAGTATATAAAGTTTGTTTATTTCTAATACGATTTTTATTATTATATCTTCTTTACCCTGTTGAACATACATTAAAAGTATTAAATCAGTTAACTTAATATAATTTCTACAAAATAAATTTAAATAAATATCTGGGTCTGACAGACCCACCAGGCATAGCGTGTAAGTTTTTGCCACCAGGCATGCCAAGGGTTAAAATGGTAGCGTCATTTTCATCAGCCTAAAAGATATGGTCTGCATTAAAATGTACGACATCATTTTTTCCTAATTTATTTACCTTAATACTATTTAGAACATAAATGTAGAAAATTGCTATATTTCATTAATCTATGAGTATTTAATGAGGCCTTTATAAATCAAGCATACAAGGAAATTATGATTATTATTGATATACATTCAAATGAACAATAATTTTTCGACGGCATTTTTTTTTAATAGTACTTTTAAGTGCTAGATAATGTTTTAGTCAAGTCAAAGTCATTTATTTCATGTAAATCTTTACAGATATTTATGAATAGTCAAAAAAAAAAAAAGGTTAACAATGAGGTGTTACGAGTGCGTTTGGTTATGCAGCTATTCACAGAAGAACGTCAAATATTTATTATACCTCGATATCAGATATAGAACCGAACACACACTACATAACAAACTAGTGTAAAACTAGGTGGTTAGCTGATTCCATAGACCTGTCAATCATTATCTGCCATACAAAAGAGCCACCAAGGCGACCAATCATATCGACGCCTTAAATATTTATTGTAAATAGAATTATAATATTTATTGTAAATTCTTGAACCGAAGCCGTACTTTTTCAAATCACCCCCTGGACCACGGAAAGATAGTGGATAAAGGGTTGCAACCCTCGATTTTTTCCCCTTGTCGCATGATTTTTGTACGGCGTTGCGGAATAATAGATTGGAAGATGTATTGAAACAGTATGAAACTGATGCCGTACAAAATCAAATGACCAAATTTACCCCGGAAATTGACGGAAAATAAAAAAAAAACGTATTTATGGCGCCACATTTTTTTACGGCACTGCGCGTTTTTCTTCTTATTTTTCATGGAGCTATCGATGGTTAGAATGCCGTACAAAAATATATGACCAAAATGTACTCTACCTGTACTTTTGAATTCTCACCTGCACTCAGCTGGACAGCTTGCAAGTGACGGCATAGTGCTGAATCTTATTATTTTATGCCCTTATATCGTTCTAGATAGGTCACCTGGTGGTTCAAATGACCCATCAATTTTCGACACGGGCCTGTAGTCTAGTATATGCTTGAACAATAGCCGTGACACTGGCAGGAACACCACGAATGATCGCGATTATGCCTTTTGGTAGAAAATTATATACCAATATTATAGCAATTGATTTTGTTATAATTCTGTCTAAAAGTTGGAGGGGTGCATTTGTGGTCCAGCGGCCACATTCTGTTTCTTATAATGTGATCGTTAGATTATCAAAATACTATACTATTTCTGCTATTAGCGCGCTCTCCTCCAATCAGAGTAGTTTTTTAACCTTCGCTGATTGGACGAGAGCAAATTCTGGCATAACCTAAATGGAGATAACGAGTGGCCCTGATGTCACTCTTACGCTAATTTCAGAATTACTCAAAAAATCGAATGACGCGAACAGCATTCGCACTTAACCGTTTTTATCTTATGAGTTTAATTTTAAGAGAAAGGTTTGTGGCGGAACTCTAGTTTATAATATGCTAACACCGTCGCACATGCGCGGGATGACGTCACAGAAAAAAAGCTAATTACGTCATCGAAATCGCTGCGAAGGCTTTGAATAAACGAGTAGTGCAATCAAAGCGAATTATCTGGGGTCACATTTTTTTTTTCTATTTTCTCTTATCTATTGTCTTTTGTCGTTTATTTTAATTTAGTTTTCAGAGTAAATACATAATAGATTTACATTATAATTGTTCAGTGTATATTACAATGGAGTAAATATTTATAGAAGCAGGACCTGGTCGTACAAAATAACGGTTTCAACCAATATTGCTGAAAGGGCTCGAAATGGTAAGTGAAAAAAACGTTTAACTTTATTCATTTCAAGTACTTGTTAAATCTTGAATCATACACGGCATTTTAATTTATCGTAATTGTTGGTTGCATTTGTTCTTGGACGTTCATACTGCTTTCCATCAGTGAGGTCACATACCGAAATCTCATTAAAAAAATAAAAACTGTCACTCTATATAAATTTTACGTCGATGATTAATTGGAAATAAATATTTTTCAGCGAATACGAATCACCAAATCTTTTAGTGCGGGTTGGTATATCTGCCACAGAATGCGCATGCATTCTGTTACCTGCTCGTGAGGTTCTGTAACGGAAAGGGGAAGGGGGAGAGAAGGAGGAGGGGGAGAGAAGAGCACTGTCCATGGTAAAGGCGGTAAAATATGCTCAACGACGCTACCTCTCTGCGAAGCTGCAGTGGCTCTAAGGTGTTAGTGAGCTCTTCGTCATCAATAATACGAGATGCACGCTTCTGCAGACCATCGAGGGCATGCAGCAAATATTTGGCCGGTCCACCCCAAAGGTGCGAACAATATTCCATACAAGGCCGGATCTGGGCTTTATAGATTAGATACCTAAGCCCTGGAGTGAAATATCGTCGCACCTTGTTAAGAACGCCGAGCTTTTTACTTGCGGGCTTGGCAATGTTCTCGATGTAATTGCAGTGATTTAAGTCGGAGCGTATTTCCAATCCCAGAATATTTAGTATTGGTGATAATGGTAATTGAGTGCTCTGAAGAGAGGGAAAATGGGAAAACGGTGTCTTTTTTGCAGACATTGCGCAGGCCTGGGTTTTTTGTGCATTGAACTGGACCAAATTATAACAACCTCAATTAGGTCCAGTTCACTCACCAAGGAACTCCTATACTCCTCTGTTTCGACGCGGCTAGGAGGCTGACGAGCCAAGTATCGCCTCTGAACGGTACTGTCATCCGCATAACAATGAATGTTGCCCAATGACAACATATCATTGATATGCAGCAAGAATAGCGTCGGCGACAGCACTTATCCCTGGGGTACTCCCGCGTTAATGGGTTCTCGGCCCGAGGCCATACCATCAACAATGACTCTTATATTTTATAATTTGGTCGTATTATATTTGTCTATCCATCCCTTCCTTTTGCATTCGGTGGTTAGAAAATGAGATACGTCAAACACAAGCAATTTGCCGGTCGATGTGAATACATCTTAGCCTTCGAACAACGGTTGATATTGTTCGGAGTCACGGACGGTGCGACGGCGCACTATCGAAGTCATCGGAGAATACTTCCAATGTTGGACTATGGTGTAAACCTAAAATTAGTGTACAGGGCTAAAAGGAATAATTAGTGACTCTTGTGTAACCTCAGTGACTGTGCGGTACCGCAGCAAAGGCGTTACATATCTCATACGGGTGAGTTTAGGGTTTCCTTATTGAATCCTTCCTTATATTTATTTATTGTGTGGGATATACACTCCGTGAATGGCAGCCACGAAAAGTTAAGGTATCTTTGTACTCGGAACAGTAATCGAACCAGCGACCTACATACCACCTATAAAATTAACATCTAAACTGAGACCTAGCTATCGCACATTTTGGTCACTTCGATTTTGGATCTCATCAAACCCGTGCTCGGTTTTATATCATTTTAAGGTTTGATATCTTATCTGTTAGTGGTTTCGGTGTTGTTCACGGATCATTTTCCAGTCTAATCCAATAATTATATTCAGTTTTCGCCCATTATTATCTGCCAGGAATATCAGGTATAGTTTTGTGGTCAAATTGTATTTAATATTATTAAATAGATTTCTATAAGTTTTGTTAATTTCCATCAACAGCGTAGATGAATTTGGGCTGAGATAGCCGTTGAATCGTGCTACTAGCTCTCGTCGCTTTTTGTGCAACCGAGGACCTGATAATTCTGCAAGGGGAGCAGGTTTTCTTGGTGAAAGTTAAGGTATGACGCTTCAGATATTTATCACGATTCGATTCGACTTCTACATCATTGTTTTATTATTAACCTCAGAGTTTCGAATACTCTGAGGGCTGCTAGTGCCGAGGACGTAGTCTGCGCGAGGATATGTTTCTGGGAGTGACCGCCTGATGGTAAATTACACGGTCACAATGCGTGATTCCGAACTGGAATCGGTGTCCCGTCTCCGCCGAGTCTGTTGAAGATAGTCTAGACCTAAAGATTATTCTTTTAGGTCCCTCTGACCAATATTTCAATTTAGTTAATTTGTCTGTTGATCTTCTTTTAATCTATTTGCTAAACTATTTATATTTAGACTCCATAACTTGGTCGGTGATATAGTGTGCAATTATTTCATTTACACGTAGGTTTCTTAATTTAAACCATATCAAGAGGAGCATGTATGCCTCAGCATTTAATCTTTTATTGAATTACTTGGGAGGGATTCTTGGCCATGTGAGGTTGTTGCTGGTTAATAACTAGCCAACCTAACGCATTACAGTGTGTGGAGTTGGTGAGGGCTTTGTGGAGCCTCGGTTAGCGGCCGCCGCCCAGTCGCCTGCTCAGCTCGGCGCTGTCCTGACCTGCCGGGACCTGACCTCCCTTTACATCAGTCATACAAAGTAATATCTACACATTATATTACCTAGTATTTATGTTGCGGACCTACGGTCTAGAAATATCATTTACTTATTAATCAAGAATTTCGGAGTGAAGATGCCCCGCTGCGTGCAAAACCTAACTTAACTCAATTTAAATAATTATCTTTTTTTATGTAATACTAGTTGCCAACCCAGACCATCCCAGGGACCCAAATTTAGAACTTAAATGTCAAGTTTAGGTATGGATTAATTGTATTCCAATACCTTGATGTTATAGTAAATACTAAATCAATTATATTAAACAATTTAAATTGCAACATTTGTTAAAACTTTTATTCTGATAACATCTTACTGGGGTTTTGAATGTCGTGAAGGAGATTATTGTAACTTGTAAAACAAAATTATTGTTATTAATAAAACTTGTAAATAAAATTATAGTGTTGTTTCATTCCACCACACCCCCCCAGAGTAGACGGTTACAACCTACGGTTACAACCTCCGGTCACAATACATATTTATTGATTTGTTTATCAATTTATTTGTATTATTTCTATAGTAGATTAATAATTATTAATAAAAAAAATAATTATATCAAATAATAAAAATAATTAAATTAAAAGGTATAAATTAAAATTGTATCATTATGGCGCCTACAAAAATGTGAAGGAAGCAGTCACTAAGTTGCGGTATGAGATGACTCTCTGCAACTTAGATACAATATTCAACCTTGCGGACACAATACCATCGATGCCTCAAGATGTTACGATGTTCAAGATTAGGTATGCGGATTTGGAATCCGAGTATAGAACATTCGTGGATCTTCATTTGGAAATATCGGCAACTACGTCCAGTGAGGGATTTGGTGAAACCGCTCACAAGGCTAGTTATATTGTATATACAATAATAGGTATTACGAAGCTAAAGCTGTATACAATCAGCCGTTTCCTCCAACGGATTTGAACGATTCTAGACTCAACACATCGGTAGTCGTTGAGTCGAAATCAAATAAAAGGGCGTTTCTACCGCGTCTACAATTACCTTCGTTCTCGGGTAAAATAGAAAAATTTGCCTCCTTCATAGACATGTTTGAGTCAATTGTAGGATCGGATACGACATTATCGGATACGGAGAAGCTCTACTACTTAGTCGGTACACTAAGTGGTGAGCCTAAAACGTTAATCCAACATCTGTCTATAGTGGGAGACAATTTTCACATCGCCGTAGATTTGTTAAAGCATAGGTACGCTAATAAACGTCTGATGGCAGACAAATTATTGCATAACATGCTGTCCATTAGTGCAGTCAATAAAAGATTAGGTTCTTTGCGTAGTTTTTTAAATACTTTAGAGTCTACGAAAGCTTTGGAAATTTTTGATTTGGACTATGGTGTAAACCTAAAATTAGTGTACAGGGCTAAAAGGAATAATTGGTGACTCTTGTGTAACCTCAGTGACTGTGCGGTACCGCAGCAAAGGCGTTACATATCTCATACGGGTGAGTTTAGGGTTTCCTTATTGAATCCTTCCTTATATTTATTTATTGTGTGGGATATACACTCCGTGAATGGCAGCCACGAAAAGTTAAGGTATCTACCTTTGTACTCGGAACAGTAATCGAACCAGCGACCTACATACCACCTATAAAATTAACATCTAAACTGAGACCTAGCTATCGTACAGATACGTAAGTAGCTACATATGATACGTAAGTAGATGTTATAATATGTAAGTTACAAATAATTACAACATTGTGCTTTTATTTTTATTTTCAGCAGTCAGGAATCTTTTTTTTTTTGTTGCACCAGAGTAGTGTTTGTGGCCCACCAGAATCCATACAAGCACGGTGATGAAAATCCTAGGTAAGTTAATTATTTTATTTAAAAAAATTTACTGCATACATTTAGTACAAAGGTGGACTTAATTCCGCTATATATTCTCTGCCAAACCTAATTATTATAATTACTCATTTAATTTTTAAAATTTTTTTCAGCAGTACCCCTAGAGGACCAGAACGGAATTCTCATTTAGATGACATTCAGGTAAACATTTTTATAAACATATATGTACTAAATTGGAATATTTTACATTGAAAATAATAATACTTATGAATAATATTGTCATTATTTCAGACACATAAAGAATCTGCGTATAGATGGAATCTTGGCGCTATATATTGCTATTGGTAGAGGAATATGGGAAGAGAGAAAATCGATCCTCTTCAAAAACACGGTTGTGGAAGGAAGTGTCAGATGCTCTATGCATTGCGGGCCATTTTGTAACTGGTCCACAATGCATGAGTAAACTTCAAGTGATCAAAAGGACATATAAGATAGTCAAGGACCATATAAAAAGTCCGGTAATAGTGCTAGAATTTAGCCATATTTTCTATTTATCTTTAAAATTAAAATTTGGTATTTTTGGATTTTTTATATATTATTTTAAGAATTCCTTAGCAGTACTAGCTGATTATTAGTAAAGAAATCTTGGAATAACTCAGCAACTTGTTTATTGTCCGATATCATGACTCCATTATGTCAAATTGAAATATTATTTTGCCTAATTAGATTCTTTCCAGTTTCAGTGTTTATCATTTTCCATTTGGATTTATTATCAGGGGCCCAATTCCCGTAGATCAATATTAGTTCACTTGCATCGTCATTGCCTCTTAAACGCTTATTTTTACACCTTTTTAATTCCTGTAATCACTCGCGCTTCACCCGCCTGCGATTGGCACGCGGTTGGTCGGCGGGGCAGCTATTCGATATGTTTATGTCACATTCATTGCGGAAACGCGGCGATCTAGCTTAACTTTTGGAATGCTTTTACATTTTGACGTTTAGTTCACTCGCCTCAGAATATTAAACGCACCGCAATTTTTTCGATTGAACAACAGTACCTTTTTATCAACAGTTGCAGCATCGTTACCAGTGAATTAGAAGGGAAATAGATTAAAAATATATTTAATAATGAGTGTTTATTTAAATAAGTAACATTGTCGACATTTTACGCATATTTTACAAGCCTCAAACTCATTCAATGCGTCAATATGAACCAATAAGTAGTTGTGCGTGATAGAAGTTGGATATTTGAAGTGAAAAAGAACTTCTCTCTTTGTTAAATCGCTGACGATGGCGAAAAATAGGTTTGCACATGCTGTGAACTGACCTTTGAAGATCGACGACATCGACGTTTGTTCGGTGTAGACTCATACTATCGACGAGGTGGGATTAAAACCCCTCCGCTGGGTACCCTGGGCCGTTTAGGCGGTCTCGGCCGCCGTAAGGCACCCGTGATGATGTGACCTTTGAAGATCGACGACATCGACGTTTGTTCGGTGTAGACTCATACTATCGACGAGGTGGGATTAAAACCCCTCCGCTGGGTACCCTGGGCCGTTTAGGCGGTCTCGGCCGCCGTAAGGCACCCGTGATGATGTGTTTGTTAACCATCAAGGCAGGCTCCTGATCCAGGGCAAAAATTGCCGACGTCGTTCGTACATAAAAGGGACGCGACAGGGTGATAGCTTTGCTGGCAAGTTGTAGACGGAGGCTACAGACACTCAGACAAAGAACGCCTTTCAAGCATTAGCCTATACTCAACACTTAATAGTGGAAGGTGAGTTATTATTTACCTACGTTAATTATTGTTATTATTAACACAACACTATAAAGGTAGGTGGGTACACTAACTAACCATTTCCTTTACTTCTACCTGATGTAAGGATTTAGTTTACCTAATGAATGAATAGTAACCTAACCTAATAACCTTGTCACCTATGTAGTTAGGTACCTTCCAGCATAAAAAAATATAATAACGATGATTTATTATGATATTGTTTAGGCATGTATTTACTTTTAAGGTACATACTATATACTTCTACATACTAGGTCATTTTTTTTTCATTTCATTTCATTTATTGAGCAAAATCTTAGCCTAGGTACAAAATTTAAAATCTTAATCCTATATATTGTATATATAGGATTAAGATTATAGGTACCTAATTATATGTAATGAAGAGGTATTAATTTAACATAATGTAACGCGACAGCTGTTGTCTACTGAATGCTTACGTTTACCTACTTACTTAACATAGTTAGAAACTACTTTCGATACATTTTTTTTAGATAGGTACCTATGTATGTATGTATGTACGGATAGAAATGATTTTAGATGGATGTTTGCATATTAAATTTAAACAGGTGCTGTTTATACCTAGGTAAATAGGTACCTACCTACAACGTTTGTTTTTCTTTGTTACAGTTAAGAATTAAAAAAATAATGCAATTATTACCAACAGGCGAGACCACTATTATACCTACTGACTTATTAACGCAACCAAAGAGAGACTACAATTCTGAAATGTTAATGCCAACAGTGGTTTCTTCACCATCTTTGCTATTAAACTGTAACTCTCCTAAACGAATTGACCTTAATCGACTTGTTGATTACAGTGATTCTGAAACTAACAATTTATATACCTTGATGGACTTAAACAACTTAAACTACGTATGTACATAAAATACCGAGCCCTTTAGACCGGATAGTTTTATAAAACAGCCATCTAATGAAGCTGAATCCCAACCTACAACTACTTTTCAGAATAACGAAGCTGAGTCTAATATCTTATTATCTATAACGGCCGATGAACCATACATCGATAGCGAGCGTTCATGGGAGCCACCATCGTCATCGCCCAATCATTCGGAGGAAGGAGAAACAGAAGAAGAGAGTAGCGCTGTAAAAGGAGGTTACAAAAAAACTAAACCGTTACCGAAAAAATCGTCGCGCTGCTGTTGGAAAATCAGTTCAACCTAATCCGTGTTTGAATAAAAAATGCGGCAATTCATGTACAGATAAATTAAGTGAGTTGATAATTTTTGAAAATTACTGGGGTTTGGGCTGTGATAAAAGACAAAAAGATTTTCTTCTAACTTCTGCTAAGACCAAACCAATAGGCAGAAAACGATCTACTAGTAATATCCGCAAAATATCATATGATTATTTTCTAAATTACTAAGGCCAAAATAATAAAATATGTCAGCAATTTCTACTGAAAACTAAATATTTCTCAAATGTCTCTAAGATATACCATTGAAAAAGCTAATAAGACACTGAACGTTACTCAACAAGATCAAAGAACTCCTCACCCTCATAATAAATCTGCTCCAGAAAAAGTGGCGCAATTGAAATCTTATATTGAGAAACTGCCCGCTGTTCCTTCCCATTACTGTCGCAATAAGAGCACTAAATTATATTTACCCCAAGAATTCGAGAGCATTACCAACCTGTATAAATTGTACATTAATTACTTTAAAGACAATAACCTAGAAGCATCAATATTATCCAAGAGAGTGTTTCGTAGTATTTTCAATACTGATTTCAATATAGGATTTCATTTGCCTAAGAAAGATAAGTGTGGGTTTTCTGAGAAGAGTAAAAATTTACTTCCTGAGTCCAGAATTGTTTTTCAGCAAACGGCGGAATACAAAAATCACGTGAAAGATAAAGACAAATGCAAAGAAATGTTTCTAGAAGATCAAAAAAAATCTAAAGCTTCTGATTCTTTATCTTTATGTGTAAGTTTTGAGTTGCAAAAGGTCCTTAATACTCCACACGGTAAAAGCGTAAATTTGTATTACTCGCGAAAGTATGCATACTACAACGAGAGTATTTATGAGAGTGGTACAAGATCTGGATTTTGTTACGTGTGGGGTGAAACCCAAGGTAAACGAGGTTGTAACGAAATCGTTACTGTGATTTTTCATTATTTGAACATGTTGGACGTCAGAGACACTTACAATGTCATAAATCTGTATTCTGATAGTTGTGCTGGACAAAATAGGAACCGTACTATGATATCTATGATATTTCACTTTTTGAAGACAGCTACAAACAAAGGAAATAAAAGTGACATATATTTTACCTGGACATACTATGATGCCCGTTGATTCCATTCATAGTACTGTTGAAAGCTTTGTCCGCAACAAAACAGTTTGGGCTCCTAGTGAGTGGCCAACAATGATAACAAATGCCAGAACTAATCCAACAGGATATGTCGTTATTGTTTTGAATCATGAACAGTTTGTCAAATGGAAAACATTTTCGCAAGCTCTTTTACCACCGAATGTTAAAATAGCTTTTAACTTATTGCTAGTGGTATACTTTGATAAAAATAATCCAGTTCTTAGATTCCAGTATGGATTTTTTGATGATAGCGAGACATACGAGTTAAATATGGATATGATAATCAGATCGAGAGCAAACTCTGCAATGGTGATGAGGGGTCCCGTGCAATTGTACGAAGAGGAGCTCAAAATCTTAGCTGCTAAATACAAAGATTTGGTGGACCTGTGCCATATAAATATTATCCCTACAAGGTACCGTGACGAATATATAAATATTAAACACGATAGAGATATTCCAGATGTATTGGCGGAAACGGACCAAGATGATTCGGATAAAGAAAACTAAAAGTCGTTGCAGTTTGTTAAATTTCTGATCTCAGTTTTATTAAAATAAAAATATTAATTTTCTTGTACTTGTTTTTTAATATTTATGAATGATATCATTTGATGATTTATAAAACTTTGGAAAAGTTTTATATTTTAATCCACAGGAAACTATTTTAAAACCATTGATTGTAACTTGTGATAAAACTTTCAGCTGATTATCGCAAGTGTTATCGCAACCGACATAAAGTATATGTACAGCTATTGAGTGCTTACAGCAAAATTATTGTAACCGCCAAAAGCTGTAAAATACAATATTATTCAAATTATTTCAACGATTACAAATAAATAATCCTAATTCATAACTAAATATAATATTTCAATTATACAACTCATTTGTGTACCAAAATATTTTAAAAAAACTTCCTCCTGTAAAATGTAGTTTATGCTTACACTAAGTCGGCTTAACACTTAAGTTCGCTTACACTAAGTCGGCGGTAATGGCTCGATATAAGTATCCATCTCCGCACATGAGATCTCACAAACACGTTCAACTGATAGTGTTACAATATCCTTCCGCTCTTTGCATTTTAGTGTATTTTTAATTAAGATAATAGATCCTCCTCACTGGAGTTTCTATTGAAAAAACTAGCAACTACAAAGTTATTTTTACATTTACTCTGCTTTTAGCCAGGATTCCGTAATACACATCAAATCTAAACCAAATTTTCAATTAATAACTCAATGTCAAGAACCTTGCTAGAGAAGCAAAACATATGTCCCGCAGCTCCCGCACCATCAATAGATTTCTCATTAGAACGATTAAACATAGATTCAGACTACGAAGAAGGAAATCTAAATAATACAGAAAATTGGCACAATACCGCTCTTAACATTCCACCGCTAGCACTAATAGTAGAGAACATATTTCCATCAGTAGATCAAACAAATTATGAAAATATCCCTTTACTCTCATCATTGCTTAGTCCATCTTTAGTAGCAAACCTTGAAACTCCTGTTCAGCAAACTGGAACTCGCTTAATAGCAAAGTATGCACAAAAAATAAATTACAAATGAAAGAAAAATAAATTTAACAAAATTAACAAAGTGGAATTTTCTTAATTTATTCTGCGCAAAAGATCAATTAAAAAAATAAAAATTCTATTCATTTCGATTTAAAAATGCTTCGACAAACTGAAATTAACACTGCAATAACTAAAATAAAAACAGAAAATGATCATAATATAAATATTCTATCAAATGAGCAACATACTTTAAAAGTTATCTTATAGATAACATAAATTAAAATAATATGTACAAGTCACAAAATCTAATTTTGCGAAGATATTTTCATATTCATTTGATTACATTACAAATGAAACAATGATGAGAAACAAAATGAAAAGAAAAAAAAAGCAGAAGATATTGTTGCCAGAAGAAATCAAAGAGAAAAAGGAAAAACTAAGAAATATATGGAAAAAAGGCAAAGCGAATAAAGAAACACATTGTTAATCTAGAATCTAGAGGATAAAATAATAAACATAGTCGAAGAAGATAACAGCCTTATTTCAGTAATAGAGAAAATCAGCCAAAATACTACACCGAAAACTGAACCTACAGTGACTACTAAAGAAATTGATAATCTCACCATAAATATAAATGATATTACGTTATCATAAAATTTCAAACTATTAAAATAAATCGTTAGTAAGTCATAATGCAAGATTACCAAAACAATTTCATAAATGTGAAATGTTTTAGAACGAAAGCTAGCAAATTCGATTATTTTATACATTTGGTTGGTTCAATCGAATTACCGGAAGTATCGATAAAAGCTGTAAAAAATATACTGCCACTTCCTGAAATAGGTAGAAGAGGTATGATTTCCTTTAATAATGCTCAATTTGATCTTTGTATATGTGAATAAATTAACAAAGTAGATGTTGATGTAACAGCGTTTGTTTATTAAAAATTGTTATTTTTATAGTTAAACATAGGTAATTAATTAAGTCCCTTTATCTTGTAACAGAACGTTACTTAATGTGTAAAAACGTGAAGCTAACAGCGATATGGAACGGACCGTTTAGGACTTGAAAGTACACTTTTCAAAAGTGAGTTTGTAGGTTTCACTAAAAATTATATAAATATTAGTATTGTGTTCGTGTGTTTGTTGCACCCCAGCTTCCGTCCTGCAGTTATACGCAATGCACATCTTTTCTTACTGCCCTGCCAAAAACTGAAGAAAACGAGAGCTGGGAGCAGTTGAATGAGAGTTGCGTGTTTTCTTCCTCTTATAACCTAGAGTCCTTTAAACGAAGCGTGAATAAGCATCTTAAGCCGGCATAATGAAGGCAACCAGCGGTGCACCTGCATGCATCTGCTTGCTATCATTCCTGGACATTGCATACTGATTAACATCAGGTGGATGCACGTCACATATTGAGCTCTTATAAAAAAAAGAAAAAAAAAGTACGCTTATCCTAGCTCTGGAGGAAAAAATGGGGGTCCACAATCGTAAGGGGTCCATGAAAATTTATTTGGTTTCGATAGGGAGAAGAACTAAAATGTTGGCTTGACTTCTATCAATATAGAGACAGATAATATTTCAAGAACTGCTACTGTTACTTATGAATACTTGCAAATTCCATATTCAGTACAACACGTCGAGACTTGCCATTGCCGCGCCGGCTGCCGTCCCGTCCGCAACGCTTGTTCAGACGTGCAAATTAATACGGTGTATGTGCTTGCAATCTTGCATGAACTTGTTTGATTCTTCACCAATATACTCGTAAATACGAATATCAAGAATAACCGTTACTCATTTGTGTTCGGAATTTCATAAAGAAAAGTGAATCGATACTAGTGATTGCCAGTGTCGGAAAAGTAAGTACCTACCTGCGTATTTGTTATAATATAACAAATACGCAGGTAGGTACTTACTTTTAATAAAACTTTAATAAAACTATATGCATATTATGCATATAATTTTATTTTATATATTATTTATTTTAAACAAAATATGGAACTTAAATGGATAGAAATCTCTTCCAACCAACCTGCTATAATAATATGAGATAGGTATATTTATAATATATTATTTTATGGAAGTATGTAAGTTCAGTATTTAATTTTTACTACGTACTTACTAAACGCAAGCATATAACATACATTACTTATTACAATATACATATTATATTGTAATAAGTATATGTATAATACTGAACTTACTTACATACTTCGATAAAAGAACTGACAGCCGAGAAAGATTGAACTTATTGTCCGCACTTTATTTTTATTACCTATCTAATTTATTTAATTATTGCGGAGTTTTGATATCAAAATATAATTCAAAAATGTTTATAGAATTAACATAAATATACTAAAATATAATAAATTCAATAATAATTTAAGAAGTGTCGTCAGTACAATGTTGAATATTTAAAATTTGGTTTTCTTCCATCAAAGGCAGACAAACAATGGCCCACATGCCTTTTATGCAACAAAGTTTTGAGCAATGACTCCATGAAACTATCAAAGCTGGAAGATTATCTAAGAAGGTGTCATCCTGATAAATTTCATCGTGAGATGAAGAAGAATCTTATTTATTGTTTACACTTAGTATAAATAAGGTATACATACATATCATCACGGGTGCCTTACGGCGCCCGAGACCGTCTAGACGGCCCCAGGGCACCCAGCGGAGGGGTTTTTAATTCCACCTCGCCAATGGTATGAGTCTACACCGAACAAGTGGCTAGCTCGTCGCGATGTTTGGAATAGACTCAATAACCCATTTATAAATAGTTGGTATAGTGAAACCGAGATAAGTTTAACCTATTAAGGCACTAATGTTATATCGTTAGGTATCTATAAATGAATTTAAAAAAAAAAATCATATTCAAAATTTTAGGTTAACTATGGCTCGATTTTTCTATGTTTTGGAAGAAGCTAGATGATGCATATCAAATGCGGCAGGCGAGGACTACAAGGCGTACGACCCGATACGCTTATGCGGTTGAAGATCTGCAGTGACAAAAAATTCACAAAAAAATACAGAATTACCAAATGATATTTAACGATTTCACCGACTTAAAAGATATCTCATAATTTGGCTATTTAAGATTGAGAAAAAAAAAAAAATCCAACACAGAAGAAAAAATCTTTAATATTTTCGTTAATATAGAAATATTATTATTATTTTTTTAGTGACGAGTTACATTTTAGTTAGTACACATGGAATATTGCCTTTGATATAAATAAATATGTTTTAAACAAAAATATTGCATTTTATTAAGTTTTATTTTTGTCATTTGCAACGTTGTTCCCGCGATGCATTCAATTATAGAACACAGTGGCCGACAAAAATATTGTTATGGTTCTGCGACGGACATTGGACTGCGATTAATGGAAGTGCGAAAACCCCAATGGGCAACCCATTCCAGCAATACATTTTTTTACAGAGGGCGTCACTATACATGGGATGTTGTAGTTACCGCCATTCTTTATCTGTACGTAAAAATTTTTTTTTTATTAAACCTAATAAATTTATAATGTATACCTTAAAAAATGAGGAGCGTCGTGGCAGGAAATTTTTATTAGGAACTATAAGATGAAATAGGTACGTCGAGCAGAAAATAGCTTATTGATGATAAAACACTTTAAAAAAAACCCTAAAGGCGTTCACTGCCAAGTAGTGAGCAACAAAAATAAAGTGTGTGTCGTAAAGTGGTATGATAACAAATATGTAACGACGGCGAGTAGTTATGTGGATTCATATCTAGTGTCAATGGTATAGCGATTTTAGAAAGAGAAAAAACAACTTTCAATTGTACCTTGTCCCAATAATATAAAACACTATAATGCGCACATGTGAGGAGTAGATAATAATAATATGTAGGACAAATTACACATTTCTAAGTCACAAACTAAGCTCTAGGCTTGTACTTTGTGCACCAGAAGCAACGATATAATATATATAATATTTTATAAACACCCAGACCATGACAAACTGTACAGAAAAAAACGTACTAATATTGTTTTGCCATGGGTGGAAATCGAACCCACGACCTTCGGATACAACGCCAAAGGCGCAACCACTAGTCTACGATCTTGCCGAAATGCTGATTGCACTTTTTAGACATGAAGGGTCATCGCTGGTACCATTAGTCTCACAAGTTCTGGATTTATATGTGACTAATCGTTAGATCTTGTATCGTATACATTGTAAGGAAAAGCCCATGCCATTGAAGAAGTTCCGGTACAATATTGTGCAAGATTTATTACTTTTTGACCAAACAAAGATTAAAAGAAACAGATAACAAGACCGACTCCGACAAAAATAATAAAAACGCCTCCAACTGAATGAAATTACGCCTGCAACTTCCGATGTTAGGTTCCACCAACATTTTAAAGGGCAAACCACTACAATGCACAAATTGTTTCGTTAGTTATTATACATAATTTTAGTTTTATTGTTGTTTTTTTGAATTTTCTTGATTTTATTTTGTATTATTATTGAATTATTTTATTTTTATGATTTTGTATTAAAATTCTAGCAGAAATAAATATTTAAATATATATTATTATTTTATTTGCAAACTTGGCAATGTTACCTCATAGATACATAAATAATTACAAACTTTTTATCATAAATTTGGCAATGTATATTCTGAGATACATGCCATATTTTATCAAATGAGGGTCATATTTTTTTATGTCAGACTGATGAACAATATTTTAAAAGCTTAAGTACCTAATAGTTGTTTAGTATATCTCGATGATATATTAGTATATTATACATTCAGGAATATTTAGTTACGAGAACTTAACTTTAAAATACAATTAGATAAATCTGAATTCTTCATCCATCAACATCCTGCAGTTGCTGACTAAACGGCCATTGTGAAGGCCCTAAACGCCTTTTTCAAGGATTCCCGTGCGGTATTGAACGTCCCACACTCTCCCGGTCCGAGGGCTCGGCGCCCGGCGAGGGTATTGGTTGTGCGTGCCTTTGCTCTGTGGTGTGCTCCCTCCGCAGCCGAGCTATCGGGGAGGTGGATCCGCCAGGATTGGTCCTTCCAGCCGGATCGTGCAGCTGTGGGGTTCATTCGGTGCTGCAACCGAAGAAACAGTCAAGTCCTCGGCCCCCTGTGGAAGGGGTCCTCCCACGTCGAGTGCAGCCGGGTGGAGCCTGCCTGCTGGTGCCTGCCCCGAGCCCAGGTCGGGGCCTGCCTTGAGCGCCGTCGCCCGAAGTGAGGGAGATTCACTGTCGGGGACTCCGTGGTTGAGAAGATTCGTCGGGCCTAAAGCAGCAAGTTCTTCTGAAATCGACACTAGGTGGTGCATGAGAACACACCACCAGGCGGTACATTGGCTTGGTATAAGCAAGTACCGTCTAGTCAAGTTCTCCATGCTATCGCCAGTAAGAATGCTTCAAGCGGCGGCCATTATCGGATGAGAAAGGGTCAGGCATATATCGGCGAAGACCTGTCCCGGTCTACGTGGTCGCACCCCTTTGAGATTCGTCCTCTGCAGGGAGCGTGTTAACCATCCCTTCATTCCCAACAAGTAGGACTCCTGTTAGGGACTGATAGGGACGGTTAGGAATAGGGACATTAGGGATAGGGTCAGGGTTCGTTGGACGGACATGGGTCGGCAGCCAACGAAAGCGAATACTGTGGTAAGTATGAATCGTCATAGGGTCAACGTAGCTACGCGGTCAGCAATTAACGCGTACAGAGAGCGCATCCGGTGCGGTCGCTACGAGCTCCGTACCTACAACGGGACCGATACCGCGACCAGCGGGGTCTCGAAGGCCACTGGTGAGACGCAGCTGATCATCCAAGGCACGTCGCCTACGCCTACAATGAGACCTAGCGCCGCGAGCACGATCCCGTGCGAGTACGAGCGCCTCCAGGAGACAGAAGCTGATCCTGGAGGAAAACCTCGACTAAATGTCATTTCAGTGAATTAATTGATTTATTGTACCAAACCGGACGAGATTATGCGCTCGTTAGCCTCCGGTTTGGGAGACCCGATAACATTATCGGAGTCGAATTAAACAAAATTCGAAAGTTACCTAAGATGTCCGACGAGGCGCGCGACATCTACCACTTCAGTAGCAAAGTAGGTAACGCTGTCACTGCTATTCAGTGTTTGAATAAGCCTGAATATTTACATTACCCTGGACTTATCAACTGCGTAGTTGATAAGATGACCGGCTACCTCCGTAGGGAATGGTGTCAGTACAAAAGACTGCACGACGGAGCTTAGCCAGAAAAAACGCAACTGGGTCGTACCTGGCCGATGTCTCGTCTGGTGAATTTGCCGCGTCATATTCAAGCTCGCATGGTTTCTTAAGTTAAGATACTATGCCGTAAACAAGAGTCCCAACGGAACTAAATGGGGACCTCAAGATCTTTTACAAACCCTACGGCAAAATAAAATACTACAAATAAGGACCAGCTATTAACGGCCGGAGCATGGTAGGGGCATGTCTCGGAGATAAAGGATAGGGTAGGGGAAATAAAAGACAAACTTAAGACAAAAAGGAAAGCATAAGAGACTGTTGTTAAAAACGGGAGCCAGACGTGGCACGATATCTCAAGCAATATTAGCTGATTCGAGGAATTTAATGGCCGGCCACTTACGGAGACTGAAAAAATAATAATTCATAAATTTAAAAGAATAGTTATACGAGGCAAAGGGAGTCAAGGTGTGTCGTTTATTCAGCTTAGATATACAAAGCGATATTGATATTTTAAATTCTGCAAGAAATAAATTTGTAAAAAAAACTATTTTCTGTTTGCTAAACCAAATTCTAATTCCACTATTAATGTGGTTATAAAGCTATTGACAAAAACCCGGAAAGCTATCTGGTGCCAAAAATATCAAATCAATTTCGTCGACACGATTCATCTTGCTACTCAGATATTTAGTATAAGTGAAGGCGATGTAGAACAACTAGATTTTTATTACGGGCCGTACAACACAATACAAGTTACGTCTATAAAAGTTTTTATCGATTACCAGATGACGGCTACAAAATAGTTTAAAACTATTAATCTTGATCAAGGATGGGAAAGCTGATGTTTGGCAACCAAATCCAGACATTGTGGATAAAATAAGACTGTTTGGAATTTCAGTATACCTTTAGGTAACCAGCAAGATAGTTTCTAGCCTATATAGTTTTACGAATACATTTATTAAGGCTTATTGATATTTTGTCAGTTAATTTTAAAACTCTTTCGAGGGTCGTTAAAAATGGAAATTTTAAACGAAAAGTGAAAAACTGTATAGGCTATGTTTTTAAGAAACAGGTTAGTAGTTAGTCTATGCTCTAAATGATACAACAAGTATGTATATTGAAGACCACCATCAGGAGAGATCCCCAGTCAAGATTCCCCAAAACATTAGACTGGCGACGAGGAAAAGAAAAATTTGAGGTTAAAAGCACGTGCCGGACCACCCGTTGAGAAAAATTGACAATAAATGAAGTAAATTAAGATACTTAATCATGTCATATTTTGGAAATATATGTGTATACGACCCAAAAATACAAATACTAGAAAGCCGGGTGGAATCATTTGAGGAGAACACTAAATAAAATAACTGACTTAAATATAGCAAAATCGACATTGACTCACATTGGAAGTGAGAATTATAGTATTTTACATTTTATACATTCTAGTGCTTGTCAACACAAATCAAACACTAAGACAGTTTATGTCAGATACTATAACAGATCGTAACAACACGAACCTCCAGGGTTGGAAACGACAAACCGTTTCCTATTTTATCGTAGACTCCAGGAAAATGAAGGGGCTATGGACTACACAGCAGCCTTACAGGAGCTAGCAGGTAAATGCAATTTTGGGGAGCATTTACAAGAGGCCTGCAGAGACCAACTAATATGTGGTATAAAGTCTGAGCACACCAGGAAAAAAATATTGAGTACTGCAAATTTAAATTATGATGTAGCCAAAAATATTTTTCTTCAAGTTGTCAAATTAATCACCCTCGGACCCTTGTTTAAACGCTTACTAAGCGCAAAGATGACGTCTTTTTGCATCAGCTGTTTGCTTTTTGATATTTTTATGTTTGTGAATTATTATGTGATATTTTTATGTTTCAAGTGAAAATTTAGCGGCTTTTATTTTCAAAGTTATTGTTTTGCCGGTACTCAGCTATTTGTTACTTAAAAAAAGTATTTCCCAGTGTTTTATCAATTTTAAAGAAATGGATGTCTTGAATGATATTAATATAATCAACCAATTTCAACATGTCATCGAAGAATTAAGATATTTCAGAAGGTCTATGCGGAGGCGAAAAGTCTACAACGCCAGGATAAATCCGATGGAAGAGTTAAATGATAGGGAGTTCCGTCAACGTTAACGGTTCAGCAAAGATAGCATGCTTAAAATAATAGATCTCGTAAAATATGACTTAAGTGTTGACAGTCAGGGTGGTGGTATACCTGTGGATCTGCAAGTAATGGCAGTTATACGTTACTGGGGACGACACGAGGTAGGTACAGTCGACCAATAAAATTCCGACCCACAATTTGAGCTTCACTGTCACCGACAGTAATTTTCGATAGGTTTCAGCAAGTTAAGCTGGAGAACCTAATTCTATACTCAATAGTAATTTTAATTTCATGTATAGATTCATGAAGACTGTGCAGATATACACGGTACGAGCCTGCAGACACTTTCCCGCCTCTGCAGGAAGGTGGCAATAGCATTGGCCTCAAATAGCTCAACATATATAAAAATACCATCTACTCTAAGTGAACAAACCACAGCTATTCAAAAATTTCAGAGGATTTGTGGTTTTCCATACATAATTGGGGCCATAGACGGCATCCATATTAAAATAAGAAAGGTCGGGAGAGATGCTGGACAGTATTTCACAAACAGAAAGGGACATTATTCTATCAATACTCAGGTAAATATTATTCTCAAATGATGAAATAATGTAATTAAAGTAAACATAAGAATGTACAGCCAACCACATGCATTATCAATATTTCGTGTACAAACACAAAGATTTTGCATTTGACGGGGAGGTAAGACAATAAACAGAAATGAGTAGCTTAAGATGTGGCTGACTGAACTTACCTACTTATTCCTATTTGAATTATTTACAGGTTGTCTACAATGCAGACTTAAAAAATTATAACATAGTCTGTAATTGGAGAGGTAGCACTCACGATGCCAGAATTTTCCGGGAATGTTCCTTAAAAAATCGATTTGAAAATAACGAATTTAACGGCAAACTTATAAGGGATAGTGGCTATGCCTGTACTCCCTATCAATTGACACCCGTTTTGAGACCCAGGACTGCATCAGAACAACGGTACAACAACAACAACCTACTATGCCTTAGATGAAACTGTCCTGTTCCATACATGCAATAATGCTGTTTTTTTTTTTTATTGGAGCACGACATGTGACTTTATATCTACCTGGTGGTGAGCAGACCTACTAAGTCCATGAATGGGGTCAATCAATAATTTATCTTAAACAACATTGATTGCTCCCACTATGCCGGCTAAATGATGTGATAACGGAATGGGCGGCGACAAAAAACGAATTGCATTACGAGTATATTTTAATATACTTGCTGCCTTATCGTCAATTCAACCACCCATTTCGTAACCGCACGCAGAAAGGAGACTACCACCTCGTCAAGAAATCTATGCAGTATCTCCTGAAAACCGGTAAACCCAAAGACTAAAACCGAAACACGACTAGGTCACTTGACGGTTTTTGCATCTGTAGTTTTCATCTCTAACGAAGTTGAGTCCTTTCTCCCACCTAAAGTAGTAGTTCAATTCAGCTGGACCCTATAACACAAAAAGTCAGAACTTAAATAAAAACAATATTTTTATATTACCAACTGATATTGTAGTATTTGTTTTTTGACACAAACTATTATCATTTCTCTTAATAATTTTTCTAAATTACGGTTTATTAAAAGTTACAGTTATTTTAACTGTAACTTTTAATTAACCGTCTCCGTAGACTACTTCTGGTACACATAGTATAAGCCTAGAGTTTAATTTGTGACCAGAGCAATGTCCTACATATTATTGGTTTAAGATTTTTTAACTTCACAGGATGTATCAGAGGTAAGGCCCCCCTTCTTTTAAACCCTGAACTGTCATCTGGTTCAACACCAGTGACAGTCCTGCAAGTAATTGGTAAGATTTTAATTAAAAATACTAATATTATAAAACTATAGTTTATTATTATGTGTGTATGCTTGAACAATAGGCGTGGCACTGAAAGGAACACCACGAGTGATCGCGATATTCGGTGGCAAATTACATACCAATATTATACCTAATGATTGTGTCATCATTCTGTCTAAAAGTTAGAGGGGTGCATTTGTAATTCTGGCTTAGTCTCTTTACTCAGGCCGAAATATGGTATTACTAATATAATTAAAAGTTTTTGAACTAAAAGTTTAGTTGATATATAATTAGATTAAATATTGAACTATAAAATAATAATAATAATTAATAGTGTAAAAATGAACTAATCGTGTAATAATAGTGTAAAATAAATAAAAATTAAAATGTTCGAGGTAAACCCAATAATTAATTCGTAGGAACAGAAAGTATATAACCACTTTAACAATATTATAACCACACCAAAATCTAATGAAACATTATTAATTTTACTTTTAAGTTGTGTACTGATCACACTTTTAATAATAATTTTTAAAATATGTATTGGATGTCAGAAAAATTATATCAATGAGTATATAAGGCGTAATAATAGAGATGTTGCACAGCGTGTAGCCACTCTTCAGTCTGAGGCTTAGTGACCAGTAGTTTGAATATACCAGCAACGAGATGCCAGTAAGAAAGTACCAGCAGCGACGAGATGCCAGTAAGGAAGCATCAGCAGCAACGAGATGCCTGACTATGTAAATACCTACCTAATGTGAAAGTGAAAGTATGCGTGAGTTAAGTTTTAATTTAGTTGATTAATGGAAACGTTTTATAATATTTTAAAGGGTTTAATTGATATAAAAACTGATTTAAGAAAGTTAGGAGAAAGGCGAAATACTAGGAAACAATATGTATTAGAAAAATATAATACAGCTTTGAATTTATATAGAGAATTTGAAATATTATGTGTAACTATTGATGAAGATGATATAAACTTAGAATATGAATACATATGTAATGAAATAAGAAATAAGTTAGTTGGTATTAAGAAATATTATAATGAGTCATTAGGACTAAAGATAACCAATGTATTAAAAATGGAGAAATTTGATATAAAGACAGCTTCTTCCATTATACCGCAGTTAGACGGGAAACAAGAAACCGTACATAAACTTATAGATTGCGTCGAATTATATTTATCGTGTATTAGTATAGAACACGAGAGTTTTCTTATTAATTTTGTGTTAAAAACGAGATTAGACAACTTTGCCAAATTAAAGCTTCAACAAAGCTACGATACTGTTAAAAGTCTGATATCAAACATAACGAAATTTTTAATAACAATAAAATCACTGAATGCTATACTTTCATTATTAAATAACTCTACTTAGCAAAATGACAGTATCGATCGTTTCGGACAACGTCTGGAAAATCTTTTTACAGAACTAACTATGGCCCAAGCAGGTTCTGATTCCAATGCATTTGGAGTTCTGAAGCCTATAAACGAAAAAATTGCTATTAAACAATTTATTAGCGGGTTACGCAATAGGCGTATCAGTACCATTATATCAGCAAGGAATTACGATAACTTAAAAGACGCTATTCGCACAGCTGTTGAGGAGGATATAGACGACCTCAGCAGACAATACCATTCGATGGCGATAGGTAGATCATCAAACTACAAAAGAAATTACTTTCCAGGAATGAATAATTTACAAGGCAATTACACAAACAATCGTACTTTTAGACCAAACAATTTTTATAGAGGTAACAATAACTATAGAGGTGACAATTTTAGAGGAAACAACTATAGAGGTAATACAAATAGGCCCATGGTACGTAGTCGGCACTGAAAATATCGGGAATGGAATATTTCCACTGTTCCTGTCATATTAAAATCTTTTTAATTGAAAACTCCTTGGTTTTAAAAATCGAATACCATTTATTTATTTAAAAAAAGATTCTTGGTCTTGTCACAAGGACTTGTCAAACTTGTTTAGTCGTTGAGAAAATGGAATTGACTCGAGAAAATTCAAGAGCTATGATTTATTATGACTTTTGAAGTGGTTTAACACAAAAACAGTGTGTTGATCGGATGCTTTCTGCATTTGGTGATGAAGCCCCATCCAAAACCACAATTTATCGCTGGTTTGCTGAATTTCAACGTGGACGTGTCAAGCTCAGTGATGATCCCCGTCAAGGTCGTCCAAAAACTGCAGTCACCCAAGAAAACGTTGATGCTGTGCGTAAGCTGATTGTGGAAGATCGACATGTGACATACCGCGAAATTCAAGCAACTTTAGACATTGGCATGAGTCAAATACAAATAATCTTGCATGAACAATTAGGTGTAAAAAAGTTGTTTTCCCGATGGATACCGCATTCGCTCTGTGAAGAGCAAAAAGCGGCTCGCGTTACTTGGTGCGTCAGAACTCTCGAAGGATTCCACGCAGGATCCTCAAATGCTGTATACAACATCGTATCAGGTGACGAATCCTGAATATACGCGTACGAACCCGAAACAAAAAATCAGTCACGAGTTTGGGTGTTCGAAAATGAGTTAAAGCCAACAAAAATTATGCGTTCTCGGAGTGTTGCAAAAAAAATGGTGGCCACGTTTGTCTCCAAAACCGGCCATGTTGCGACTATTCCTCTTGAGGGACAAAGAACGGTTAATGCAGAATGGTATGCTAGCATTTGTTTGCCACAGGTCGTTTCTGAACTCCGTTAAGAGAACTGCAATCGCCGCATCCTCCATCACGACAATTCGAGTTCTCACACCGCGCACAGAACAAAAGAGTTTTTGGTGTAAGAAAACATAGAATTATTAGACCATCCGCCGCACAGCCGCCACCTAAGCCCGAATGATTTCTATACTTTCCCTAAAATAAAGAATAAATTGCGTTGTCAGTGATTTTCATCACCTGAAGAAGCTGTGGACGCCTACAAAACGGCCATTTTGGAGACCCCAACTTCCGAATGGAATGGTTGCTTCAATGATTGGTTCCATCGTATGGAAAAATGTGTCAAATTTCGCGGAGAATACTTCGAAAAGCAATAAATACATTTTTAAATAGTAATATTGTGTCACTTCCTTGATTCCCGAAATTTTCAGTGCCGCCCGTAAATACAAATTTGCAACAAAACGGAAAATGTTTTCGTCCCCCAAACCCATAAGATATTGTGTTGTGAATCACAATACACAATAAAATTCTTAATTAACAACCATATACGTTACTTTCTCATAGATATGGGAGCAAGTCTTAGTGTAATAACATCAACTTCAGTACCCGAAAACTCTATTGTATATAATCAATTTACAACAATACACGGATTAGGAGGAGATACTAAAACATCAGGAACAAATTTTTAAACCATAACATACCTAACAATGAATTTTATTTAAGACATAGTTTTCATATAGTATCTAAATTACCCATAAATGTAGACGGAATAATTGGCACAGATTTCTTAGACATGTTTGCAACAAGCATACAATTCCAAGAAAAACTTCTTTGTTTAAATTACAGAGGTGACTCAATCACGATAAACATTGCAGAATGTCAAGTACAACAACCCATGCCAGAGCGTATTAGTCATAATTTCCCGATAATCGTACCACCCAGGTGCGAGATGACGACACATTTTTGTATTAACGATTCAAGTAGGGAGTACATGATTTTACCACAACAAATCCAGGACAATTTATTCTTAGCCGGAGCAGCAGTAAAACCTTTTCATAATAATATACCAATTAGAATATTAAATACAAGTGATAAGGAGCAAAACTATTTCAGAACTTAAACCTATTTTAGAACCGTTAGAAGACTATAATATTTGACCATTCGAACAGAATAAATTACATGACCCAGCCCGTTTAAAAAAGTTATTAGACTTATTAAAATTAGATCATTTAGGTAAAAACGAAAAGACAAATTTAGAACAGATATGTAACAAATAAGCCGATGTTTTTCATTTAGAAGGAGATAAACTAACCCATACGAATATATTAACACATTCAATTTATTTAAAACAAAATTCTAGTCCAATATATACAAAACTTTATAGGTTACCGGAAAAACTAAAACCAGAGATAGGAAACCAAATAAAAAAACTATTAAAAGAGGATGTAACACCGTTTTTTTTAATAATTGCTAAAATTTTAATAATCGATGTTAAATCGATTGTTGGCAGTTTTTTTTAGTTATTACCTGTGCCTCGCGAAGTAAAAAAAAGGAAGTGTCAGACGGATTTGTGACATTTCTTTATTTGATGGCGTAAATTTAGATTTACGATCTAAATCAGTGTTCTCGTGTATAATCGGTAAGTTTTATTGAGTTAATTCATGGTATTTATCAAAAGTAGATATTGATCTGCGTTTGTGGTACATTATTTTGACACAATTTCGTTTGTTTAATAGGAACAAAAATAGTTGAGATCAGTCGGCGAGCTTCCTCCAATACGGTGCCAATCTATTAAATCCCACGATATTGTATTGTGGTAAGTTTCTATAATATTTACAAGCCTCATATAAAGATATGAACGTCTTTTGTAGGTTAATAGTAGTTTTATAAGAGGATGACACGTTGTGTTTGTTTGTCCTCAGGGTTCTACTTCAGGACCATTCCCTACGCTAGGAATAATTCCCCCTGAGTCTCCAGGTCTTTGGCGGGTCGGTTCTAGGATGGTGTACCCCCTGGATAGTACAGGTAGTCTGTACCGAGGAGTATGGAGCACTGTTCGGTGTCTCTGGTATGTGCACTGTATGGATGTAGGAAGTCACGTCTGACCGTCCCCATGATTTGTCAATATTAAGTTGAAAGTGAACAGTCCCTAATATTTAAGTAGTCCCTAATATTTAAGTAGTCCCTAATATTTAAGTAGTCCCTAATATTTAAGTAGTCCCTAATATTTAAGCAGACCATAATATTTAAGTATGCCTTAACATTTAAGTGCGCAGTGAATATGTCTTAATACTTGAGTATTTACTTAGGTAGGTCCTAGCATTTAAGCAGGCCACTATGGATGTCCTGATGGCTAGGTAGGTTCGGTGTCTCTGGTATGTGCACTGTATGGATGTAGGAAGTCACGTCTGACCGTCCCCATGATTTGTCAATATTAAGTTGAAAGTGAACAGTCCCTAATATTTAAGTAGTCCCTAATATTTAAGTAGTCCCTAATATTTAAGTAGTCCCTAATATTTAAGTAGTCCCTAATATTTAAGTAGTCCCTAATATTTAAGTAGTCCCTAATATTTAAGTAGTCCCTAATATTTAAGCAGTCCATAATATTTAAGTATGCCTTAACATTTAAGTGTGCAGTGAATATGTCTTAATACTTGAGTATTTACTTAGGTAGGTCCTAGCATTTAAGCAGGCCACTATGCATCTCCTGATGGCTAGGTAGGTCATGTGTATACCACATAACTAAATCACAGTATCTAATGTAACATGAAAATATAAAGTTTTAACCATGTGATATTTCTTTCATTCTTCTATCCAACAAACCCTATTTGCAAATGAGTGAGTAGTAGCTCCGATATTCCTACCTATAAATTTCAGGGATACTTCATATCCCAAGGCGCCCAATTGAGAGATATCTGTACTGCTACTCCTCGGCCAAGCCCGAACCTTACACGATCCTCGGCTCATGCTCTCGGCGAGGCTAGTCCCCTGTGTCAGAGATACATCAGGTGGTAGAACTGACATAGAAGCGATTGGGGGCGTTTCAGTGGCGCCCAACGTGGGGCTTGGTAGACTTAGTTTGTTGAGAATAATTATTTTCGTAAATAATTACAATAATACTTTTCCTTTTTACATATGTTTGTTTTTATAGTATATGCATATAATACTGCATACTATACATATAATATTAATTTTAGTGCATTTTGTCTGTCATTGAGTAGTGTTGATATATATAGATATATTTTCTTTTGAGATGTTATGTCTAACACTGACCTGTTAATATTGTTATGATTATGTAAATGGTTTTAATGTTATTTTTGTACATTTCATTCTCAGGGGACCTTGCTAGTGGACCTAGGAGAGGATTTTTACGATTATCATTACACTTCAACTCATATTCTATAAGGATTAATATATGGCAGTTAATTTGTTGGTAAATAAGTTTTCATAACTTTTAAATTTTCCACTTGAAAAATCGGCTCTCATTTCAGCGCCTATATTGAAATGCCTTGACTTTAGTCAACCTTTTTATATTCATACTGATGCTTCATCGTTTGCTATTGGTGGCGTTCTTACACAAAGAATAGATGATGTTGATCACCCCATAGCTTATTGTAGTCGAACGCTTAGTAAACCTTAGCTGTAATTTTTGCCCTTGAACGATACCGTGCGTATGTGGAAGGTAAGAAATGTTATATTGTTACCGACCACGCTTCCTTACTTTGGTTTCACAAACTAAAGAATCCTTCTGGCCGTCTTAGCAGATGGGCCTGTCGTTTAAGTCAATTTGATTTTGAAATTATCCACAGAAAGGGAAAGGAACACATCATTCCTGATTCACTCTCCCGCATTCAATTGGATTCGATTGACTTTTCTTTTCATGAGGTCACAGACCATGGTACATAAATTTAGTCAGAGGTTGTGTTGACTCCCCTCAGAAATTTCCCAATTTTGATTTTAGAGATGGTAAATTATTTCGTTTGTCTAAAAAGAAATTTAGGAATACATCTCAATGTGATTGGAAAATTGTTGTTCCACTCGAAAAGCGAGCGAATATTTTAAGTCAATATCATGACTCTCCTACTGCTGGTCATTTCGGAGTAGCGAAAACTCATCTTCGAATTAGTAGTTGTTATTTCTGGCCTTCTTTATTTAATGATGTAAAAGACTATGTTGACGCTTGTGAAGTATGTAAATGCTACAAGTCTGTCAATACTGCGCGTGCAGGTTTTATGGGAAACCCTCGACAAGTATACAAACCCTGGGAAGGTTTGTCTTTCGATATTCCCTTTCCTCCCGCATACTCTCGTAATCGTTTCCTGTTCGTTTGTTCGGATTATTTCAGCAAATATGTTTTAAAAAATACTTTTGCTAAAACTCTTGTGAAATGTTTAGAAAAACATGTGTTTTTGGTACATGGTGTTTGTAAGAATGTTGTTTTGAAGAATGCACGATTGGCTGGATAACCAATCGAGGCACACTAAAACATCCCTCTCAGGATGACAGCTCGCCTCATTAAGATAGTTTTATGAAGCTGAATTTTTTGTACCAAAGCCTAGCAGTAAAGCAAAATAGAAAACAACACAGCCAACATTAATGATCTGTGCTTTTGCTAGTATTCTGTTGAAACATTTTTTTGTATCTACCGACTGGTTTATTTAAATTTGGGAGAAAACTTTACTTATAAATAAAATTTAAAACAAAGTTAAATCCATTTGAATCCAATAATTATATTCAGTTTTCGCCCATTATTATCTGCCAGGAATATCAGGTATAGTTTTGTGGTCAAATTGTATTTAATATTATTAAATAGATTTCTATAAGTTTTGTTAATTTCCATCAGCAGCGTGGATGAATTTGGGCTGAGATAGCCGTTGAATCGCGCTATTAGCTCTCGTCGCTTTTTGTGCAACCGAGGACCTGATAATTCTGCAAGGGGAGCAGGTTTTCTCGGTACAAAATTAAGGTATGACGCTTCAGATATTTATCACGATTTGATTCGACTTCTACATCATTTTTTTATTAGTAACCTCTACGAGTTTCGAATACTCTACGGGCTGCTAGTGCCGAGGACGTAGTCTGCGCGAGAATATTGTTCTGGGAGTGACCGCCTGATGGTAAATTACACGGTCACAATGCGTGATTCCGAACTGGAATCAGTGTCCCGTCTCCGCCTAGTCTGTTGAAGAAAGTCTAGCCCTAGAGATTATTCTTTTAGGTCCGTGACGTCTGACCAATATTTCAATTTAGTTAATTTGTCTGTTGATCTTCTTTTAATCTATTTGCTACACTATTCATATTTAAATTCCATAACTTGGTCGGTGATATAGTGTGCAATTATTTCATTTACCCGTAGGTTTCTTAATTTAAACCCTATAAAGAGGAGCATGTATGCCTAAGCATTTAATCTTTTGCATTGAATTACTTGGGAGGGATTCTTGGCCATGTGAGGGTGTTGCTGGTTAATAACTAGCCAACCTAACGCATTACAGTATGTGGAGTTGTTGGAGGCCTTGGAGTTGGTGGAGGCCGTGGAGATGGCGGAGGCTGTGTGTGTGGAGCCTCAGTTTGCGACCGCCGCCCCGGACGCCTGCTCAGCTCGGCGCTATCCTGACCTGCCGAGACCCGACCTCCCATACAAAGTAATATCTACACCTTTTAGTTCCTAGTATTTATGTTGCGGACCTACGGTCTAGAAAAATCATTTATTAGTCAAGAATTTGGGAGTGAAGATGCCCCGCTGCGTGCGAAACCAAACTTAAATAATTAAATAATTATCTTTTTTTGATGTAATACTAGTTGCCAACCCAGACCATCCCAGGGACCCAAATTTAGAACTTAAATGTCAAGTTTAGGTATGGATTAATTGTATTCCAATACCTTGATGTTATAGTTAATACCCAAATCAATTATATTAAACAATTTAATTAGCAACATTTGTTAAAACTGTTATTCTGATAACATCTTACTGGGGTTTTGAATGTTGTGAAGGAGATTATAGTAT
Organism: Monopis laevigella; assembly: GCA_947458855.1. Classification (NCBI taxonomy): domain Eukaryota; kingdom Metazoa; phylum Arthropoda; class Insecta; order Lepidoptera; family Tineidae; genus Monopis; species Monopis laevigella. Next base: position 12,107,177 of record OX381594.1, on the reverse strand, counting down.
TTAGTAAAACCAAATTACTGTTATTAATAAAACTTGTAAATAAAATTATAGTGTTGTTTCATTCCACCACACCCCCCAGAGTAGACGGTTACAAGTGTTCCCCATGTTTTTTATAATCCGAGGTAGCATCCCCAAACCAATCAAACCGAACGTGTAAATCGTGAATTAGTTAGGGCCATATCATCTTATGTGCGTTCTGATCATCGTAATTGGGATAAGAACATTAATAAGATTCAATGTGCACTTAACACGTCCGTTCATGAAAGTACGAAACACACTGCTTTTTATTTAAATCATGGCCGAGAAATTGTTCTTGATGGATCTTTGTATAATGCCTCTGAACCCTTAATGGAGTCAGAGATTAGTCGAGATCCTACATGTTCTTTCTCTGATCATTTGAAAGGTTTAAAAAATATTTTTCTGAATGTGAAAAATCATTTATTAAAATCACATGATAGAAATGTTAAGTATTATAATTTACGTAAGCGTCCTGAAAAATTTGAGGAAGGACAAATCATTTATAAAAAATGTTTTCCTTTGTCGAAAGCTGACAAATATTTTTCCTCTAAGTTGTCTCCTAAGTTCGAAAAATGTATAGTTTCTAAGAAACATTCCTCTTTAGTATATAGTTTGAAATCGTTATTAGGCAAGGAGTTAGGTAAGTTTCACATTAAGGATTTAAAAGTAGATAGCTGATAAATAGTTTAATATTAATGTTTGTAACTGAATATTAGTTGTTAGTTAATTTAGTTAATATTAGCTTTTTACCGTTTAGTTTGTTTAAGTTGCGAGTGTATATTCGATTGCAATAGTACACTCTAGTTGGTTGTTGTTATTCTAGAGAAATTATTTCCTAGTACCCGTGGTTGATTTTTGGCTCCCGGAGGAGTGTCTGTATGATTAAATACTACACTCTGGACTGAGGTCCGTTATTCTTACAATGAACTTTATTTACATGCCTCGGTTGATTTTGTCACCTTGTCTGAAAGTTCATAGGGTGGTGAAATCTATAGATAGCTTGATCTTCTTTGGCAGTGTTTAATATGTCGAATATTGCACTCCTGGATCTATATCCATTTCTTTATTGCTAATATAATAGCAATCCTTCTCTCTGTTCTGTTCGACAGATATGGGTAAATGATCTTTGATCAGATGTTATTTGTCTTCGTTGACGTCGTCTGGTATAGATATAGATTTATATATTACGTCATCAATTGGTGCGTAACCTTTATTTCTGGTAGGTTCATGTTAATGATCATGTCTACCGTCTTTTGTAAAAGCGCATTATATAGGTGAAGATGTTTATTATCTATTATAGTATGGTTTGTTCATACTTTCCTAACAATGTTGAATTGGTGTGGCTAGATAGATTTTTTTTTGTGTTCTGGAGGGTATGAGAACTAGTTGTCCTTCATCCACTCTTTACACTGGTTTCTTTCCAAATTATTTTTAATCAAAATTTTATTTTGAAATAAAATAATTTGTTTAATAAAATTTTGTATTTCAAAATTATATTTTGAAATAAAATAATTTGTTTTCCTAGTGAAGCGATACTGTAACACCGTTTTTTTTTGATAATTGCTAAATATTTAATAATCGATGTTAAATCGATTGTTGGCAGTTTTTTTTAGTTATTACCTGTGCCTCGCGAAATAAAAAAAAGGAAGTGTCAGACGGATTTGTGACAATTCTTTATTTGATGGCGTAAATTTAAATTTACGATCTAAATCAGTGTTCTCGTGTATAATCGGTAAGTTTTATTGAGTTAATTCATGGTATTTATTAAAAGTAGATATTGATCTGCGTTTGTGGTACATTATTTTGACACAATTTCGTTTGTTTAATAGGAACAAAAATAGTTGAGATCAGTCGGCGAGCTTCCTCCAATACGGTGCCAATCTATTAAATCCCACGTATTGTGGTAAGTTTCTATAATTTTTACAAGCCTCATATAAAGATATGAACGTCTTTTGTAGGTTAATAGTAGTTTTATAAGAGGATGACACGTTGTGTTTGTTTGTCCTCAGGGTTCTACTTCAGGACCATTCCCTACGCTAGGAATAATTCCCCCTGAGTCTCCAGGTCTTTGGCGGGTCGGTTCTAGGATGGTGTACCCCCTGGATAGTACAGGTAGTCTGTACCAAGGAGTACGGAGCACCGTTCGGTGTCTCTGGTATGTGCACTGTATGGATGTAGGAAGTCACGTCTGACCGTCCCCATGATTTGTCAATATTAAGTTGAAAGTGAACAGTCCCTAATATTTAAGTAGTCCCTAATATTTAAGTAGTCCCTAATATTTAAGTAGTCCCTAATATTTAAGTAGTCCCTAATATTTAAGCAGTCCATAATATTTAAGTATGCCTTAACATTTAAGTGTGCAGTGGATATGTCTTAATACTTGAGTATTTAGAACCTCAGAAAACTAAGGTAGTTTTAAATTATCGAGTACCAAAAGATAGTGATGAAGTTAAACGTTTCGAAGCATTTTGTAATTATTACAGAAAATTTATAAAATCATTTGCAGAAATAACTAATCCTTTAAACCACCTAGCAAAGAAAAACGTTCCATTTGAATGGACAGATAAATGTCAAGATTCTTTCAATAAATTAAAACAATACTTAGCTTCCCCTCCAATTTTAGAATATCCTGATTTCTCAGATAAAAACATATTCACCCTACAAACCGATGCTTCTGGGAATGCAAAAGGTAGCGTTTTATGCAACAATAATATGAAACCCATTGCTTATACAAGCCGACCACTAAATAAGGCTGAGCGGAATTATCCCACGATAGAAAAGGAACTTTTAGCTATCGTATGGAGTGTAAAGTATTTTAGACCATATTTGTTCGGACAAACTTTTAATATAATTACGGATCATAAACCTTTAATTTATTTATACAACATGAAGGATCCTTCTAGTAGATTAATGAAATTTAGGTTAATTTTAGATGAGTATGATTTTAAGATTGGTTATATACAAGGAAAAAAGACAACGTGATTGCGGACGCACTCTCACGAATAGAAATATCATCAGATGAATTACGAAAATCTAGCACAGATTTTACGGTAAATAATTCTATATCGGTAATGACCAGGAGACAAAGAAAGTTACAAGAGGAAGTTAACAATAATAACGACACTTCCCAAAATAATTCTACTAGCAACAGGACTGATCACCCTAGAGTTGTAGAACTATTGAGGAAAGCTAGTGATAGTGTTGATTTAGTTCTCATTTCCGAAAAGGATTTACAAGTAATAAGAGATAAGAAATTAATTTCGTGCGAAGAAAATTGCTTATCTTTCGTACCTAATACTTTAACAATTTACTTTAATCTTAGATATAAACTACATTTTACCCGAGCGAATTTTGTGGATTTTTGTAATAAATTAGATATAAAAATAATAAATACTGTTAGGGTTTGATGTTGTATTTAATTAAAATGCAATATAAGATGAACACGGATTTAATTTTTTAAGGTTATATTTAAACACACTCGTCGCACGACAGTGGATTGAAAAGTAGGGAAAATTTCCCAAATATTTAAGTTAGCTCGAGCCTGTGTTGCTATTTAAGGAAAATAAATTGTACAAAATAATGTTCTTATTTTATGTTGGTAACATAAATTGCGGCGACTATGAATGTCAGTACACTTTAGTAAAAGACCAAACAATCAGTTATACAATACAAGCAAACGCTAAAAAAATCCTAATCTGAACAGAACCTAAGAATACCACATATAAGCACGCCCTAAGCATGTCACCATGTAAACACGTCCTAAGAATGTCATCATGTAAACACACCTTAAGAATGTCACCATGTAACCACGTCCTAAGAATGTCATCATGTAAACACACCTTAAGAATGTCACCATGTAACCACGTCCTAAGAATGTCATCATGTAAACACACCTCAAGAATGTCACCATGCAAACACACCCTAATAGTGTTATCATGTAAACACACCTTAAGAATGTCACCATGCAAACACACCCTAATAGTGTTATCATGTAAACACATCCTAAGAATGTTATCAAAATATGATAATAATGTTATAAACACACCTTAAGAATTTAACAATGTAAACAAACCTAATGTAACAATAATAATATAATAGCTGAAGGAACCCTAATATAACAATAATGCAACACAGGTTGAAATAATTTTAAGTTTTAGGTATATAATGTAATCCTTACCTATATAAAATTAAATTATAATTAAAAAATGTTATTACAGGTAAGGTAATGTAATATTTACCTATATATATGGGATTATACAGTTTTCAAGTTAAAGTTTATATGTACATGAAACTAGTAATAAAGAATTAAGTACCTAATGACTATCTTATTTTAACACATTATTATGTAATTAATACAAAATTAAGGAAGTTAATCAAAATATTCACCAATGGTAATAATATAAGGAAAACTGGTTATAGTTGTTCCTAGTACAATGACACTTACTGCTAAGTTAATAAACATGTTAATTAATGGTTTATAAATGTTATAGTATAGTGAAAAGTAAAAATATATTTATTCTATGGGTAAGGGCCAGTCCACACGGCGCGTTGCGTCAGCGTTGCGTCGACGCAGTGCTACCACTGCGTTGTTTTACATACAAATAACCAAGGTGATCACACGGCGCGCTGCGTCGTCGCACCGCACACATGACGGACAGCAGCCCCCGAGACGAAGCGGGAGGGGGTGTACTCGTGCGACGTCGGAGCGCCAGCGCTCAGTTGCTTGTGCGTTGACAGAGAGGATACACGGAAGCTCATTTCGTTTTACGTTTACGTTTTTGTATTTAGTTTTATTTGCAGGGTAAAATGAATACCATTGAAGAACTTGACATAGATTACTTGATTACATTGATACAGGAAAGGGAAATTATATGGGACAAGTCAAACGTAGATTTTAAAAATAAAAATTTAAAAACAAAAGCCTGGGAAGACATATCAAAAGTTTTATTTCCTGATTACGAGAATTTCACAGCTGAACGAAAAAACAAAGTTGGTGAGTTCACAGTACAGATATTTATGTTTTTTTTATTGAAGAGGGCTTTCAAGATTTTCTTGCACCGCCAATTCCGCGATCAGTACAAAATTAATATCTTGACACTCTAAAATTTTAAAACTTAGGGAATCTAGATTAGCGTGAGTACTATTTTATTACTTAGCTCAAAACTAACCTAGACTACGCTGAGTAGGTATAAAATATTATTTTTTTACTGATCGCGGAATTGGCGGTGCAAGAAAATCTTGAAAACCCTCATAATACAATTATACCTTATTTAGCTGCCAAGGCAGAGTTCCTCTAGTCATAAAATAGGTCGCATATTGCTGTCTTATGACATTCGGTGCTGTCTGTTCTTCATGTACGGGTTGTATTGGGAGAAATTCATCAACACTTATAGCAAATTTATCTCTTTGTCTAAAACCATCTCGATCAGCGACAAAATTGTGTAATACACAACATGCTTTTATAATGTCAGTAGCGAAGTCATAGGACACGTCTATCGGTCTGTGAAAAATGCGCCATTTGTTAGCCATAATCCCAAAAGCGCATTCGACATATCTTCTGGCTCTGCTTAGACGGTAATTGAAAACCTTTTGTTGTAAGTCGAGATTTTGACCGCCATATGGACGCATAATATGTTTGCTCAGTCCAAAAGCTTCGTCACCCACAAATACATACGGGGTTGGTATATTGCTACCAGAGAGTAGCTGGGGTTGAGGTAGTGGTAAGTTGTTGTTAATCATTAGCTCGTACAGTTTAGAATTTTGTAATATGGTTGAATCGCATTCTTTTCCGTATGCACCGATGTCGACAAATACGAATTTGTAATTTGAATCCACAATAGCTAGCAACACAATCGAAAAAAAGGCTTTATAATTAAAAAAAAGTGAGCCACTATTTGCAGGATTACACACGCGGATATGTTTGCCGTCGATGGCACCAACACATTGAGGAAAATTTGCCTTTACATCAAAACCCCTCGCTATTGTTTGGAAACTTTCAGTTGTCAGTTCAGGGATGTTGTCTCGAAGAAGATTGGTCCATATAGCACGACAAACTCTTTGTATTATATATGCAATAGTAGATTTTCCCCGTTTGAATTTGAAATGTAAATCAGTTATTGAATTTCCACTTCCTAGGTATCTGAAAAGAAAATAATTATTATAATATGCATTTATGAGATAGATAGATACCCGAAAAAAAATACTGACATATTCAGACATCGATATATATCAAAGCAAATAACTTTCTCTATGTAACCAATTAATTCTGGAATCGCGAAAAAAATAGCAGCTGTTGCATACATTTTGATTCAGTAGGTATTGCTTTTTGTATGTAACAGCTGTTATATTTTCACGATTCCAGAGTCGGTCACATAGTGTTTGTTAACGATATCTGAATATGTCATTAAATTTTATCGAGAAATTCACTATGTATAAATTATTAAATCATGTTTACTATTGGTTTTGCAGGTAATGATTTAATAAAAAAATGGAGAAGTGTAAAAGATAATTACTTCAGATATTCAAAAAAATTAAAAGAAGCATCAAAATCGGGCTCGGGCGCTACGAAACTGAAGAAGTATCATTTATACAATCAACTCCTTTTTTTGAGAAAAGTAGAACAAAATGCCACCGAATCTAGCTTAGACTCGCCTAGAGAAATCAACAATGAATCTACGTCTACAAATGATGACATTACCACAGACAACACTCCGCACTATGTTCCAGTCGCGCGCAAAAGGGCAATGCAAATGGATGAGTTTGAAAGAGAAGGACTAAAACTTCTCAAGGAGCCGGAAAATCGCCATATGTCCTTTTTCAGAGCTATATTGCCATCTATTCAAGAATTTTCCGACCGAGAAACTCTCCGTTTCCAAAGTAAAGTTATACAAATTATAGATGAAATGCGGTATGGACAAACATCATCATATGTGAGTGGCCCATCAACGTCTCACCAACCACCATATGGGTATCAAACAGCAAATTTTCAAAGTACATACATTTCTGATTATAATAATTCAATTACATCTCCAGAAACATCTCAAGCAAGTGAAGAAACTGAATACGATTTTTCTAATTTGTAATTACTGGATGATATCTCTCTTAAATAATGTCTAAATTTAAAATTATGACAATTGCTGATTATTTGTGAGTTGATTACTAATTAAACAAACCAAAAAAACTGTTATATTTTTATTACTTAAATATATTTATATAGTTACCTTAAAGTGATTCCCAGCATTTCTACTGGTTCCACTGGATTCCTCATATTAGTATAGTTTTTTCGTATGTGTGGTTCTAAGGACTTCAATAAACATTCGAAGCTGGATACACTCATTCTAAAAAAATTATAAAACTTCTTTTCGTCTAATAGCAACTCCCGATATTCTAAAAAAAAAAACTGTCCATCACGATTTCTTAATGAAATGAAAGGACTGATCCAGTACCGTCTTGTGATCTTGCGTCGATTTCGGTGGTGACGTAGTAATAGGAGCAATGCTAGACGTCTTTTCCGATCCATGATTTGCTATAGACTGACTGCGAATTTTTTTTAAAATACTTGCCGCAACTGTGCGTCGCCGCTGCGCCGACGGAACGGACTGCGTCATAGTAACGCTGCAGCGCCCGTGTGGCCGGCTATGCGTCAAAATATTTGCGTTGCGACGACGCAACGCAACGCAACGCGCCGTGTGGACTGGCCCTTAGACAACAACCTTTTGTACAGCACGGGAATGCAGCTTACCATTGGCTGTTTTAATCTCAATTACTCTTACTTTGTTGTCTGATCCATAAAAGATCCTGTGAACTCTTCCCAAAGGCCATTGATAGGGTGGAGTATTTGGGTTTTTGAGAAGAACCAAGTTGTCTTCTTTTATATTAGGCATTTCTTTTTGCCATTTGTTGCGCTTATGCAATGTTGTCAAATAGTCCTTTGACCATGCCCTCCAAAAATGCTGCCGTAGCTGTTCACAGCACCTCCAAAGCCTTAGTCTGTTTGTAGGTATTTCAGTCATATCTGGCTGCGGAATGGCAGTGGGGGCATCACCAATTAAAAAATGACCTGGTGTTAGGTAGTTAAAATCGGTAGGGTCGTGTGTCATGGGTGTAAGTGGTCTTGAGTTTAAAATACCTTCTATTTCTATTATCAAAGTACTTAGTTGTTCATATGTAAGAATTTTTGAACTCAAAACCCGCCTTAAATGAAATTTTGCTGACCTTACTGCAGATTCCCATAGTCCTCCGTGATTTGGGCTATATTTAGGGATAAAATGAAATTGTATGCCTTTTATTAAGGCAAAGTTATTAATTTCTGATTGAATATTCAAGGTATTTTGTGAATTGTAATATTCTTTAATTAATTTGTCACCTTTTTTGAATGTAGGTGCATTATCTGAGAAAATATTGGTAGGAACCCCCCTGCGTGATATGAAACGCTTTAGAGCAGCCAGAAATGTTTCAGTGGTCATGTCTGAAACTACCTCCAGGTGTACAGCCTTGGTGGTGAAGCAAACAAATACGGCTACATACCCTTTGGCAATGACACTTCTCCTTAGAGTTGACTGTTTGACTTGACACGGTCCAAAGTAATCTATACCCACACTATCAAATGGCCTGGTTGGAGTTACACGTTCACTGGGTAGGTTCCCCATTATTTGCTGAGCACAGCTTGCCTTGTATCTACAACATACAACACATTTATGAATAACACTTTTTATTTCTCTTGTAGAATTTACAATAAAATATTTTTGCAATAAGTAACTTGAAGTTATTTTTAACCCTCCATGCATGAGGATTAAATGTGCATTAGTAATAATCAGTTTGGTAAAATGACATTTTTTGGGCAATATCATAGGATGTCTAGCTTGGTAAGACATGGTTGCATTTTGTAACCTACTACCTGCCCTAAGTATATTATTATTATCTACAAATATATTTAATGATTTTAAATTGGATTTTATATTATTTTTGTTTTTAATGCAAGAAATTTCTTCATTAAAGTAATGCTGCTGAATGCACCTTATAATTATATTTAAAGAATCATCAAGTTCTCTGGCAGTTAAAGGTCCATATACAATATTATTTTTTTTGCATTTGTTTATGAATCTTAGTATAAAAGACATTACACATTGCATTTTAAATAATTTAGAAAACTTGGTAAAAAATGGTAATAATTGTAATTCCTTGTTTTCATTTGTATTATTATAACAAAGAATAGGTAATTCAATTTCGGTTAAATTAAAATGATAATTATTAGTTTCTATCAAATAATCAGGCCCATGCCACCATAACTGATTATTCATAATGTCACTAGGGTTGGCACCCCTGGATATGATATCAGCTGGGTTAAGTAAACTGGGTGTGTATAACCAACACATATTATTTGTTAATTTATTTATTTCTTTTATTCTGTTAGCTACATAGGCTGGAAGCTTAAGTAGGGATGACTTTAGCCAACCTAAAACTATTTTGGAGTCACAGAATAATGTAATTTTAGAAACCTTAAGTAATAAATAAACCTTAGTAATTAGTTTAGATAATAAAAGAGCTCCATTTAGCTCAAGTTTAGGTATTGTTAATTTAGAATTTATAGGTGCTATGCGCGATTTCGCACACAGTAAAAAGGTTTTAGATGAGTTATCAAAGGTACATTTTAAATATATGGAACAACCATACGCCTCCTTGGATGCATCACAATATCCAACCAATTCAAACACCCCACTGTCAGAAAATTGAATGTAACGTGGAATGCATATATCAGGCATGTTAATTATATTGGAATAAAATGCATTCCATATTGCAAGTAAGTCTGCAGGTAAAGGACTGTCCCAATCTAAATTGCAGCGCCATATTTGTTGTAAAATGAGTTTGGCCTTGACAATAATAGGAGCAGCGAATCCCATTGGATCGAAGAATTTGCTTACAGCGCTAAGTATGCTTCTTTTGGTAGGAATTTGAGATGATAGAACAGTACTTCCACTCATCTTGAATACATCAGTCTCAGGTTCAAAACAAAGCCCTAGGGTTTTAATCAATATCATGTCCCGATCCAGCTCTTTGGAATGAAATCCAAGTTGGTCTTCAGGTATGTTAGAAAGTAAACTGATGTTGTTAGAGCACCACTTGTGCAGTTGAAAGCTGCCAAGTTTTAATAAAGATATTAGTTGATCTTTTAGCTGACCAGCCCCCTGAAGTGTATCAGAGCCAGTCAAAATGTCATCGACATAAGAGTTGTTTAACAATGCTTTGCTAGCTAGTGGAAAGGTTTTCTCATATCTAACAGCAAGCTCTATCAGGCAGCGAGTAGCTAAGTATGCCGAACTCGTTAACCCATAGGTTACGGTTTGCAATTGTAAGCACTGTAGGGGCATATATGACTGCTCCCGCCATAATATATTTTGTAATGTTCTTTGATCCTCCTGTATAAATATTTGTCTATACATGTGACGTATATCACACATTATTGTATAACGATAAGTGCGGAACAAAAGCAACATATCAAATAATTGTTTTTGGACAACGGGTCCATTGCATAGAATATCATTGAGACTATAACCATTTTTTGGCTTGGCACTGCCATCAAATACCACCCTGAGCTTATTGGTCATTTTATCCGGGCGTAAAACTGCATGATGCGGAATAAAAAATGTAGGTTGCTCTAGGAGTGAACATTGGTCAATGTCAATGACCTTAGCATGACCTAAGGCCATGTAGTCTCTCATAAATGAAATGTATAATGTATGATAGATTGGTTCCTTAGCAAAACGCTTTTCCAAATTATAAAAACGCTGCAAGGCGATCATAAAGGAGTCAGAAGTATTGATTTCATTTGCACTCATTTTAGTAGGCATTTTTACAAAGAATTTATTTTGCTCTAGTATAACTGATTCCTTGAAAACCTTTTCACTATGCTCGTGTTCTGGCAGGGTCTCGAGATACACTTCAGGGACCTGCTCAGTTTCCCAAAATCTTTTAACATAAGAATCTAGATCAGGGCATGCTACTGTATGCATAGTTATTGAGGAGAGGTTACAAATAGGAAAGGAGTCACCTGAGACAATGTATCCAAAGTGAGTGTTGATCATAATGGGATCCGCTGGACCTCCATGTATCTTTCCATCCTTTATGACTTTAAAGAATATGTCGGCTGCAAGCAGGATTGATATTTCTCCTGGAATATTGAATTCATTATCGGCCAACATAATATTATTAGGAAATTTAAAGTTATTCAAGCTAATTTTAGTTTGTGGTAAAAGATTAGTTATTTGATTAACTAAAGAACAAGTAACATTACATTTAAAGTTTTCTGTCATTGAATGGATAGTTAAGTCAATGCCTTTAGATGTTTTATTAAAATTTTGACCTAATGTCATTATATTTTTTTGTAGGTTATAAGGTTCAATGCCCAATTTATTACACAAACTAAATGTGCAAAAGGAAGTCTGACTACCACAGTCAAGTAAGGCTCGAACTATATATTTATTATTTTGGTTATCCGACACTAAAATCTTTACAGTTGGCAATAATATATTAGATTGGACAGCTCCAGTACCACACAAACTTACCTGTTCATTGTTGGTTGTTTTTTCAATATTATGATGGGCGGTCTGAACTGGTTGAACTACATCTGGATGCAACAAGGTATTGTGATCTGGACTTTCACAAGCTGAGCATTTAAATCTGTAACGACATTTATGTTGGGGATGTTGGCCTAGACATACTTTACACATTTTTTGTTTATTTACCAACTCAAGTCTTTTTGTAGTGGAAATTAATAAAAATTTAGGGCATTTAAATAATCTATGATTATCGTTACATAATTTGCATTTTTTAATATTTATATTGTTTGGATCATTTTTAATAAATAAAACTGTTTTAGATTTATTGAATTTTTCAAAGTTTGAAGGACTTGCTTCCATAGAACATGCCCTTTTTTCTAAAAAAAATAAAAGATTATTAGTTGTGGGTACTACTTTTGTGTCCCTGTCTGCGTGGAACAACCTTACAGTCAGAGGATCCAGCTTGCGGGTTATTAAGCAAACAACTAAGGCATCCCAGCCTTCAACTGGTTGATTTAGATTTTTTAGTGCGGTCAGCTGTTGCTTAACGCGAGCAACCAGTTCCCTGAGCTGCTGTGCTGTTCCACGGTGCATGTTAGGCAAATCTAACAAAACATTACAATGGTTGTTAATTAATAATGGAGAATTGTTATATCTCTCATCCAGTATTTTAAGAGCATCTATATAAGAACGATTAATTAGTGGCAAATTATTGATTAGTTGCAGTGGCTCACCCTTGACATATTTTTTCAGATAATATAGTCTCTGCACATCACTCAGCTTGGGGTCTCCATGGATCACGGCCTGGAACAGTTTGATGAAGGGTCGGTAGTCAGCAATGTCCCTGCCATCAAAGGTTGGGACGTCTATCGGAGGCAGCTTTGTGACGTTTGCACCCTGTGTGTCCGTAGGTTGAGATGGCTGAAGGTTCTTCAGCTTCTGGAACCTCATGCAGAGCTGAAGATACCGCTCCTCGATGTCATCCTCGTCTTCTGTATCGCCGAGTAGTAAGAGACTCGATTCATGTTTTTGGAATTTTCTATAGTGGTCGTCGAGGGCGATTTTTCGCACGTGCGCCTCGTCTGTGTCGAGGCTGCTGTCCAAATTTTTTATGAAATTTTCTATTCTGGTTATTGCGCCTTTTGCCTGACCTCTAAGTATCCTGAGCTTTTTCTTTTTTCTTTCAACCAGGGCAATTCGCTTCGGGTTAGGAGTATCGTCGTCGTCAGTAATTGCAAAATCTTCTTCCGAAGACATTTCTTAACTGGCGATTTTCTTTTAGTAACAATAAATGACTCGCTATCACAGTACGTGATGGGTAATGTAAAATAAATTGACTCACTGCTGTTTTTTGTGCGCGGTCCTCGTGTTATTATTTTTTTCTTTTTTGTTAAAATCCGGCCAATTACTGAAATAGTTCTTTTTTCTTGTTGAGCTTGATTTTCGGCACCATGATAGGGTTTGATGTTGTATTTAATTAAAATGCAATATAAGATGAACACGGATTTTATTTTTTAAGGTTATATTTAAACACACTCGTCGCACGACAGTGGATTGAAAAGTAGGGAAAATTTCCCAAATATTTAAGTTAGCTCGAGCCTGTGTTGCTATTTAAGGAAAATAAATTGTACAAAATAATGTTCTTATTTTATGTTGGTAACAATACTGTAAAAGGAAAAGATAATATGTCATTTATAGAAGATTTGAAATGTGAAATAAAAAGTAGAGATAAGTGGACATTACCACAAATAAATATATTGTCAAATGTTATAAGAATAGAAAAAAACGAAGGAAAAGATATAATTTAAACGATTACCACTTGTTGCCTACAAGTGGACATGCAGGCATACGCCGTATGTTAAATAATATAAAAAGGAAATATACATGGCCAACACTCGAGAAAGATGTTGTGACCTTTGTATCTAAATGTATGAAATGTCAAATTATGAAACATTCTAAGAATACTAAACAGCCAATGGCAATAACAACGACTGCATCGTCAGCGTTTAATAAAATATTTTTAGATATAGTTGGTCCCTTAGATAAGGATTATGATAATAATAAGTATATCTTAACTTTGCAATGTGAACTTTCTAAATATGTAGAAGTTTATCCCTTGAGGTCAAAAGATACCATTAGTGTAGCAAATAGTTTTGTAAGTAATTTTATTTTAAGATATGGTTCCAGCTGTATTGCAACTGATAAAGATACAGAATTTTTATCATATGTAATGGCAGAAACATGTAAATTATTAAATATTAAACAGATGCATTCTACAGCTTATTACCATCAAAGCATAGGAGCCTTAGACAATACACACAAAAACTTAAGAAGTTTTCTCAGAATTCAATGTGATGGACATTCAGATACATGGAGCCAATGGCTACCATTTTGGTCTTTTGCATTTAATACAACTATTCATTCTGAAACTAAATATAGTCCATATGAATTAGTATTTGGAAAACAATGTAATCTTCCCAGTAATTTAACACATGCAGTTAACCCATGTTATAACTTAGATGATTATCTAAAATTAGCTTTAAAATTTCGTTTACAATCTGCACATAATGCAGTTAGACAAAATCTTGTAACTAGTAAAAAACATAGGAAACATATATATGATAAATATTTAAACCCAGTTACTTATTCAAAAGGAGATTTAATTTTAGTTAAAAATGAAACCACAAATAAAATAGTTATTTAATGGACCTTTTAAAGTAATAGAAGATTTAGACCCTAATGTAAAAATATCAGATAATAACAAAGAGAAAATTGTACACAAAAACAGAACTAAAAGATTTATTTCTTGAAAATTAATTATGTTTATATAATATTAATATCGATATGTTCATATTTAGACAAAACATTATAAATATCGTTTGTTTTTCCATAAAATATGTGACTCATACCTAAGTCACATAAATTCCAATGCTGAATTCTTGGAATACAACGTCCCAGGTATAATTATTGAAAAGGTGCCTATTTACATTTGTATGTCGACATTTGTAACAAAAGTAATTTATATTTTCCTATCCTTTTAATATTAAGCATTTGCATTATATAGTTTATAATCTTACTTTTAGTGTAGTCATTTATTTTATTTCTTTTAACAAACATATTTTCTTTTGAATTATAAAAAAAAAAAAACCCCGGTGGTATAGTGATGTAAGCATGCACGCAATAGATTTAAGATATATGGAGTAATAAACGTATCGTTGACTCGTAAGGACGTGTTTCAATTGCTCGCTCCGACACACGCCCCAACACCTCACTGGCTACGCCCATAAGCTAGGGGGGTATTTTGAGGGTTTAACCCCCCCTCGAAATGTATGAAATAAGATAAGCCGACGAGTATAAATGAATAGTTTTTTTTTCATATTTCATGCGCTTTTTGTTAAATTATTTTCTTGAACCCCAATACTAAAACCTGGCTACACTCGTGACCTCATATATGGCTTCTTTCTCTCATTTTAATTGCAGATGAATGTTGGAATCAGCCTGGGCCAAGCTCACAGGGATGGAGTCCTCCAGATGGTATTACGTCCATGTAGCTGGATGTATACAGCGAGACCGTCCCTGTGAGACTGCCGCCCGCGCCGCCTTCTCGTATGGCCACCAATACCTCCGCGCCTTCTACGGTCCTCCACACCTCCGCGCCTTCGATGGTCCTGCATATCCCCGCGCCTCCCACGCCCACGCACACTGGCGCCACCAACACACCGCTCCGCTTGCCTTCTACCACCAACACACCGCCCCGCTTGCTTGTAAACGTTTTAAATAAATATTTCTGTGTATAGATACTCTCTACGGCGCAGTAATATGATGTTAAAATTGGAGTTGGGCCTCGCCTGGCTGCCAACGGATACGTACTCTCGCCTGGGTCCGTATCGGAGTCATCATCGAAGTTACCTCGCCTGGTGACTTCAAAACAACAAGTTTCTTCAGAGTTAGATCGTAGACCGAGGTTGTGTTCGCACCTCAACTTCTCGTACTACCCTGATGCAGATATACTTGATTGTAAGAAGTACTGCGTGATTGGTGATAGAATCTTTACAGCTGATGGCTACTATTACCTGCAGTACTTTGTAAAGAACCACTTTACGATCGATTCGATCCAAAGTATTTACACCCACATGGGTCGTTGTCCATCGGTAAAGAAAGTTTTGACCATTTTGAAGAAAGTGTTGCCAGGAGATACCTTAGTCCCAGTGCCGAACGTATCTGGAGACAAATTGCTCCATGTCACGGATAGATCAGAATGTGCAAAATTAGAAGATCTTTATGAAATTTATCGTTTTATTAACTATAAAATTGGACTTGACAAAAGCGTCCCTTTTTCGGCCATCCCGGGCGTGATTAGAAGAGCTGGTTTGGATTATGACAGTGAAGTGGCGAAGGTTATTTCAAGAGACCTTGGTAACGTTGATAGTGCGCTCGCGGGTTATGTTCGTGAGTGTGTTATCAATGATGCGAAAAGGCTCGTTGACCCGTCAACAAAGACTGATAAGATCTGTATTAGATTTAAGTTAACATCTGACGAGGAGGCGTCTTTAGTTGAGACTTTCCCGGAATTGACTTGTGACTTCAAACACACGGAGTATAACTCGCATGCATACGCTGCAGCGTCCCGGCAAATCGAAGAGCAAATCAATATAATGGCCCTTCAGATTGACTGCAGAAAAACACAGGTGCCGGAGGGGTTCGACGTTTTGGTGAAGGACTCGGGTGGTGATCCGTTCAAACAGATACTAAGAGGAAGAGAGAACTTTCATTGTTGTGTACCTATCTTGGGACCAGCAGATCAGTTGAGAGGAGCCCACCGAGTGAATGCGATCGCAACGATGACCAAACTGAACACGTTGCAGAGGAGAGTCCTTGATGCATACAACAGTGACGTGAAGAGCGCGTCAAGGCGTTTCTTTTGCAACGACGTGTCTGAAAGATGCGATATTAAAGCCCCTTTCATGCTTTTCTTTCACTCGACATACGACCGAACAACAGTCGATATCGCAAATGCGATGACAGCCGCAAGTGCCAGGGTTGCCGCGGGTTCCTTCATATTTGACCCGCACATGCTGGTAAAGGACGAGGGCACCATCACCCCTTTAGGCGCACATTACTCGATCACGAAAGAGGAAAATGAGAAGTATATCTCGATGGGCTTCGTGGCTGACCCGTCATGGAACTACCGACACCGTCTTGCAACTTATTTGCCGCTAATGTATAACCCCGTGATCAGAGATTCAAACGGACAGAGTTACTTCGTCACCATTACTTCGATGCGTAACTCAATAGTTTTCTTTAAGATAATAGTGTCCTTCGAGGTCCGTAATACCGGGGACGTTCCACTATAACTTGTGGTTCAACAAATTCGATTACTATGTGGTGCAATAGTACACGTGGGAGGCGAGGGGTTTTGACACAAATTCAAACCACATGAGACTGATCAGATTCTTGGCGCCAAGAAAGTTGGTGAATGAAGCAACAAATTATGCGCTCGGTTTAAGTCACAATCAATTCTCGGTGAACTCAATCTTCACGGCGCTGAAGTCTTTTTCGACTCGTGTTGTCGGAACCAAGGCGGTGTGTGAAGCTTCGTATAATTTGTTGCCAACACGATTACATCAGCTGGCTTGTGCCATCTATATAAAGTGTTTCGTTGAACGTTTTTCGGTCCCCAAAGTCACCACAGAAATCACGAATGAAATCATGCAAATGCGAGACGCAAAAGCGCTGAACTTCTCGAATATGTTGTCGCGATTGTGGAGAAGGGTGACACGATCGGATCAGTCTTTACCTGGGATTGAGACAATGGTGAAGAACCCAAACGGTTTGACTAACCCCGGAGGAATTCCTTATGAGGGAGTCGCACCCCTGAACAGGGGGACACACTGGTACCACCGGTTCTTGGGTCGTTTGATCGATTGGTCGATGCACCCACAAATGTACAGTGTCGAAATTCAAGATGCAGTAACTTACCTGTCATTCGACGTGGTGATCACAGGAGATTACAAAGATTTGGAAAGGCAGGTTTCGAATTACTTACCATGCTTTAAGATTGAAGAGATCGATGATCCTTTCCGCCCGTCAGTTCTATCAGACGAAGCTTGCGGAATTGTTGAAGTGGGTGAAGAAGACGCTGGGAGAGTGGCGGAGGAGGAGAAGTTCATAGCGACCATTTCGATTAAGGACTCCCTGTTTTCAGAGGAAAACCCTGATGACGTCGTCGAATTGAGCGACTTGGATATTGGTGAATCGGTCACGGACGGGAACTGCCTTTTCGATAGTTTGCGTCAGGTACTTTCTCTTCCAACCGAGGTGAGGGGACTGAAGGAAACATTACTTGATAGTCCTGCTCTGTCGTCACTGCCACCAACATTATTAATAGATTGCATCAGGGTTCTAAGGACGGATTTCTCCTGGGGTGGTGAAGTCGAAATTTACTTGGCCGCGAATCATTACCGAGTCGGTATTGTCGTGTACTCGTCGGTCTTGGGAGACCGTCCAAGAACGTACGGAGAACATCGCGAATCGCTAGTGTACTTACACCACAGTGACAACCATTTCAGACCAATGTTTAGAAGAACGAAGATCGAGCGTCGTAAGATTGTCACCTGGGTTTCGGAAAGTGAAGACACCATCATTAACGAGTCGGAGGAGCCCGCCGTGTTGGTCGTCGACAATCCGATCGAAGTAAAACCGGATAGTTCATCGGTGCTGGTGGGGTGTAACGACCCGACCGTCGAGCAAGTGGTTGAGTGGAAGTGGTCGGGACCGACTTCACTAGAGCGTTTCGTTAAGAAATGTAAAGGAGCCCTCGGATTCGATTCTTGGGATAGTAGTGTCAACTTGCAAGAGGCGGAGGTTACCGCGAAGGTGTGCGAACCAGAGATGACAGCGACCCAACTCCAAGACCTGTCGCATACGATTCACTTCTTCCACGAGGAAATTGAAAAGGTTAACTGTCTCTGTATAAGTTTCGGAGTAAAGGGTTGCGAACGTTGTCGCTGCACTTCAAAACAGTACCCAAGTTTCAGAGAGAAGTTCCAGAAACTAAGTTCAGACTACGCGAGATCAATTTCACAAGCTTTGACTAAGATTGGTGTTTCGCGGGAAACTTACCGGAATGTCCGTAACGGGATCAGAGCGGTGCTGCTGAGAACTGAGGACCTTTTCAGCTTATTTTTATATTCTGGATTAAGAAAGTTCCAAGTATCATATAATTTGCCGAAAGTTGAGTTCAATTTATATTACGGTTGAATTTATTCATTATCAATCTTAATTTTCAATTATTGCTGTCATTCATTATTATCATTCATTATTATCATTCATTATTATCATTCATTATCATCATTCATCATTATCATATTTGTAAAAAAAAAATCGAAGATATTTTCGGAATCTTCCGTTTCACGGCAATATTTATACTATTATTAATAAAACCAGATTATCAATCTGCAGAAGGCAAAAGTTATTTAAAAAAATATAGAATCAATTAAAAACAGTTATAAATTGTGTTTGAATAAATAATGGATTTATGACGGACTTATTAGTAATATTTTGATAAGCCGAATATGGTAATCAGCTGCATTCCATTATGATGAATAGTTGAATACTTTATTTTATTTATACCTGAGGAAAAAGGCTTGGGTGGTCTGTTTTGTACAACAAAGAAACGAATCGTTCTTTATATGGTATGTTTATTTTTTGATTACCTTTTATAATTTTTAGTCTCCAGAATTCATGATTTCCAATTTGGGTCATCATCGAAAAAGGAGTTGTAATGTAACGTATTTTTAATAATAGAAATGATTTAATTATTTTGATTTAATTTATGTTTTATTTATATTGTCATAAAGTTATAATTTCAAGTTACATAGTTCATGACTTAAAACTTATATCAATTAATTATTTTTTTCTATATAAACGTGAATAATTTATCCATGATCATTAAACAGTTCTTCAAACTTGACAAGAAAACACAAGCAAGAACCCACAAGAAGACCAAAATGTAAGTAATTTAAATGTTATTAAACCTTGTTTTATTTTAAATATATACTATCACTAAATTAGCGCAAGACCTTTTTGTCTTTAGTTAAATAATCTTATTATTATATTGTCGTTATTTAATGTATGAGTATAATTTAGATGATCTCTGTTAACGGTAGTGTTATAGTGATGTGGCAATCGCGATTGATTGAACCTTTTAAAATGATCGACCCGTTCAATTGGTTTAAAAAAAGTTTCAGTATATACATTCAATTAATAGTGATATTCAAATAACCAATCGGTCACTCGTTAAATAAATGATCAAACAATCACTCGTTCAATCAATCTCCAATCGATCACTCGTTCAATCAATCATTTTTTCTATCATAGGACTATTTTTTTTTCCTGTATCATTCTTTTGATTGATTGATTAATTTCTTTTTTTCTTTTAGGTCCCTCGCTGAAGATCTATTCTTGTCATCCTCAGAGAGCGATGAATCTGAATCTCCGCCACCAGTTGCGACAAAAAACGAAACAAACCCGAAAAAAAGGAAAGTCGAAATCAACCATTACGAGTCACAGCATAAAGCTGACCAGATTTCAACGTAAGTACTAGTGCATCGTGTTAAACACATTATGCTGATGGATATATTAACCATTTGTTATAAATTTCTTAATAGTGTTATTAAATTATTTATCTTTATTTCAGACCCAGTCTTACCATGCAAAAAGAAAAGAAAAATAAAACAGCCCACGACGCAGCCAAAGATAACGCAACCAGCTATAACAGTGACCGAGAACGGGAACACTCCGCCAAACAACGAGAGCGTTCAGCTGATACCATCGTAGTTGACAAAAATCAAGAACGGGTTAACACCAAACTACATCGAGCCAAACGTTCCAAAACGAGTAAACGTGACGAGTCGTCGAGTCGAGGCGCTAGCAGCGGGGTCATCGTAGCGAAAATTCCTAAAAATCAAATTCCAATAAAGAAGCCCACAGCTCGCGACCTTTTTGGTAGCGACTCTGAGGGTGAAATTAATACAGATCAGAGAGGTAGTAATAATAAACCATTATTACCTTGTTATATTTATAAAAAAAATGCTCAAGGATATACTCGACAATACGATCCTGTAAAAACGGGATCATATTATGTTGATGTAAAAATATATTCTTGTAGTGATATAAAACAAATACAACCAGTTAATAGATGGCGTCATTCTATCATCACCATAAAAAACCAGATGAATACAGATAGTTTATCATGGCGTCATTTAACAGATTTTGTTTGCTCTTCGAAAAACGAATTTTCAAATTGTCCGCCAACTTTTATGAACCACTGTATCAATTATCAGTAATTTCCTAAATATAAATTTAATTTCCTAAATATAAATTTAATTTTAAATTTGAAAAACGAATTTTCAAATTGTCCGCCAACTTTTATGAACAAGTGTATCAATTATCAGTAATTTCCTAAATATAAATTTAATTTATAAAAATGTTTATTTATTATTAGCGACTCTGAGGATAAAATTAATACAGATCAGAAAGGTAGTAATAATAAACCATTATTACCTTGTTATATTTATAAAATAAATGCTCAAGGATATACTCGACAATACGATCCTGTAAAAACGGGATCATATTATGTTGATGTAAAAATATATTCTTGTAGTGATATAAAACAAATACAACC
This sequence comes from Monopis laevigella, assembly GCA_947458855.1. Lineage (NCBI taxonomy): Eukaryota > Metazoa > Arthropoda > Insecta > Lepidoptera > Tineidae > Monopis > Monopis laevigella. The sequence continues at coordinate 12,085,919 of OX381594.1, read as the reverse complement.
AGTTAATAGATGGCGTCATTCTATCATCACCATAAAAAACTAGATGAATACAGATAGTTTATCATGGCGTCATTTAACAGATTTTGTTTGCTCTTCGAAAAACGAATTTTCAAATTGTCCGCCAACTTTTATGAACCACTGTATCAATTATCAGTAATTTCCTAAATATAAATTTAATTTCCTAAATATAAATTTAATTTTAAATTTGAAAAACGAATTTTCAAATTGTCCGCCAACTTTTATGAACAAGTGTATCAATTATCAGTAATTTCCTAAATATAAATTTAATTTATAAAAATGTTTATTTATTATTAGCGACTCTGAGGATAAAATTAATACAGATCAGAAAGGTAGTAATAATAAACCATTATTACCTTGTTATATTTATAAAATAAATGCTCAACAATACGATCCTGTAAAAACGGGATCATATTATGTTGATGTAAAAATATATTCTTGTAGAGATATAAAACAAATACAACCAGTTAATAGATGGCGTCATTCTATCATCACCATGAAAAACTAGATGAATACAGATAGTTTATCATGGCGTCATTTAACAGATTTTGTTTGCTGTTTGTATCAATTATCAGTAATTTTCTAAATATAAATTTAATTTATAAAAATGTTTATATATTATTAGCGACTCTGAGGGTGAAATTAATACAGATCAGAAAGGTAGTAATAATAAACCATTATTACCTTGTTATATTTATTTAAAAAATGCTCAAGGATATACTCGACAATACGATCCTGTAAAAACGGGATCATATTATGTTGATGTAAAAATATATTCTTGTAGCGATATAAAACAAATACAACCAGTTAATAGATGGCGTCATTAAAAAACAGATGAATATCATCATAAAAAACAGATGAATACAGATAGTTTATCATGACGTCATTTAACAGATTTTGTTTGCTCTTCGAAAAATGAATTTTCAAATTGTCCGCCAATTTTCATTAACAACTGTATCAATTATCAGTAATTTTCTAAATATAAATTTAATTTATAAAAATGTTTATGGGTGGATCTTTAAAATTTGGTTAACTTGATGTTAGCAGCAATTTTCACATATTTTCATCTATTTTATCCACTATTTGCAACTACTAGGCGATATTATAAAGTCCATGTAATTAGGTCACTCATTTTGATTTATATCACAATACTTTTTAATTCCGAAAACCGCTTCTTTCTACTCCAAATATCAGTCCCTAGCCATGTAAGATCTCCCAAATTTAGCAAACATTTTATTGTCAGTCTAATTCTATATATCATATAATGATTTAAGTGACTTAAACACCTTTAATATTACATTACGGTCCTTTTCATTGTGATTTAATTATTAATAACAATATTTTTTATTAAATTATTTCAAGTCAAAAAGTGTAAGCGTTAAAAAAAAAAAATATCAGTCCCTAGCTATTTGCGAAATTCAAAAATGCGCGGCAACTAAGCTAATGGCTATTATCAAAACATACTCTAGCGAAAGTATCCATGTGAAGTTAGTTATAAACACGACCTATGCCGCGACCGCCATTTTGATTTTAGTGCGGTCGCCGACTTCGTTACGGAAACACGCGCTGTGCCAGTCAAACTCTCAGTCCCTAGGTAAGTTGTTTTAAAGATAGTTAATTAATAATTATTGTCATTACTTATTTTTAATTTAAGCTATCTCTGCCTTGTTATTTTGATCATCTGCTGGTATTAATGTTTACTTTAAATCATAGGTTATGTTTGATTTTGCTTTGATTTGTCAGTCCCTAGACCGTCAGGCCCTCGTCGTAAAAGTGACTAGGGACTGACTTCACACCTAGGGACTGACGGTTATACTGCGTAATGCATGATTTTAATTATAAAATCAGTGTATTTGTTGTAGAATATGGCGCCTAGAAAGAAAACATTGCTGTCCAAAGAGGAACTTGCAAAAAAAAAGTCTGAACAGGCCAAAAGACGTTTGGAAAAAATTAAAAACGACCCTGTTTTGCTGGCAGAGTACAAAGAAAAGGAACGACTAAAATATCTAAAGAAAAAAGAAAAAGGACAAAGAAAATGTGTGAAGGACATGACTCCGCGTGAGCACAGAAGAGCTCGAAAAAAATGGGTAGCCCACTCAGCAGATTATAGAAAAAAACACAAGATTCGTGGAAATGCTAATAAATACATGGACCAAAATACGCCACCGTCATCGGACGAGGACAATATTCCTGTCGTTCCTGTTATAAACAACGAAAGAAGAGTTGAAGCTAGAAAAAGAAGTATTGTTCAACGGAAAAAAAGAAATAGTATACTGAAAAAAAAGGACTTACTTATTGATAATTTAAAGAAAAAGCTTGCCAGCGAACAACAAAGAAACAGAAGATTGAAACGTAGAATGATGAAAAATAAAAAAACACTTACACCAAAAAGTAAAATTGAAGCTATGGCTAACGACCCGAATCAAAAAGCAGAGTTGGTAAAAAAAGCCTTATTTGGCGAGATAATCCAGACGCAACTTTTACTTAAAAAAAATTACACGAACCAGAAAAAAACCTCCACCTCCTTAAAAACGATGTTGTCTAGCCCACTGACCCACAAATATAAGATATGGAGACTAGGGAATAAAGCAATTACTTACAAAAAGATGGGATTTAATCGTACAAAATATGAAGCTAAGCTCAACAAAAAGGGAGTTGAAAAAATCATTCAAAAATTTTATGAAGATGACAACAATAGCCGTTGTGCATCAGGAAAAAAAGAATGCATTACTCGCAATAAAATAAAAAAACAAAAAAGATATCTACTAGATTCTTTAAAAAACTTGCATCAAAAGTATCTCAAAACGAACTTGATGACAATAGGGTACGCTGAGTTCTGCAAATTGCGTCCATTTTGGGTTGTTGTGCCAAAGCTGACAGACCGTGACACCTGTGCTTGTATTACTCACGAAAACATGAATTTGAAATTAGATGCTTTAAAAAATGCAAACGTTCTTAACTTTGCAACTTATCAAACTGCCCTGATAACACTTTGCTGTGATCGTTATTCAGAAAATTGCTTAGCGAGAACTTGCAAGAACTGCTCAATGAAGATTTTACCATACATGGAGTTTGATAATAGTAAGGAAATTGCAGTAAAACAATGGAAGCATGCCAAGGAATTGATCAAGGACTTAAAAACTAAACAGAATCGATACGTCACAAAATATAAGAAAGAGATCTATAGCTTAAAACCTCGTGATTTAATAACTCAACTAGAAGAGAACGATCTTCCAAAATTGTTTCAACATGAACAAAACATCGTTCACCAGTATAAAACCATTAAAACTTTGAAAGAATCATTGACAGAAAAAGATGCAATAATCCATATGGATTTTTCAGAAAATTATACAACAAAGTGCAACAAAGAAATTCAGTCGTATCATTTTGGTGGCTCCCGTACTCAAATTTCGTTGCATACTGTGGTAGTTTACACAAAGAATAAAACAACTTCTTACTGCACTTTATCGTTAAATTTATCTCATAATGCCGGCGCTATTTGGGCACATTTGCAGCCTGTGCTCAGAGCTTTGCCTCTCTCAGTAGAAAACCTGCATTTCTTGAGTGACGGTCCTGTGACCCAATACCGAAATAAAACTATGTTTTATATTTTGGGGTGCAGAATCCAGGACTTTTATCCACTCACTATAAATTACACATGGAATTTCCATGAGGCGGGACATGGTAAAGGTGCCCCAGATGGGATAGGAGCGACTTGCAAACGTAGTGCTGACCAACTCATAGCTCAGAAAGGTGACATTACAAACTTATACGACCTTGTGGCTGTGCTTCGAGAAAAGTGTCCAAATATACAAATTTCTGTTATCGAAGATGCTGAAATAGAAAAAGTCAACAAAATGATCAAGGAGCATGAGAAAGAGCAGAAACCATTTAAAGGCACTCTGTTAGTGCACCAAGTCTCTGGTAATATTTATAATAAAATTGTTTTGAAGTCACTAAGTTGCTTCTGTGATAATGTTGAATGTAATCATTATAAGTTAGGGACTATAACGTACCAAAGCAATACAAAGCGGCTTCAAGTTGAAGATGTTTACACGGATTCCGAAGATGATGTGCCATTAGCAAGCATAAGCCAGGATGCGCAGGAAAAGTCTAAAACGAGCTATGACAGTGGAGATTATGTTCTAATCAAGTTAATTATGAAGAGAAAACAATATAGATATGCTGCGATTTGCTCCAAATATGACGATGAAGATGGAGAGTTGACAGTTACATTCCTTAAAGTGTGCAATGATAATGGCACAGAATTTCAAATAAATGAGAATGATATCGCTGACGTTCCTTACGGAGATGTCTTACAGAAACTGCCAGTTCCTAACCTAATAGTCAAGAGTGGAACAGTATTTTACAAATTTATAAAACCTGTAAACGTTTATGAAAGGTAGAATATTTAGTGATGTGATAGTCTTTGTGATTAATTAGAGAAAGACTGAATATTACGTTAAAATTATAATTTTGTTACTTCAAAAACTGTTTTTTTTTATATTGTTATTTGCTTAAAATTTATTAGTTTGTAAGTACTAAACTCAAAGTACAGTTTAATTGCTAAGAAACATTATATTTAATAAAAGGAAGCCTGTGATTGTAACTTTAAAATTTACTCAGAGTTTATACATTTTGTTTACTGGAGAGATAAGTAGGTAATAAGTATCACTGATATTAAAAAAAAATAGCATGTTAACTATTTATTTAAAAAAAAACTATCTACCTCAATATATTAGATATTTTTGAGACTAAAACTAGGCTACAATACTAAATTTAAGATAGTAGAAACGATACTACTAAGACTAACCATACAAAATAACTTATATTTTGACTATATGTTAGAGTAATTAGTAATAATGTGTAAGTCATTTGATTTTGTTATAGTTATTTTACAATAAAAAAAATATTAAACACTAACCGTGTTTGGCGTCAGTCCCTATAATGTCTCGTCAGTCCCTAGAAACTTAATTTCAAAAAACCTAGAATTTCTCATTAAATACTTAGTAAAGTGACTGGCTCTTTTAGATGCATCAAAGTAGATATTATACCTACAGTGTAGAAAAATAACTTTACTGAAAATCATCTAAAAACACCTTTGTCAAAATAAGGCGATAAGTTAACCAAATTTTCAAGATCCACCCTTATATATTATTAATGCTTTAATAAAAAATAAATATATTTATTTTTTTCTTCCAGTGTCTCCGTCTATCATCTCAAGACCTAATAATCCTATAATTGAATGTGAAAAGTGTAAAATAAAATTATTACGAAATGAATATCACTATCAATAAAGAACAAATTTACATAAATCAAACAGTCTATTAAAAACAAATTTTGTAAATATAGATATAATTGCTACAGCTTTTAACAAGAGAATTGTTACATATCGTTTAAATGCTACAGGGGAAATTAAACATCTCATTCAAGTAGATGCCTTCCTTAACAACAATAAAATGGATATAATAAAACTGATTAATATGTCACTGATTGAACATAGCTGTATTAAAGTAAACTTTGAACTGTTCGCCTATTTTATGTTGTTATCAACATAAAATAAAGTCGGGTGAGAAGCAGCTGAAATCTTTTAATACAAAATATATAATTATATATCAGAACACCGATTTAAATGATTTTATAGCAAATTCGATTAATAGTTTTCAGAAAAAAGTCAGTGAATTTGAACACTGTGAATCCGGTTGGACTTATATTTCTATTAGTCATTTTGAAATTAATATAAATAAATACTGTCCTATGAGAGGTGGTACTTATATTGAGTTACCACCTAATATTAAGAACTCAAAGAGTTGTATAAATATTAGAAATAACGATGATTTATGTTTTCTATGGTGCATCGTTGCAGCAATGTTTCCAGCTAAGAATAACGTTTGCCGAATAAATTCTTACCCACATTATAGTTCTGTTTTAAATGTGGTAGGAATATCTTTTCCTCCTTCTAAGCACGATATCAAACGATTTGAAGTAAATAATATAAATATAAGTATTAACATTTATGGACTAGACAATAAAAATAATGTAACCGGACCCCTTTACATATCAAAAAATAAGAGAATTAATCATGTTAATTTACTTTATATAGAACAATTTGGAAAGGGACATTATTGTTTGATTAAAAATCTAATAAGATTAGTGCGACGTCAAGTTACTCATCATAAAGGTTACGTGAATATGTGTGATACATGTTTACAATTCTTTTTCAAATAAATATAAATATCAATCTCATAATTGCTCTAAAGTCTTGAAAGTTTTACCTGAAAAAAACTCAATTCTAAAGTTCAAAAATTATGAAAGACAACAGAAAATTAATTTTGTTATTTATGCTGACTTTGAAAGTCTGTTAATAAAAAAATATGAAAACAGTTCAAAAAATACTCAAATATTGAAACAACATCACCCATCATGTTTTGCATATTATATTTGTTGTTCGCATGATGATCAATTAAATAAATATGTTTCATACAGGGGAACAGACTGTGTACAAAAGTTTGTTAAATATTTAGTTGAAGATGCTATGCATATAAGTAAAATTTTATCTATTAAAAAACCTATGTCACCTTTAACTATTGAAGAGGAGTTACAATTTCAAAATAGTACAACATGTTATATATGTAATAATCTATTATTTAATGATAAAGTTCGAGATCATGATCATATTACTTCAAAATATAAAGGAGCAGCACATTCTCACTGCAATCTAATGCACAGATTTTGTTCATTTATACCTGTGGTCTTTCATAATCTGTCGGGTTATGACTCTCACTTATTTATTAGAGAACTGGCGAACTATAATGGCCCCATTAAAATAATACCAAAAACTAAAGAAAAGTACCTTACAATAACAAAAGTATTAGAAGTAGGAAAGGTATCTATACAAATAAAATTCATAGATTCTTTTCAGTTTTTAAACTCAAGTTTAGATATGTTAAGTAAAAGTTTATTGGATAGTGATTTCTTATATTTATTAAAAGAATTTGAAAATGTAGATAACATTAATTTATTACATAAAAAAGGTATTTATCCATATGATTATATGGATTCCTGGTCAAAATATAATGACACTCAGCTTCCATCTAAAACCTGTTTTTATAATAGTTTAACCAAGGAACACATAAGTGATGATGACTACATGCATGCTCGAACAATTTAGGATTTATTTAATTTAAAAACACTAGGTGAATATACTGACTTGTATTTAAAATGCGACGTATTGTTATTATGTGATATATTTGAAAAATTTAGAACGACAAGCTTAAAATATTATAAACTCGATCCGATGTACTATATAACTTCTCCCAGTTTAAGTTGGGATGCTATGTTGCTGTATACTGGTATAGAGTTGGAATTAATAAGCGAATTGTAAATATATGAGTTTATTGAGAAAGGAATACGAGGAGGTTTAGCGCAATGTTCTTTTCGGCATGCTGAGGCAAACAACAAATATTTACCGAATTTCGATTGCACAAAATTATCTAGTTATCTAATATATCTTGACTGTAATAACCTTTATGGTTATGCAATGACAAAACAATTACCTACTTCATAATTTAAATTTTTGGCATATAATGATGTTAAGGTATTTGATGTAATGAGTATTTCTGATAACAATGATTATGGATATATTTTGGAAGTAGACTTAGTTTATCCGAACAATTTACATGATAAACATAAAGACTTACCATTTGCTGCAGAAAAATTTAAACCTCCAGGAGGAAAATCTGAAAAGTTAATTGCGAATCTATACGATAAATATTATTATGTGATTCATTACGTTCACTTAAAAGAATGTTTAAGAAATGGTATCATTTTGAAAACCATACATCGCATACTCAGTTTTCGACAAACTAGTTTTTTAAAAAAATATATTGATTTAAATACTAAGCTTCGTCAAAAATCTAAAACTGCTTTTGAAAAGGATTTTTTTAAATTATTGAATAATGCAATTTTCGGTAAAACTATCGAGAACAAACGCAAACAGGTGAATGTTAAGTTAGTCACAAAATGGAACGATATTAAAAATATAACGAACAAAGAGCTTTGCGCTGAAAAACTTATTATAAGACCAAATTTGAAAAATATTTCTATATTTTCCGAGAATTTAGTAGCTGTACAATTAAATCTCGATAAAATTGTTTTAGACAGACCGATTTATATAGGGTTTACAGTTTTAGAATATGCTAAGGAGCACTTGTATCAGTTTCATTACAATTTTATTAAAAAGAAATATCAGTCAAATGCTCAGTTATGTTATACTGATACCGATAGTTTATTATATTTAATATATACCGAAGATTTTTATGATGACATGCGTAAAAATATTTTTAAATTTGATACTAGCAATTTCGAAACAGACAATCCGTATCATATGCCTCAAATTAATGCAAAAATACCTGGATTGTTTAAAGATGAAATGGGCGGTGATGTTATCACCGAATTTACAGGATTAAGAGCAAAATTATATAGTATAAATAGTATGAAAAATCAGATTAAAAAAGCTAAAGGTATATCTAAATGTGTTACTAATCGATTAAATATAAGTAATTACAATGAAACTCTGTCAAATAATAAATCATTAAAATGTAAGATGAATTTGATAAAGTCCATAAAACATATATTATATACACAGCAAGTGAATAAACAAGTATTATGTAGAAATGATGATAAAAAGTACTTTCTGATCAAATAAATACATTACCATGGGGGCATTGTAATACAATGTTTTGATAAATATGTATTTTCGCTAAATTTATTAATTGATATAAGCAATAGTTTTAAGATAGATTGTATAAATTTTTTAAGAAAATTTACTTATTAGGAATATTTACTTACCTAAATATACTTATCTTTAAGTGTAAAGTGAAATATATTAATTTTGTTATTTAAACTAAAATTTACTTTAAGTTTTATGTATTTCTTATAAATATAAACATAAAGTGAAATATATTCATTTTGTATTGTAAACTTTGTTTGAATTTACACGCCTAATACATATTTAAAAGTATATTATTCTTATTTAAAATAAAAAAATAATAAAAAATGAAATTTATAAAACAAACTGATTCCTTACACCAGAAAAAATGTGTTACGAAACATGCAAAAAGTTTCACCAAAATGGAAAACTGCTACCTAATACAATTCGTTGTATTATTTGTGGTCCTTCAAACTGCGGAAAAACCAATTTAATTGTGGGTCTATTGTTACATGAAAATGGCCTACGCTACATCAATGTTTATCTTTATTCTAAAACAAACTTTCAATCCAAGTATGTATTTTTAGAAAATGTGCTAAAAATGGTCCCAGAAATAAAGTTTGTTAAGTTTTGTGACAATCTGGAGGTCTTAAGTACAAAAGGGGCAGAACCAAATACAATAATTATATTCGATGACGTTGCATGTGAAAACCAGAATAATATACGTGATTACTTTGCTATGGGAAGACATAAATATGTTGATTGCTTTTATTTTAATCAGACCTATAGTAAAATACCGAAACAGTTAATTAGAGACAATGCAAATTTAATTATTTTATTCCGACAAGATGATATCAACCTTAGACATGTTTATAATGAACATGTTATAATGGACATGTCATGGTCAGAATTCCGGAAATTGTGTTTCCACGTCTGGAGTTCACCATATGGTTTTCTAGTTATTAATAAAGAGTGTCATAAAAATAATGGATGTTATAGAAAGCAGTTTGATAATTATGCTACATTTGATTAATAATGTATATATTAATACATAATGTTTTGTATAATAATCATTAATAAAATTACAATCGCCGTGATAACCACTTTGAAATGGAAATTGATGTAAAAAAACAAATTTTAAAATCAGCCGATATCGTCAGAAAAAAAGTGAAGGAGATAAGAGCAATCAAAACTAATAATGAAATTGTCATTGAGAATATGCTAAAGCCTGTAACAGAACCTTTAAAACAAATAGTTGATCAGAAAAATATTTTTAATAATGAGAATATTAATAATTTGATTAAACATGAAAGCTACGAAATAAAAAAACGTGAACCAAAATTGAATAATAGTACGTTGACGACAGATAGTTTTAATCAAACAAGCAAATCTCCCAATGATAGTGATAGCGAATATATTGAGAGTGATGATAATTATAATACTGATAATAATGAAGATGATAACTTTAAATCACCTGAGTCTTCTCCTAATAAAATATCATACCATTCAGAAGTATGTACGGATGTTCCTTTCGGTGTTAAAGTCATTCAGGGTAAACTAATGGTTGGTTCAGAATATATTAACTTGATTGGAAATAATATCAGTATCGGAAAAAGAACATATCTTAAAACACCAGGAATAACCGAATTACTTTTCAAAAAATCTATAAACTTCAATGTTTTTACGAACAACGATTTAAATAATTATAAATCAATATTAATGCAAACCAATGCTCATCGAAGAGATAACGATCCCAATAAACCAATAAAAAGTAACAAAGGTCAAAAGTATCTAAAGATCATTAAACCTTTATTCGATATATCAAGTAATGTTGAAATTTCTCATAAAGGAGAGGGGCTCCCGTCTCTAAAAAATAATAATAATAAAACAAATTACATATATTGGGATAATCCCAACGAATTAGTAAATCGGTTGAAGTTATTAATTGCATCAAGAGATGCCGGTAATACTGTACAAAATAATGAAATTATATCCATTATTAAAGAGTTACGAGAAAGTGGAATAATAAAATAATATAATATAATTTATAAATATTTTATTCAGTTCGTTCTTTACCGTGTAATTACAAATACTTATAACAACTTGATTCATTATTTAAAAACATGAGTAAAGTGGGTATAGTAAATGTAAATGAAATCCATAAAACGGCTCGTAAGAATTTCAAACGTCGTTCTGTTATTTTGGAAGGGATTGATGATTTATGGCAAGCAGATCTAATTGATATTCAAAGTTTGCACTCATTTAACAAAGGTTTTAATTATATTTGTTACATTGACTTGCTGTTGAGGATTTTTACAATGGTTATTCAACGGGAGGTTTTAAATCATAAAGCAACAAACAAGGCATAGCGGTTTCATAATTTTGGCACTGTCCATTTCGTTACTGCATTATTTAGTTAACATTAATAGAAGCGATCAATGTTGTTAAACAATTGATTGATCGACCTCATTCATGGACTTTAATAGCAGTCACAAGCCATGCTTCAATTTAAAAAAAATCTTCTTAAGTCTTGTAGTATACAAGTATTTATTGTTTTAAATATTTTTTTGCATTGACTTTAGCTTAAAACCAATTTGAATTTAAATTAATAAAGTATTAATTGGCCAAGACCCAGCAACTTATTTACTGTTGTCATGACCGTTGAAGTCATGAAAATTTACTTATATATACAGTTTAATCTTAATGCCTGTTATCCGATTCTAGCACCCCACTGACCATAAACTTATAAACAAGGGTGAGAAATAAAATCAATGTACCAATGTTTCCCTTGCGCAACCTTTGACGTTGTATCCGGAGGCCAAACACTCGATTTTTTATTTTTTTATTTAAATTCATTTTCAACATTTATCATTCAAACTATAATTACTTTGAAGAAAGAATCAACATAATAGTAACGTTAATTACTAAAACTGATTGAATTATTCATTAATGAAAACAGCAAATAAAATGAGTACATGGACCTTTCTTAAAATTAAATTAAAAATATTAGCACTAGTGAAGTTGAATTCTGAATTGATTCACCGTTCATCAATATAATAGTATTGAATACATATTAATATAATAGTAACTTGAATACAGAATTTATTCATCATTCATCAATTCAACAATAATTGAGGAGTTTGATTTTCAGCGAATTGCAGGAGAACTTTGACCCTTCTTAATCCAGGTTATAAACATATTAGTACTAGTGAAGTTGAATTACCATTCATCAATATAATAGTAAGTTGAATTCTGAATTGATTCACCATTGATCAATATAATAGTAGGTTGAATGCTGAATTGATTCATCATTCATCAATATAATGGTTAGTTGAATACTGAATTGATCATCATTCAACAGGAATCTCTGAATTGATCATCATTCAAGGAGCTCCCCCAATTATTACCTACTTTTCTAGGTTTTGTTTCGTTTGTTACAGGAACCGAAATAAGATGCGGGTCTGGACGAGCCGGGAACTGCCAAAAAGAGACCACGATGTATTACTAAGCATAGTGGAAGCAATTGGGTTACGAACGAAACCAATTACCGCAGCGCAGATTGTCGACAAAGGGATGAAAGGATCTTTCCCGTTGATGGAGAAATGCTCAAAAGAAAGAACTGTACGAAAGAGGAGTGTCGCGGTGCCGTCGAAGGCGACGTGTACGGCTAAGTTGGAAGCGGGAGCGGAACAATGCCTCAACGACAAGGTTGTGATGGTACCCCTCGACACTGATGAAGTGACGATTTACGAGACACCAAAAGAGGAAAGTTTAGAAGCATCCGTCGCTGGTTCTGTGACCGACCTTGTAGGAGAGAAGGCGTATAGACCAGTGTCGCCGAACTGTGTCGGTTTCTATGAAAGTTTCACTGACTGTTGCCGACTTCTGTGTCGCTTGGAACCCGGTGATCATAGGAAGTTCGTGGTTGTTCCGGAACACCCACACGAGGTGGCTATTGTACCGTACGGAGGACGAGAGGCCGGACAATTTGACCTGCGACTCGACTTCTGTTTGGAGGCGGGGGTTGTTCGTGATAAGCTACCGGTGATACTGGAAGCGCTCGACAAGATCCCGCGTGAGTGCGTGGTCGACTTGACTAGATACACTCGTCCGGACTTAGTGAACGGACATTGTGAGTTAATCAGGCAAATAATCCCGTCAGGTTTCACTTCTGTAGTTTATGCAGTCGTGCCGAACGGTAAAACGAAAGTCGAACCGTTGGGAAAGTACGACGAGAAAGAGATGCCCGAGTGCAACGGATTTTGGAAAAGCATCGTTCAACCGCGGTACCCGATGCCAAGGTATTCGCCCGAGTTCCTACCGGAATCGACGGGGCGATGTAGTGCGATAAATGCCGCGAGAGAGATTCGGGCGTTGTGGTCAACCACCATCGACACCGCCGTCTCGACGTACTCAACTGTGTACAAGATGTTAACCGTTCCATTGAGCACGGATACGAGACGGTTGATGCGGTCGCACCGCGAGTGTTTTTCCGTCTACGATCGGCGTGATTCGGTGTGGTTGTTCAAGGCCGAAAGGCAACAGAAATACACCTACGCTTTCGACGGTGCAGGGATGGTCGATCTCAGCGAGAAGATGTCCGCTCGTTACAACCAGACCGAGACCGGAAGACTACTTCTTTGTGGTCGTTTCACTATTTTAATGCAAGAACCGAAATTACTCGCAGCAACAAGAGACGCCCTCGAGAAGGAGAGGGAATTTACTATCCCTAAGGTTGACATGGTAGTGGGAGTACCGGGTTGCGGTAAGACGTCGTTCATCTTGAAAGAACACAAGCAAGGTGACGTGGTTTTGGCGTCAAGTTCCGAGGGTGCAGCGGACATTCGAGACAGAGTATTGGCTAACCGTGGAGTGAAGGACGGAAATCCTGACAGTCTGAGGGATACGTACAGGACGATCGACTCTTACTTACTACACAGTCGCTCGAAGCATGACGTCGTTTGGGTTGATGAAGCGTTGATGAAACACCCGGGTGAATTGTTTTTGGTGTGTATGTACTCGGGGTGTCGGGAAATGCATCTACTCGGAGATCCAAATCAGATTGGATACATAAATAGGTTAGGCACGGTTAGTGTAAGGTATGAAGATTTCAAATCGTTCTTTAAGCCGACCAGATACCTAAGTGTCTCTTACAGGTGTCCGCAAGACGTTATGGCTCATCTGTATAACCTATATGAGGGTGGGACAGCATCGGCTTCACCATACAAAAATACGATGGTGTCGCGTCGGTACGTGAGTGTCGAGGCGTTGCCGAAAGTACTAGAAGATTACAAGTACTTAGTGTTTAAACAATCCGAGAAGGAGTTGTTGTTGCGAGCCGACAAGAGTCAGGGTTTGGCTGCATTGGTTTTCGATTGCCTGGTGATGGAGAGACTAGGTGTCGAAAAGTATTACGTCGACTTATGGTTTAAGGCTCATGCGAGAACTCGGTTGACGGATATAGAGAACGGAGTCCGATATTTTGTGGATTACCAGAGAAAATCAGGAGATGCGTCAACGTTTACGCAAAACACACGTTTTCTCATGGCGGTTGTCGCGACAATGTTTGACCTTGACAACGTGGTATTCGGGATGTTTGCCGGAGATGACAGTTGGCTGTTAACAAGGACAGAGTTCGGTGACATGAATGCCTGGTGCGCAACATTATTGAACCTAGAGTCGAAATTCTTCAAGTACACGCGTTCGGTGTACTTTTGTTCGAAGTACTTTGTTCACGACGGTACACATTGGTACATAGTACCGGACCCAGTGAAATTGCTGGTCAAGTTGGGTCGTAGTGACCTATGTAATTACACGCATGTCGAAGAGTATAGGCTGTCTCTGATCGACTTGACCAGTGTTTACGATCATTTAAATATAATCAGAATGTTAGATATCGCTCTGGCTGAGCGGTACGCCGTATCTTTTGGAACAGATATGCTAATCGGAGCACTAAGAAAAATAATTCTTTGCCCTGATAGGTTCTCGAAATTGTATTACAGTTTACCATCGGATCGAGTTTGTCTCGACCCGACGGTTTCGAAATTGTAGACTACACGCTAGGCGGGAAATTGAGTCTTATGGGTGACAGGGCTTATGGAAAGAATATATTCACAACTTATTACGTTCGATATCTATACGAAGGAGGACCGGGAAGAGATTTCCGTTATCCTCGAAACTGCTGCCGACTTGCGCTTGTTTGATTTCATTGACGTCATCCTTGTGCTTGGGTTTGTGTCAAACGCCAATAACATCCCGGCTGAGAGAAGATCCGATCACGTTGAGCGCTACCAGGAAGCGCTCCTGCACATGTTTCGAGATCGTTGACATCACGGCAGAACAACAGCCTTCGACGCCCAGTAAGGGTAGAGAGACGAGAGCGCAGCGTAAGCGGGAAACTTTGCCGGCATCGATTGACGAACCCGGACCCTCGCACCGTCTTCATCGAGTTAAAACCGTGCTTGAGTTGGAGGACGATCAACTGTCGATACCAGACAGTGAAGTGAACGTTCGTGTTACCCCACTCGTCAGATCAGATGCTTCGGCAGACTACATAGCTGGACAATTAGCCCACGCAGTCATCGTATCCGAGACAGTAACAGAATTCCAAAAGGCGCACGTCTTAATGTGGCGCTAAAATTAAATTCACTCATAGAGACTGCAATTACTACTAATCAGGTACAGACCATTAACTAATTAAAAATGACAAAAATACCTAAAATAAAATTTAACCATAAATAATACAAAATGAATATCCTATGTCCACCATATCCAAACCCCGTCCCGGCCCGAAAGTACCCATAACACTGGCAGCATTACCACGCTGTACAGACTGGTTTGCTTTATTATCTTTTCCCCTAATCGCTTTGCGTATTCCTTCAAATAATAAAAATTAATCACTTACTGCTAAAGTTACAAAATATTAACGAATACAATTTTATAAATTTTCTAATTTTACAACTGGACAATCTTCCATTTATCAAAAAGTAGAAAAAAAAAATTCGACGGCGAATTTAGGGGTGCCGTAAGAATGATTACTTTAGGGTGTAGTTTAGCTCCCTTTGATCAAACTACTATTTCAGCTTTAATTGCGAAACATCCTCCATCTTTAAGCGTCCCGGCAAATCGAAGAGCAAATCAACATAATGGCCCTTCAGATTGACTGCAGAAAAACACAGGTTCCGGAGGGGTTCGACGTTTTGGTGAAGGACTCGGGTGGTGATCCGTTCAAACAGATACTAAGAGGAAGAGAGAACTTTCATTGTTGTGTACCTATCTTGGGACCAGCAGATCAGTTGAGAGAAGCCCACCGAGTGAATGCGATCGCAACGATGACCAAACTGAACACGTTGCAGAGGAGAGTCCTTGATGCATACAACAGTGACGTGAAGAGCGCGTCAAGGCGTTTCTTTTGCAACGACGTGTCTGAAAGATGCGATATTAAAGCCCCTTTCATGCTTTTCTTGCACTCGACATACGACCGAACAACAGTCGATATCGCGAATGCGATGACAGCCGCAAGTGCCAGGGTTGCCGCGGGTTCCTTCATATTTGACCCGCACATGCTGGTTGAGGACGAGGGCACCATCACCCCTTTAGGCGCACATTACTCGATCACGAAAGAGGGAAATGAGAAGTATATCTCGATGCTTCGTGGCTGACCCGTCATGGAACAACCGAAACCGTCTTGCAACTTATTTGTCGCTAATGTATAACCCCGTGATCAGAGATTCAAACGGACAGAGTTACTTCGTCACCATTGATTGGATCGAGTTTGTCTCGACCCGACGGTTTCGAAATTGTAGACTACACGCTAGGCGGGAAATTGAGTCTTATGGGTGACAGGGCTTATGGAAAGAATATATTCACAACTTATTACGTTCGATATCTATACGAAGGAGGACCGGGAAGAGATTTCCGTTATCCTCGAAACTGCTGCCGACTTGCGCTTGTTTGATTTCATTGACGTCATCCTTGTGCTTGGGTTTGTGTCAAACGCCAATAACATCCCGGTTGAGAGAAGATCCGATCACGTTGAGCGCTACCAGGAAGCGCTCCTGCACATGTTTCGAGATCGTTGACATCACGGCAGAACAACAGCCTTCGACGCCCAGTAAGGGTAGAGAGACGAGAGCGCAGCGTAAGCGGGAAACTTTGCCGGCATCGATTGACGAACCCGGACCCTCGCACCGTCTTCATCGAGTTAAAACCGTGCTTGAGTTGGAGGACGATCAACTGTCGATACCAGACAGTGAAGTGAACGTTCGTGTTACCCCACTCGTCAGATCAGATGCTTCGGCAGACTACATAGCTGGACAATTAGCCCACGCAGTCATCGTATCCGAGACAGTAACAGAATTCCAAAAGGCGCGCGTCTTAATGTGGCGCTAAAATTAAATTCACTCATAGAGACTGCAATTACTACTAATCAGGTACAGACCATTAACTAATTAAAAATGACAAAAATACCTAAAATAAAATTTAACCATAAATAATACAAAATGAATATCCTATGTCCACCATATCCAAACCCCGTCCCGGCCCGAAAGTACCCATAACACTGGCAGCATTACCACGCTGTACAGACTGGTTTGCTTTATTATCTTTTCCCCTAATCGCTTTGCGTATTCCTTCAAATAATAAAAATAAATCACTTACTGCTAAAGTTACAAAATATTAACGAATACAATTTTATAAATTTTCAAATTTTACAACTGGACAATCTTCCATTTATCAAAAAGTAGAAAAAAAAAATTCGACGGCGAATTTAGGGGTGCCGTAAGAATGATTACTTTAGGGTGTAGTTTAGCTCCCTTTGATCAAACTACTATTTCAGCTTTAATTGCGAAACATCCTCCATCTTTAAGCGTCCCGGCAAATCGAAGAGCAAATCAACATAATGGCCCTTCAGATTGACTGCAGAAAAACACAGGTGCCGGAGGGGTTCGACGTTTTGGTGAAGGACTCGGGTGGTGATCCGTTCAAACAGATACTAAGAGGGAGAGAGAACTTTCATTGTTGTGTACCTATCTTGGGACCAGCAGATCAGTTGAGAGAAGCCCACCGAGTGAATGCGATCGCAACGATGACCAAACTGAACACGTTGCAGAGGAGAGTCCTTGATGCATACAACAGTGACGTGAAGAGCGCGTCAAGGCGTTTCTTTTGCAACGACGTGTCTGAAAGATGCGATATTAAAGCCCCTTTCATGCTTTTCTTGCACTCGACATACGACCGAACAACAGTCGATATCGCGAATGCGATGACAGCCGCAAGTGCCAGGGTTGCCGCGGGTTCCTTCATATTTGACCCGCACATGCTGGTTGAGGACGAGGGCACCATCACCCCTTTAGGCGCACATTACTCGATCACGAAAGAGGGAAATGAGAAGTATATCTCGATGGGCTTCGTGGCTGACCCGTCATGGAACTACCGACACCGTCTTGCAACTTATTTGTCGCTAATGTATAACCCCGTGATCAGAGATTCAAACGGACAGAGTTACTTCGTCACCATTGATTGGATCGAGTTTGTCTCGACCCGACGGTTTCGAAATTGTAGACTACACGCTAGGCGGGAAATTGAGTCTTATGGGTGACAGGGCTTATGGAAAGAATATATTCACAACTTATTACGTTCGATATCTATACGAAGGAGGACCGGGAAGAGATTTCCGTTATCCTCGAAACTGCTGCCGACTTGCGCTTGTTTGATTTCATTGACGTCATCCTTGTGCTTGGGTTTGTGTCAAACGCCAATAACATCCCGGTTGAGAGAAGATCCGATCACGTTGAGCGCTACCAGGAAGCGCTCCTGCACATGTTTCGAGATCGTTGACATCACGGCAGAACAACAGCCTTCGACGCCCAGTAAGGGTAGAGAGACGAGAGCGCAGCGTAAGCGGGAAATTTTGCCGGCATCGATTGACGAACCCGGACCCTCGCACCGTCTTCATCGAGTTAAAACCGTGCTTGAGTTGGAGGACGATCAACTGTCGATACCAGACAGTGAAGTGAACGTTCGTGTTACCCCACTCGTCAGATCAGATGCTTCGGCAGACTACATAGCTGGACAATTAGCCCACGCAGTCATCGTATCCGAGACAGTAACAGAATTCCAAAAGGCGCGCGTCTTAATGTGGCGCTAAAATTAAATTCACTCATAGAGACTGCAATTACTACTAATCAGGTACAGACCATTAACTAATTAAAAATGACAAAAATACCTAAAATAAAATTTAACCATAAATAATACAAAATGAATATCCTATGTCCACCATATCCAAACCCCGTCCCGGCCCGAAAGTACCCATAACACTGGCAGCATTACCACGCTGTACAGACTGGTTTGCTTTATTATCTTTTCCCCTAATCGCTTTGCGTATTCCTTCAAATAATAAAAATAAATCACTTACTGCTAAAGTTACAAAATATTAACGAATACAATTTTATAAATTTTCAAATTTTACAACTGGACAATCTTCCATTTATCAAAAAGTAGAAAAAAAAAATTCGACGGCGAATTTAGGGGTGCCGTAAGAATGATTACTTTAGGGTGTAGTTTAGCTCCCTTTGATCAAACTACTATTTCAGTTTTAATTGCGAAACATCCTTCATCTTTAAGCGTCCCGGCAAATCGAAGAGCAAATCAACATAATGGCCCTTCAGATTGACTGCAGAAAAACACAGGTGCCGGAGGGGTTCGACGTTTTGGTGAAGGACTCGGGTGGTGATCCGTTCAAACAGATACTAAGAGGAAGAGAGAACTTTCATTGTTGTGTACCTATCTTGGGACCAGCAGATCAGTTGAGAGAAGCCCACCGAGTGAATGCGATCGCAACGATGACCAAACTGAACACGTTGCAGAGGAGAGTCCTTGATGCATACAACAGTGACGTGAAGAGCGCGTCAAGGCGTTTCTTTTGCAACGACGTGTCTGAAAGATGCGATATTAAAGCCCCTTTCATGCTTTTCTTGCACTCGACATACGACCGAACAACAGTCGAAATCGCGAATGCGATGACAGCCGCAAGTGCCAGGGTTGCCGCGGGTTCCTTCATATTTGACCCGCACATGCTGGTTGAGGACGAGGGCACCATCACCCCTTTAGGCGCACATTACTCGATCACGAAAGAGGGAAATGAGAAGTATATCTCGATGCTTCGTGGCTGACCCGTCATGGAACTACCGAAACCGTCTTGCAACTTATTTGTCGCTAATGTATAACCCCGTGATCAGAGATTCAAACGGACAGAGTTACTTCGTCACCATTACTTCGATGCGTAACTCAATAGTTTTCTTTAAGATAATAGTGCCCTTCGAGGTCCGTAATACCGGGGACGATCCACTATAACTTGTGGTTCAACAAATTCGATTAATATGTGGTGCAATAGTACACGTGGGAGGCGAGGGGTTTTGACACAAATTCAAACCACATGAGACTGATCAGATTCTTGGCGCCAAGAAAGTTGGTGAATGAAGCAACAAATTATGCGCTCGGTTTAAGTCACAATCAATTCTCGGTGAACTCAATCTTCACGGCGCTGAAGTCTTTTTCGACTCGTGTTGTCGGAACCAAGGCGGTGTGTGAAGCTTCGTATAATTTGTTGCCAACACGATTACATCAGCTGGCTTGTGCCATCTATATAAAGTGTTTCGTTGAACGTTTTTCGGTCCCCAAAGTCACCACAGAAATCACGAATGAAATCATGCAAATGCGAGACGCAAAAGCGCTGAACTTCTCGAATATGTTGTCGCGATTGTGGAGAAGGGTGACACGATCGGATCAGTCTTTACCTGGGATTGAGACAATGGTGAAGAACCCAAACGGTTTGACTAACCCCGAAGGAATTCCTTATGAGGGAGTCGCACCCCTGAACAGAGGGACACACTGGTACCACCGGTTCTTGGGTCGTTTGATCGATTGGTCGATGCACCCACAAATGTACAGTGTCGAAATTCAAGATGCAGTAACTTACCTGTCATTCGACGTGGTGATCACAGGAGATTACAAAGATTTGGAAAGGCAGGTTTCGAATTACTTACCATGCTTTAAGATTGAAGAGATCGATGATCCTTTCCGCCCGTCAGTTCTATCAGACGAAGCTTGCGGAATTGTTGAAGTGGGTGAAGAAGACGCTGGGAGAGTGGCGGAGGAGGAGAAGTTCATAGCGACCATTTCGATTAAGGACTCCCTGTTTTCAGAGGAAAACCCTGATGACGTCGTCGAATTGAGCGACTTGGATATTGGTGAATCGGTCACGGACGGGAACTGCCTTTTCGATAGTTTGCGTCAGGTACTTTCTCTTCCAACCGAGGTGAGGGGACTGAAGGAAACATTACTTGATAGTCCTGCTCTGTCGCAGGACTATCAAGTAATGTTTGTTAAAAATAAAATTTAACCATAAATAATACAAAATGAATATCCTATGTCCACCATATCCAAGCCCCGTCCCGGCCCGAAAGTACCCATAACACTGGCAGCATTACCACGCTGTACAGACTGGTTTGCTTTATTATATTTTCCCCTAATCGCTTTGCGTATTCCTTCAAATAATAAAAATAAATCACTTACTGCTAAAGTTACAAAATATTAACGAATACAATTTTATAAATTTTTAAATTTTACAACTGGACAATCTTCCATTTATCAAAAAGTAGAAAAAAAAAATTTGACGGCGAATTTAGGGGTGCCGTAAGAATGATTACTTTAGGGTGTAGTTTAGCTCCCTTTGATCAAACTACTATTTCAGCTTTAATTGCGAAACATCCTCCATCTTTAAGCGTCCCGGCAAATCGAAGAGCAAATCAACATAATGGCCCTTCAGATTGACTGCAGAAAAACACAGGTGCCGGAGGGGTTCGACGTTTTGGTGAAGGACTCGGGTGGTGATCCGTTCAAACAGATACTAAGAGGGAGAGAGAACTTTCATTGTTGTGTACCTATCTTGGGACCAGCAGATCAGTTGAGAGAAGCCCACCGAGTGAATGCGATCGCAACGATGACCAAACTGAACACGTTGCAGAGGAGAGTCCTTGATGCATACAACAGTGACGTGAAGAGCGCGTCAAGGCGTTTCTTTTGCAACGACGTGTCTGAAAGATGCGATATTAAAGCCCCTTTCATGCTTTTCTTGCACTCGACATACGACCGAACAACAGTCGATATCGCGAATGCGATGACAGCCGCAAGTGCCAGGGTTGCCGCGGGTTCCTTCATATTTGACCCGCACATGCTGGTTGAGGACGAGGGCACCATCACCCCTTTAGGCGCACATTACTCGATCACGAAAGAGGGAAATGAGAAGTATATCTCGATGGGCTTCGTGGCTGACCCGTCATGGAACTACCGACACCGTCTTGCAACTTATTTGTCGCTAATGTATAACCCCGTGATCAGAGATTCAAACGGACAGAGTTACTTCGTCACCATTGATTGGATCGAGTTTGTCTCGACCCGACGGTTTCGAAATTGTAGACTACACGCTAGGCGGGAAATTGAGTCTTATGGGTGACAGGGCTTATGGAAAGAATATATTCACAACTTATTACGTTCGATATCTATACGAAGGAGGACCGGGAAGAGATTTCCGTTATCCTCGAACCTGCTACCGACTTGCGCTTGTTTGATTTCATTGACGTCATCCTTGTGCTTGGGTTTGTGTCAAACGCCAATAACATCCCGGTTGAGAGAAGATCCGATCACGTTGAGCGCTACCAGGAAGCGCTCCTGCACATGTTTCGAGATCGTTGACATCACGGCAGAACAACAGCCTTCGACGCCCAGTAAGGGTAGAGAGACGAGAGCGCAGCGTAAGCGGGAAACTTTGCCGGCATCGATTGACGAACCCGGACCCTCGCACCGTCTTCATCGAGTTAAAACCGTGCTTAAGTTGGAGGACGATCAACTGTCGATACCAGACAGTGAAGTGAACGTTCGTGTTACCCCACTCGTCAGATCAGATGC
This sequence comes from Monopis laevigella, assembly GCA_947458855.1. Classification (NCBI taxonomy): domain Eukaryota; kingdom Metazoa; phylum Arthropoda; class Insecta; order Lepidoptera; family Tineidae; genus Monopis; species Monopis laevigella. The sequence continues at coordinate 12,063,226 of OX381594.1, read as the reverse complement.
TTCGGCAGACTACATAGCTGGACAATTAGCCCACGCAGTCATCGTATCCGAGACAGTAACAGAATTCCAAAAGGCGCGCGTCTTAATGTGGCGCTAAAATTAAATTCACTCATAGAGACTGCAATTACTACTAATCAGGTACAGACCATTAAGTAATTAAAAATGACAAAAATACCTAAAATAAAATTTAACCATAAATAATACAAAATGAATATCCTATGTCCACCATATCCAAACCCCGTCCCGGCCCGAAAGTACCCATAACACTGGCAGCATTACCACGCTGTACAGACTGGTTTGCTTTATTATATTTTCCCCTAATCGCTTTGCGTATTCCTTCAAATAATAAAAATAAATCACTTACTGCTAAAGTTACAAAATATTAACGAATACAATTTTATAAATTTTCAAATTTTACAACTGGACAATCTTCCATTTATCAAAAAGTAGAAAAAAAAAATTCGACGGCGAATTTAGGGGTGCCGTAAGAATGATTACTTTAGGGTGTAGTTTAGCTCCCTTTGATCAAACTACTATTTCAGCTTTAATTGCGAAACATCCTCCATCTTTAAGCGTCCCGGCAAATCGAAGAGCAAATCAACATAATGGCCCTTCAGATTGACTGCAGAAAAACACAGGTGCCGGAGGGGTTCGACGTTTTGGTGAAGGACTCGGGTGGTGATCCGTTCAAACAGATACTAAGAGGGAGAGAGAACTTTCATTGTTGTGTACCTATCTTGGGACCAGCAGATCAGTTGAGAGAAGCCCACCGAGTGAATGCGATCGCAACGATGACCAAACTGAACACGTTGCAGAGGAGAGTCCTTGATGCATACAACAGTGACGTGAAGAGCGCGTCAAGGCGTTTCTTTTGCAACGACGTGTCTGAAAGATGCGATATTAAAGCCCCTTTCATGCTTTTCTTGCACTCGACATACGACCGAACAACAGTCGATATCGCGAATGCGATGACAGCCGCAAGTGCCAGGGTTGCCGCGGGTTCCTTCATATTTGACCCGCACATGCTGGTTGAGGACGAGGGCACCATCACCCCTTTAGGCGCACATTACTCGATCACGAAAGAGGGAAATGAGAAGTATATCTCGATGGGCTTCGTGGCTGACCCGTCATGGAACTACCGACACCGTCTTGCAACTTATTTGTCGCTAATGTATAACCCCGTGATCAGAGATTCAAACGGCCAGAGTTACTTCGTCACCATTGATTGGATCGAGTTTGTCTCGACCCGACGGTTTCGAAATTGTAGACTACACGCTAGGCGGGAAATTGAGTCTTATGGGTGACAGAGCTTATGGAAAGAATATATTCACAACTTATTACGTTCGATATCTATACGAAGGAGGACCGGGAAGAGATTTCCGTTATCCTCGAAACTGCTGCCGACTTGCGCTTGTTTGATTTCATTGACGTCATCCTTGTGCTTGGGTTTGTGTCAAACGCCAATAACATCCCGGTTGAGAGAAGATCCGATCACGTTGAGCGCTACCAGGAAGTGCTCCTGCACATGTTTCGAGATCGTTGACATCACGGCAGAACAACAGCCTTCGACGCCCAGTAAGGGTAGAGAGACGAGAGCGCAGCGTAAGCGGGAAACTTTGCCGGCATCGATTGACGAACCCGGACCCTCGCACCGTCTTCATCGAGTTAAAACCGTGCTTGAGTTGGAGGACGATCAACTGTCGATACCAGACAGTGAAGTGAACGTTCGTGTTACCCCACTCGTCAGATCAGATGCTTCGGCAGACTACATAGCTGGACAATTAGCCCACGCAGTCATCGTATCCGAGACAGTAACAGAATTCCAAAAGGCGCGCGTCTTAATGTGGCGCTAAAATTAAATTCACTCATAGAGACTGCAATTACTACTAATCAGGTACAGACCATTAACTAATTAAAAATGACAAAAATACCTAAAATAAAATTTAACCATAAATAATACAAAATGAATATCCTATGTCCACCATATCCAAACCCCGTCCCGGCCCGAAAGTACCCATAACACTGGCAGCATTACCACGCTGTACAGACTGGTTTGCTTTATTATATTTTCCCCTAATCGCTTTGCGTATTCCTTCAAATAATAAAAATAAATCACTTACTGCTAAAGTTACAAAATATTAACGAATACAATTTTATAAATTTTCAAATTTTACAACTGGACAATCTTCCATTTATCAAAAAGTAGAAAAAAAAAATTCGACGGCGAATTTAGGGGTGCCGTAAGAATGATTACTTTAGGGTGTAGTTTAGCTCCCTTTGATCAAACTACTATTTCAGCTTTAATTGCGAAACATCCTCCATCTTTAAGCGTCCCGGCAAATCGAAGAGCAAATCAACATAATGGCCCTTCAGATTGACTGCAGAAAAACACAGGTGCCGGAGGGGTTCGACGTTTTGGTGAAGGACTCGGGTGGTGATCCGTTCAAACAGATACTAAGAGGGAGAGAGAACTTTCATTGTTGTGTACCTATCTTGGGACCAGCAGATCAGTTGAGAGAAGCCCACCGAGTGAATGCGATCGCAACGATGACCAAACTGAACACGTTGCAGAGGAGAGTCCTTGATGCATACAACAGTGACGTGAAGAGCGCGTCAAGGCGTTTCTTTTGCAACGACGTGTCTGAAAGATGCGATATTAAAGCCCCTTTCATGCTTTTCTTGCACTCGACATACGACCGAACAACAGTCGATATCGCGAATGCGATGACAGCCGCAAGTGCCAGGGTTGCCGCGGGTTCCTTCATATTTGACCCGCACATGCTGGTTGAGGACGAGGGCACCATCACCCCTTTAGGCGCACATTACTCGATCACGAAAGAGGGAAATGAGAAGTATATCTCGATGGGCTTCGTGGCTGACCCGTCATGGAACTACCGACACCGTCTTGCAACTTATTTATCGCTAATGTATAACCCCGTGATCAGAGATTCAAACGGACAGAGTTACTTCGTCACCATTGATTGGATCGAGTTTGTCTCGACCCGACGGTTTCGAAATTGTAGACTACACGCTAGGCGGGAAATTGAGTCTTATGGGTGACAGGGCTTATGGAAAGAATATATTCACAACTTATTACGTTCGATATCTATACGAAGGAGGACCGGGAAGAGATTTCCGTTATCCTCGAAACTGCTGCCGACTTGCGCTTGTTTGATTTCATTGACGTCATCCTTGTGCTTGGGTTTGTGTCAAACGCCAATAACATCCCGGTTGAGAGAAGATCCGATCACGTTGAGCGCTACCAGGAAGCGCTCCTGCACATGTTTCGAGATCGTTGACATCACGGCAGAACAACAGCCTTCGACGCCCAGTAAGGGTAGAGAGACGAGAGCGCAGCGTAAGCGGGAAACTTTGCCGGCATCGATTGACGAACCCGGACCCTCGCACCGTCTTCATCGAGTTAAAACCGTGCTTGAGTTGGAGGACGATCAACTGTCGATACCAGACAGTGAAGTGAACGTTCGTGTTACCCCACTCGTCAGATCAGATGCTTCGGCAGACTACATAGCTGGACAATTAGCCCACGCAGTCATCGTATCCGAGACAGTAACAGAATTCCAAAAGGCGCGCGTCTTAATGTGGCGCTAAAATTAAATTCACTCATAGAGACTGCAATTACTACTAATCAGGTACAGACCATTAACTAATTAAAAATGACAAAAATACCTAAAATAAAATTTAACCATAAATAATACAAAATGAATATCCTATGTCCACCATATCCAAACCCCGTCCCGGCCCGAAAGTACCCATAACACTGGCAGCATTACCACGCTGTACAGACTGGTTTGCTTTATTATCTTTTCCCCTAATCGCTTTGCGTATTCCTTCAAATAATAAAAATAAATCACTTACTGCTAAAGTTACAAAATATTAACGAATACAATTTTATAAATTTTCAAATTTTACAACTGGACAATCTTCCATTTATCAAAAAGTAGAAAAAAAAAATTCGACGGCGAATTTAGGGGTGCCGTAAGAATGATTACTTTAGGGTGTAGTTTAGCTCCCTTTGATCAAACTACTATTTCAGTTTTAATTGCGAAACATCCTTCATCTTTAAGCGTCCCGGCAAATCGAAGAGCAAATCAACATAATGGCCCTTCAGATTGACTGCAGAAAAACACAGGTGCCGGAGGGGTTCGACGTTTTGGTGAAGGACTCGGGTGGTGATCCGTTCAAACAGATACTAAGAGGAAGAGAGAACTTTCATTGTTGTGTACCTATCTTGGGACCAGCAGATCAGTTGAGAGAAGCCCACCGAGTGAATGCGATCGCAACGATGACCAAACTGAACACGTTGCAGAGGAGAGTCCTTGATGCATACAACAGTGACGTGAAGAGCGCGTCAAGGCGTTTCTTTTGCAACGACGTGTCTGAAAGATGCGATATTAAAGCCCCTTTCATGCTTTTCTTGCACTCGACATACGACCGAACAACAGTCGATATCGCGAATGCGATGACAGCCGCAAGTGCCAGGGTTGCCGCGGGTTCCTTCATATTTGACCCGCACATGCTGGTTGAGGACGAGGGCACCATCACCCCTTTAGGCGCACATTACTCGATCACGAAAGAGGGAAATGAGAAGTATATCTCGATGCTTCGTGGCTGACCCGTCATGGAACTACCGAAACCGTCTTGCAACTTATTTGTCGCTAATGTATAACCCCGTGATCAGAGATTCAAACGGACAGAGTTACTTCGTCACCATTACTTCGATGCGTAACTCAATAGTTTTCTTTAAGATAATAGTGCCCTTCGAGGTCCGTAATACCGGGGACGATCCACTATAACTTGTGGTTCAACAAATTCGATTAATATGTGGTGCAATAGTACACGTGGGAGGCGAGGGGTTTTGACACAAATTCAAACCACATGAGACTGATCAGATTCTTGGCGCCAAGAAAGTTGGTGAATGAAGCAACAAATTATGCGCTCGGTTTAAGTCACAATCAATTCTCGGTGAACTCAATCTTCACGGCGCTGAAGTCTTTTTCGACTCGTGTTGTCGGAACCAAGGCGGTGTGTGAAGCTTCGTATAATTTGTTGCCAACACGATTACATCAGCTGGCTTGTGCCATCTATATAAAGTGTTTCGTTGAACGTTTTTCGGTCCCCAAAGTCACCACAGAAATCACGAATGAAATCATGCAAATGCGAGACGCAAAAGCGCTGAACTTCTCGAATATGTTGTCGCGATTGTGGAGAAGGGTGACACGATCGGATCAGTCTTTACCTGGGATTGAGACAATGGTGAAGAACCCAAACGGTTTGACTAACCCCGAAGGAATTCCTTATGAGGGAGTCGCACCCCTGAACAGAGGGACACACTGGTACCACCGGTTCTTGGGTCGTTTGATCGATTGGTCGATGCACCCACAAATGTACAGTGTCGAAATTCAAGATGCAGTAACTTACCTGTCATTCGACGTGGTGATCACAGGAGATTACAAAGATTTGGAAAGGCAGGTTTCGAATTACTTACCATGCTTTAAGATTGAAGAGATCGATGATCCTTTCCGCCCGTCAGTTCTATCAGACGAAGCTTGCGGAATTGTTGAAGTGGGTGAAGAAGACGCTGGGAGAGTGGCGGAGGAGGAGAAGTTCATAGCGACCATTTCGATTAAGGACTCCCTGTTTTCAGAGGAAAACCCTGATGACGTCGTCGAATTGAGCGACTTGGATATTGGTGAATCGGTCACGGACGGGAACTGCCTTTTCGATAGTTTGCGTCAGGTACTTTCTCTTCCAACCGAGGTGAGGGGACTGAAGGAAACATTACTTGATAGTCCTGCTCTGTCGCAGGACTATCAAGTAATGTTTGTTAAAAATAAAATTTAACCATAAATAATACAAAATGAATATCCTATGTCCACCATATCCAAACCCCGTCCCGGCCCGAAAGTACCCATAACACTGGCAGCATTACCACGCTGTACAGACTGGTTTGCTTTATTATATTTTCCCCTAATCGCTTTGCGTATTCCTTCAAATAATAAAAATAAATCACTTACTGCTAAAGTTACAAAATATTAACGAATACAATTTTATAAATTTTCAAATTTTACAACTGGACAATCTTCCATTTATCAAAAAGTAAAAAAAAAAAATTCGACGGCGAATTTAGGGGTGCCGTAAGAATGATTACTTTAGGGTGTAGTTTAGCTCCCTTTGATCAAACTACTATTTCAGCTTTAATTGCGAAACATCCTCCATCTTTAAGCGTCCCGGCAAATCGAAGAGCAAATCAACATAATGGCCCTTCAGATTGACTGCAGAAAAACACAGGTGCCGGAGGGGTTCGACGTTTTGGTGAAGGACTCGGGTGGTGATCCGTTCAAACAGATACTAAGAGGGAGAGAGAACTTTCCTTGTTGTGTACCTATCTTGGGACCAGCAGATCAGTTGAGAGAAGCCCACCGAGTGAATGCGATCGCAACGATGACCAAACTGAACACGTTGCAGAGGAGAGTCCTTGATGCATACAACAGTGACGTGAAGAGCGCGTCAAGGCGTTTCTTTTGCAACGACGTGTCTGAAAGATGCGATATTAAAGCCCCTTTCATGCTTTTCTTGCACTCGACATACGACCGAACAACAGTCGATATCGTGAATGCGAAGACAGCCGCAAGTGCCAGGGTTGCCGCGGGTTCCTTCATATTTGACCCGCACATGCTGGTTGAGGACGAGGGCACCATCACCCCTTTAGGCGCACATTACTCGATCACGAAAGAGGGAAATGAGAAGTATATCTCGATGGGCTTCGTGGCTGACCCGTCATGGAACTACCGACACCGTCTTGCAACTTATTTGTCGCTAATGTATAACCCCGTGATCAGAGATTCAAACGGACAGAGTTACTTCGTCACCATTGATTGGATCGAGTTTGTCTCGAAATTGTAGACTACACGCTAGGCGGGAAATTGAGTCTTATGGGTGACAGGGCTTATGGAAAGAATATATTCACAACTTATTACGTTCGATATCTATACGAAGGAGGACCGGGAAGAGATTTCCGTTATCCTCGAAACTGCTGCCGACTTGCGCTTGTTTGATTTCATTGACGTCATCCTTGTGCTTGGGTTTGTGTCAAACGCCAATAACATCCCGGTTGAGAGAAGATCCGATCACGTTGAGCGCTACCAGGAAGCGCTCCTGCACATGTTTCGAGATCGTTGACATCACGGCAGAACAACAGCCTTCGACGCCCAGTAAGGGTAGAGAGACGAGAGCGCAGCGTAAGCGGGAAACTTTGCCGGCATCGATTGACGAACCCGGACCCTCGCACCGTCTTCATCGAGTTAAAACCGTGCTTGAGTTGGAGGACGATCAACTGTCGATACCAGACAGTGAAGTGAACGTTCGTGTTACCCCACTCGTCAGATCAGATGCTTCGGCAGACTACATAGCTGGACAATTAGCCCACGCAGTCATCGTATCCGAGACAGTAACAGAATTCCAAAAGGCGCGCGTCTTAATGTGGCGCTAAAATTAAATTCACTCATAGAGACTGCAATTACTACTAATCAGGTACAGACCATTAACTAATTAAAAATGACAAAAATACCTAAAATAAAATTTAACCATAAATAATACAAAATGAATATCCTATGTCCACCATATCCAAACCCCGTCCCGGCCCGAAAGTACCCATAACACTGGCAGCATTACCACGCTGTACAGACTGGTTTGCTTTATTATCTTTTCCCCTAATCGCTTTGCGTATTCCTTCAAATAATAAAAATAAATCACTTACTGCTAAAGTTACAAAATATTAACGAATACAATTTTATAAATTTTCAAATTTTACAACTGGACAATCTTCCATTTATCAAAAAGTAGAAAAAAAAAATTCGACGGCGAATTTAGGGGTGCCGTAAGAATGATTACTTTAGGGTGTAGTTTAGCTCCCTTTGATCAAACTACTATTTCAGCTTTAATTGCGAAACATCCTCCATCTTTAAGCGTCCCGGCAAATCGAAGAGCAAATCAACATAATGGCCCTTCAGATTGACTGCAGAAAAACACAGGTTCCGGAGGGGTTCGACGTTTTGGTGAAGGACTCGGGTGGTGATCCGTTCAAACAGATACTAAGAGGAAGAGAGAACTTTCATTGTTGTGTACCTATCTTGGGACCAGCAGATCAGTTGAGAGAAGCCCACCGAGTGAATGCGATCGCAACGATGACCAAACTGAACACGTTGCAGAGGAGAGTCCTTGATGCATACAACAGTGACGTGAAGAGCGCGTCAAGGCGTTTCTTTTGCAACGACGTGTCTGAAAGATGCGATATTAAAGCCCCTTTCATGCTTTTCTTGCACTCGACATACGACCGAACAACAGTCGATATCGCGAATGCGATGACAGCCGCAAGTGCCAGGGTTGCCGCGGGTTCCTTCATATTTGACCCGCACATGCTGGTTGAGGACGAGGGCACCATCACCCCTTTAGGCGCACATTACTCGATCACGAAAGAGGGAAATGAGAAGTATATCTCGATGCTTCGTGGCTGACCCGTCATGGAACTACCGAAACCGTCTTGCAACTTATTTGTCGCTAATGTATAACCCCGTGATCAGAGATTCAAACGGACAGAGTTACTTCGTCACCATTACTTCGATGCGTAACTCAATAGTTTTCTTTAAGATAATAGTGCCCTTCGAGGTCCGTAATACCGGGGACGATCCACTATAACTTGTGGTTCAACAAATTCGATTACTATGTGGTGCAATAGTACACGTGGGAGGCGAGGGGTTTTGACACAAATTCAAACCACATGAGACTGATCAGATTCTTGGCGCCAAGAAAGTTGGTGAATGAAGCAACAAATTATGCGCTCGGTTTAAGTCACAATCAATTCTCGGTGAACTCAATCTTTACGGCGCTGAAGTCTTTTTCGACTCGTGTTGTCGGAACCAAGGCGGTGTGTGAAGCTTCGTATAATTTGTTGCCAACACGATTACATCAGCTGGCTTGTGCCATCTATATAAAGTGTTTCGTTGAACGTTTTTCGGTCCCCAAAGTCACCACAGAAATCACGAATGAAATCATGCAAATGCGAGACGCAAAAGCGCTGAACTTCTCTCACGAATGAAATCATGCAAATGCGAGACGCAAAAGCGCTGAACTTCTCGAATATGTTGTCGCGATTGTGGAGAAGGGTGACACGATCGGATCAGTCTTTACCTGGGATTGAGACAATGGTGAAGAACCCAAACGGTTTGACTAACCCCGAAGGAATTCCTTATGAGGGAGTCGCACCCCTGAACAGAGGGACACACTGGTACCACCGGTTCTTGGGTCGTTTGATCGATTGGTCGATGCACCCACAAATGTACAGTGTCGAAATTCAAGATGCAGTAACTTACCTGTCATTCGACGTGGTGATCACAGGAGATTACAAAGATTTGGAAAGGCAGGTTTCGAATTACTTACCATGCTTTAAGATTGAAGAGATCGATGATCCTTTCCGCCCGTCAGTTCTATCAGACGAAGCTTGCGGAATTGTTGAAGTGGGTGAAGAAGACGCTGGGAGAGTGGCGGAGGAGGAGAAGTTCATAGCGACCATTTCGATTAAGGACTCCCTGTTTTCAGAGGAAAACCCTGATGACGTCGTCGAATTGAGCGACTTGGATATTGGTGAATCGGTCACGGACGGGAACTGCCTTTTCGATAGTTTGCGTCAGGTACTTTCTCTTCCAACCGAGGTGAGGGGACTGAAGGAAACATTACTTGATAGTCCTGCTCTGTCGCAGGACTATCAAGTAATGTTTGTTAAAAATAAAATTTAACCATAAATAATACAAAATGAATATCCTATGTCCACCATATCCAAGCCCCGTCCCGGCCCGAAAGTACCCATAACACTGGCAGCATTACCACGCTGTACAGACTGGTTTGCTTTATTATCTTTTCCCCTAATCGCTTTGCGTATTCCTTCAAATAATAAAAATAAATCACTTACTGCTAAAGTTACAAAATATTAACGAATACAATTTTATAAATTTTCAAATTTTACAACTGGACAATCTTCCATTTATCAAAAAGTAGAAAAAAAAAATTCGACGGCGAATTTAGGGGTGCCGTAAGAATGATTACTTTAGGGTGTAGTTTAGCTCCCTTTGATCAAACTACTATTTCAGTTTTAATTGCGAAACATCCTTCATCTTTAAGCGTCCCGGCAAATCGAAGAGCAAATCAACATAATGGCCCTTCAGATTGACTGCAGAAAAACACAGGTGCCGGAGGGGTTCGACGTTTTGGTGAAGGACTCGGGTGGTGATCCGTTCAAACAGATACTAAGAGGAAGAGAGAACTTTCATTGTTGTGTACCTATCTTGGGACCAGCAGATCAGTTGAGAGAAGCCCACCGAGTGAATGCGATCGCAACGATGACCAAACTGAACACGTTGCAGAGGAGAGTCCTTGATGCATACAACAGTGACGTGAAGAGCGCGTCAAGGCGTTTCTTTTGCAACGACGTGTCTGAAAGATGCGATATTAAAGCCCCTTTCATGCTTTTCTTGCACTCGACATACGACCGAACAACAGTCGATATCGCGAATGCGATGACAGCCGCAAGTGCCAGGGTTGCCGCGGGTTCCTTCATATTTGACCCGCACATGCTGGTTGAGGACGAGGGCACCATCACCCCTTTAGGCGCACATTACTCGATCACGAAAGAGGGAAATGAGAAGTATATCTCGATGCTTCGTGGCTGACCCGTCATGGAACTACCGAAACCGTCTTGCAACTTATTTGTCGCTAATGTATAACCCCGTGATCAGAGATTCAAACGGACAGAGTTACTTCGTCACCATTACTTCGATGCGTAACTCAATAGTTTTCTTTAAGATAATAGTGCCCTTCGAGGTCCGTAATACCGGGGACGATCCACTATAACTTGTGGTTCAACAAATTCGATTAATATGTGGTGCAATAGTACACGTGGGAGGCGAGGGGTTTTGACACAAATTCAAACCACATGAGACTGATCAGATTCTTGGCGCCAAGAAAGTTGGTGAATGAAGCAACAAATTATGCGCTCGGTTTAAGTCACAATCAATTCTCGGTGAACTCAATCTTCACGGCGCTGAAGTCTTTTTCGACTCGTGTTGTCGGAACCAAGGCGGTGTGTGAAGCTTCGTATAATTTGTTGCCAACACGATTACATCAGCTGGCTTGTGCCATCTATATAAAGTGTTTCGTTGAACGTTTTTCGGTCCCCAAAGTCACCACAGAAATCACGAATGAAATCATGCAAATGCGAGACGCAAAAGCGCTGAACTTCTCGAATATGTTGTCGCGATTGTGGAGAAGGGTGACACGATCGGATCAGTCTTTACCTGGGATTGAGACAATGGTGAAGAACCCAAACGGTTTGACTAACCCCGAAGGAATTCCTTATGAGGGAGTCGCACCCCTGAACAGAGGGACACACTGGTACCACCGGTTCTTGGGTCGTTTGATCGATTGGTCGATGCACCCACAAATGTACAGTGTCGAAATTCAAGATGCAGTAACTTACCTGTCATTCGACGTGGTGATCACAGGAGATTACAAAGATTTGGAAAGGCAGGTTTCGAATTACTTACCATGCTTTAAGATTGAAGAGATCGATGATCCTTTCCGCCCGTCAGTTCTATCAGACGAAGCTTGCGGAATTGTTGAAGTGGGTGAAGAAGACGCTGGGAGAGTGGCGGAGGAGGAGAAGTTCATAGCGACCATTTCGATTAAGGACTCCCTGTTTTCAGAGGAAAACCCTGATGACGTCGTCGAATTGAGCGACTTGGATATTGGTGAATCGGTCACGGACGGGAACTGCCTTTTCGATAGTTTGCGTCAGGTACTTTCTCTTCCAACCGAGGTGAGGGGACTGAAGGAAACATTACTTGATAGTCCTGCTCTGTCGCAGGACTATCAAGTAATGTTTGTTAAAAATAAAATTTAACCATAAATAATACAAAATGAATATCCTATGTCCACCATATCCAAACCCCGTCCCGGCCCGAAAGTACCCATAACACTGGCAGCATTACCACGCTGTACAGACTGGTTTGCTTTATTATATTTTCCCCTAATCGCTTTGCGTATTCCTTCAAATAATAAAAATAAATCACTTACTGCTAAAGTTACAAAATATTAACGAATACAATTTTATAAATTTTCAAATTTTACAACTGGACAATCTTCCATTTATCAAAAAGTAAAAAAAAAAAATTCGACGGCGAATTTAGGGGTGCCGTAAGAATGATTACTTTAGGGTGTAGTTTAGCTCCCTTTGATCAAACTACTATTTCAGCTTTAATTGCGAAACATCCTCCATCTTTAAGCGTCCCGGCAAATCGAAGAGCAAATCAACATAATGGCCCTTCAGATTGACTGCAGAAAAACACAGGTGCCGGAGGGGTTCGACGTTTTGGTGAAGGACTCGGGTGGTGATCCGTTCAAACAGATACTAAGAGGGAGAGAGAACTTTCCTTGTTGTGTACCTATCTTGGGACCAGCAGATCAGTTGAGAGAAGCCCACCGAGTGAATGCGATCGCAACGATGACCAAACTGAACACGTTGCAGAGGAGAGTCCTTGATGCATACAACAGTGACGTGAAGAGCGCGTCAAGGCGTTTCTTTTGCAACGACGTGTCTGAAAGATGCGATATTAAAGCCCCTTTCATGCTTTTCTTGCACTCGACATACGACCGAACAACAGTCGATATCGTGAATGCGAAGACAGCCGCAAGTGCCAGGGTTGCCGCGGGTTCCTTCATATTTGACCCGCACATGCTGGTTGAGGACGAGGGCACCATCACCCCTTTAGGCGCACATTACTCGATCACGAAAGAGGGAAATGAGAAGTATATCTCGATGGGCTTCGTGGCTGACCCGTCATGGAACTACCGACACCGTCTTGCAACTTATTTGTCGCTAATGTATAACCCCGTGATCAGAGATTCAAACGGACAGAGTTACTTCGTCACCATTGATTGGATCGAGTTTGTCTCGAAATTGTAGACTACACGCTAGGCGGGAAATTGAGTCTTATGGGTGACAGGGCTTATGGAAAGAATATATTCACAACTTATTACGTTCGATATCTATACGAAGGAGGACCGGGAAGAGATTTCCGTTATCCTCGAAACTGCTGCCGACTTGCGCTTGTTTGATTTCATTGACGTCATCCTTGTGCTTGGGTTTGTGTCAAACGCCAATAACATCCCGGTTGAGAGAAGATCCGATCACGTTGAGCGCTACCAGGAAGCGCTCCTGCACATGTTTCGAGATCGTTGACATCACGGCAGAACAACAGCCTTCGACGCCCAGTAAGGGTAGAGAGACGAGAGCGCAGCGTAAGCGGGAAACTTTGCCGGCATCGATTGACGAACCCGGACCCTCGCACCGTCTTCATCGAGTTAAAACCGTGCTTGAGTTGGAGGACGATCAACTGTCGATACCAGACAGTGAAGTGAACGTTCGTGTTACCCCACTCGTCAGATCAGATGCTTCGGCAGACTACATAGCTGGACAATTAGCCCACGCAGTCATCGTATCCGAGACAGTAACAGAATTCCAAAAGGCGCGCGTCTTAATGTGGCGCTAAAATTAAATTCACTCATAGAGACTGCAATTACTACTAATCAGGTACAGACCATTAACTAATTAAAAATGACAAAAATACCTAAAATAAAATTTAACCATAAATAATACAAAATGAATATCCTATGTCCACCATATCCAAACCCCGTCCCGGCCCGAAAGTACCCATAACACTGGCAGCATTACCACGCTGTACAGACTGGTTTGCTTTATTATCTTTTCCCCTAATCGCTTTGCGTATTCCTTCAAATAATAAAAATAAATCACTTACTGCTAAAGTTACAAAATATTAACGAATACAATTTTATAAATTTTCAAATTTTACAACTGGACAATCTTCCATTTATCAAAAAGTAGAAAAAAAAAATTCGACGGCGAATTTAGGGGTGCCGTAAGAATGATTACTTTAGGGTGTAGTTTAGCTCCCTTTGATCAAACTACTATTTCAGCTTTAATTGCGAAACATCCTCCATCTTTAAGCGTCCCGGCAAATCGAAGAGCAAATCAACATAATGGCCCTTCAGATTGACTGCAGAAAAACACAGGTTCCGGAGGGGTTCGACGTTTTGGTGAAGGACTCGGGTGGTGATCCGTTCAAACAGATACTAAGAGGAAGAGAGAACTTTCATTGTTGTGTACCTATCTTGGGACCAGCAGATCAGTTGAGAGAAGCCCACCGAGTGAATGCGATCGCAACGATGACCAAACTGAACACGTTGCAGAGGAGAGTCCTTGATGCATACAACAGTGACGTGAAGAGCGCGTCAAGGCGTTTCTTTTGCAACGACGTGTCTGAAAGATGCGATATTAAAGCCCCTTTCATGCTTTTCTTGCACTCGACATACGACCGAACAACAGTCGATATCGCGAATGCGATGACAGCCGCAAGTGCCAGGGTTGCCGCGGGTTCCTTCATATTTGACCCGCACATGCTGGTTGAGGACGAGGGCACCATCACCCCTTTAGGCGCACATTACTCGATCACGAAAGAGGGAAATGAGAAGTATATCTCGATGCTTCGTGGCTGACCCGTCATGGAACTACCGAAACCGTCTTGCAACTTATTTGTCGCTAATGTATAACCCCGTGATCAGAGATTCAAACGGACAGAGTTACTTCGTCACCATTACTTCGATGCGTAACTCAATAGTTTTCTTTAAGATAATAGTGCCCTTCGAGGTCCGTAATACCGGGGACGATCCACTATAACTTGTGGTTCAACAAATTCGATTACTATGTGGTGCAATAGTACACGTGGGAGGCGAGGGGTTTTGACACAAATTCAAACCACATGAGACTGATCAGATTCTTGGCGCCAAGAAAGTTGGTGAATGAAGCAACAAATTATGCGCTCGGTTTAAGTCACAATCAATTCTCGGTGAACTCAATCTTTACGGCGCTGAAGTCTTTTTCGACTCGTGTTGTCGGAACCAAGGCGGTGTGTGAAGCTTCGTATAATTTGTTGCCAACACGATTACATCAGCTGGCTTGTGCCATCTATATAAAGTGTTTCGTTGAACGTTTTTCGGTCCCCAAAGTCACCACAGAAATCACGAATGAAATCATGCAAATGCGAGACGCAAAAGCGCTGAACTTCTCTCACGAATGAAATCATGCAAATGCGAGACGCAAAAGCGCTGAACTTCTCGAATATGTTGTCGCGATTGTGGAGAAGGGTGACACGATCGGATCAGTCTTTACCTGGGATTGAGACAATGGTGAAGAACCCAAACGGTTTGACTAACCCCGAAGGAATTCCTTATGAGGGAGTCGCACCCCTGAACAGAGGGACACACTGGTACCACCGGTTCTTGGGTCGTTTGATCGATTGGTCGATGCACCCACAAATGTACAGTGTCGAAATTCAAGATGCAGTAACTTACCTGTCATTCGACGTGGTGATCACAGGAGATTACAAAGATTTGGAAAGGCAGGTTTCGAATTACTTACCATGCTTTAAGATTGAAGAGATCGATGATCCTTTCCGCCCGTCAGTTCTATCAGACGAAGCTTGCGGAATTGTTGAAGTGGGTGAAGAAGACGCTGGGAGAGTGGCGGAGGAGGAGAAGTTCATAGCGACCATTTCGATTAAGGACTCCCTGTTTTCAGAGGAAAACCCTGATGACGTCGTCGAATTGAGCGACTTGGATATTGGTGAATCGGTCACGGACGGGAACTGCCTTTTCGATAGTTTGCGTCAGGTACTTTCTCTTCCAACCGAGGTGAGGGGACTGAAGGAAACATTACTTGATAGTCCTGCTCTGTCGCAGGACTATCAAGTAATGTTTGTTAAAAATAAAATTTAACCATAAATAATACAAAATGAATATCCTATGTCCACCATATCCAAGCCCCGTCCCGGCCCGAA
This sequence comes from Monopis laevigella, assembly GCA_947458855.1. Taxonomy (NCBI): domain Eukaryota; kingdom Metazoa; phylum Arthropoda; class Insecta; order Lepidoptera; family Tineidae; genus Monopis; species Monopis laevigella. The sequence goes on along the minus strand of OX381594.1, from coordinate 12,047,243 downwards.
AGTACCCATAACACTGGCAGCATTACCACGCTGTACAGACTGGTTTGCTTTATTATATTTTCCCCTAATCGCTTTGCGTATTCCTTCAAATAATAAAAATAAATCACTTACTGCTAAAGTTACAAAATATTAACGAATACAATTTTATAAATTTTTAAATTTTACAACTGGACAATCTTCCATTTATCAAAAAGTAGAAAAAAAAAATTTGACGGCGAATTTAGGGGTGCCGTAAGAATGATTACTTTAGGGTGTAGTTTAGCTCCCTTTGATCAAACTACTATTTCAGCTTTAATTGCGAAACATCCTCCATCTTTAAGCGTCCCGGCAAATCGAAGAGCAAATCAACATAATGGCCCTTCAGATTGACTGCAGAAAAACACAGGTGCCGGAGGGGTTCGACGTTTTGGTGAAGGACTCGGGTGGTGATCCGTTCAAACAGATACTAAGAGGGAGAGAGAACTTTCATTGTTGTGTACCTATCTTGGGACCAGCAGATCAGTTGAGAGAAGCCCACCGAGTGAATGCGATCGCAACGATGACCAAACTGAACACGTTGCAGAGGAGAGTCCTTGATGCATACAACAGTGACGTGAAGAGCGCGTCAAGGCGTTTCTTTTGCAACGACGTGTCTGAAAGATGCGATATTAAAGCCCCTTTCATGCTTTTCTTGCACTCGACATACGACCGAACAACAGTCGATATCGCGAATGCGATGACAGCCGCAAGTGCCAGGGTTGCCGCGGGTTCCTTCATATTTGACCCGCACATGCTGGTTGAGGACGAGGGCACCATCACCCCTTTAGGCGCACATTACTCGATCACGAAAGAGGGAAATGAGAAGTATATCTCGATGGGCTTCGTGGCTGACCCGTCATGGAACTACCGACACCGTCTTGCAACTTATTTGTCGCTAATGTATAACCCCGTGATCAGAGATTCAAACGGACAGAGTTACTTCGTCACCATTGATTGGATCGAGTTTGTCTCGACCCGACGGTTTCGAAATTGTAGACTACACGCTAGGCGGGAAATTGAGTCTTATGGGTGACAGGGCTTATGGAAAGAATATATTCACAACTTATTACGTTCGATATCTATACGAAGGAGGACCGGGAAGAGATTTCCGTTATCCTCGAACCTGCTACCGACTTGCGCTTGTTTGATTTCATTGACGTCATCCTTGTGCTTGGGTTTGTGTCAAACGCCAATAACATCCCGGTTGAGAGAAGATCCGATCACGTTGAGCGCTACCAGGAAGCGCTCCTGCACATGTTTCGAGATCGTTGACATCACGGCAGAACAACAGCCTTCGACGCCCAGTAAGGGTAGAGAGACGAGAGCGCAGCGTAAGCGGGAAACTTTGCCGGCATCGATTGACGAACCCGGACCCTCGCACCGTCTTCATCGAGTTAAAACCGTGCTTAAGTTGGAGGACGATCAACTGTCGATACCAGACAGTGAAGTGAACGTTCGTGTTACCCCACTCGTCAGATCAGATGCTTCGGCAGACTACATAGCTGGACAATTAGCCCACGCAGTCATCGTATCCGAGACAGTAACAGAATTCCAAAAGGCGCGCGTCTTAATGTGGCGCTAAAATTAAATTCACTCATAGAGACTGCAATTACTACTAATCAGGTACAGACCATTAAGTAATTAAAAATGACAAAAATACCTAAAATAAAATTTAACCATAAATAATACAAAATGAATATCCTATGTCCACCATATCCAAACCCCGTCCCGGCCCGAAAGTACCCATAACACTGGCAGCATTACCACGCTGTACAGACTGGTTTGCTTTATTATATTTTCCCCTAATCGCTTTGCGTATTCCTTCAAATAATAAAAATAAATCACTTACTGCTAAAGTTACAAAATATTAACGAATACAATTTTATAAATTTTCAAATTTTACAACTGGACAATCTTCCATTTATCAAAAAGTAGAAAAAAAAAATTCGACGGCGAATTTAGGGGTGCCGTAAGAATGATTACTTTAGGGTGTAGTTTAGCTCCCTTTGATCAAACTACTATTTCAGCTTTAATTGCGAAACATCCTCCATCTTTAAGCGTCCCGGCAAATCGAAGAGCAAATCAACATAATGGCCCTTCAGATTGACTGCAGAAAAACACAGGTGCCGGAGGGGTTCGACGTTTTGGTGAAGGACTCGGGTGGTGATCCGTTCAAACAGATACTAAGAGGGAGAGAGAACTTTCATTGTTGTGTACCTATCTTGGGACCAGCAGATCAGTTGAGAGAAGCCCACCGAGTGAATGCGATCGCAACGATGACCAAACTGAACACGTTGCAGAGGAGAGTCCTTGATGCATACAACAGTGACGTGAAGAGCGCGTCAAGGCGTTTCTTTTGCAACGACGTGTCTGAAAGATGCGATATTAAAGCCCCTTTCATGCTTTTCTTGCACTCGACATACGACCGAACAACAGTCGATATCGCGAATGCGATGACAGCCGCAAGTGCCAGGGTTGCCGCGGGTTCCTTCATATTTGACCCGCACATGCTGGTTGAGGACGAGGGCACCATCACCCCTTTAGGCGCACATTACTCGATCACGAAAGAGGGAAATGAGAAGTATATCTCGATGGGCTTCGTGGCTGACCCGTCATGGAACTACCGACACCGTCTTGCAACTTATTTGTCGCTAATGTATAACCCCGTGATCAGAGATTCAAACGGCCAGAGTTACTTCGTCACCATTGATTGGATCGAGTTTGTCTCGACCCGACGGTTTCGAAATTGTAGACTACACGCTAGGCGGGAAATTGAGTCTTATGGGTGACAGAGCTTATGGAAAGAATATATTCACAACTTATTACGTTCGATATCTATACGAAGGAGGACCGGGAAGAGATTTCCGTTATCCTCGAAACTGCTGCCGACTTGCGCTTGTTTGATTTCATTGACGTCATCCTTGTGCTTGGGTTTGTGTCAAACGCCAATAACATCCCGGTTGAGAGAAGATCCGATCACGTTGAGCGCTACCAGGAAGCGCTCCTGCACATGTTTCGAGATCGTTGACATCACGGCAGAACAACAGCCTTCGACGCCCAGTAAGGGTAGAGAGACGAGAGCGCAGCGTAAGCGGGAAACTTTGCCGGCATCGATTGACGAACCCGGACCCTCGCACCGTCTTCATCGAGTTAAAACCGTGCTTGAGTTGGAGGACGATCAACTGTCGATACCAGACAGTGAAGTGAACGTTCGTGTTACCCCACTCGTCAGATCAGATGCTTCGGCAGACTACATAGCTGGACAATTAGCCCACGCAGTCATCGTATCCGAGACAGTAACAGAATTCCAAAAGGCGCGCGTCTTAATGTGGCGCTAAAATTAAATTCACTCATAGAGACTGCAATTACTACTAATCAGGTACAGACCATTAACTAATTAAAAATGACAAAAATACCTAAAATAAAATTTAACCATAAATAATACAAAATGAATATCCTATGTCCACCATATCCAAACCCCGTCCCGGCCCGAAAGTACCCATAACACTGGCAGCATTACCACGCTGTACAGACTGGTTTGCTTTATTATATTTTCCCCTAATCGCTTTGCGTATTCCTTCAAATAATAAAAATAAATCACTTACTGCTAAAGTTACAAAATATTAACGAATACAATTTTATAAATTTTCAAATTTTACAACTGGACAATCTTCCATTTATCAAAAAGTAGAAAAAAAAAATTCGACGGCGAATTTAGGGGTGCCGTAAGAATGATTACTTTAGGGTGTAGTTTAGCTCCCTTTGATCAAACTACTATTTCAGCTTTAATTGCGAAACATCCTCCATCTTTAAGCGTCCCGGCAAATCGAAGAGCAAATCAACATAATGGCCCTTCAGATTGACTGCAGAAAAACACAGGTGCCGGAGGGGTTCGACGTTTTGGTGAAGGACTCGGGTGGTGATCCGTTCAAACAGATACTAAGAGGGAGAGAGAACTTTCATTGTTGTGTACCTATCTTGGGACCAGCAGATCAGTTGAGAGAAGCCCACCGAGTGAATGCGATCGCAACGATGACCAAACTGAACACGTTGCAGAGGAGAGTCCTTGATGCATACAACAGTGACGTGAAGAGCGCGTCAAGGCGTTTCTTTTGCAACGACGTGTCTGAAAGATGCGATATTAAAGCCCCTTTCATGCTTTTCTTGCACTCGACATACGACCGAACAACAGTCGATATCGCGAATGCGATGACAGCCGCAAGTGCCAGGGTTGCCGCGGGTTCCTTCATATTTGACCCGCACATGCTGGTTGAGGACGAGGGCACCATCACCCCTTTAGGCGCACATTACTCGATCACGAAAGAGGGAAATGAGAAGTATATCTCGATGGGCTTCGTGGCTGACCCGTCATGGAACTACCGACACCGTCTTGCAACTTATTTGTCGCTAATGTATAACCCCGTGATCAGAGATTCAAACGGACAGAGTTACTTCGTCACCATTGATTGGATCGAGTTTGTCTCGACCCGACGGTTTCGAAATTGTAGACTACACGCTAGGCGGGAAATTGAGTCTTATGGGTGACAGGGCTTATGGAAAGAATATATTCACAACTTATTACGTTCGATATCTATACGAAGGAGGACCGGGAAGAGATTTCCGTTATCCTCGAAACTGCTGCCGACTTGCGCTTGTTTGATTTCATTGACGTCATCCTTGTGCTTGGGTTTGTGTCAAACGCCAATAACATCCCGGTTGAGAGAAGATCCGATCACGTTGAGCGCTACCAGGAAGCGCTCCTGCACATGTTTCGAGATCGTTGACATCACGGCAGAACAACAGCCTTCGACGCCCAGTAAGGGTAGAGAGACGAGAGCGCAGCGTAAGCGGGAAACTTTGCCGGCATCGATTGACGAACCCGGACCCTCGCACCGTCTTCATCGAGTTAAAACCGTGCTTGAGTTGGAGGACGATCAACTGTCGATACCAGACAGTGAAGTGAACGTTCGTGTTACCCCACTCGTCAGATCAGATGCTTCGGCAGACTACATAGCTGGACAATTAGCCCACGCAGTCATCGTATCCGAGACAGTAACAGAATTCCAAAAGGCGCGCGTCTTAATGTGGCGCTAAAATTAAATTCACTCATAGAGACTGCAATTACTACTAATCAGGTACAGACCATTAACTAATTAAAAATGACAAAAATACCTAAAATAAAATTTAACCATAAATAATACAAAATGAATATCCTATGTCCACCATATCCAAACCCCGTCCCGGCCCGAAAGTACCCATAACACTGGCAGCATTACCACGCTGTACAGACTGGTTTGCTTTATTATCTTTTCCCCTAATCGCTTTGCGTATTCCTTCAAATAATAAAAATAAATCACTTACTGCTAAAGTTACAAAATATTAACGAATACAATTTTATAAATTTTCAAATTTTACAACTGGACAATCTTCCATTTATCAAAAAGTAGAAAAAAAAAATTCGACGGCGAATTTAGGGGTGCCGTAAGAATGATTACTTTAGGGTGTAGTTTAGCTCCCTTTGATCAAACTACTATTTCAGCTTTAATTGCGAAACATCCTCCATCTTTAAGCGTCCCGGCAAATCGAAGAGCAAATCAACATAATGGCCCTTCAGATTGACTGCAGAAAAACACAGGTGCCGGAGGGGTTCGACGTTTTGGTGAAGGACTCGGGTGGTGATCCGTTCAAACAGATACTAAGAGGGAGAGAGAACTTTCATTGTTGTGTACCTATCTTGGGACCAGCAGATCAGTTGAGAGAAGCCCACCGAGTGAATGCGATCGCAACGATGACCAAACTGAACACGTTGCAGAGGAGAGTCCTTGATGCATACAACAGTGACGTGAAGAGCGCGTCAAGGCGTTTCTTTTGCAACGACGTGTCTGAAAGATGCGATATTAAAGCCCCTTTCATGCTTTTCTTGCACTCGACATACGACCGAACAACAGTCGATATCGCGAATGCGATGACAGCCGCAAGTGCCAGGGTTGCCGCGGGTTCCTTCATATTTGACCCGCACATGCTGGTTGAGGACGAGGGCACCATCACCCCTTTAGGCGCACATTACTCGATCACGAAAGAGGGAAATGAGAAGTATATCTCGATGGGCTTCGTGGCTGACCCGTCATGGAACTACCGACACCGTCTTGCAACTTATTTGTCGCTAATGTATAACCCCGTGATCAGAGATTCAAACGGACAGAGTTACTTCGTCACCATTGATTGGATCGAGTTTGTCTCGACCCGACGGTTTCGAAATTGTAGACTACACGCTAGGCGGGAAATTGAGTCTTATGGGTGACAGGGCTTATGGAAAGAATATATTCACAACTTATTACGTTCGATATCTATACGAAGGAGGACCGGGAAGAGATTTCCGTTATCCTCGAAACTGCTGCCGACTTGCGCTTGTTTGATTTCATTGACGTCATCCTTGTGCTTAGGTTTGTGTCAAACGCCAATAACATCCCGGTTGAGAGAAGATCCGATCACGTTGAGCGCTACCAGGAAGCGCTCCTGCACATGTTTCGAGATCGTTGACATCACGGCAGAACAACAGCCTTCGACGCCCAGTAAGGGTAGAGAGACGAGAGCGCAGCGTAAGCGGGAAACTTTGCCGGCATCGATTGACGAACCCGGACCCTCGCACCGTCTTCATCGAGTTAAAACCGTGCTTGAGTTGGAGGACGATCAACTGTCGATACCAGACAGTGAAGTGAACGTTCGTGTTACCCCACTCGTCAGATCAGATGCTTCGGCAGACTACATAGCTGGACAATTAGCCCACGCAGTCATCGTATCCGAGACAGTAACAGAATTCCAAAAGGCGCGCGTCTTAATGTGGCGCTAAAATTAAATTCACTCATAGAGACTGCAATTACTACTAATCAGGTACAGACCATTAACTAATTAAAAATGACAAAAATACCTAAAATAAAATTTAACCATAAATAATACAAAATGAATATCCTATGTCCACCATATCCAAACCCCGTCCCGGCCCGAAAGTACCCATAACACTGGCAGCATTACCACGCTGTACAGACTGGTTTGCTTTATTATCTTTTCCCCTAATCGCTTTGCGTATTCCTTCAAATAATAAAAATAAATCACTTACTGCTAAAGTTACAAAATATTAACGAATACAATTTTATAAATTTTCAAATTTTACAACTGGACAATCTTCCATTTATCAAAAAGTAGAAAAAAAAAATTCGACGGCGAATTTAGGGGTGCCGTAAGAATGATTACTTTAGGGTGTAGTTTAGCTCCCTTTGATCAAACTACTATTTCAGCTTTAATTGCGAAACATCCTCCATCTTTAAGCGTCCCGGCAAATCGAAGAGCAAATCAACATAATGGCCCTTCAGATTGACTGCAGAAAAACACAGGTGCCGGAGGGGTTCGACGTTTTGGTGAAGGACTCGGGTGGTGATCCGTTCAAACAGATACTAAGAGGGAGAGAGAACTTTCATTGTTGTGTACCTATCTTGGGACCAGCAGATCAGTTGAGAGAAGCCCACCGAGTGAATGCGATCGCAACGATGACCAAACTGAACATGTTGCAGAGGAGAGTCCTTGATGCATACAACAGTGACGTGAAGAGCGCGTCAAGGCGTTTCTTTTGCAACGACGTGTCTGAAAGATGCGATATTAAAGCCCCTTTCATGCTTTTCTTGCACTCGACATACGACCGAACAACAGTCGATATCGCGAATGCGATGACAGCCGCAAGTGCCAGGGTTGCCGCGGGTTCCTTCATATTTGACCCGCACATGCTGGTTGAGGACGAGGGCACCATCACCCCTTTAGGCGCACATTACTCGATCACGAAAGAGGGAAATGAGAAGTATATCTCGATGGGCTTCGTGGCTGACCCGTCATGGAACTACCGACACCGTCTTGCAACTTATTTGTCGCTAATGTATAACCCCGTGATCAGAGATTCAAACGGACAGAGTTACTTCGTCACCATTGATTGGATCGAGTTTGTCTCGACCCGACGGTTTCGAAATTGTAGACTACACGCTAGGCGGGAAATTGAGTCTTATGGGTGACAGGGCTTATGGAAAGAATATATTCACAACTTATTACGTTCGATATCTATACGAAGGAGGACCGGGAAGAGATTTCCGTTATCCTCGAAACTGCTGCCGACTTGCGCTTGTTTGATTTCATTGACGTCATCCTTGTGCTTAGGTTTGTGTCAAACGCCAATAACATCCCGGTTGAGAGAAGATCCGATCACGTTGAGCGCTACCAGGAAGCGCTCCTGCACATGTTTCGAGATCGTTGACATCACGGCAGAACAACAGCCTTCGACGCCCAGTAAGGGTAGAGAGACGAGAGCGCAGCGTAAGCGGGAAACTTTGCCGGCATCGATTGACGAACCCGGACCCTCGCACCGTCTTCATCGAGTTAAAACCGTGCTTGAGTTGGAGGACGATCAACTGTCGATACCAGACAGTGAAGTGAACGTTCGTGTTACCCCACTCGTCAGATCAGATGCTTCGGCAGACTACATAGCTGGACAATTAGCCCACGCAGTCATCGTATCCGAGACAGTAACAGAATTCCAAAAGGCGCGCGTCTTAATGTGGCGCTAAAATTAAATTCACTCATAGAGACTGCAATTACTACTAATCAGGTACAGACCATTAACTAATTAAAAATGACAAAAATACCTAAAATAAAATTTAACCATAAATAATACAAAATGAATATCCTATGTCCACCATATCCAAACCCCGTCCCGGCCCGAAAGTACCCATAACACTGGCAGCATTACCACGCTGTACAGACTGGTTTGCTTTATTATCTTTTCCCCTAATCGCTTTGCGTATTCCTTCAAATAATAAAAATAAATCACTTACTGCTAAAGTTACAAAATATTAACGAATACAATTTTATAAATTTTCAAATTTTACAACTGGACAATCTTCCATTTATCAAAAAGTAGAAAAAAAAAATTCGACGGCGAATTTAGGGGTGCCGTAAGAATGATTACTTTAGGGTGTAGTTTAGCTCCCTTTGATCAAACTACTATTTCAGCTTTAATTGCGAAACATCCTCCATCTTTAAGCGTCCCGGCAAATCGAAGAGCAAATCAACATAATGGCCCTTCAGATTGACTGCAGAAAAACACAGGTGCCGGAGGGGTTCGACGTTTTGGTGAAGGACTCGGGTGGTGATCCGTTCAAACAGATACTAAGAGGGAGAGAGAACTTTCATTGTTGTGTACCTATCTTGGGACCAGCAGATCAGTTGAGAGAAGCCCACCGAGTGAATGCGATCGCAACGATGACCAAACTGAACATGTTGCAGAGGAGAGTCCTTGATGCATACAACAGTGACGTGAAGAGCGCGTCAAGGCGTTTCTTTTGCAACGACGTGTCTGAAAGATGCGATATTAAAGCCCCTTTCATGCTTTTCTTGCACTCGACATACGACCGAACAACAGTCGATATCGCGAATGCGATGACAGCCGCAAGTGCCAGGGTTGCCGCGGGTTCCTTCATATTTGACCCGCACATGCTGGTTGAGGACGAGGGCACCATCACCCCTTTAGGCGCACATTACTCGATCACGAAAGAGGGAAATGAGAAGTATATCTCGATGGGCTTCGTGGCTGACCCGTCATGGAACTACCGACACCGTCTTGCAACTTATTTGTCGCTAATGTATAACCCCGTGATCAGAGATTCAAACGGACAGAGTTACTTCGTCACCATTGATTGGATCGAGTTTGTCTCGACCCGACGGTTTCGAAATTGTAGACTACACGCTAGGCGGGAAATTGAGTCTTATGGGTGACAGGGCTTATGGAAAGAATATATTCACAACTTATTATGTTCGATATCTATACGAAGGAGGACCGGGAAGAGATTTCCGTTATCCTCGAAACTGCTGCCGACTTGCGCTTGTTTGATTTCATTGACGTCATCCTTGTGCTTGGGTTTGTGTCAAACGCCAATAACATCCCGGTTGAGAGAAGATCCGATCACGTTGAGCGCTACCAGGAAGCGCTCCTGCACATGTTTCGAGATCGTTGACATCACGGCAGAACAACAGCCTTCGACGCCCAGTAAGGGTAGAGAGACGAGAGCGCAGCGTAAGCGGGAAACTTTGCCGGCATCGATTGACGAACCCGGACCCTCGCACCGTCTTCATCGAGTTAAAACCGTGCTTGAGTTGGAGGACGATCAACTGTCGATACCAGACAGTGAAGTGAACGTTCGTGTTACCCCACTCGTCAGATCAGATGCTTCGGCAGACTACATAGCTGGACAATTAGCCCACGCAGTCATCGTATCCGAGACAGTAACAGAATTCCAAAAGGCGCGCGTCTTAATGTGGCGCTAAAATTAAATTCACTCATAGAGACTGCAATTACTACTAATCAGGTACAGACCATTAACTAATTAAAAATGACAAAAATACCTAAAATAAAATTTAACCATAAATAATACAAAATGAATATCCTATGTCCACCATATCCAAACCCCGTCCCGGCCCGAAAGTACCCATAACACTGGCAGCATTACCACGCTGTACAGACTGGTTTGCTTTATTATCTTTTCCCCTAATCGCTTTGCGTATTCCTTCAAATAATAAAAATAAATCACTTACTGCTAAAGTTACAAAATATTAACGAATACAATTTTATAAATTTTCAAATTTTACAACTGGACAATCTTCCATTTATCAAAAAGTAGAAAAAAAAAATTCGACGGCGAATTTAGGGGTGCCGTAAGAATGATTACTTTAGGGTGTAGTTTAGCTCCCTTTGATCAAACTACTATTTCAGCTTTAATTGCGAAACATCCTCCATCTTTAAGCGTCCCGGCAAATCGAAGAGCAAATCAACATAATGGCCCTTCAGATTGACTGCAGAAAAACACAGGTTCCGGAGGGGTTCGACGTTTTGGTGAAGGACTCGGGTGGTGATCCGTTCAAACAGATACTAAGAGGAAGAGAGAACTTTCATTGTTGTGTACCTATCTTGGGACCAGCAGATCAGTTGAGAGAAGCCCACCGAGTGAATGCGATCGCAACGATGACCAAACTGAACACGTTGCAGAGGAGAGTCCTTGATGCATACAACAGTGACGTGAAGAGCGCGTCAAGGCGTTTCTTTTGCAACGACGTGTCTGAAAGATGCGATATTAAAGCCCCTTTCATGCTTTTCTTGCACTCGACATACGACCGAACAACAGTCGATATCGCGAATGCGATGACAGCCGCAAGTGCCAGGGTTGCCGCGGGTTCCTTCATATTTGACCCGCACATGCTGGTTGAGGACGAGGGCACCATCACCCCTTTAGGCGCACATTACTCGATCACGAAAGAGGGAAATGAGAAGTATATCTCGATGCTTCGTGGCTGACCCGTCATGGAACTACCGAAACCGTCTTGCAACTTATTTGTCGCTAATGTATAACCCCGTGATCAGAGATTCAAACGGACAGAGTTACTTCGTCACCATTACTTCGATGCGTAACTCAATAGTTTTCTTTAAGATAATAGTGTCCTTCGAGGTCCGTAATACCGGGGACGATCCACTATAACTTGTGGTTCAACAAATTCGATTACTATGTGGTGCAATAGTACACGTGGGAGGCGAGGGGTTTTGACACAAATTCAAACCACATGAGACTGATCAGATTCTTGGCGCCAAGAAAGTTGGTGAATGAAGCAACAAATTATGCGCTCGGTTTAAGTCACAATCAATTCTCGGTGAACTCAATCTTCACGGCGCTGAAGTCTTTTTCGACTCGTGTTGTCGGAACCAAGGCGGTGTGTGAAGCTTCGTATAATTTGTTGCCAACACGATTACATCAGCTGGCTTGTGCCATCTATATAAAGTGTTTCGTTGAACGTTTTTCGGTCCCCAAAGTCACCACAGAAATCACGAATGAAATCATGCAAATGCGAGACTGTACAGTGTCGAAATTCAAGATGCAGTAACTTACCTGTCATTCGACGTGGTGATCACAGGAGATTACAAAGATTTGGAAAGGCAGGTTTCGAATTACTTACCATGCTTTAAGATTGAAGAGATCGATGATCCTTTCCGCCCGTCAGTTCTATCAGACGAAGCTTGCGGAATTGTTGAAGCGGGTGAAGAAGACGTTGGGAGAGTGGCGGAGGAGGAGAAGTTCATAGCGACCATTTCGATTAAGGACTCCCTGTTTTCAGAGGAAAACCCTGATGACGTCGTCGAATTGAGCGACTTGGATATTGGTGAATCGGTCACGGACGGGAACTGCCTTTTCGATAGTTTGCGTCAGGTACTTTCTCTTCCAATTGATTGGATCGAGTTTGTCTCGACCCGACGGTTTCGAAATTGTAGACTACACGCTAGGCGGGAAATTGAGTCTTATGGGTGACAGGGCTTATGGAAAGAATATATTCACAACTTATTACGTTCGATATCTATACGAAGGAGGACCGGGAAGAGATTTCCGTTATCCTCGAAACTGCTGCCGACTTGCGCTTGTTTGATTTCATTGACGTCATCCTTGTGCTTGGGTTTGTGTCAAACGCCAATAACATCCCGGTTGAGAGAAGATCCGATCACGTTGAGCGCTACCAGGAAGCGCTCCTGCACATGTTTCGAGATCGTTGACATCACGGCAGAACAACAGCCTTCGACGCCCAGTAAGGGTAGAGAGACGAGAGCGCAGCGTAAGCGGGAAACTTTGCCGGCATCGATTGACGAACCCGGACCCTCGCACCGTCTTCATCGAGTTAAAACCGTGCTTGAGTTGGAGGACGATCAACTGTCGATACCAGACAGTAAAGTGAACGTTCGTGTTACCCCACTCGTCAGATCAGATACTTCGGCAGACTACATAGCTGGACAATTAGCCCACGCAGTCATCGTATCCGAGACAGTAACAGAATTCCAAAAGGCGCGCGTCTTAATGTGGCGCTAAAATTAAATTCACTCATAGAGACTGCAATTACTACTAATCAGGTACAGACCATTAACTAATTAAAAATGACAAAAATACCTAAAATAAAATTTAACCCTAAATAATACAAAATGAATATCCTATGTCCACCATATCCAAACCCCGTTCCGGCCCGAAAGTACCCATAACACTGGCAGCATTACCACGCTGTACAGACTGGTTTGCTTTATTATCTTTTCCCCTAATCGCTTTGCGTATTCCTTCAAATAATAAAAATAAATCACTTACTGCTAAAGTTACAAAATATTAACGAATACAATTTTATAAATTTTCAAATTTTACAACTGGACAATCTTCCATTTATCAAAAAGTAGAAAAAAAAAATTCGACGGCGAATTTAGGGGTGCCGTAAGAATGATTACTTTAGGGTGTAGTTTAGCTCCCTTTGATCAAACTACTATTTCAGCTTTAATTGCGAAACATCCTCCATCTTTAAGCGTCCCGGCAAATCGAAGAGCAAATCAACATAATGGCCCTTCAGATTGACTGCAGAAAAACACAGGTTCCGGAGGGGTTCGACGTTTTGGTGAAGGACTCGGGTGGTGATCCGTTCAAACAGATACTAAGAGGAAGAGAGAACTTTCATTGTTGTGTACCTATCTTGGGACCAGCAGATCAGTTGAGTGAAGCCCACCGAGTGAATGCGATCGCAACGATGACCAAACTGAACACGTTGCAGAGGAGAGTCCTTGATGCATACAACAGTGACGTGAAGAGCGCGTCAAGGCGTTTCTTTTGCAACGACGTGTCTGAAAGATGCGATATTAAAGCCCCTTTCATGCTTTTCTTGCACTCGACATACGACCGAACAACAGTCGATATCGCGAATGCGATGACAGCCGCAAGTGCCAGGGTTGCCGCGGGTTCCTTCATATTTGACCCGCACATGCTGGTTGAGGACGAGGGCACCATCACCCCTTTAGGCGCACATTACTCGATCACGAAAGAGGGAAATGAGAAGTATATCTCGATGCTTCGTGGCTGACCCGTCATGGAACTACCGAAACCGTCTTGCAACTTATTTGTCGCTAATGTATAACCCCGTGATCAGAGATTCAAACGGACAGAGTTACTTCGTCACCATTACTTCGATGCGTAACTCAATAGTTTTCTTTAAGATAATAGTGTCCTTCGAGGTCCGTAATACCGGGGACGATCCACTATAACTTGTGGTTCAACAAATTCGATTACTATGTGGTGCAATAGTACACGTGGGAGGCGAGGGGTTTTGACACAAATTCAAACCACATGAGACTGATCAGATTCTTGGCGCCAAGAAAGTTGGTGAATGAAGCAACAAATTATGCGCTCGGTTTAAGTCACAATCAATTCTCGGTGAACTCAATCTTCACGGCGCTGAAGTCTTTTTCGACTCGTGTTGTCGGAACCAAGGCGGTGTGTGAAGCTTCGTATAATTTGTTGCCAACACGATTACATCAGCTGGCTTGTGCCATCTATATAAAGTGTTTCGTTGAACGTTTTTCGGTCCCCAAAGTCACCACAGAAATCACGAATGAAATCATGCAAATGCGAGACTGTACAGTGTCGAAATTCAAGATGCAGTAACTTACCTGTCATTCGACGTGGTGATCACAGGAGATTACAAAGATTTGGAAAGGCAGGTTTCGAATTACTTACCATGCTTTAAGATTGAAGAGATCGATGATCCTTTCCGCCCGTCAGTTCTATCAGACGAAGCTTGCGGAATTGTTGAAGCGGGTGAAGAAGACGTTGGGAGAGTGGCGGAGGAGGAGAAGTTCATAGCGACCATTTCGATTAAGGACTCCCTGTTTTCAGAGGAAAACCCTGATGACGTCGTCGAATTGAGCGACTTGGATATTGGTGAATCGGTCACGGACGGGAACTGCCTTTTCGATAGTTTGCGTCAGGTACTTTCTCTTCCAATTGATTGGATCGAGTTTGTCTCGACCCGACGGTTTCGAAATTGTAGACTACACGCTAGGCGGGAAATTGAGTCTTATGGGTGACAGGGCTTATGGAAAGAATATATTCACAACTTATTACGTTCGATATCTATACGAAGGAGGACCGGGAAGAGATTTCCGTTATCCTCGAAACTGCTGCCGACTTGCGCTTGTTTGATTTCATTGACGTCATCCTTGTGCTTGGGTTTGTGTCAAACGCCAATAACATCCCGGTTGAGAGAAGATCCGATCACGTTGAGCGCTACCAGGAAGCGCTCCTGCACATGTTTCGAGATCGTTGACATCACGGCAGAACAACAGCCTTCGACGCCCAGTAAGGGTAGAGAGACGAGAGCGCAGCGTAAGCGGGAAACTTTGCCGGCATCGATTGACGAACCCGGACCCTCGCACCGTCTTCATCGAGTTAAAACCGTGCTTGAGTTGGAGGACGATCAACTGTCGATACCAGACAGTGAAGTGAACGTTCGTGTTACCCCACTCGTCAGATCAGATGCTTCGGCAGACTACATAGCTGGACAATTAGCCCACGCAGTCATCGTATCCGAGACAGTAACAGAATTCCAAAAGGCGCGCGTCTTAATGTGGCGCTAAAATTAAATTCACTCATAGAGACTGCAATTACTACTAATCAGGTACAGACCATTAACTAATTAAAAATGACAAAAATACCTAAAATAAAATTTAACCATAAATAATACAAAATGAATATCCTATGTCCACCATATCCAAACCCCGTCCCGGCCCGAAAGTACCCATAACACTGGCAGCATTACCACGCTGTACAGACTGGTTTGCTTTATTATCTTTTCCCCTAATCGCTTTGCGTATTCCTTCAAATAATAAAAATAAATCACTTACTGCTAAAGTTACAAAATATTAACGAATACAATTTTATAAATTTTCAAATTTTACAACTGGACAATCTTCCATTTATCAAAAAGTAGAAAAAAAAAATTCGACGGCGAATTTAGGGGTGCCGTAAGAATGATTACTTTAGGGTGTAGTTTAGCTCCCTTTGATCAAACTACTATTTCAGCTTTAATTGCGAAACATCCTCCATCTTTAAGCGTCCCGGCAAATCGAAGAGCAAATCAACATAATGGCCCTTCAGATTGACTGCAGAAAAACACAGGTGCCGGAGGGGTTCGACGTTTTGGTGAAGGACTCGGGTGGTGATCCGTTCAAACAGATACTAAGAGGGAGAGAGAACTTTCATTGTTGTGTACCTATCTTGGGACCAGCAGATCAGTTGAGAGAAGCCCACCGAGTGAATGCGATCGCAACGATGACCAAACTGAACACGTTGCAGAGGAGAGTCCTTGATGCATACAACAGTGACGTGAAGAGTGCGTCAAGGCGTTTCTTTTGCAACGACGTGTCTGAAAGATGCGATATTAAAGCCCCTTTCATGCTTTTCTTGCACTCGACATACGACCGAACAACAGTCGATATCGCGAATGCGATGATAGCCGCAAGTGCCAGGGTTGCCGCGGGTTCCTTCATATTTGACCCGCACATGCTGGTTGAGGACGAGGGCACCATCACCCCTTTAGGCGCACATTACTCGATCACGAAAGAGGGAAATGAGAAGTATATCTCGATGGGCTTCGTGGCTGACCCGTCATGGAACTACCGACACCGTCTTGCAACTTATTTGTCGCTAATGTATAACCCCGTGATCAGAGATTCAAACGGACAGAGTTACTTCGTCACCATTGATTGGATCGAGTTTGTCTCGACCCGACGGTTTCGAAATTGTAGACTACACGCTAGGCGGGAAATTGAGTCTTATGGGTGACAGGGCTTATGGAAAGAATATATTCACAACTTATTACGTTCGATATCTATACGAAGGAGGACCGGGAAGAGATTTCCGTTATCCTCGAAACTGCTGCCGACTTGCGCTTGTTTGATTTCATTGACGTCATCCTTGTGCTTGGGTTTGTGTCAAACGCCAATAACATCCCGGTTGAGAGAAGATCCGATCACGTTGAGCGCTACCAGGAAGCGCTCCTGCACATGTTTCGAGATCGTTGACATCACGGCAGAACAACAGCCTTCGACGCCCAGTAAGGGTAGAGAGACGAGAGCGCAGCGTAAGCGGGAAACTTTGCCGGCATCGATTGACGAACCCGGACCCTCGCACCGTCTTCATCGAGTTAAAACCGTGCTTGAGTTGGAGGACGATCAACTGTCGATACCAGACAGTGAAGTGAACGTTCGTGTTACCCCACTCGTCAGATCAGATGCTTCGGCAGACTACATAGCTGGACAATTAGCCCACGCAGTCATCGTATCCGAGACAGTAACAGAATTCCAAAAGGCGCGCGTCTTAATGTGGCGCTAAAATTAAATTCACTCATAGAGACTGCAATTACTACTAATCAGGTACAGACCATTAACTAATTAAAAATGACAAAAATACCTAAAATAAAATTTAACCATAAATAATACAAAATGAATATCCTATGTCCACCATATCCAAACCCCGTCCCGGCCCGAAAGTACCCATAACACTGGCAGCATTACCACGCTGTACAGACTGATTTGCTTTATTATCTTTTCCCCTAATCGCTTTGCGTATTCCTTCAAATAATAAAAATAAATCACTTACTGCTAAAGTTACAAAATATTAACGAATACAATTTTATAAATTTTCAAATTTTACAACTGGACAATCTTCCATTTATCAAAAAGTAGAAAAAAAAAATTCGAGGGCAATTTAGGGGTGCCGTAAGAATGATTACTTTAGGGTGTAGTTTAGCTCCCTTTGATCAAACTACTATTTCAGCTTTAATTGCGAAACATCCTCCATCTTTAAGCGTCCCGGCAAATCGAAGAGCAAATCAACATAATGGCCCTTCAGATTGACTGCAGAAAAACACAGGTGCCGGAGGGGTTCGACGTTTTGGTGAAGGACTCGGGTGGTGATCCGTTCAAACAGATACTAAGAGGGAGAGAGAACTTTCATTGTTGTGTACCTATCTTGGGACCAGCAGATCAGTTGAGAGAAGCCCACCGAGTGAATGCGATCGCAACGATGACCAAACTGAACACGTTGCAGAGGAGAGTCCTTGATGCATACAACAGTGACGTGAAGAGCGCGTCAAGGCGTTTCTTTTGCAACGACGTGTCTGAAAGATGCGATATTAAAGCCCCTTTCATGCTTTTCTTGCACTCGACATACGACCGAACAACAGTCGATATCGCGAATGCGATGACAGCCGCAAGTGCCAGGGTTGCCGCGGGTTCCTTCATATTTGACCCGCACATGCTGGTTGAGGACGAGGGCACCATCACCCCTTTAGGCGCACATTACTCGATCACGAAAGAGGGAAATGAGAAGTATATCTCGATGGGCTTCGTGGCTGACCCGTCATGGAACTACCGACACCGTCTTGCAACTTATTTGTCGCTAATGTATAACCCCGTGATCAGAGATTCAAACGGACAGAGTTACTTCGTCACCATTGATTGGATCGAGTTTGTCTCGACCCGACGGTTTCGAAATTGTAGACTACACGCTAGGCGGGAAATTGAGTCTTATGGGTGACAGGGCTTATGGAAAGAATATATTCACAACTTATTACGTTCGATATCTATACGAAGGAGGACCGGGAAGAGATTTCCGTTATCCTCGAAACTGCTGCCGACTTGCGCTTGTTTGATTTCATTGACGTCATCCTTGTGCTTGGGTTTGTGTCAAACGCCAATAACATCCCGGTTGAGAGAAGATCCGATCACGTTGAGCGCTACCAGGAAGCGCTCCTGCACATGTTTCGAGATCGTTGACATCACGGCAGAACAACAGCCTTCGACGCCCAGTAAGGGTAGAGAGACGAGAGCGCAGCGTAAGCGGGAAACTTTGCCGGCATCGATTGACGAACCCGGACCCTCGCACCGTCTTCATCGAGTTAAAACCGTGCTTGAGTTGGAGGACGATCAACTGTCGATACCAGACAGTGAAGTGAACGTTCGTGTTACCCCACTCGTCAGATCAGATGCTTCGGCAGACTACATAGCTGGACAATTAGCCCACGCAGTCATCGTATCCGAGACAGTAACAGAATTCCAAAAGGCGCGCGTCTTAATGTGGCGCTAAAATTAAATTCACTCATAGAGACTGCAATTACTACTAATCAGGTACAGACCATTAACTAATTAAAAATGACAAAAATACCTAAAATAAAATTTAACCATAAATAATACAAAATGAATATCCTATGTCCACCATATCCAAACCCCGTCCCGGCCCGAAAGTACCCATAACACTGGCAGCATTACCACGCTGTACAGACTGATTTGCTTTATTATCTTTTCCCCTAATCGCTTTGCGTATTCCTTCAAATAATAAAAATAAATCACTTACTGCTAAAGTTACAAAATATTAACGAATACAATTTTATAAATTTTCAAATTTTACAACTGGACAATCTTCCATTTATCAAAAAGTAGAAAAAAAAAATTCGAGGGCAATTTAGGGGTGCCGTAAGAATGATTACTTTAGGGTGTAGTTTAGCTCCCTTTGATCAAACTACTATTTCAGCTTTAATTGCGAAACATCCTCCATCTTTAAGCGTCCCGGCAAATCGAAGAGCAAATCAACATAATGGCCCTTCAGATTGACTGCAGAAAAACACAGGTGCCGGAGGGGTTCGACGTTTTGGTGAAGGACTCGGGTGGTGATCCGTTCAAACAGATACTAAGAGGGAGAGAGAACTTTCATTGTTGTGTACCTATCTTGGGACCAGCAGATCAGTTGAGAGAAGCCCACCGAGTGAATGCGATCGCAACGATGACCAAACTGAACACGTTGCAGAGGAGAGTCCTTGATGCATACAACAGTGACGTGAAGAGCGCGTCAAGGCGTTTCTTTTGCAACGACGTGTCTGAAAGATGCGATATTAAAGCCCCTTTCATGCTTTTCTTGCACTCGACATACGACCGAACAACAGTCGATATCGCGAATGCGATGACAGCCGCAAGTGCCAGGGTTGCCGCGGGTTCCTTCATATTTGACCCGCACATGCTGGTTGAGGACGAGGGCACCATCACCCCTTTAGGCGCACATTACTCGATCACGAAAGAGGGAAATGAGAAGTATATCTCGATGGGCTTCGTGGCTGACCCGTCATGGAACTACCGACACCGTCTTGCAACTTATTTGTCGCTAATGTATAACCCCGTGATCAGAGATTCAAACGGACAGAGTTACTTCGTCACCATTGATTGGATCGAGTTTGTCTCGACCCGACGGTTTCGAAATTGTAGACTACACGCTAGGCGGGAAATTGAGTCTTATGGGTGACAGGGCTTATGGAAAGAATATATTCACAACTTATTACGTTCGATATCTATACGAAGGAGGACCGGGAAGAGATTTCCGTTATCCTCGAAACTGCTGCCGACTTGCGCTTGTTTGATTTCATTGACGTCATCCTTGTGCTTGGGTTTGTGTCAAACGCCAATAACATCCCGGTTGAGAGAAGATCCGATCACGTTGAGCGCTACCAGGAAGCGCTCCTGCACATGTTTCGAGATCGTTGACATCACGGCAGAACAACAGCCTTCGACGCCCAGTAAGGGTAGAGAGACGAGAGCGCAGCGTAAGCGGGAAACTTTGCCGGCATCGATTGACGAACCCGGACCCTCGCACCGTCTTCATCGAGTTAAAACCGTGCTTGAGTTGGAGGACGATCAACTGTCGATACCAGACAGTGAAGTGAACGTTCGTGTTACCCCACTCGTCAGATCAGATGCTTCGGCAGACTACATAGCTGGACAATTAGCCCACGCAGTCATCGTATCCGAGACAGTAACAGAATTCCAAAAGGCGCGCGTCTTAATGTGGCGCTAAAATTAAATTCACTCATAGAGACTGCAATTACTACTAATCAGGTACAGACCATTAACTAATTAAAAATGACAAAAATACCTAAAATAAAATTTAACCATAAATAATACAAAATGAATATCCTATGTCCACCATATCCAAACCCCGTCGCGGCCCGAAAGTACCCATAACACTGGCAGCATTACCACGCTGTACAGACTGGTTTGCTTTATTATATTTTCCCCTAATCGCTTTGCGTATTCCTTCAAATAATAAAAATAAATCACTTACTGCTAAAGTTACAAAATATTAACGAATACAATTTTATAAATTTTCAAATTTTACAACTGGACAATCTTCCATTTATCAAAAAGTAGAAAAAAAAAATTCGACGGCGAATTTAGGGGTGCCGTAAGAATGATTACTTTAGGGTGTAGTTTAGCTCCCTTTGATCAAACTACTATTTCAGCTTTAATTGCGAAACATCCTCCATCTTTAAGCGTCCCGGCAAATCGAAGAGCAAATCAACATAATGGCCCTTCAGATTGACTGCAGAAAAACACAGGTGCCGGAGGGGTTCGACGTTTTGGTGAAGGACTCGGGTGGTGATCCGTTCAAACAGATACTAAGAGGAAGAGAGAACTTTCATTGTTGTGTACCTATCTTGGGACCAGCAGATCAGTTGAGAGAAGCCCACCGAGTGAATGCGATCGCAACGATGACCAAACTGAACACGTTGCATAGGAGAGTCCTTGATGCATACAAAAGTGACGTGAAGAGCGCGTCAAGGCGTTTCTTTTGCAACGACGTGTCTGAAAGATGCGATATTAAAGCCCCTTTCATGCTTTTCTTGCACTCGACATACGACCGAACAACAGTCGATATCGCGAATGCGATGACAGCCGCAAGTGCCAGGGTTGCCGCGGGTTCCTTCATATTTGACCCGCACATGCTGGTTGAGGACGAGGGCACCATCACCCCTTTAGGCGCACATTACTCGATCACGAAAGAGGGAAATGAGAAGTATATCTCGATGGGCTTCGTGGCTGACCCGTCATGGAACTACCGACACCGTCTTGCAACTTATTTGTCACTAATGTATAACCCCGTGATCAGAGATTCAAACGGACAGAGTTACTTCGTCACCATTGATTGGATCGAGTTTGTCTCGACCCGACGGTTTCGAAATTGTAGACTACACGCTAGGCGGGAAATTGAGTCTTATGGGTGACAGGGCTTATGGAAAGAATATATTCACAACTTATTACGTTCGATATCTATACGAAGGAGGACCGGGAAGAGATTTCCGTTATCCTCGAAACTGCTGCCGACTTGCGCTTGTTTGATTTCATTAACGTCCTCCTTGTGCTTGGGTTTGTGTCAAACGCCAATAACATCCCGGTTGAGAGAAGATCCGATCACGTTGAGCGCTACCAGGAAGCGCTCCTGCACATGTTTCGAGATCGTTGACATCACGGCAGAACAACAGCCTTCGACGCCCAGTAAGGGTAGAGAGACGAGAGCGCAGCGTAAGCGGGAAACTTTGCCGGCATCGATTGACGAACCCGGACCCTCGCACCGTCTTCATCGAGTTAAAACCGTGCTTGAGTTGGAGGACGATCAACTGTCGATACCAGACAGTGAAGTGAACGTTCGTGTTACCCCACTCGTCAGATCAGATACTTCGGCAGACTACATAGCTGGACAATTAGCCCACGCAGTCATCGTATCCGAGACAGTAACAGAATTCCAAAAGGCGCACGTCTTAATGTGGCGCTAAAATTAAATTCACTCATAGAGACTGCAATTACTAATAATCAGGTACAGACCATTAACTAATTAAAAATGACAAAAATACCTAAAATAAAATTTAACCATAAATAATACAAAATGAATATCCTATGTCCACCATATCCAAACTCCGTCCCGGCCCGAAAGTACCCATAACACTGGCAGCATTACCACGCTGTACAGACTGGTTTGCTTTATTATCTTTTCCCCTAATCGCTTTGCGTATTCCTTCAAATAATAAAAATAAATCACTTACTGCTAAAGTTACAAAATATTAACGAATACAATTTTATAAATTTTACAACTGGACAATCTTCCATTTATCAAAAAGTAGAAAAAAAAAATTCGACGGCGAATTTAGGGGTGCCGTAAGAATGATTACTTTAGGGTGTAGTTTAGCTCCTTTTGATCAAACTACTATTTCAGCTTTAATTGCGAAACATCCTCCATCTTTAAGCGTCCCGGCAAATCGAAGAGCAAATCAACATAATGGCCCTTCAGATTGACTGCAGAAAAACACAGGTGCCGGAGGGGTTCGACGTTTTGGTGAAGGACTCGGGTGGTGATCCGTTCAAACAGATACTAAGAGGGAGAGAGAACTTTCATTGTTGTGTACCTATCTTGGGACCAGCAGATCAGTTGAGAGAAGCCCACCGAGTGAATGCGATCGCAACGATGACCAAACTGAACACGTTGCAGAGGAGAGTCCTTGATGCATACAACAGTGACGTGAAGAGCGCGTCAAGGCGTTTCTTTTGCAACGACGTGTCTGAAAGATGCGATATTAAAGCCCCTTTCATGCTTTTCTTGCACTCGACATACGACCGAACAACAGTCGATATCGCGAATGCGATGACAGCCGCAAGTGCCAGGGTTGCCGCGGGTTCCTTCATATTTGACCCGCACATGCTGGTTGAGGACGAGGGCACCATCACCCCTTTAGGCGCACATTACTCGATCACGAAAGAGGGAAATGAGAAGTATATCTCGATGGGCTTCGTGGCTGACCCGTCATGGAACTACCGACACCGTCTTGCAACTTATTTGTCGCTAATGTATAACCCCGTGATCAGAGATTCAAACGGACAGAGTTACTTCGTCACCATTACTTCGATGCGTAACTCAATAGTTTTCTTTAAGATAATAGTGTCCTTCGAGGTCCGTAATACCGGGGACGATCCACTATAACTTGTGGTTCAACAAATTCCATTACTATGTGGTGCAATAGTACACGTGGGAGGCGAGGGGTTTTGACACAAATTCAAACCACATGAGACTGATCAGATTCTTGGCGCCAAGAAAGTTGGTGAATGAAGCAACAAATTATGCGCTCGGTTTAAGTCACAATCAATTCTCGGTGAACTCAATCTTCACGGCGCTGAAGTCTTTTTCGACTCGTGTTGTCGGAACCAAGGCGGTGTGTGAAGCTTCGTATAATTTGTTGCCAACACGATTACATCAGCTGGCTTGTGCCATCTATATAAAGTGTTTCGTTGAACGTTTTTCGGTCCCCAAAGTCACCACAGAAATCACGAATGAAATCATGCAAATGCGAGACGCAAAAGCGCTGAACTTCTCGAATATGTTGTCGCGATTGTGGAGAAGGGTGACACGATCGGATCAGTCTTTACCTGGGATTGAGACAATGGTGAAGAACCCAAACGGTTTGACTAACCCCGGAGGAATTCCTTATGAGGGAGTCGCACCCCTGAACAGGGGGACACACTGGTACCACCGGTTCTTGGGTCGTTTGATCGATTGGTCGATGCACCCACAAATGTACAGTGTCGAAATTCAAGATGCAGTAACTTACCTGTCATTCGACGTGGTGATCACAGGAGATTACAAAGATTTGGAAAGGCAGGTTTCGAATTACTTACCATGCTTTAAGATTGAAGAGATCGATGATCCTTTCCGCCCGTGAGTTCTATCAGACGAAGCTTGCGGAATTGTTGAAGTGGGTGAAGAAGACGCTGGGAGAGTGGCGGAGGAGGAGAAGTTCATAGCGACCATTTCGATAAGGACTCCCTGTTTTCAGAGGAAAACCCTGATGACGTCGTCGAATTGAGCGACTTGGGTATTGGTGAATCGGTCACGGACGGGAACAGCCTTTTCGATAGTTTGCGTCAGGTACTTTCTCTTCCAACCGAGGTGAGGGGACTGAAGGAAACATTACTTGATAGTCCTGCTCTGTCGCAGGACTATCAAGTAATGTTTGTTAAAGATAAAATTTAACCATAAATAATACAAAATGAATATCCTATGTCCACCATATCCAAACCCCGTCCCGGCCCGAAAGTACCCATAACACTGGCAGCATTACCACGCTGTACAGACTGGTTTGCTTTATTATATTTTCCCCTAATCGCTTTGCGTATTCCTTCAAATAATAAAAATAAATCACTTACTGCTAAAGTTACAAAATATTAACGAATACAATTTTATGAATTTTCAAATTTTACAACTGGACAATCTTCCATTTATCAAAAAGTAGAAAAAAAAAATTCGACGGCGAATTTAGGGGTGCCGTAAGAATGATTACTTTAGGGTGTAGTTTAGCTCCCTTTGATCAAACTACTATTTCAGCTTTAATTGCGAAACATCCTCCATCTTTAAGCGTCCCGGCAAATCGAAGAGCAAATCAACATAATGGCCCTTCAGATTGACTGCAGAAAAACACAGGTTCCGGAGGGGTTCGACGTTTTGGTGAAGGACTCGGGTGGTGATCCGTTCAAACAGATACTAAGAGGAAGAGAGAACTTTCATTGTTGTGTACCTATCTTGGGACCAGCAGATCAGTTGAGAGAAGCCCACCGAGTGAATGCGATCGCAACGATGACCAAACTGAACACGTTGCAGAGGAGAGTCCTTGATGCATACAACAGTGACGTGAAGAGCGCGTCAAGGCGTTTCTTTTGCAACGACGTGTCTGAAAGATGCGATATTAAAGCCCCTTTCATGCTTTTCTTGCACTCGACATACGACCGAACAACAGTCGATATCGCGAATGCGATGACAGCCGCAAGTGCCAGGGTTGCCGCGGGTTCCTTCATATTTGACCCGCACATGCTGGTTGAGGACGAGGGCACCATCACCCCTTTAGGCGCACATTACTCGATCACGAAAGAGGGAAATGAGAAGTATATCTCGATGGGCTTCGTGGCTGACCCGTCATGGAACTACCGACACCGTCTTGCAACTTATTTGTCGCTAATGTATAACTCCGTGATCAGAGATTCAAACGGACAGAGCTACTTCGTCACCATTACTTCGATGCGTAACTCAATAGTTTTCTTTAAGATAATAGTGTCCTTCGAGGTCCGTAATACCGGGGACGATCCACTATAACTTGTGGTTCAACAAATTCGATTACTATGTGGTGCAATAGTACACGTGGGAGGCGAGGGGTTTTGACACAAATTCAAACCACATGAGACTGATCAGATTCTTGGCGCCAAGAAAGTTGGTGAATGAAGCAACAAATTATGCGCTCGGTTTAAGTCACAATCAATTCTCGGTGAACTCAATCTTCACGGCGCTGAAGTCTTTTTCGACTCGTGTTGTCGGAACCAAGGCGGTGTGTGAAGCTTCGTATAATTTGTTGCCAACACGATTACATCAGCTGGCTTGTGCCATCTATATAAAGTGTTTCGTTGAACGTTTTTCGGTCCCCAAAGTCACCACAGAAATCACGAATGAAATCATGCAAATGCGAGACGCAAAAGCGCTGAACTTCTCGAATATGTTGTCGCGATTGTGGAGAAGGGTGACACGATCGGATCAGTCTTTACCTGGGATTGAGACAATGGTGAAGAACCCAAACGGTTTGACTAACCCCGGAGGAATTCCTTATGAGGGAGTCGCACCCCTGAACAGGGGGACACACTGGTACCACCGGTTCTTGGGTCGTTTGATCGATTGGTCGATGCACCCACAAATGTACAGTGTCGAAATTCAAGATGCAGTAACTTACCTGTCATTCGACGTGGTGATCACAGGAGATTACAAAGATTTGGAAAGGCAGGTTTTGAATTACTTACCATGCTTTAAGATTGAAGAGATCGATGATCCTTTCCGCCCGTCAGTTCTATCAGACGAAGCTTGCGGAATTGTTGAAGTGGGTGAAGAAGACGCTGGGAGAGTGGCGGAGGAGGAGAAGTTCATAGCGACCATTTCGATTAAGGACTCCCTGTTTTCAGAGGAAAACCCTGATGACGTCGTCGAATTGAGCGACTTGGATATTGGTGAATCGGTCACGGACGGGAACTGCCTTTTCGATAGTTTGCGTCAGGTACTTTCTCTTCCAACCGAGGTGAGGGGACTGAAGGAAACATTACTTGATAGTCCTGCTCTGTCGCAGGACTATCAAGTAATGTTTGTTAAAAATAAAATTTAACCATAAATAATACAAAATGAATATCCTATGTCCACCATATCCAAACCCCGTCCCGGCCCGAAAGTACCCATAACACTGGCAGCATTACCACGCTGTACAGACTGGTTTGCTTTATTATCTTTTCCCCTAATCGCTTTGCGTATTCCTTTAAATAATAAAAATAAATCACTTACTGCTAAAGTTACAAAATATTAACGAATACAATTTTATAAATTTACAAATTTTACAACTGGACAATCTTCCATTTATCAAAAAGTAGAAAAAAAAAATTCGACGGCGAATTTAGGGGTGCCGTAAGAATGATTACTTTAGGGTGTAGTTTAGCTCCCTTTGATCAAACTACTATTTCAGCTTTAATTGCGAAACATCCTCCATCTTTAAGCGTCCCGGCAAATCGAAGAGCAAATCAACATAATGGCCCTTCAGATTGACTGCAGAAAAACACAGGTGCCGGAGGGGTTCGACGTTTTGGTGAAGGACTCGGGTGGTGATCCGTTCAAACAGATACTAAGAGGGAGAGAGAACTTTCATTGTTGTGTACCTATCTTGGGACCAGCAGATCAGTTGAGAGAAGCCCACCGAGTGAATGCGATCGCAACGATGACCAAACTGAACACGTTGCAGAGGAGAGTCCTTGATGCATACAACAGTGACGTGAAGAGCGCGTCAAGGCGTTTCTTTTGCAACGACGTGTCTGAAAGATGCGATATTAAAGCCCCTTTCATGCTTTTCTTGCACTCGACATACGACCGAACAACAGTCGATATCGCGAATGCGATGACAGCCGCAAGTGCCAGGGTTGCCGCGGGTTCCTTCATATTTGACCCGCACATGCTGGTTGAGGACGAGGGCACCATCACCCCTTTAGGCGCACATTACTCGATCACGAAAGAGGGAAATGAGAAGTATATCTCGATGGGCTTCGTGGCTGACCCGTCATGGAACTACCGACACCGTCTTGCAACTTATTTGTCGCTAATGTATAACCCCGTGATCAGAGATTCAAACGGACAGAGTTACTTCGTCACCATTGATTGGATCGAGTTTGTCTCGACCCGACGGTTTCGAAATTGTAGACTACACGCTAGGCGGGAAATTGAGTCTTATGGGTGACAGGGCTTATGGAAAGAATATATTCACAACTTATTACGTTCGATATCTATACGAAGGAGGACCGGGAAGAGATTTCCGTTATCCTCGAAACTGCTGCCGACTTGCGCTTGTTTGATTTCATTGGCGTCATCCTTGTGCTTGGGTTTGTGTCAAACGCCAATAACATCCCGGTTGAGAGAAGATCCGATCACGTTGAGCGCTACCAGGAAGCGCTCCTGCACATGTTTCGAGATCGTTGACATCACGGCAGAACAACAGCCTTCGACGCCCAGTAAGGGTAGAGAGACGAGAGCGCAGCGTAAGCGGGAAACTTTGCCGGCATCGATTGACGAACCCGGACCCTCGCACCGTCTTCATCGAGTTAAAACCGTGCTTGAGTTGGAGGACGATCAACTGTCGATACCAGACAGTGAAGTGAACGTTCGTGTTACCCCACTCGTCAGATCAGATGCTTCGGCAGACTACATAGCTGGACAATTAGCCCACGCAGTCATCGTATCCGAGACAGTAACAGAATTCCAAAAGGCGCGCGTCTTAATGTGGCGCTAAAATTAAATTCACTCATAGAGACTGCAATTACTACTAATCAGGTACAGACCATTAACTAATTAAAAATGACAAAAATACCTAAAATAAAATTTAACCATAAATAATACAAAATGAATATCCTATGTCCACCATATCCAAACCCCGTCCCGGCCCGAAAGTACCCATAACACTGGCAGCATTACCACGCTGTACAGACTGGTTTGCTTTATTATCTTTTCCCCTAATCGCTTTGCGTATTCCTTCAAATAATAAAAATAAATCACTTACTGCTAAAGTTACAAAATATTAACGAATACAATTTTATAAATTTTCAAATTTTACAACTGGACAATCTTCCATTTATCAAAAAGTAGAAAAAATAAAATCGACGGCGAATTTAGGGGTGCCGTAAGAATGATTACTTTAGGGTGTAGTTTAGCTCCCTTTGATCAAACTACTATTTCAGCTTTAATTGCGAAACATCCTCCATCTTTAAGCGTCCCGGCAAATCGAAGAGCAAATCAACATAATGGCCCTTCAGATTGACTGCAGAAAAACACAGGTGCCGGAGGGGTTCGACGTTTTGGTGAAGGACTCGGGTGGTGATCCGTTCAAACAGATACTAAGAGGAAGAGAGAACTTTCATTGTTGTGTACCTATCTTGGGACCAGCAGATCAGTTGAGAGAAGCCCACCGAGTGAATGCGATCGCACCGATGACCAAACTGAACACGTTGCATAGGAGAGTCCTTGATGCATACAACAGTGACGTAAAGAGCGCGTCAAGGCGTTTCTTTTGCAACGACGTGTCTGAAAGATGCGATATTAAAGCCCCTTTCATGCTTTTCTTGCACTCGACATACGACCGAACAGTCGATATCGCGAATGCGATGACAGCCGCAAGTGCCAGGGTTGCCGCGGGTTCCTTCATATTTGACCCGCACATGCTGGTTGAGGACGAGGGCACCATCGCCCCTTTAGGCGCACATTACTCGATCACGAAAGAGGGAAATGAGAAGTATATCTCGATGGGCTTCGTGGCTGACCCGTCATGGAACTACCGACACCGTCTTGCAACTTATTTGTCGCTAATGTATAACCCCGTGATCAGAGATTCAAGCGGACAGAGTTACTTCGTCACCATTACTTCGATGCGTAACTCAATAGTTTTCTTTAAGATAATAGTGTCCTTCGAGGTCCGTAATACCGGGGACGATCCACTATAACTTGTGGTTCAACAAATTCGATTACTATGTGGTGCAATAGTACACGTGGGAGGCGAGGGGTTTTGACACAAATTCAAACCACATGAGACTGATCAGATTCTTGGCGCCAAGAAAGTTGGTGAATGAAGCAACAAATTATGCGCTCGGTTTAAGTCACAATCAATTCTCGGTGAACTCAATCTTCACGGCGCTGAAGTCTTTTTCGACTCGTGTTGTCGGAACCAAGGCGGTGTGTGAAGCTTCGTATAAATTGTTGCCAACACGATTACATCAGCTGGCTTGTGCCATCTATATAAAGTGTTTCGTTGAACGTTTTTCGGTCCCCAAAGTCACCACAGAAATCACGAATGAAATCATGCAAATGCGAGACGCAAAAGCGCTGAACTTCTCGAATATGTTGTCGCGATTGTGGAGAAGGGTGACACGATCGGATCAGTCTTTACCTGGGATTGAGACAATGGTGAAGAACCCAAACGGTTTGACTAACCCCGAAGGAATTCCTTATGAGGGAGTCGCACCCCTGAACAGAGGGACACACTGGTACCACCGGTTCTTGGGTCGTTTGATCGATTGGTCGATGCACCCACAAATGTACAGTGTCGAAATTCAAGATGCAGTAACTTACCTGTCATTCGACGTGGTGATCACAGGAGATTACAAAGATTTGGAAAGGCAGGTTTCGAATTACTTACCATGCTTTAAGATTGAAGAGATCGATGATCCTTTCCGCCCGTCAGTTCTATCAGACGAAGCTTGCGGAATTGTTGAAGTGGGTGAAGAAGACGCTGGGAGAGTGGCGGAGGAGGAGAAGTTCATAGCGACCATTTCGATTAAGGACTCCCTGTTTTCAGAGGAAAACCCTGATGACGTCGTCGAATTGAGCGA
This sequence comes from Monopis laevigella, assembly GCA_947458855.1. Lineage (NCBI taxonomy): Eukaryota > Metazoa > Arthropoda > Insecta > Lepidoptera > Tineidae > Monopis > Monopis laevigella. The sequence continues at coordinate 12,016,531 of OX381594.1, read as the reverse complement.
CTTGGATATTGGTGAATCGGTCACGGACGGGAACTGCCTTTTCGATAGTTTGCGTCAGGTACTTTCTCTTCCAACTGAGGTGAGGGGACTGAAGGAAACATTACTTGATAGTCCTGCTCTGTCGCAGGACTATCAAGTAATGTTTGTTAAAAATAAAATTTAACCATAAATAATACAAAATGAATATCCTATGTCCACCATATCCAAACCCCGTCCCGGCCCGAAAGTACCCATAACACTGGCAGCATTACCACGCTGTACAGACTGGTTTGCTTTATTATCTTTTCCCCTAATCGCTTTGCGTATTCCTTCAAATAATAAAAATAAATCACTTACTGCTAAAGTTACAAAATATTAACGAATACAATTTTATAAATTTTCAAATTTTACAACTGGACAATCTTCCATTTATCAAAAAGTAGAAAAAAAAAATTCGACGGCGAATTTAGGGGTGCCGTAAGAATGATTACTTTAGGGTGTAGTTTAGCTCCCTTTGATCAAACTACTATTTCAGCTTTAATTGCGAAACATCCTCCATCTTTAAGCTCATCTTTAATAAAAAATATTCAAAATTCTGATTCCGAGTCTTTTGAGGCATGTCCCTCTGAGATTACTGCTGCAATTGAAAGTGTTTTCAATAGTTCAGCTGCTGGTCCTGGCGGCTTACGACCTAACCACTTAAAGGAATTAACATTCTTATCTGCTGGAGATAATGGTTGCAAACTGTTATGCTCACTATGCAAACTTTGTAATTTTCTTCTTAGTGGTAAACTTAATGATGAAATATGTCCATATCTTTACGGGGCCAGACTTTGTGTTCTGTCTAAAAAAGATGGTGATGTAAGGCCTATAGCTATAGGTACAGTGTACAGACGCCTATCTGCAAAAATTGGTTGTAGACATGTCCGTGATATTTATCGCGGACATGTCTACAACCGGCAATCATCTACGCCCACATCAACTCGGTTACATTAAACAGTTTAAAAGACATAGGCTTAGATATAAACTTTAAAAAAAATTAAACTTTATCAATGTACAAAAAAATGTTTTCCCTGTTTTTCAGTATTAAATATAATTCCAGACATTAAGTTAATAAACTGTACTAACTTTGAATTACTCGGAGCACCTATTACTTTAGAAACCATCCCCAACACTTTTGAAAAGAAAAATGCTGATTTAATGACACTTCACGACCACCTTAACTATTTACAATCACATATAGCTTATATAATTTCAAAATTCTGTTTCGCAATGCCAAAATTTACGTATACCATTCGTACAGTACCCTCATGGAAATTTCCTGTCTCTATTTCATCAATAGATTTAACAATTAAATCGAGCCTAGAGAGTATCCTTAATAATAACCTCACTTCACTGCAATGGAATCAATCCTCACTTCCAATCAAATATGGAGGTTTTGACATTCGTCGTTTGACTGACGTAAGAATTCCTGCTTTTAATGCTTCCTCACATGGAGTTTCAAAATTAATAGCTTCTTTGTTACCCGATATGGGTGATAATTCTGAAACACCCTTCTTATCTGAGGCACTTTCTTTATTTGATACACTTTGCCCCAATATTTCATATCCTCAGCTCCTCTGTTCTCAACGTGATTGTGATACTTTAAATGTAAAAAGGATACATTCACAACTTTTACAGAACAGTTAATTAAAAAATTTAGCCCGCCTTCGCGCTGTCTCTACTTATGAGTCAGGAGTGTGGCTTAATGCGTTACCCTCTCCACCATTAAGTACATTTAGATATTAGAACCTCTAAGAATAGCAGTTGCGTTTCGTTTAAGTTCCGAAATTTGACAACCATATATTTGTATATGTGGTTCTCAGGTGCATAGTGATGGCCACCACGATCTCAGTTGCAATAGGAGTGCAGGAAGAATCTCTCGCCATCATGCTCTTAATGATGCTATTAAAAGAGCTTTATCAGCAGCAAATTTTCCGTCAGTCATGGAACCACCTGCCTGGCCTAAGCCGTGCTGATGGGAAGCGGCCTGATGGGCTCACTTTAGTGCCATGGCGTAATGGTCGAAGTCTCATTTGGGATTCAACTTGCGTTGATAGTTATGCCGCTTTCCATATTCAAGGTTCTTCTGCAATTGCTGGATCAGCTGCATAATCTGCCAGTAAGGCCAAACACCAAAAATATTCGGACCTTAAACAAAATTATCTTTTCTTACCCTTTGCTGTAGAATCTTTAGGTGTTTGGTCTACAGAAGCTAAAAAGTTTAGTTGTGACTTAGGTACCTGAAAGAAACTTCTGGTGATGTCCGAGCTCGGTATCATTTTATTCAACGTATTGCATTTATCATCCAGAGAGGAAATGTTGCGAATATTTTAGGGATCTTAGGCCAACGGAGACGAACTTTTTCTATCTATTTAACGTAAAATAAGTAAGAAGATCGTTGCAACTTTTACACATTTTAACCGTTATTATAATACAAGAGAGGACCAATGAGGAAACCGCTTCATGTGGGAACAGATCTAATGAAAACGAAAAAATAGGGGATATTTGACTACTTAAACTAATTTAAAATGGAAAGCCCAGAAGGCTCACAGATCACCTTAAATCCTACACGATCAAGGAAACATCTAGTATTTTAGGGTTAATTATTAATTCTTAAAAAGGCATGCAGTAGAAAATTGAAGAACGTTTTCTGTCATTATCTCCCCGTCTATATACAGGGTGTCCCAGAAATCAACGATAAACCGAAAACGGGTGATAGGCCAAGTCATGACAGTTATTAGAAAAATATAAAAAAAAATCTTTGTCGTGTATATTTCATATTATAAATATTTTAAAAAATATCGGAAAAACTGACATCCTGTGATGATCTTTCAAGTCCTAAGACTACAAATATTACTTTTTTGAATATTTTTTTTCTGCATTGTAGTCATGACTAACCCTTCTTTAAATAACAGTTCATATTTTAAACATACCTGCCTTAGTTTTAATAAAATGGTGTGTTTTTGCCCAACAATAAATTCAAAATAATTACTACACCCAACTTTAATCGTCTGTACTGTAAAAAAAAAATACTACCATATTTTGGCAAGTAACTTTAAAAGATGGCGCATTTAATCTGGATTCCAAAATGGTATGATACTTGTTAGATTACTTCTTAATTGAAGAAAAAAAAAATTTTTTTAACGGAACCGGGTTTCAAGCCAACTGTTTAATTATTTAAAATGTTGGAATTAAGTTGTTATGTGACGACTATGAGTGACGTCATCTTGTCTAGAGTGAGCGAGACAGATTGTGACGCTAAGTGCGAGTGAGACAGAGAGTGACGCCACCCTGACAACACGGCAATGAACAGGAACGTCTTGCAAAACCGCAGTACGTTACGATCATTCGTTTACCGCGCATCTTTCTGTATCCGTATTGACTTCGTACTACAACTGTGCTACTGTTTATTAGACTTGATTTGCTTTGTGATTTGGATTTATCTGCCCCGTTTCTGACGACCCTGGACTTGTTTTAATCGTCGTATCTTCGATCGTATTGTGTGATTCCATTGTTGTGTGTTATCATGCCATCTCGATACACCGCACAAGAATACACCAATATGCATCTCATTTATGGAGAATGCTTATGCAACGCTAATGCTGCAGCTAGAATGTATCGTGAGAGATACCCAAACGCTGAGCGTCATCCTGATTATCGAGTATTTATTAACGTGCATCGGTCACTCTCAGAGGGTCGATTCCCTAATCAAATGACTAGCGAGGGAAGGCCTGTCATGCCCTACGAGGAAGAAGTGCTCCAGGCGGTCGAAGAAGACCGAAGTATCTCAGTACGTGGCATTGAAGAGAGCATCGGCGTACCCAAAAGTACTGCACATCGTATTTTGCAGAAGAACCAGTTCCATCCTTACCATGTACAACGAGTACAAAGCCTACTACCCCGAGACTACCCAGCGAGAGTGCAGTTTTGTCAAACGATGTTGCAGAGACACAGAGATGATCCGCGATTCTTTGAAAAAATTCTGTGGTCAGACGAATCAACGTTCAAAAAGGATGGTTTCATGAACCTCCACAATTTGCACGAATGGCACGTGGAAAATCCACTTTTGATGCGGGAGGACAGATCGCAGTACCGGTTTAAGGTGAACATGTGGACGGGGATTTTGAACGGTACTGTTATTGGTCCATTTGAGCTGCCGGAGAACTTAACTGCCCAGGCTTATTTGGACTTCTTACAGAACCAATTACCTGATTTGTTGGAAGAAGTGCCGCTGAACATTTACGGCAGCATGTGGTACCAACAAGATGGCTGCCCAGCACATTACGCTCGCACAGTACGAGAGTTTCTCGACCGAGAATACCCTGATAGGTGGATTGGGCGGGGCGGTACAATTTCGTGGCCTGCCCGTTCACCTGATTTAAACCCCATTGATTTTTTTTATTGGGGAACGATAAAAGAAAAAGTTTATTCTAAACCAATACAAGATTTAGCCGAGCTGCGCCAAAAAATTACAGAAGCTGCTGAACACATAAACTCAAGAAGATACGCCCGTCTTATTACGCGATCATTTTTAAGGAGATGTAGAGCTTGCATTGCAGCTGAAGGCAAACAGTTCGAACATTTGCTGTAAATCTTTGCAAATTTAATTAAATTAATAACTGAAGAAATCCAATGACTGACTTTTATTTTAAACTTGCACCTAAAACTAACTAATTACTTGATAACCCGTGGCTAACAAGAACAAGGTGGCGTCTGTATCTAAATCACTCACATTGTCAAAATATCGTGTATTCATACTTGAAAATTGTAGACATAAAAATGCCCATTTTTTCCTTTGATAAAAAAGCACTCGCACTTAGCGTCACAATCTGTCTCGCTCACTCTAGACAAGATGACGTCACTCATAGTCGTCACATAACAACTTAATTCCAACATTTTAAATAATTAAACAGTTGGCTTGAAACCCGGTTCCGTTAAAAAAATTTTTTTTTTCTTCAATTAAGAAGTAATCTAACAAGTATCATACCATTTTGGAATCCAGATTAAATGCGCCATCTTTTAAAGTTACTTGCCAAAATATGGTAGTATTTTTTTTTTACAGTACAGACGATTAAAGTTGGGTGTAGTAATTATTTTGAATTTATTGTTGGGCAAAAACACACCATTTTATTAAAACTAAGGCAGGTATGTTTAAAATATGAACTGTTATTTAAAGAAGGGTTAGTCATGACTACAATGCAGAAAAAAAATATTCAAAAAAGTAATATTTGTAGTCTTAGGACTTGAAAGATCATCACAGGATGTCAGTTTTTCCGATATTTTTTAAAATATTTATAATATGAAATATACACGACAAAGATTTTTTTTTATATTTTTCTAATAACTGTCATGACTTGGCCTATCACCCGTTTTCGGTTTATCGTTGATTTCTGGGACACCCTGTATATCACGTTATAGAATTATTTATTACTTTTTTAATTTAGGTTAAAATGTGTATAAGTTATGTATAGCCAACATAGCTTAGTGCGCTATACTACGCGCAAAAACCCTTTGATGTATCAAAAAAAACATAAATAAAGCCGTTTGCAAATTAACGTTAATGTTGGTCACATCTACGTAACGTCTTAAGGTTCGTATTGAAAAAATGTAGATATCTCGATAACTATACCTCCTACCAATTTGATATTTATATATAAGTTTCTTGAAGATATTATTTACGATATTGAAATAGGAAAAAAATAGGTGAAAAAACCATGTTTTTTAGAATAAGACCTGTCTCAATCCTAATCTATATTAGTTAATTACTAAAAATATCCGCAACCTCGTTGCATTAATACATATTATGGGAGGGATTGATTTACGTGGTAATCAGCGAAAGTGTGCTGTGTAAGTTTTAGAAGAAATGTTTAATTTATTATAATTAATTGTTTTGTGACTTTAACTCCCTCCAGTAGCAGTTCGCTGATAATAAAGTGAGTACAAAACAAATATACGGCCTAGTTAAACGTTGTACACTTTTATTAATTTCGTGGAGTTGTTAAAACGAATTAAGACTAACACAATTAAAACACTTTTTTTTTAAATAATTTTATATACTATCATCATTAAAATAATGATTTTCAGAGAGCCCGTGAATTATATAGTCTATTAACTATTTCATCGATAAACTGATAGTCACAATAAAAATCACAAATACTACCAGCAGAAATAAGAGTTAAAATAACATATATAGTTGTTCATACGAAACTAAAGTCGCCATTTTGATTAAATATTTTATTGAAATAAGTTAATCCATCTGCAAATCTAAAATAAAACTATGAATTCTTTATTTAATCGGAAATGTCCTACATTATTAGAATTTCATAAAACTTAAATCGGCCATAATCGTGCACAGTCTGTAATTAAATCGTCTTTCATCATTTAAAGTGGCCGTTTTTGGAAAAGGTCTCATTAGATAAGTTTGAATGCCGAATTCTTCGTCACCTATTAAGACATGGGCACAGACTGGATATTCCGTGGGAATTTAATTTTTACATGCTTTCCATCTATATTGCCCACGCAATTAGGAAACCTCCATATTTCACGATAACCTGCTTCAGACTCCTTCCATTTTTTTCAGTTGGCGCGGGTACGTAAAACGGTTGTAATTTGTCCGAAATGGCTTTACATACTTCTTGTACGATTTTGGATACAGTACCTACTGCGTCCGACTCGAAAAGAAAACGCAATAATTTGAAAGGAATCTCCAGTTGATAACTACAAAATATTATTATATTGCAGGTGCCGCAGTGAAGACCAAACGAAAAATTCTACGAGACGGGTACATGAAATACAAAAAAACAATTTCAAGGGAACGCAGGATCACAACAAAAAAAAAAAAAGTACGTCTGGGCGCAGCAGCAAATTTTTTGGACGATACTATAAGGCCTCGTTAAACACCTTCTAACACTACAGCATCGATTAAACAACAACCACAGCCATCATTTGCAAGTATAAGTTTGGAAGAATTTGAGATCACAGACCAAATGATGCAGCTATTCCTCTACTGCCACGCACCTATGCACCTAGTACACCTCTTGCGCGCGGTGCAATTATTACTACTCCTATTCCCTCACCGACCAGCACTTATACACCGCCAAGTATAACACCATTCATGACAACTACGCAGTATCCAAAACAAAAACAAAATGAATCGGACATTGATAAGGCATTAAACTATTTTAGAAACAATAAGAAAGAAGTTTATAATGAAGCTAGTACTCTAAAAAAACTGACCATACCTAAACAAGCTGAATAAAATAAACCTAGCACAGTTTAAATAAGCCACAAGCTGGATCCGCTATTTAAATGAGTCACAAGCTGGATTATTATTATATTCTGATACTAAAGTTCACATGTTAAAGCTTTAATAACTCCGGAAGCTGTTCGACCATTTCCTAAAGCTTTACCTCGAAAATCTACTGGAAAGCAACGTAAAGGTAAAACCACGACTGAAAAAGATCGATTGCTTTTATAAAATATGACGGATATCTTAAAAAAGAAAACACCCAAGACTGAGAAACGAAACTTAAAATATGTGAAACAAATCTTTAAAAGCAATTTAACAAATCAGGAATCAAACAAATCTAAAAATAACGAGAAGGCTAAAAAGAAGAAAACCTATATTAAAAAAAATACTAAAGCTAGTGAGAAGAAGAAAAAGAAGGTTGCACAAAAAATTGCAAGCAGTAGTAGTAGCAGCAATGAAACATTGTGAAAAGTAGATAAAGATTCTAACTCAATATATGAATAAGATTACATTTAAATTGAACGCTGTAAATGGAGAACCGCACACTTTTGTCCGCTCCTTGATATAAAAGGGATCGGGAAGTCAAGTGGGGGCAATACGGCTGCACCGCTCGACAAAGATGGTTGTGTTGTGAAAATGTATTTCTTTAAGGAGTTTTACATAAAGAAGTAAAAGATTAAAACATAGTTTTAATTGCTCAAGTAATATCCCACGTATATAATATATTTTTAAAGTATATCTGAAAAAAACGTGACAAAGATCACCAAAGAAAATAAAGTGCCGGCTAGTACGTCTACAAAAATTTCAAAATCAAGCAAAATCCGGACTCGAGAAAAAATAATCAAGCTTGATGATTTTGAAATGTGTGTGTTATGGCATAAAATACAATTCTATGCCGTGCGAAAAAAATTGCCAACATTAACTAAATTGTTGCATGAAATGAGAAATGAAATTGTTTTTAAAGGAAATAGCGCCATTTTATGTCGAATAATGAAGGAATTAGGATACTAGACCAGTTGTATATTTAGCTCGTCAAAATATACAACATACTGTACAGGAAAATGTTGGCAAAGCGATACTGAAAAAGGAGTTTTATCTTCGATCTCAAAGGGTCCACGATGGTAGTTCATGCAGGTAGCGAAAAGGGTTTTATACCCAATGCTCAACTAATTTAGATCTCAATCTAAATCAGGAGATTTTCACGATGATATGAACAGAGATTTTTTTTTAAATGTGTTCAAGAAAAACTTTTGCCGAATTACTTCTCATTCCATTGTTGTTATGGATAAAGCTTCATCGAATATCACACGGTAGCGATTACATTGTCAAGTACAAAAGCTGAAATGCAGAACTGGTTATTAAGTAAAAATCTTGCTTATTTACCAAACATGGTGAAAGCAGAATTATTTGAAATGATTAAAGAACATAAAGAACGACCTGTGTATGAAGACTTGATCTTAGAACAGCATGGTCAAAAAAGTGTTAAGACTGCCCCGTACCACTGTGACTTGAACCCAATTGAGTTAATATGGAGTCTCTTAAAAAGACGAATAGCGAAAAAAAACGTGGGTCCTTTATTCTCAGAGTTCTTTGTAATCCGAACATACCGTATAAATACATTTGTATGGGTATTAATGGTTATCGCTAACTAGTGATAACCTGATTTTAGGGATTAAAATTTTCTTTCCTATAACAAACTTTTAAAAAGAAAGGAATCATATGTACGGTCATTTATGATGTCTCCAAAAATTATAAAAATCCAAGAATATTTTGGGGTAGAGAGGTTGCATTCTCGACCCTTTGTGTTGGAAATCTTGTATCAGACGCTACTCTTAATGTCGAGTTGCGGAAACAGCCCGAATTACCAATAGTTTTGGGTAGAAAAACTTCAACGATTTTTTTCTTTTTAGGTACCTAATGACATTGAAAAAAAAAAAGAAATTTCATCCAATGCCTTTGAAAAAGGAACAACAGTACAACCATATATTTTTTCTTGCAACTCCGAACTACTCCGAAGCAACCTCGTCGGGAATATTTTATGTAATCGTAGATAAGGCGAGGTATGCATATAAATCATCCTATAAGGCCTTTGATACGCTATTTAAGTGTTATCACGCACTCCATGTGTCCTATCCAACATCAAGAAGCTACCACCTGTATTTACTGATACAGAAATGTATTTATGATATACACACTAGGTATGATGTTACCCCACCCTATATCCTGGATTTGATCGCTAATACTAAATGCTAGGTTTACTAATATATAAGCTAATAATATATCTTGTTACTATTAGTATTTGAGTTTTCTTTCTTTAGTAATTATATTTAATACATGAAAAATATTAAAGCAAATTTATAAAAACAATGTACATTTTTGAAAATAAAATCTTAATGTGAGGTAAAATTAACTGAAGTTTTTTTTTATTACCTTGTCAAAGTATTTAGGTCAAGTTCTAAAAAGGATAATAATTGATCTTCCAGGTATAAATTCCTAACATCAATAATCTGACAATAGGTTTCTCACTTAAATATTATCTGTCAGGCAAATGATTATACTTTATGGAAAGCAACCTTATACTGAAACACCTACACACTGATACCTAGTTTATTAACTAGATTTAATGTTTTAGAGTTATGACTGTTGTGTATAATATTGAGAAACATTTAGGCCCCTAAATAATATTAGCTGCATAGATATTTGTTTTGTGGGTAGCCATGTTGTGTTTTTTTATTGGAAAAACTGTTTTATTTTTCATCGAGACCACTATTCTTAGCTAATTTTGGTTTTATGGAAGGATTCATGTTTCACACTGAGAACAAATTTTCTTGGTTAAAACATCTACCATTTTTAGTTTTAAATTAATTTGTTATAAATAATATAGTTATACTTTTATATATCATATAGTTAATCATTTATTTTAATTATTTAAAATTTATCAGTAAAATCTTAATACCTTAAACCTTGTATACCAGCTTTGTTACCTTTATGTATAAATTATGTAGTTTCAATGATTTGAGTTTTTCAATTAAGTACTTTGAATGAAGCGAGTGTTGTCTGTATGTATTCTTTCATTTTTAGATTTGCAGGGCCACAAACACTACAAATTTAATACTGATCACCAATTACTACCTGTATTAATAAAGCAAATTCCTTTAAACACAAAACTGGTTTAAAAAGGCTAATATCTTCTATTATTTTCGAAATATGTTTTTCTTTATCTAAATAAAGCAAATAGTAAATGAGCAGTTTAGTCATTTTATAATAAATTAAATAATATCTCTAAAATATTTCTGTCTAACTATAAATATTGTCTGGTTCCGTTGTGCAAAAACACATCGTTCAAAACACCAAATAAAAAAATCTTTTTTGTACCAAAACAATTAAATTTAAGGGAGAACTGGTTTAAATTATGCGACTTAACTTCAAGCCATCTATTAAATCATCTTTACATTGCTGTGAGGATCATTTGTAATAGGTTTATTTGTAAGGTAAAGGATAAAGTTAGTTATTCTGCGAAATTTATTGTATTGTCATAGTTATTGCTGATTCTACTAATTTCAATTAATTAAAAAAAAAAAAAAATACAAATCAAAGTCCCTGAAATCAGCCTGAATTATGACTATTACGAGGCAAAAGTAGTGTATCTGATAGAGATAAGTTGCAGGAGTGAAGATAAATATATTGAGTATATTAAAAACATAGCCACAAGCTCTACACTTTTTCACTGAAGAGTCAGAATACCATCGCCCATGACAAAGTGAGGAATATAAAACTTCTCAGCTGTGTACCTCTAAAACTATATGTGGTTTAAGGCACCCATAAAATACACGTTTCATAAATTTAGTATTTATTATTTTCAGTTGATGGAAGATACTGCAAATTTTATGGAGTATAAAATAATGCATGCCTTATGTTTTTCATTGCCAAAATAGAAATATGGTAAAGAAGAAAACACCATTTATGGCCAAGAAAAGGAGATTGGAGTTAGTACAAGAAGCGATGGCTTCTTACAGTACAGTACCATCAACATCGGTTGAAATTGTTCCATCAAAATCTCTTGAAACAGTACCACCTTTGGTAGATGAAATAATTAACATAACTCATTAACCAGAAGATAAGATGGTCAGCACTTTTGATAGAGCTGTACAGGTCAATATAAAACCTAAATACCGCAGCAAAGGTGTAAGCACGATACCACAAGTGTAGCGGGGGGGTTTTTAAAGAATTTAAAAAATGAAAGATTAAGTTGGTTAGGTTAAAACAAGTTTATTTAAAGTATAAGATATATTTACAATTAAAGTTGGTTTTGAGTACAGTAACTATGTAAGAGTCCTACCTAATAAATGTTGGCCCTGCCTACAATGGATATGCCTATTATAAACTAAAACTCTGACCGTATAGTATGGGAAGATTGGAAGGACTGACGAGGGACAGGCTCGAGGACTGGCACGTCGACTGGCACGCAGACTGGCACGTAGACAGGCGACGGCAGCAGATGTAGGCAGGCAAGCAGGAAGGCGGCGGCACGATGGCAGCAGCAGCAAGCACGCACGACTGTAGCAGCCGCACACGATGAGGCGAGGCCTCGTCTCTCAGGCTGACGCCTGAGACGAGGACTCAGATGGCCTCGACTCTCAAGGCTCTAGGCCTGAGGTGAGGTCCGTGAAGCAGTGGCTTGCGGCACGATGACGGCAGCAAGGGAAGGCGGCGGCACGACGGCAGCACGCAGACGGCAGGCGGCACGGCTGTAGAGGCAGCCGTACACGAAGAGGTGAATTCCCGTCTCTCAGGCCAATGCCTGAGACGAGAAGTCAGATGGCCTCGTCACTCAAGGCTCGAAGCCCGAGGCGAGGTCCTGCAGCACAAGGAGGTTCTCCAACCCTCAGAGCAGACGCCCGAGCGAAGTGGAGTCTAGGCAAATCCCGGAGGCCGCAACTCCAGAATCCGGAGTCTTCAAGGAAGTGTGACAGGATCGGGCCTGGTTCTCGACGTAGCAGGTTCAAGGTTTCAAGGATGAGAACCAGTCGATCACTGCCACTGTAGCTAGACTTCTTCTTCTTTCTTAAGCTTCCTCGAGACTAACGAAAAATCGCCGGTCCGAGATATTTAAAGACCATTTTAGAGCTCTACGATTAAAATTCATATTTAGTTTTAATTTATAAACTGCCAGTATTTTTTTGGTTTGTATGGGAACTTTTGAAGCTACCTAGCGGTCAGAGGAGACGCTAAGATTTAGTGTTTTAAGTGTCTAAAAATGTGAAAATACCTAAAGAATATGTTTTAATTTACAATATTACCTAATACATAATTTATATAATTAAAATTTAAATTTAAAATGTTAGGAATCTGATTTCATAACCAAAGCCTAACTTTTCGTGAAAACTAAATGAAAAATTTGGAACGTTCACAGAAGGGAAATTTCTAGCTGTCAAAATTCTGGAGTATTACATACAAATATTAACCAATTTAACCATGTTTTTACTACCTGGAATTTTCCCTGAAAATGGTGTATTATGATACATTTGGTGGTCATTTTAAAAAAATGTATGAAATGATATGAAGACAAATAAAATAAAATACATAAATATAATATGGAGCGGGTGTAACGTGACATATACCCCCATTTCCCCATAAAATTTTTAGGCTTCCCGAAAAATTTTTCAAGAATATATAAAAGATAATAAATAATTTAGATAGATATGGTACAAGAAAAGTTCTTGACACAGTAGTTGTCGGCTAGGCTTATTTGATAAAGAAGTTACCGTATCCGCTCCTGTATTTATAGCACCCCGCCCTGGGTTTAGTCCCCAGGCGCAAAGTCAAATACCCCGCCCTGGGTTTAGTTCCCAGGCGCAAAGTATAATACCCCTCACCAGGTTTGTAGCAAACGGCCTGGTGGGAGTTTTTCAAGGAGAAGGGTACTTTCTACCAAGGTTGTAGCATAGGTCTTGATAGAAGTACATTAAGAAATTCAGAATATTGTGTTACTCAAAGAAGGTAAGAAACACAATACCAACGTAGGCTTATTTATAGAGTCGTTGTCATCCGCTCTTTAAAAAAAATATAATATAATACATAAATATAAGGGTGATCGAACAAACATACATAAAATAATAATATAATTGACGACGTAAGGCATATTTAAGGAGTTGTCGTTCCGCTCCGTAGAAAATAAATATAGACATACATAAATTAAGATAGAAATAGTGCCAAAAATTAAGAAATATATTTAATGAAGTTAATGAATCATGAAAATGAAAAGATTTTATGTTTTAAAAGTTTGTAGCAGTCAAAGGTTCTAGGTTCAAGGTTTATTAGTTAAAACATAAAATATTATGAATTATTTAAGTTAAAAAAAAAATCTTTACTTAAGCCAAAAGTTTTCTTTTTAGATTAAGCAAATAAAGTTTAAGAAATGTTTTTATGGTCTACGACCCTTAGAACAAGTATTTGACTCATCAGTAGTCAAAAAAACTATAAAATTATCATTTTATAAGTTAATTCAAGTTTCAAATCCTTAAATATGTAAAATAAACAATCCTAAGAACAATTTATTTAAGTTCTAGGTATAAGTTTAAGACTATGTTCTAAGATGTGTCTATAAAATAAAGTAATAATTCTAGGACTCAAGTTTAAAATATATGTACAGTTTAAAAAACTTAATAAAGATTTCTAGGTGAGATAAAATTATTTACAAATGTACATATAAAAATATTTAAGAGTTATAGCTAAAAACAAAATTATTTAAACGTAGGTTTTACGAGTATTTTTTTTAAATATTTTAAAACAGTTTTAGGGAATAGGGTTTTAAGTTTATATTAAGAGAATTAAAAAAAAATCGATAAAAATATCTATGACATAAGTCTTTCAGAAAATTATTTTTAAGCAAAATAATTATATTAGGTTTTAAGTAGTGTTTTTTTTAAAGATTTTATAGCCAATATAAAGCGAAAATAAACAGGACGTTATAAGTCATAGACGTTATAAGTCATTTTAGAATTTAGAAAATGACTTATTTATTAATAAAAAAATCAAGGTTTAAGATTTCTAAAGTTTCAAAATTAAGTTATTATAAGATTCACGATATCTGATATAGACTTCGAAAGTTAATTCAGATTTATTAAGAAAATGCAATTTTATTATTTTGATATCCATTTGGCTTAAGTAAATTGAAGAAAATTAAATTTAAAAGAAAATCAAATTAAGATTTTTTTTTTTTTAAAGAAAATTCCAAATAATAAATTGGAAAATCAAGTTTTTTCTTTCAGAATATTTACAAAACCAAAAAAAATATATATTTACAGTTTTTAAGTTAAAATACTAAAGAAATTCTTAAGTTAAAAAATATAAAGAAGGTATGTACCTAGGTGAAAAGTGTAGTTATAGGAACTGTACTCAACCACGTTGGGCGCCAATGTAGCGGGGGGGGTTTTAAAAAGTGTTTAAAAATGAAAGATTAAGTTGGTTAGGTTAAAACAAGTTTATTTAAAGTATAAGATATATTTACAATTAAAGTTGGTTTTGAGTACAGTAACTATGTAAGAGTCCTACCTAATAAATGTTGGCCCTGCCTACAATGGATATGCCTATTATAAACTAAAACTCTGACCGTATAGTATGGGAAGATTGGAAGGACTGACGAGGGACAGGCTCGAGGACTGGCACGTCGACTGGCACGCAGACTGGCACGTAGACAGGCGACGGCAGCAGATGTAGGCAGGCAAGCAGGAAGGCGGCGGCACGATGGCAGCAGCAGCAAGCACGCACGACTGTAGCAGCCGCACACGATGAGGCGAGGCCTCGTCTCTCAGGCTGACGCCTGAGACGAGGACTCAGATGGCCTCGACTCTCAAGGCTCTAGGCCTGAGGTGAGGTCCGTGAAGCAGTGGCTTGCGGCACGATGACGGCAGCAAGGGAAGGCGGCGGCACGACGGCAGCACGCAGACGGCAGGCGGCACGGCTGTAGAGGCAGCCGTACACGAAGAGGTGAATTCCCGTCTCTCAGGCCAATGCCTGAGACGAGAAGTCAGATGGCCTCGTCACTCAAGGCTCGAAGCCCGAGGCGAGGTCCTGCAGCACAAGGAGGTTCTCCAACCCTCAGAGCAGACGCCCGAGCGAAGTGGAGTCTAGGCAAATCCCGGAGGCCGCAACTCCAGAATCCGGAGTCTTCAAGGAAGTGTGACAGGATCGGGCCTGGTTCTCGACGTAGCAGGTTCAAGGTTTCAAGGATGAGAACCAGTCGATCACTGCCACTGTAGCTAGACTTCTTCTTCTTTCTTAAGCTTCCTCGAGACTAACGAAAAATCGCCGGTCCGAGATATTTAAAGACCATTTTAGAGCTCTACGATTAAAATTCATATTTAGTTTTAATTTATAAACTGCCAGTATTTTTTTGGTTTGTATGGGAACTTTTGAAGCTACCTAGCGGTCAGAGGAGACGCTAAGATTTAGTGTTTTAAGTGTCTAAAAATGTGAAAATACCTAAAGAATATGTTTTAATTTACAATATTACCTAATACATAATTTATATAATTAAAATTTAAATTTAAAATGTTAGGAATCTGATTTCATAACCAAAGCCTAACTTTTCGTGAAAACTAAATGAAAAATTTGGAACGTTCACAGAAGGGAAATTTCTAGCTGTCAAAATTCTGGAGTATTACATACAAATATTAACCAATTTAACCATGTTTTTACTACCTGGAATTTTCCCTGAAAATGGTGTATTATGATACATTTGGTGGTCATTTTAAAAAAATGTATGAAATGATATGAAGACAAATAAAATAAAATACATAAATATAATATGGAGCGGGTGTAACGTGACACAAGTTATAATAAAGGCAGTATCTCTTTTTTGCATACCCACATCAGATAATGCTTTCTCACCATTTAAGGTAAATATGATGAAAAATATAAAAAGAAAGTTGTTTCCTAGCTTAGTTAGTTATGATATGTTATGTTATATCTAACTCATTATTTTCTATTACATCTGAAAATTGTGAGACTACCACAAGTAACTCTGAATACATTTCTGAAGATGATAAATTGAAATAATAAAAAAATGGGTACAGTTACACGATGACTCCTTAGCTGTTATTAAATGGTTCGATAATAAGCCTGTTTTGACGTTATCTACTATTTATGGTAGCGAGCCTCAAGATGATTGTCGTCGTTGGTGCAAAACAAACCGACAATATATAACTATTAAAAGACCAATGGTAGTAAAAACGTACAATTCTAAAATGGATGGTGTAGATATCGATCGAATGTTAGCTGTGTGTCCATCTCGACACCGAACAAAGAAATGAACTGTACGTTTTATATTCCATATGATAGATCTATCAGTTGCAATTGCCTGGATACAATTTAGAAATAAAACTAAAAAACGGCAAGCATTTAAAAAATATTGAGTTCTTGAGGCAGTGGAAAATGAGATTAGCAGAGACAATAATAGAACAAAATTCTTATTGACAATCTGTAGATGATAGTGACGATGAAGGAATCTCGGAGATAGAAAGCCGCAAAAGAAGGAGGCCTTCTGTCAACCCCGTTCCGTCTAAACTTCGACAACAAGGGGCGTCACATATACCTATATTTGCAGGTGCTACAAACCGATGCCGCGATGCCCGAGGTTGCAATAAAAGAACATCTACAAAATGCAGCACATGTGAAACTTCATATGTGCTGCATTTTGCAGCCTTTTTTGCCCTTTGCTTGACATCAAATCGTAACTGTTATAAAGAATTTCATAAATAATATACATGTTATTTAAATGTTATGATGACAAAAAATAGCTATGACATTTTTAATAACATTTATCGCCCCTTGTTTTCGAAAAAAAATGTACTGATATTCTTTCATTTCCACCATTAGTACAGGTTGTTATAAGAATTGACTCTATTTTACAAAGTTGCATTTAGCAAAAGCTAGTTAGTTCTAAATTTCTAATTGCTTTGCAAAAAACAAATTTTAATAGTTTTGAGATCTGAATTGTTATCATAATGTGAAAATAAAATATAATTTAAGTGTGTTAGATTTAAGTCTTACCTATTTTTACAATTTTGAATGGTGCTTTTTGTTAATTCCCAAAATTATTAAATATATGGTATTTTTTAAATAATTATTACCAAATTTTCCAGTTGAATGCTGAGAATACATAAAATCTTGAGTATGAAGACCCGATACATATGTTTGCACAAAAGATTGCTTGTGGATTTTTAAGAATAAATTAGGAATTTACCTCAGACCTACTCAATTGGTATTCAGGACTAAATCAGGATGTGTTATTGCCATTCATGCAGTTCGTTCGTATTTAAAAATTAATGAAAATTCAGATAAGATTTTGGTTAAAGTGGATTTAAAGAATGCATTCAACACATTAGAAAGAGATACAATTATGAAATCTATTTTGGACAAAGCCCCTGAAACTCCTTTCATTTGGCAAAATCACCACAATATTTTAAATTTATTTTTTGGTGACCAAATTATCCATTCTGCAGTCGGTATTCAGCAAGGGCTCGGGCCTTTACTTTTCAGCTTGAGCATCAGATCAATTATTTCTCAACTCAAATCTAATTTAAACATTTGGTTCCTGGACGATGGCACTATTGCTGGAAATATTGAATATGTGACGTCTGATTTAACCAATGCGAGCTTTTCGGATGCAATCCGATTATTAATTCAAATCTGTTTCTAACATTCTACCCAATGTTAAAGTAATTTCGAACACTGAACTATGTCTTTTAGGATCCCCAATTTTGTTTGATGCCTTTGATAAAAAAAAACAGGATGCTTTAATAATTTAACAGTTTTATCAAGTGGTTTAAATAATCTTAATTCTCACGTTGAATTTATTCTTCATAGATATTGTTTTTCGGTTACAAAAATCATTTACTCCCTTAGAACAATTCCATCTTTTTTATTTCGGAATCGTTTAGATTTTTAGAACAATTTGATTTAATTCTTAAATCATCTTTTGAAAATATATGTAATATTTCTTTAAATTTTTCTCAATGGCGTCAAGCATCATTGCCTATTAGCATCCCGGGTTTTCTTTCGTCTTGTTTTGGTGTCTCTGATCTAGTTTCATCTATCCTTTCTTTACATTCGGATACTTTATTAGACATTCCTTTTCTTGACGAGGAAAAATCAGCATGGGAACTTATTTGTCCGAAATCTTCTCCACCTGAGAACCCAAAGGCTCAGCGGGCTTGGGATCAAATTTTAATTAAATCAGTCTTTGACGACCTTATCCATTCATCATCTGGTTTTGACCATTTGAAACATTGTGGAAATTAAAATAATTTTGACAATCAATTAATACATTTTTTTAAAGATTTTACACCAATTGAAATGTTATCAATCCATTACATGATGAATTCTATTCCTAATAGGTCACCTATTTATTTATTTATTTTATTTAATGCTTACTACATATTACATATACACAAATATTAGTAATCACCCATACTGGAAAACCTTTAAGGTTTATATGAGTACGGGGAGTCACTTTACAATAGGTATTATGATTAGATTGTAGTAGGTACGGTAGACACATTCCAATTATTTATTATGTCTCTCTGTATCCATCGCCTCCATAAAGTACCTCTTAAACTTATTATAATATTTGCAGTTATCCACATACATATTCTGCAGCTCGATTGGCATATCATTAAGATTCAAGCCGATTGATTAACACAAATGGTGTTCCTAATGAATGGTCTGGCATCCGTAGCGCATTGGTTAATAAATTTGCTGACCAGCGCGACGAAATTGTTCTCTATAACGATTTAGCTTTATTAACTCAGGGTCAAAAAAGCGGCCCCAGCCTAGTGTCACTGCGCAACTGATAACAAGGTTAAGCATATGACAACAAGGCTGGCCTGGGATGGGTGACCGCTTTATACAACGAGGCTATTTCCTCATAAACACCGCAACAAGCTCGCCACTTGTTAGGTGTTGCCTCCAAATACCATCGGCGAAATGAGGAAGGGTTAATCCCTCCGCTGGGTACCCTGAGGCCGTTTAAACGGTTCTCGGGAGCCAAATAGGCACCCGTGATGGTATAACTCAGGGTAGTAATACTGCTCAGGAATTTTATTAAATCTGTCAAAATTTATTCAATACCACAATCACCTACGTTTCACTTCATGAAACATTAAATACCACCATAGACGCGAAACGTGATCTCTATAAAAAGTTAACACTGCAAGCTTTCTTGCGCAGGTTAAAAGAACCACTCGGATCTCGTATTCGGTGCACGCTACCCGAATCGATAGAGAAAGCGCTTGAATTTGTTCATGTAGAGAATAACATTCTTTACATGCAACGTAGAAGTGATTCCGCTACTGAAAAGAAACCCCAACCTATTCCGAATAATAATCCCAACCAAACGTCCATATTTCATTACCAGCTAAACCAGCCGCTTAAAGTACCTTATAATATGACACCTAGACCACAATTAATGCCACAACCATGGAAACCTAATTTTGCCAAATGTTTGGAGCGTCTATACCAAATTATCAACACCAAGGTTTTAGAATGCCTCCACGCAACCCGGGTTCCAATCCTGGACCTAGCGGACCAAAACCAATGAGCCGCGTAAGTCACTATTCGAGTAAACCTTTGCCATCTACTGGATATGATTGGCGTAGATTTAGCAATCCACCGCCATCTAACTACATTAAAACTAAAGATATGAACTATAATTTAATAATAATTGTACTGACTATGAATACGATTACTACGACTATTACAATAATTATGACGAATATTATTACTATGACGATGGGTAATGGACAACATGTAGAACAATATAATGACATTCCACCTCGAGAGACCCCTCAAAATTTTCGGGAACCTTCCCAATACAAAAAACCAGGATAGAAGTTAACTTACAAACCCAAAGACAATTACCTTACATCGAAATCGTAAATCCACCTTTAAAACTATTAGTGGACACATCTTGTAGGCTGTCAAATGTCAGTTCGGCAGATGATGTCATTGTCAGGTGGGTAAGTAGAAACGTCGTGATTGTCGCCCTGTAACAAGCGTGAGTTATTAGTTAATCTTTTAAGACGGGATTTTGCTACGGGACCACGATTTTTCTTAGTATATATACGTATAGGTAAGTCTGCCAGTATATTGTCGTGCTTAAATCTTGGGGCTAACTTTTGACGACTAGCCAAACCATTTTACCTTATTTTACATTTCCATTTTTTTTTGTGTACTGTCTATACATTATTAACTCATTTGTAACTTGATGATGTCACAACGAGTGACCATTCTGAGAAACGCGTCGTTCCCGCATCAGCAAATTCCTACGCTATCGCGTTACATGTTACTAAGTACAAAGTGTTACTAAGTACAAAGTGCACTTTGCTTAGTAATATGTCACGTAATAATTAAATATCGACGTGCTTATTGTGATATTTTAAAATGTAGGATAAATTACCCTGTTGCTACTACGTATTTAAGTAACATTTTGACATTAATGCTGCAGTTCTTTTTTTGGTTTTCTTACAACCGGTCGCTCTTCCATCTTCAAAATTATATTCAGAATGGGTTCATCGGGAACTAAAGAAAAAGTGATTGACGACCATTCCGGAGCACAAACTCGTATAACAAATACGAATAAAGTAACGACTGAATGTCAGATTCGATTTACTAATAATTATAAATATAATAATATTAGTACTTATCATCATTTTAGCAACCAGTGTTAAAACATATAAAAGGTTCAACCGCAAATTGGTTGAACAAGCAAGTCAGTCAAACGGTTTCAAAGGTCGTGCAACAGGTGTAAGCATAGGTAAGTATTTTTAATGAAACAAACATATTGTAAAATTTAAAATTAGCAACATTGTTTACTTTTTCTTGTGTAACTTATTTTACCTATTATAATTTGTCGTACCCATTTAATACAAGCGTATTTTGCATTATATACCTACATGGTTTATTACTATTATTTCTGTGTCATACTTATGTGTAATATTTTATAATAATTTTTATTACTTTTTACTTTATATACCTTTTTTTAACATTTCTTTTGTATCGACTTAAAGGTCTCCGAGGGGGCTGATGTGGCTGCATTCCACGTGGCGCATGGCAACATGACGTAATGTCCTTTGTCCGCTCCATGCTTACCATATATGGTAGCGAGCGACGGTTGCCATGTCAGCATTTCTGTACAGCCAATAGGAAAGCACCAGCGTTTTCCCCCGTCGGAGCCCACGCCGAGGCACGCTCGAGTGGGGGCGTCCATAAATTACGTGAGATGTTTAAGAGGGGGTCGAGTCAAATCTCATCTAATCTTACGTTGGAGACACAAAAAAAAAAGATTGTACATGCTTAAGATTTAATCTTAAGCGTAATCATAATACGATTAAGATCATTCACTAATTCGCGTTTACGTAAGAAACCCACATTTTGAAAAATCTCACGTGAGATTGGGGGATGGGGGAGGGGTTGAATAAAATCTCACGACATCTCACCAAAGGGGGAGGGAGGGAGACAGAAAATTTAAAAAAAATCACCTCACGTAGTTTATGTACGCCCCCAGTGCATCGGTGTGATAGTGCAGCCTGGGACATCATCGCGTACGCACGCGCATACAGTGCATCCCAGGGCGACATCGCGAACGCTCGCGCACCTGCACGCAGTTTTATGAGACTTTTGTGTTATCTTTATTATTGATAAGTTATCTAAGTATGCCTGATTTAACGCTATCAGAAACCATCAGGGCAGATGAAATGAGAAGAAATGGTCAATCCTACAGATCGATTGAAACAAGACTTCGTCGATCGTTATCAACGATTCATCGTAGCATCAAACGGTACAGATTGACGAATTCTCTAGTGAGGAGAAGAGGACAAGGCAAAGGAGAGATGACCGTTTTCTACAACTTCAAGTTGTAACCACTGTTCTGGTATCTGCGGTAACAGAAACAAAGAAATCATCATTAAATTAACTACATCGTATTTTTTTTTTAGGTTTATAGTATCCAGAATTAAGATACTCACAATGACAACGAGGTTGAAACTACTCAGGTTGAGAATATTGACAATGAAATCACACAGAATGCAAATACTCTAAATATGATTGTAACACAAAGAGTACACAAAAAGCAACGCCAAGATTTTGATGAAGAAGACAAAAATTTAATACGAGTTTTCAAACTCTCAATAATATTTTGAGTAAAAATAAGACAGAAGAAGAATAATGTGATACTTATGGCAAGTTTCTGGTAAAAGCATGCTTCAGAGAATCATGTATAAAATTTATGGACTTCTATCGAAAATCCACCAAGTCCTGCATATACAATTCCACCATCTCCAACCTACATCATTTCTCAATGTCCAGGCTATACAAATCCACCATCTCCATCATATATCATTCCTCAATCACCAGGCCATACCATTTTACCGTCTCCAGTAACAATCAGTATATCGAAAGATTCAAACATTATTTTCTCTAAATTTGTAAATATATTTCATAAAAATATAATTAACAGAGTTAACCCTTTCACGTAAATAAGACACCCCCGCCCCCTAATAATTTAGACTAAATAATATTTTATACTAGTTTTTTTTAATAAATGCTTATTTCTGAACATATCTTAAATTCTATGACATGTTGGCTAAGTTGACTTCGTGTAAAAACAATATTAAAAATAATGATAGAAAGATTGGCATTTTCGCACGCTCTGTATGTTTTAGTGTCAGTAGCAATTTAAATATTTTTATGATAAATTTTTAACTATATAATACTTAGTTTTATTATAATGGTAAGTAAATATAATAATTTTAATAGTATTTGTAAAGTTTTATTTCAATAATTTATCTAGAAAACACTTTAAAGTTGAGGGGACGTATTTGTCCCACATATTTCGTTCAATTTGACGTAATATTTTATGTCCATGTTTTTATTTATTTTATTATTTCATTTTGTAAAAAAATTAGACCATATCATAATTTTTAGGATTGCAAAGAAACAAGTATGTTTTCTCTGAAAGAAAGAAATAAAGGAATTACATAGATAGATAATGACGGACATGAGTGACTGTGAAGATGCAGTCGTAATAGACAAGGCAAACTGGTGATTCATCGAAAGGATATCGAATCGGGAGTGTCAAATAATGTTATTATTGAACCGACAAATGCATCTCATACTACTACTCTTTGCGCATCTAATGGGTCCGCCAAATAACTTTTTTTTTGAAAATGCTATAAAAAAAAACTACTGAATTTTTTTTCAAATATCTTTTTTTATTTGAAAGTACAATCCTTCCGGTTAATGATGGAAAATAATTTCATTCAAATGGCTGCCTCGGCTGGCCATACAGTAGCCTACACGATCGGTCCAATTTTTAAGTACATTATCGATTGTGTGCAGCTGTATTTCACAAATGGCTTCACGAATATTGTCCTTTAAAGCATCAATTGTCTCTGGCTTGTCGGCGTAACACTTATCTTTGACGGCACCCCACAAATAATAGTCCAACGGTGTCAAATCGCAGCTCCGAGGTGGCCAAACGACATCAGCTCTGCGGCTGATAATACGATTTTCAAAAACACGGCGCAAAACATCAAGTGTAGCGTCGGCTGTGTGGCACGTAGCGCCGTCCTGTTGAAACCAAATGTTGTCAATATCCTCCTCTTCAATTTCTGTGTACAAAAATTCGTTCAACATAGCCGATAACGATCGCCATTGACTGTAACGGCCACTCCTTGCTCATTTTCGAAGAAAAATGGCCCATTTATGCCTCTGGACCAAAATCCGCACCAAACAGTGACTCGTTTTGGGTGCACCGGCTTTTCAATGAATGCGTGCGGGTTTTCTGTGCGACAATTCTGCTTGTTTACATACCCGCCAAGATCGAAATGAGCTTCATCTGAAAAGATGATTTTTTACCATGATTTTCAAACTAATGTCGCAATATTTCCCAGCGTTGCTCAAGCGTATACACAACCATATTCGTTCAGCGGAAGGATAAAACTAATTATCTGTCAAATCAGACATGAGCTAAGTGTTGCCATTCATGAAATAAGCACTAGTTGAAAAAAAAACGTTAGATGGCGGACCATGTACATCATCTAAACCACCTTCCAGAATAATATACCCACGAACAAAAGCATGCAAAGAGGGAATATTTTTACCACAATTTCTGAAGGAATTACCTTCCGCAAGTGGATAAACAATACATCTTCTTACGAATTTCCTCTCATATGACACCGAGTTTTTGAGCTAAACAAACTCGGTGTCATATGCCACCGTGTGTAAATATAACAATATATAGGTGTGGTAGACCTTATGGACCAGAAAATGGTCATCAATATAGTCGATTGGAAATCAAAAAAAAAATGAATTAGCTTATTCTGTCATTTACTTGATATTACGCTTACATGTTATTTGTTTCACGAGGCACATCTAGTTGCAGGAAAGATGCTATCGTCATTTTAATGTTCGCAAGCCGTAGATAGAGCAATGATAAGAGATTTGCCTATCATTGCCCTTCATCACATTTCTTGCCGGTGTTTATCATTCCTTGTCCCGGTGTTTGTCAGTGACGTAACTGACAATCAACATAATCAAAATTTTTAGCTGTAAAAGACATGTCCTGGTACATGTCATGGTAAGACATTAATAGAAACAGTAGCTCTACGACAAAATTGTGCTTTTTTTTACTATAGTCGCTAGTAACTATAGATAGAAATCAACGAATAGCTCTATGATAAGAAGGAGAATTAGGATTTTTAAGAATATTATATAACAGGGAAAGGAGATGTAGTGACCTGCAAGAGCGGATATTGAGCCATTTCAGTTGTTTTACTCCGAAATGTGATCATACTTTCGTAGGCCAAAAACGTAACGTATGCACATGTTTTGAAGGCGCTCAAGTTTATTAAGTAATTCTTCAGTGAGGTCGGGATAATTGACATCAGCATAGTCTAAAATAGGCAGAAGTAAAGACTTAACCTTAGCTTTAAAGGTAATGAAACATTGGCAAATTAGTTAGTAGTAGCTGTTTGAATAAAATTGTAGTAGAGCTACAGATGTGTAAATTGTGAGAAAATAGGCATAGAAAATCGCACAATGTTTGCGAACTTAGTAATGTACATTTATGTTTTACCTCCGACCAAAATGAGTTTGCTGTTTTTTATAGCCAAATAAATCAGTTTTATAAGTACATTATAATATATTATTATATATTATCCAACCAAGACCTCTAAGGCGCAATTTTCAATGTTAATTATTTTAACAAATATCGACCTTTATTGCATATTGTGTCTCTGAGATTCTCAACAAAACTGCTTGAGAAACTTATTCATGCCTCGCTTTATTAATGGACTGATGCATTAACTTATTTATCGTGCGACATATATAAAGGTGTGTCTAAACACAGCGCGGCAAACGAGCGTGGCGTGCCGCGCGCGGCATGCCACGATATGATTGGACGACTGACGCGCGCGAACGTCGAGAGCTATCTGCCGCGCGCGAACGGAATTATTATTCGTTCGTCGGTAATTGTGTGTGGACGTATTTTAACAAATATTTTGGCATTATGGATAACGAAGCAGCTATTCGACTTATTGAGATATATGGCTCCTATAGTGCATTGTGGGACACAAGGCGTAAAGAATACCACAATAATAATTTAAGAGAAGATCTGTGGGATGAAATATCAAAAAATTTTGAACAGACAAAAGAAGTTTTAAAAGCCAAAATGAAAAATCTTTTGAGTTCGTATAGAAGGGAGAGAAACAGAGAAAAAACAAGTAATGTTACTGGTTCTGGTAAGTTTAATCTTTATTAATTTAATTAACAATACTTGTAATATTATAGGTTATAATAATCTTTATTTTCTTTCAAAAATATTTTTTTTATTTACTATGAACTAAACACAGTGCTGTTGACATAAGTATTAATTGTTCTAGTTTGCAGAGCTGGGCATTAACTCGTTAATTCGTTAATCATTAATTAACGAAGTTAACAAAATCTCTAAAATATTTTAAAATATTTTTTTATACTTTTTCTGGCTTTGGGTCGGCAAGACACACATTAATAGGTACTCCTTTTTGTTGCAGGTAGAAACAAGGCCTATAAATCAAAATGGTTTGCTTACGAAGCATTTAATTTTTTGCATGACAGGAATAACCCTATGGATGCAGTAGTAAGTACCTACTCTTTTCTATGTATAAAAGTAATGTAACTATGGCTAAACAAAATTTAAAACAAACTTTTTATTTTATTTCAATAAAAGTAATTATTTAATATCTTGCCAATTAACCGATCCGTTAGTCATGAAATGTGTTGCTAAAAAATTACGAATATCCGAGGGAGTGTTACCATTAAATTGGTTTGGTGTTAAGGTAGCTGTTTCATTCACTGAGTTAGAAGAGTTTCTTCTTAAAGAGTCTTTGCGAAGAAAATTATGCAAATAAACAGTTGCTAGAACAACCTTTTTGGCTGACGTTGGGTTTAAAATCATTGTATTTCTCAGCACTCTAAATTTTGCCGACAAGATTCCAAAAGCATTTTCTACTACTCGGCGTGCTCTTGATAGTCGATAGTTGAAAATCCTTTCTTTAGACCCTTTTGGATGAATTCCTGCAAAAGGTGTCATCAAATATGTACTTAACGCAAAAGCTTGATCTCCTAATATTACGTATGGTATTTTAGATGTGTAGGGTATATATAAAATTTCTGGCTCTGGTACATTGAGTTGATTATTTTCCAGCTTTCGATATAATGCAGAATGTTTAAAAACTCCTCCATCTGAGATTCGACCTTGGCTTCCTACGTTAACATACATAAAATTGTAGTTTGAGTCTACTAATGCTAGAAGTACAATGCTAAAAAACTTTTTATAATTGTAATATTCAGTGCCGCTTCGAAAAGGAGCTTGAATAGTTATGTGTTTTCCATCCAAAGCACCAATGATGTGTGGAAAATTCCATTTTTCCTTGAAGTCTTTAGAAACTGCCTTCCAATCTTGCTCTGATACTGGTAACTGAAAAATAATTTATTTACTATTAATGTGAGTTTTTGACGTCATAACGCCTTATAAATCGATAAACGCCAGCTGCATGCACGAAAAAATGTCACGTTCCGCCCGAGCCATGCGTGCAAGCGAGAGCGCGGAACAAGCTCATCAATGTTTTCTTATGACGTTATCACGTAAAATTATCGTCCGTAAACCGACTTTACAGACAACCAATTTTTTTTATTATTTTTTTTCAGGATTGTGGCTCACCTTCGGAGCCGGCTAATAGGGAACAAGGCACTTCAGCACAAGGCACTCCACAACAAGATACAAATACTCCTTCAAGAAAAGAAAAGCCAGCCAAAAAGAGGACATACGAAGAGTCGGACATTCAAGCTGAAAATGAAATGATAGAAGACGCATTAGAAACAATGCGAAAACAAATTGATAGTAGTAATGATCCGTACGTGGCTTTTGGCATGCACGTAGCAGCCGAGTTGAGAAAATATGATGCCATAA
Source organism: Monopis laevigella (assembly GCA_947458855.1). NCBI lineage: Eukaryota > Metazoa > Arthropoda > Insecta > Lepidoptera > Tineidae > Monopis > Monopis laevigella. The sequence continues at coordinate 11,988,752 of OX381594.1, read as the reverse complement.
CTTTAACAAAAGTCAAACACTCAATAAATAATGTAATATACGAAGCTGATATGGCATGTCTAAATCAAATTAATCAATCAACAGCACAAGAACACAACGTTGAAAGAAGACCAGGATATTTCACTTCACAGTTAATTGATATTTCCGACTCATCGTCCTCTAGTAACATAGGATCCGGCCTTACACAATTGATCCAAGATTTGGGTGCCAATATGGATTAAATATGAACAATCTATTTGAAATTATAATAAAAATAATGTAAATAACAAAGTTGTTCATTCTTACCTTTACCATATCCTTAAGAGCTCTCACTATGGCATCGCACACCTCTGGGATTACTGTTGATATTGTTTGCTTAGATACGTGAAATGTATATTGTAGGCTAGAATATGAGTCTCCTGTTGCCAAATATCGTAATGTTATTGCGAGTCTCTCTTTTGTAGTTATTGCCGTGCGCCAGTGTGTATCCATTTTTTTTATAAAAGGTTCTACCAATGTATGTATGTGTTCAAATTCTTCAGAAGTTAATCTTAAAAACTGTGGCGTTCGGTAGTTGATTTCGTAATTAATCGCTTCCAAATTCTGTATCCTCTGTTGATAAAGTGGTCGCATCCAACATTGCCTTTTTTTAATAAGCTTTCTTCTGTTCCTTCTTCTACGCAATTTACGAATAATAAGCAAAGCTACAACACACGCGGCTGCCTTCATTGTGGTTTGTACGCGAAATAAAGAGCGCGGCATGTCTCGGATATGCCGCGCATTATTGCCGCGCAAACATTTCTGGGTGTGTCTAAACTAGTCGCGCGGCAGATTTGTGTTCTGCGAATGCCGCGCGTAGCTGCCGCGTGCCTTGCGCGCTGTGTTTGGACACACCTTAAGAATCACCATACATTTTTGTTATGGCGGGCTTGTCGTCCACTGTATGTGTATGCATTTTAGTGCTAGTGCATATAGTACGGAAATGAAATCGCGAAGGAGGGATTAGTTCAAACAGTTCTTCAGAGCACTCACTGTCCGTGATATTGGCGGTAGAATACGCTCAACGATGCAACCTCTCTACATAGTTGCAAAAGCTCAAGACTTTTAGAGAGCTGATCGTCGTTGATTATAGGAATTGCACGCTTCTGCAGTGTATAGAGAGCATAACAGGCATTTAGCGGATCCGTCTCAAAGGTGCGACAGTATTCCACACAAGGCGGTACCTGAGCTTTATATAGCATCAGTCGGAGTTTGGAGATACTAATGATGTGCACGTCTGCGTTTGATATATTGTAAATGATCAAATGGATGATGTCATGCAATTAACAGAATCACTTATTACCAAGATACATTTTAAAATTAGTAATTAACTTTGTAAATGTATTTGTGCTATTAATAATATACTTGAAAGTATTTTTTTTTGTTTTATTTCGTTCAAGGTTAGTTTATTTTCAAAAAACCATACCATTATTTATTATCCATTCTCTTAAATGTATAACATCCATAAAAGCGCATTGATTTTTATGATAAATGCAATATAATTTATTTTTACAATATTTGTTGTATAAAGTTAAAAGATTAAGACATTCTTTATCAGATTTATAAAATTTGATTAATTTGCTTTGACATATTTCTTTTATCCAAATCGTTTTTTTTCTAAATACTTAACAAATATATCTTTGTTCTCAATATAAGGTTTTATAAGTTATCGGCCGCACGGCGAAAATCTATCGTCTAATGCGGGTGACGAAAAGCCGTGCGATTCCCACAGCACGTCGAAAATCGACCGTCTAAATGGCAATTATACTAGGCCGCAGGTCACTAAAGCTGCAAGCCCCAAAGTAGACTAGCATCCGACTTTTACCGCGCGGCGACCGGCCGCATGCGGCTGATAACTAAAATAGAGTGTGAAAATGCTCAGTTGCTGCTCTGCGCGCTCGCGAAGGAAAAATAATGAATCAGTTCGTGACGAAGTTATGGAATGCATCAACAAAGACCCCACTCTATCGGTTCGTGTCATAGCACGCAGGACAGGCATTTCGACGCGGACTGTTCATCGCATCTTAAAAAGGCACGAACTCTAAAAGAATGATATTTTGCAGAAACATGCTGCGAAAAATGAGAGCCGACCCACAGTTTTTCAATAAAATATTGTGGAGTGATGAGTCGTCGTGCCAAGAGACAGATATTTTGTTATGCTCAATTTGCATAGTTGGAAATTAGAAAACACTCGTTTTGATAAGATAAGATCGGTCCCAATACAAATTTAAAATTAATCTGTGGGCGGGGATTATTAACGGTCAAATCATTGGAACGTTTGAATTGCCCGAAACACTAGATTGTTCTTGACCTGACGCTTATGTTAACTGAAGTCGCTCCAGAAATATTAGAGGGAATGTGGTTGCAACGACGGCCGACCTGCTCACACGCAGTCGCGGTGCGCGAAAATCTTAATGATCAATATCCCGAAAGATGGATAGGATGCGCTGGGCCCATCCCGTGGCCACCTCGATCACCAGATCTGAGTCAACAGTGTAGATCAATTGAGGCAACGTATCCGTTCAGCAGCGGAAGAATTATAGTGAGCGGCTTTACACGACGTATAAAACAGGCCTTTCTCCGACGTTGTAGAGCATGTATTGCCGGATTCTCATTTTGAACATTTTGACAATCCAACGCTCACGTTATAAGAAACAGAATGAGGTCGCTGTTACCAATTTGGAACCTAGTATTTGAGAACCGTTATAATCCCCTCTCCGAGATTTTAAAAATCAAAGGCCTTGTTGAGCATATGTTTCTTTAGTTGCGGTAGAAAAATTACCTTAGTAAAGCCCCATTCTGCCAATTCTCTGATTGCAGTTTGGAGATAATGAAACCAATTATGGAGAAATACATCTGCCAAATGTACGGTTTTAAAGTATTTAAAAGATATAAATGTAGCTTGCCTGGCAACTTTCACGAAAACATAAAGTTATTAAAAATTATGTTTTTCGGCTGTCAAACAATAATATCGACGGTTCCTTACTAGCACCTTACCTATCAGAGTTAAGGCAAAATTTATTGCGAACTTTTTATATATCGAATCTCTGGGCTCATGCGCACTGCATAATTTCAGGTGTACTAAATGAATACGGTCGGGAGTAAATAGATAATAAAACAGGTACAAATCAGTATTGTAAACTTTTATACAAGTTAACAATACTGATTTATATCTTGTTATATAATATAGTATCTATGGGCACTTCTGTCTATGTCATAGATTCATATTCAATAACTTCAAGTTCATTAAATACTATTTCAAATCGTAAGTGCTATTTTATTTATTACCTGGTCTCTCATCCTTGGAACCCATATATTTTATTTATTTTGAATCTTCTTTTCGAGCGCAACACGTGTCTCGACAAGAACAAAAATGTCTTCGAGCAACGCTTCAAAAGAAAGCGGCGGCTGCAAAAGTGATGCTAGGCTGAGTAACGCATCAAGAGGAATGGATCCACTTAATATGCAGGCAAGTAACCTGTTCACAACGTGGCAGCTATGGCTGTATATATATATCTTCACGGGTGCCTTACGGCGCCCGAGACCGCCTAGACGGCCCCAGGGTACCCAGCGGAGGGGTTTTAATCCCACCTCGTCGTAGCCGATGGTATGAGTCTACACCGAACAAGTGGCTAGCTCGTCGCGATGTTTTGAATAGACCCAGTAACCCATCTATAAACAGTTTCACAAGTTGATTGGGCTTACAATTTGGAAAAAGAGGACGACGGGAGGAAGGTCGTTGAATGTTACTGCACTACTGTTTAACAGAAAACAGCGGGATGACGAAGACATAGATTTATACATCACTGACCTTAAGAATCTGTCACTCCAATGCAACTTTGGTTTATTTAGAGAGGACATTTTGAAGGACATATTTAGCTGGAACTTGAGTGCCAACAACTTCTATAACAAAGAAAGAATTTTACAAGAAAATCCCACCGACCTAAGTAAAACATTAGCACTGGCTAAAGCTGTGGAGTTAACTAAAGCACAAGCTAGACAATTACAACCGGATATTCATTTAATATGTCAGTCACATAAATCCTATCGTCGTCAACATCATTCAAATTGGTCCAACAGCAGTCGTCCGCACCAGAGCAACCATGGATCTCCAAGCAGCTATCGGTCGTCGAGCAGTCATGGGTCCCAAAGCAGTCGTCGGTCTCCAAACAGTCATCGGCTCCAGAGCAGTCATCGGTCCCCAAGCAGTCAGTGTTCTCCAAACCGGAGCCGACCGTTGATCACACATAGACCCCGCCATCACGTTTCAAGGACAGACCATCAGTCATCATGCCAAAATGTGGACAAATACCCAGGTATAGATGTACTGCCCAAGGGGTAATTTGTCATAAATGTTGCAAAATAAATCATTTCGCTAGTCAATGTCAAAATAAAAATATAAGGACTATATATATATTTAATATATATTTAAACAATAATTTTGTATGAGCACTACAGTGTAATAATGTTCAGTCTAAAGGTTGGACTATTAATTTAGTTATCAATAATGTGGTAATAAACTGTCTCATAGAAGCTGGCTCGGGCGCTAACATTTTGTCATACTGTGATTATAAAAAAATACATATAAAAGATAATTTAACAAAAAGTTCCTATACATTGTCAACTTTTACAGGTCATATAGACAAGTCATATCTACTATTGGTAAATGTGTCTTACAATGTGAAATAATTAACAAAATCTATAAAATATTAACAATTTTTAAGAAAATGTGTTTAATATTTTTAAGCCACTAATTAATTGTTTGAAATTATAGCCAATATTTTCAATACATACCTGGTATCATTTTTTCTTACTTTTATTTTAAAAAATATTGTGTTTTTTTTACTGAGTGTGACTTAGTATCTACCTGAAGGGAAGCAGACCTACAAAATCCATCAATGGGGTCGATCAATTCATTGTTGTTCAACAGCATAGATCGCTTCTACTATGCCGGCTAAAAGATGCGGTTATAAAACGGGCGGCGATAAAAACAAAATCGCATTACGAGTCTACTTTAGTAGCCTCGCTGCCTGATAGTCAAATTAACCGCCTGTTTCGCATCTACGCCCTAAAAGGGGCCTACCACCTCGACAAGAAATAGTCTCCTGAAAACCGGTAAACCCATAGACTAAAACCGAAACATGACTAGATCACTTGAAGGTTTTTTCATCTGTATATTCTCAATATGGATGGGTTTGAAGATCATTATTTCAAACAAGTTGATTAGTTAGTAAAGTATACGGTGGTAAAATATGACTTTAAAAAAATAAAAAAAATGAGCATTTTCCTTTAGTTTCCTACTAGAATTTCATCTTTTTAAGCGACAATATCAGCTGGTGCAATAATACAAGTGAATTTTTTTTAATCAACCAGTTTGATTCCCGGCTACGAGTTTACATTTTTCAAAAATCAAATGATGCAGTTTTAGTTTTTATCAAAATCGGCCCCAAGACTCCTTTCAGTATTTTTTGCTATTCCCTGTAGTTTAGGATTTAACCTTGAAAAAATCACCTGTATATTTTAGACACCTTTCAAATACTAATAATGTAGTGATCATAAATATTATGAAACTAATAATATTTGGTCAGAAAAAGTTTTTCCAGATTTTTTTTGTATTAAGTGTGGTAAGTTTTTTTCATGTCTTCATGCCTTATCATCTAGGCATGAAGACATGAAAATGAATCCGTAGTCGTTTTGACGCCCATACAAACGTACTTCTAATATTACAACTTTGCTGTTAGTCAAAATTCAATAATAAATGTTAGATTTAAAAAAAAAAATTATACCCCAACACAAAAATATAAACAATATTAATAAATACAATGACCGACAAAAATATTATTTTAATTCTGCGATAAACAATAGTTTTTGTTTTTGATAACAATGGAATATTGATGCATTATGATTTCGTAAAGGAATAGATTTTCTATTTAACCGTAATGCCCTAACGTTATGAGTATTTCTTAGAAAAACGTCCAATAACGTCTAAATGTTGTTTTCAGAGATATCAAAGTTTATTTTTAATGAAAAAGAACGTAGAGGTGTAAATATTACTTACTCGTACCTAATTAGATAGTATTTTTATAAAAAATATATTAACTTTTGAAAAAACACCCACAGTTTGATTTTTAATTCTAAAAATATTACTTTAGTTCTCATTTTAAAACTAAACAGATTTTTTATAAAGAAATTATGTAATTAGGAACGAGTAAATAAAATCTACACCTCCATGTTCTTTTTTTCCAAAACAAAAACTTTATTATAACTAAAAACAACATTTAGATGTTTATTGACGCTCGAGTTCGCGAATCCTTTTCCTGCCCACTTAACTTTGCGATTATTTTCTGTCGAGGCAACTTTATGCTATTACGTTTTTCAAAGAACCAATTAGTCCTAAATATCTTGTATTATAACTGTTTTTTTTTTAAATATATTTGTTGAGGTATTCTCATAATCGAAGATCTACATTTCAGTTTTTTTTATTTTTTTTTATTGGAGCACGACATGTGACTTTGTATCTACCTGGTGGTGAGCAGACCTACAAAGTCCGTGAATGGAATCATGCCGGCTAAATGATGCGATTACGAAATAGGCGGCAACAAAAATGATTTGCATTACGAGTATATTTTAATATACCCGCTCTGCTTTATCGTTAATTCAACCACCCAATTAGTAATCGCACCCTGAAAGGAGACTTCTGTAATCTCCTGAAAACCGGTGAACCCAATTTTGCGCCCTCTTGAACTACCTATAAAACCAAAATGTCAAAAGTGCTGTCTGTTGCCGCTATAGTTCTCACTTCAAACAATTAATGGTCAGTGATTGGCTAATATATTTTTTGTTTTCACTTTTTTTTTTGTATGGCGGCAGCCATTTTTTGTTCTCATCATTGGAAACACGATTTAAGGACACTGCATTCTTAATCGTAAACTCTCGATTATTTTACTCAATCGATTACTCGATTACTGTTTGTTGCAGAATTAAAACAATATTTTTGTCGGTTATTGTATATTAATCTTTCTATGTAGAGTTATTATTTTTCAAAATAAAAAAAAACTTTTTTAATATTATAATATAAAAATGACTATTAACTACAACAGAAAGATTTTTGCTTACCATTACAAACACGACAAAAAAAAGAACTTTAGCAAAGCAGCACTTTAACAGCCAAGTTGTAATATTGAAAGTACATTTGGGTAGACATGAAGTCAGTATACAGCCCCCTTAATAATAATAAGTAGGTAGATTTATTAAAGAAGCAATAGTTTGTTAATTATACATTCTGTTTCATTATTCATAACATGATAACTTTTAATAATAAGTCTATATAAAAATTTTAAAATCTACCTATACCTACGACCTTGTCGAAATTGTCAATGAAAATTATTATTATTATTTTTACTAAGTTATATTTTTATACGCACAGCCGAGCGAAATATTATTCTCGGGAAAGAAATATCTTCACGACAGAAGATATCGACGCAATCTTACAGAGTGGAGATTCTCTGTACTCTGCTTTAAGCCCTTCCTTCCGGGGAATTAAATTTATTTGAACCCCGAGGAACTGCCAACGGAGATACGCGTCGGGGATTGTTTGGCTGTAGTTGAACCTTTGAGCGACAACTGGATCAATAACGGTCTATTTCCAACCTGCGTCGCGGATAGGGATGTTCAATTGTTGTCGTTAAGAATTAATGTTAGGCCAGATTCTAAACAACGCGGAATATCACGGATAGCATTATATTCACCGGACAAGCTCACATGGTGTCATTCTGGAGGCACCAAAATTATTTCTATCTTTTAAATAGTCACGCAGTAGATGCCCACGGCAGGCCTACACCTAACGAATTCGGTCGAGCGCGTTTCTTTAAATGTAGTAGTCTGTTATTATTCGCCCGGCACATTAACCCTTTTACAGCGACCGATCGTTATAAAGACCAAAAAAATGCATTAAAAGTACCCTCAATTTATAAATATTAACGAGCGGAAAACTTTTGTTTAAAGTATACCGATCGTTGCAATGATCATTTTACAGTGTATTGTCGCATACACAATGATTTTATAATCAAAATTTTAAAGTAATTTTGAATTTTATTTGTATTAGTGGAATTTACTTTAACTATGTCTTCAAAAGGGTAAGTTTTTATAGATTTGCTTGTGTAAAATATATTTTATGCAAGTTTTTTTTATAAATTTACCACTTATCTAATAACACTATCAAATAAAGATTTAATTTCGTCCTAGTTTTTCTAAAAAAAAATAACGATATATTTAATGATCTTTATAACGATCGGTAGTTATTTGGGGATGTATTTTATAACTTTAAGCTCTAGACCATTCTCTCAATGAAATTATTGACGAATTGGAAACAATTGATGATGATGCCCCATTTCCTAGAAATATAAGCATTACCACCAGATAACGCGAATGCTGACATCACAGATGAAGATTCTGGTGATGAGGAGTTTGTAACTTATTGTTAACTTATGGGCCAAGATACCTTCAAACGCCCTTGTATTACTGACTGTATGTTTGGTGACAATGTTATCAAATTATTGGTCAAGTATATGAATATTTACGCGATTCAAAAGAACAAACTGGGTAATATGACCAAGATGAGGATATCAATTTTGGGTTAGCGCGACTAGATTGGGATATGTACTATGGTTTGATCCGTACCAAGGCGATGCAGCAATTATACCACTGGCTTATAGGCAGTTAGGTTCTTTGTTATTTCTTTATCACATCTATTCGTGTCAAGAAATGGTATTTTTCAATTTTTTCCCACTGCCTGGACATGGTCACTCACAATGCGTGGCAACTTTACAAAAGCAATAGAGGAGAGTACGATCATCTTACATCCCGAAGAAGTATCACCAGAGGTATCTTGGAAACTCATAAACAAAATGAGAAACGCGGTCCTTGTCCCACTCCAAGAAATTATAGAGAAACTTCACAGAATAGATCATCTAGTAGGGTACAATTACTCTCAGCTTCGATGTTCACTTTGTAAAAAAAAATACAAAATTTGCTTGTAAAAAATGTAAAAACCATTTGCACCCTAAAATATGTTTTGCAACTTACCATACTTCTATTAAATATATCAATTTGTTCATTAATAGTAACAACCGTGTTTCTTTAATTTAAAATAGTTTACAATCAATAAACGTGTACTTGTATGAACGGTAATCTACCCGCCTGTTACTACTGATCGTTAAAACGATCAACATTTCCCGAGCTTTCCAGAAAACCCAGATTTTTTTTGCAATTTTTCTGCCTTTACTATATCCATCAAGATAACATTACCAAAAAATAACAGTAATACGAGACAAAAAATAGTTTCAGTAACAACTGGGTTAACAACGGGACTCAGTATTCTATTCATAAACTCACCGTGATGATATCACGGATAGCATTATATTCATCGGACAAGCTTACACCGTGTCATTCTGGAGCAATACACTGAGAAAAAAAGGAAAAAAGGCTCATTACAAGAGGCAAATTTGTAATAAGCTTGCAACTTACTACGTATAATGTGGTTACCCCAGTAAATACAGTAGCGGATACTGTTTAGTTTTTACAAGCGTCTTTACACATTATTATTGTATTTATTTATAAGTATTTATCTCCCACCATTATTTGAAATTGGGGTTGGGTACTAATGCGACTGCGCGGAGTCTCGCTGTCAACGATTGACAGTTGCTATGGTGATGTTTGAAAAAAAAGCAAGAAGAAGGAAAATTCTCTGTATGTGGTGTACACGTTATCTTGAAATATTCATATTTGCGGGTGAGTTTAGGGCTTTATTTTTATTTATACCTAGACTTACAAATTTAACATATTCTTTTTGGTCCATTCGATTCGAATTTCGGGTTTTTTCAGAAAACACTTATATTATTGTATGTATTGTGGCTTGGTTTCCTTGCCTATTCCTAGAACTCAATATCTGTCCTATTCACATTTGAATTTACGCGGCATCGTCACGTGACCTATGCGGCGATGCGCAAGCGCAACCAATCGGCGATCGAGCCATTGTACAAACTGAAAAATTAACCTAAAAACAGTGTGCCCCTGCTAGCACCTTTAATAATAGACATATATAATTAAAGAACAATTAAAATAAGTGAAAAGTGTACTGCTTGGCCGGCCTGGCTATTATTCGTCGTTGAACCGTGAGTACCTAGTCTTAATCCTCCAAGTTACCTATTTTCTTAACACTTAGATCAGCAGGTTTCATTATCCCCTAGCTTGGATGTGAACCAGGGAAGTCCCTTTAAAATAAGCAATTATGGATGAAGCGGTAAAAATAATTAATTTTATCAAATCACGACCACTACAATCCCGATTGTTCTTATTATTGTGTGAAGATTATGGCAGCCAACATAAAACACTGCTGCTCCATACAGAAGTGCGATGGCTGTCTCGGGGTAAAACTTTAACAAGGCTATTTGAATTTAGAGCCGAGTTACAAATGTTTCTTTCAGCAGATACTTCTTTTAATTTGAAGGACCGTTTGTATGATAAAACTTGGTTGTTCCGATTGTCTTTTATGGCGGATATCTTTCAAAAACTTAACGAATTGAATTTATCGTTGCAAGGTAAACAGACAACAGTGTTTCAGGCCTATAATAAAATAACTGCTTTTAAAAGAAAATTAGATTTTTGGATCATTTGCATTGATAAGAAAGAAATAGAAAGCTTTACGTTACTCAGTGATTTTGTTAGCGAAAACGATTCAGAAATGTTTGAAGATGATGTGTTTGAAGAATTGGTCCAATATCTCAGTTCGATGCGCGCATCTTTTGAAAAGTATTTTCCCAAAGAACACAATACAAAAATTAAAGTGAATTCATGGATTCATAATCCTTTTTTACCCAACTTGGAAAAGCCTGAAAACATGTCAAACGAGATATATGAATCTCTTTTAGAATTGTCATCAGACACAAGTATGGAGCCACTGTTCAAAACGACGCCTCTCAATGATTTTTGGTGCAGAATCCAAGATGAATATGCAATGCTTGGCCAAATGGCTCTGGATATTCTTCTTCCGTTCCCAACTACATATTTGTGCGAAACAGGATTCTCTACCTACGCAGCCACGAAAACAAAATATCGCAATAGACTGGACGCCGAAGCTGATATGAGACTCCAACTTTCTTCCATCAAACCTGATATCAACCAATTGATGAAAAATAAAAAACAGTTTCATACCTCCCACTAGTTAGATTTTTTCTTTTTTAATGTTTTCTATTATTGTCCTTGCCAAGTGGTGAAGTAAATAATAATTAGCAACTGTTACATTGTACTTTTATTATGCTGATTAATAAAGAATACACTTATAAAAACAATTGTTTTATTGTAGGGTTCCATCAAGTATTTTGCTTCCCAAAAGGGTTCCGTCATTAAAAAAGTTTGAGAACCACTGGACTAGACTAATAGTTGGTCAGTTTAGTTAGTTGGACTGGAAATAAACTTGCAAGTAACTTGAACTAGTATTGCTGGACTATCAATGTAACAATATCAATAGGCCTAATTCATAAGCAGTTTTGTTTACTATAGTATGTGTGGTTGTGTATATATGTAAAGGTATATTCCTGCAATACAGACATTAGTGAGTGGGTTGGTCAGTCACTGAGTGGGTTGGTCAGTCACTGAGTGGGTTGGTCAGTCACTGAGTCGGTCAGTGAGCTACTTTTTGAGTAAAAAAAAACAAAGTCTGTTGAAGAACTGCACTTCAGAAGTGAAAACTACTTAATTCCGCATAAACTTGTAAATATTATTTTTGGATTGTTAAGAAATATTTTAGGGCTGACATGGTGATATAAATGACAAAAGCCCATTAAAAAAAAAGAAATATTTGTTTAGGAAGTATGTTTATTTTTCAACGAAATGTTTTACATGAAAAAGAATGATAATCTGAATATATATACATATATTAAACATACTTCCTAAAAAAAAATCTAATACAAGTTTATGAAGCTTATGAAGTTTTCACTTCTGATGTGCAGTCGTACGACTGATTCTGTATGTTTTTTACTGACTGGTCACTGACCAACTCACTCATGTCTGTATATATATATATTATATATAAAAGCTTGTTATCTATATAATAAACACAAATTTATAAAATTAATAATAAATTTTTAAATTTGTATTTATAAATATATACACACACGCATCTGTATATTAATCTGAGAATGATGGTCATGCGAGTTTAGTGCTTTTTCCCTATTACAAATGTAAGTACTATGAGTATGTATATAGTTAGTTGCTTTTATTTTAAGCCGGAGTGGTAAAATAAATAGTGCTCCGCTGGGTTACCCTGCTGCAGTGACTTCATGTTTACAAATGTTGGAAATAGTTTGCAACTCATCTGTGTTTATTTTAAACTTAGGGTAGCTTGGAAGGCCGAGCTATACTACGAGAAGGACATACAAATGCTGGCTTATTGAAAGAAGGATCTCGGAGAAAATTAAGCCAGCTAATAATCCATCGCACACTTGAAAATCATCCTGCAAAAAGGATTACCTCTGAAGAATTCCATCAACTTGCACAAAGCATAATAAAACTGTTTCCAAAAGAAAGTGCTGTTGTTTATTACTCAGCATATTCTGCTGCTCCAAATAAAGGTGTTAAGAAAAACGCAAGCGGAAAACTTTATGAGAGCTATATCAACAGAAGAAGGAAATTCCTTCGTTGCGGGAAGGTGGATGCCTTCCCAGATCGAGCCGCTCATCTTCAAGAAGTTGAACAAGTACCATCAGTACTTCAACATTTACCAATGAAATAGAAAATAATACTGAAGATAATCATTGTAGTGGTAAATTTGGTTTTCAAATTATTTTTATTTTCACTAAAAGCACATAATAATCATATATTACAGTTAATCAGCGTAATGACGAGAATTCAGTTAAATCAGTTATTCTCTATTATAATTCCAGATATTTTGGAATCTACTTGCTATCCAGTATTTGCAGAAATACAAAACATTTATTTGATTAATGAAAATAAATTAATATTTCAATGTCTCTTATTAGAATGCATTGACTTTGATCTGCATTATTTTGCGTATGAGGTTAGGAAAGTAACTGACAACCATATGTTTTATAGTTATGATAATCTCATTTCACCTGTACCTTGCACAATGACTACTACGTCAAATTTCAAGCAATATATTACTGTTCGGTGGACTTTAGACTAATAAGGAAACTACCTGAAACTGTATAAACAAAAAAGCTATTAGTCCAGGGTGCCGCTGTAAGAAAATTTAACTCACAAGATCATGTTAAGAACTACTCACCAGTTCTTTAGAAACGTTTAGACCTATATGGTGGCCATGTCCTAAGCTGGAAGATCTTGGTGACTTGTATCAGAACTCGATGGTGTTATAAGATCCATAAATAAATAATATCAATATAAAATTGAAGCTCGGATATCGGATAACAAATAAAAATTATTGTCATTCCTCAGATTGGATGTTTTTCAATACAGCCACGATAAAAAATATTTTATATTAAAAACTAAATTAGTCTGTATCTACTTTTATTTGTTTTAGTGTTATCCGGCCTTAAATTTAATATTTTTATCATGGACTTGTAACACCACCGAGACCAAAAGTCACCAAAACCTTCCAGGCTTAGGCCGAGGCGTCAGTGCCCGTTCATTTTAAGCGTGGAGCCTGGCGGGGCGTGCAGCGTGACAGATCAAATGCGTGTACGAGTACGTGACGTGAACAATGCCAGATTGGTTGCATGACGTGCGTGTGCACGTCATGTTGGAAAATGGATGCTCTCTCTGATAGTTGTTTACTGACTACGATTAAAACTCGAAGTATAGACCTAATGTATCAAGCGTTAAAGATACGGGAAACCATATATTGTGTGTAGGTAATTTCGCTTGCTTTTTTATTATTTAGAATTTCATTTAGTTTGTACACTCAAGAGTACATACAATTTTACTCTGGGAAGGGTAAAATTTTAGTGGAGTATAAAAGCCGGGACAGAATGGGCTTCCGACGAAAATAAAAAAATGTGAATTTTATTTTTTATTTCGAAAATATAAATAAAATAAGAAACTAATTTCGTTTATTTTGTAAATAATTAACTGGTTTTTGAGATATTAATATTTGAAATCTGAAATCTAAAAAATCTGCGTGACGTCACAAGCACGCTATATACAGAATAAAAGACCTTGAAAACTACTCTATTGGATAAATGTAGTGCGATATGCACCTTTAAATTTTGATTTCACTTCGCGGTAACCAATAGAAACGCTTGCTGGTGACATGACATGTCAACTTCGGATTATATATTTTTTTAAAAGCAGCGTGTTTTCTTTGCCATCGTGATAATGACGTATCACAAAAATAATAGATTAAAATTTTTAAACATGAATATCTTAAAAACCAGTTTTTTTAATTGATAAAAATGAAAATAGTTTCTTATTTTAGTCTATATTTTAGACATCAACAATAAAATTAACTTTATTTCATTTTTGTCGGAAGCCCATTGGCGTGACGTGCACAATGCCAGGTTGGTTGCGTGACACGCGTAGGTACATGACACGCGTAGGTACGTGACACGTTACGCATCCAACCTGACATCTTTCGAGTTTCATACATAACTAACATCCAACTATATGTACGGTGGCCGGTGGGCCATACGGCAGTTATCCATTTTCAGATCGTCTAATTCGTTTTATCGCAAGAAAAACCCATTTGACGGGAGCAGGACACTGCGATTATTTTCTACGAATAAATATTATATTTAGTATAGTTACTACTAAATAAAATTTAGGGTGATGGCGTTTTTTATCCAAAGTATCTATGTTAATTTTAATATTTCATACGCCTTCATATGTATGATTCTATTTTATACTGTATGTTTGATTCTAAGGGTTAGCGCACACAGCGCGGCAAAATTCACTATGGCGTATCTCTTTCATGCTAATTTCACATAGGTATATCTTATTTCAAATAAAGTACAGTATCATTTTATCAATGAAAAGTGCTCGAGTATCTTGCCGCTCTGTGTGCGCTGTCTCTAATATATAAAAATAATGTAGGGTGTGTTAATTTTAATTCTTTATTTCCATGTATGATTCTAATTTATAAAAATAATGTATGCTGTTTAGTATTAAAATAAACGTTTTCATTACAAATATATATTTTTTAATTATTTATTACAATAATTGAACTTACCTACTGATAACAACTATGATTATGTACTGTGATCTTTCAAATGATTTCATTGTAATAGTTTTATTTGTTAAGCTGTATGTACGATCTACTGATTTTAATATTTTGTGGTTTTTCAAATTAACTAGCTAACTTCAATCTCATTTTAATATTTTCATTGTAATATTTTCGTTTATTGTACTAGGATGTTGTATTGTATGTCGACAGTACATCAAACGTAATAATTTCACTACAAACCCCGTCACTATTTATAAGAAAAAGTTGGTCCCAATATGTTATACTTGATGTACTGTTGACTGTACCAATACGAAGCTGGCTACTTACGTTGTAAGTAGCCAGCTTCGTACTGTGTACTGTTTTGAGTACAGGGTTTCATGTTGTATCCTACTTATGTAATGGGACTATCTACTTAATATAAGATTGTAGCTACAGGGTACTGTTCTTTCCTACTTATGTACTTTGACAGTCTACTTAAAATATTGTTGTCGTTGTAACACGCAACAGTATCTTAATAGTCGATCACAGTACATAAGTATCAAAGAACATGATGCCTTGTTGCTGCAACAGTACATTAAGTAGGCAGTCACAGTACACAACTAGAAAACAACATTCCGCCCTGTTGCTGCAACAGTGCCGTAAGTAGCCAGCTACAGTACATAAGTAGGATGCAACATGATGATATGTAGCCGCAACAGTAAATTTAGTAGTCGGTCACAGTACACAAGTAGGAAACAACATTTCGCCATGTAGCTGCAACAGTACCGTGAGTAGCCAACTACAGTACATAATTAGAATGCAACATGATGACACGTAGCCGCTACAATACATTAAGTAGGCGGTCACAGTACATAAGTAGGAAACAACATGACATTTTAAGCGTGGAGCCTGGCGGGGCGTGCAGCGTGACAGATCAAATGCGTGTACGAGTACGTGACGTGAACAATGCCAGATTGGTTGCATGACGTGCGTGTGCACGTCATGTTGGAATATATCTATGTTAATTTTAATATTTCATACGCCTTCATATGTATGATTCTATTTTATACTGTATGTTTGATTCTAAGGGTTAGCGCACACAGCGCGGCAAAATTCACTATGGCGTATCTCTTTCATGCTAATTTCACATAGGTATATCTTATTTCAAATAAAGTACAGTATCATTTTATCAATGAAAAGTGCTCGAGTATCTTGCCGCTCTGTGTGCGCTGTCTCTAATATATAAAAATAATGTAGGGTGTGTTAATTTTAATTCTTTATTTCCATGTATGATTCTAATTTATAAAAATAATGTATGCTGTTTAGTATTAAAATAAACGTTTTCATTACAAATATATATTTTTTAATTATTTATTACAATAATTGAACTTACCTACTGATAACAACTATGATTATGTACTGTGATCTTTCAAATGATTTCATTGTAATAGTTTTATTTGTTAAGCTGTATGTACGATCTACTGATTTTAATATTTTGTGGTTTTTCAAATTAACTAGCTAACTTCAATCTCATTTTAATATTTTCATTGTAATATTTTCGTTTATTGTACTAGGATGTTGTATTGTATGTCGACAGTACATCAAACGTAATAATTTCACTACAAACCCCGTCACTATTTATAAGAAAAAGTTGGTCCCAATATGTTATACTTGATGTACTGTTGACTGTACCAATACGAAGCTGGCTACTTACGTTGTAAGTAGCCAGCTTCGTACTGTGTACTGTTTTGAGTACAGGGTTTCATGTTGTATCCTACTTATGTAATGGGACTATCTACTTAATATAAGATTGTAGCTACAGGGTACTGTTCTTTCCTACTTATGTACTTTGACAGTCTACTTAAAATATTGTTGTCGTTGTAACACGCAACAGTATCTTAATAGTCGATCACAGTACATAAGTATCAAAGAACATGATGCCTTGTTGCTGCAACAGTACATTAAGTAGGCAGTCACAGTACACAACTAGAAAACAACATTCCGCCCTGTTGCTGCAACAGTGCCGTAAGTAGCCAGCTACAGTACATAAGTAGGATGCAACATGATGATATGTAGCCGCAACAGTAAATTTAGTAGTCGGTCACAGTACACAAGTAGGAAACAACATTTCGCCATGTAGCTGCAACAGTACCGTGAGTAGCCAACTACAGTACATAATTAGAATGCAACATACGTAGCCGCTACAATACATTAAGTAGGCGGTCACAGTACATAAGTAGGAAACAACATGACGCCATGTAGCCGGAACTGTAAATTAAATAGGCGGTCACAGTACATAAGTAGCAAACCTCATGCTGTATAGTATCTGCACAATGATATAAGTTGCCTGCCTACTTACGATAGAGAGGCAGACACATTACATACGTAGCAAACAGCATGCTGTACACGACCCGCACAATGATGTAAGTCGACTGCCTACTTACGGTAGAGAGGCAGACACATTACATACGTAGCAAACAGCATGCTGTACACGATCCGCACCATGATTAAGTCGACTGCCTACTTACGATAGAGAGGCAGACACATTATATACGTAGCAAACAGCATGCTGTACACGATCCGCACCATGATTAAGTCGACTGCCTACTTACGATAGAGAGGCAGACACATTATATACGTAGCAAACAGCATGCCGTACACGATCTGCACCATGATGTAAGTCTGCTGCCCTCTTACGATAGAGAGGCAGACACATTACATACGTAGCAAACAGGATGCTGTAAACGGTCCGCAATATAACATAAGTCGGTTGCCTACTTACGGTAGAAAGGCAGACACATTACATACGTAGCAAACAGTATGCCGTACACGATCCGCACCATGATGTAAGTCGACTACCTATTTACGATAGAGATGTAGCCACATTATATACGTAGCAAACAACACGCTGTACGCGATTCGCACCATGATGTAAGTTGGCTGCCTATCGCCTACAACAGTATTTACAGCCAGCGCTGGCTACTTAAGTAAATAGTAAACAGTCCCAACAGTAACTACGTGATCTGACTAATGACGAAATTAATGAGCCGGGCTACTTACTGCCGACACAGTAAGTGTCATGGATCCGGCTACAAGTGTACTGTTGGGCCTCCCGGCTACGTAATTTAAATAGCAGGAGAAATTTCTCTCAAATGGTGATGGCGTTTTTTATCCAAAGTATATATTCATTGGACAAGCTTACACCGTGTCATTCTGAAGGCACCTAAATTATTTCTATATTTTTAATAGTCACGCAGTAGATGCCCACGGCAGGCTTACACCTAACGAATTCAGTCAAGCGCGTTTCTTTAAATGTAGTAGTCTGAGTACCCTGGCAAAATTATTATTCGCCCGGTACATCAACGACGGGACTCAGTATTCCATTCATAAACTTCGCCGTAGGAATACAACCGCAGCTAAATCGGTCACCACTCATCATATTAATAAAGATCCCAAACTATCGCTTCTAAAACTCTAAACCTTTAACAATCGCGTTGGCGATTTCAAATTAAAATTATTGAAACCAGTTGTTCGCCTAACTAACATGTTTTCGGAATTATCGATAGATGAAATTGAGGAACCGCAAATTAAAAGAGGTCGGCCCAATAAAGTCAAACGTGGCGTAAAACCATCAAAACCAAATGCACATCTGGATGCTGTTAAAAAGTACGCTCTTCAAAATCCTCACATTAATCTCAAAGCCTCGAAAAAATATATGCGAAAGAATCCGGATATTAATCGAGACGCGGTTCATAAATCACTCAACAAGCCTGAAACACATCACCACGCGGTAAAAAAAATATAAATTAAATTGTTGCATTGCCGTGTGGAAAGTGGGCGATAAGAAACCTCACACAGTAGATATTATGCATAATTTATATGAAAGATTTCAATTTCCGTTACTTTATCCCGAAGGCAACGGCGGTTGGCATCCAGAAAAGTTGGACAAAATGGGAAATAAGCTGACTCAGGTTAAATATGTTAGGTGTTTATTATTGTCAGAACGCCGATTTTAGGAAATAGGTAGGCTCTCGGAAGAATGGCTGGTTGAATTGTATTGCAGAATTTCTGAAGAACGCTTGCGTTATTTGAATAGTTTATAAAATCAAAGCACCGCCACAGCATTTAGAACTGCACCGATCGAAGAAGTGCAAAGAAGTGTCGCCATCGCTAAAGATGAGACGATACAAGGCTTACCAAATTCCTTCACATGCGGTCCCCGATATATGAAAGTAAAGTATATGGACGCCATCGCATTAGTCAACAGATTAGGTACACCCACATATTTTCTAACATTCACATTTAACCCCAAATGGCCAGAAATACAATAGTCGATCCCACCAGGCCAAAGAGTAAACCCTATCATTTGTGCCCGAGCATTTAATTTAAGACTCACACAACTTTTATGAGATCTCATATCCGGGCTTTGGTTCGGTAAATTAGAATATATAATGCACGTGTCGAATTCCAAAAGCGCGGACTGCCCCACGCTCATATCTGTATCAGGATACAAGGAGGCGGTCCCGTTCAAAACGTAGATATCGACAAGTTTGTAAGAGCCGATATTCCTGCTGCCACAGAGGGTCAAGGTAAATTGAGGAAGGCGGTATTAGATCACATGATTCACGGTCCTTGCGGCCCACCGCACAGAACCAATTTACCTTGCTGGGACAGCGTCAAGAGTAAATGTTCAAAATTTATTATGATAGCCTCACTGACTAAAAACTCTAAGAAACAATATAATACCGCTTTTAAACAATGGTGGATTTTTTGTAATAAGAATAAATTAAATTTTTATAAAACTTCCTTATCTTGGGTCTTAAAATTCCTTACCGAAAAGTTTAATAAGGGCTTAGGGTACTCAACCCTGAACTCATATAGATCTGCTCTTGGATTGATTTTGGGTAAAAGATTTAGTCAAGGAGATACTATGTCACGTTTTTTAAGGGTATTTTTAAATTGAAACCTAACCTAACTTACCGAAATATCAACATACTTGTGATCCAGACATGGTTTTAGAATTTTATTCCCAACAATATCCTAATGAGAATCTATCATTGGACATGCTCACAAAAAAATGTATAATCTTGTTGGCTTTAGCCACAGCTCAAAGGGTGCAAACATTATCCGTTATTAAATTAAGTAATATTAAAATAAGTTCAGAAACAATTGATATTATCATAAATGACTTAATAAAAACTTCTAAACCCAATCATTCAAATCCAAAAATATCAGTTCCTTTTTTCAGGCAAAAAAATAAAATGTGCCCAGCTCATATATCAGAAACAATTGATATTATCATAAATGACTTAATAAAAACTTCTAAACCCAATCATTCAAATCCAAAAATATCAGTTCCTTTTTTCAGGCAAAAAATTGAAATGTGCCCAGCTCATTGGACTGTGCTCCTATATCCAATGTACTGAGAAATTTAGAAGTATCACCAATACTGACAATTTATTTCTTACTATAAAAAAACCTATCCATAACGCTACTTCACAATCTTTAAGCCGTTGGATTAAAGAATCTCTTAGATTGGCGGGCATAGATACTAATATTTTTACTGCTCATAGTACCCGTCACGCTTCTACATCAGCAGCTGAAAGAAAGGGTATTCCACTAGACATAATTAGAATAGCAGCGGGGTGGTCAGGAAACTCTATGGTTTTTGCTAAGTTTTATAACCGACCCCTTAATAATGTTAAGAAAGATAGTTCTTTTGCTGAAGATGTGTATAATGTATAATTAATGTTTTTGTGATTATCTTTATATGAAAACCATTGTATTTAGTACCTAATTTTTTTGTTTCATATACCAATTATATCATATTTGATTTATAAATAAAAATAAAACTATAATAATTACAATAATATTTATTATTATTTCTTTTAATTTCCTATTCTACATCAGACTCTAAACATCTACAAAGTGAATTCTAAATCTTGAGGATGCAATGACGATATATAATTAACGGTTAATTGAACTTACCTTAAGTGAAGTTTGACCGTAAAGGTGGGCGCAGGATCCCAGAAAATCACCAAAAAGTTGCACCTCAGCGTCCTCCAGCAAACTACAAGAGGAACACATACAAGCCGGCCCGTCAACGTCATTAGAGGTACCTCATGCTGGTCGCCTTCGGCATTTTATTAACACTTGGAGAGTTGTCATACATGACCTCCACATTATTAGTTGCATTTCAGGATACAAAATACCATTTAGTTGTAACTTTAACCAAGTTAAGGTACCTATAAATCCTAAATATTCCTATTTGGAAGTGACAAATTTAAAAGTAGCTATTTCCAAATTATTAAAATTAGGTGCAGTATCCAGGTGTTCAGAGATCCAAGGCCAGTTTATTTCTACATTTTTTTTGACACCAAAGAGTGATGGGTCGTTCCGTTTTATTCTTAATTTAAAAACTTTAAATAAATATATAGAAACTCTCCATTTCAAAAGATATAAGAACTGTTTATAAGCTAATGTCAAAAAATTGTTTCATGGCCACAATAGATTTAAAAGATGCATATTTTTTAATTCCAGTGAATATATCAGATAGAAAATATCTCCGATTTACTTTTGAAAGCTACCTCTATGAATTTAATTGCCTTCCATTTGGTTTATCTTCGGCACCATATATATTTACTAAAATTACGTTCGCCATGTATTTAGGCGCCTACAAATAATTGTCAGATTTGTCGCGTTGTGTTTTTGATATTTATTATATATATGTTTCAACGTGGTATTGTGTCTGAATAGTAATTGCGTGGCTTGTTAGTGGTTCTTTGGGAGAAGGACGAAGATATTGCATCCCTTGGGTACCCAGGGATCTCGTCGCTGAAGCTAAACACGACACCCATTCAGTAAGTCATTTTCTAATTAAGTAATTGCGGTGCGTATGGCACCCGTGTGAGAATCCTGTACGACTTTTGTTTCCCGGCTTCTCACACAACATGATAACTTTTAATAATAAGCCAATATTTTTTTTTTTTAATCTAACTATACCTACGACCTTGTCGAAATTGTCAATGAAAATAACGACATAAACACATCACATTTATATTTCTTCTTATTATTATTATTACTAAGCTATATTTTTATATGCACAGGCGAGCGATATATTTTTCTCCCTCCAAGTTAATTTAGGTTAATTTTAAAAGAAAACATTTTTTTAAGGCAAATCGCACCAAGGACACGTAAACCACGTTCAGTGCGTAGCCATGTCGGTATGCGCGGCCGCGTATTCGGTATATAGGGAAAGAAATATCTTCACGACGGAAGATATCGACACAATCTTACAGAGTGGAGATTCTCTGTACTCTGCCTTAAAGCCCTTCCTTCCGGGAAATCAAATTTATTTGAACCCCGAGGAACTGCCAACAGAGATACGCGTCGGAGATTGTTAGCCTGTTTATGAACCTTTGAGCGACAACTGGATCAATAACGGTCTATTTCCAACCTGCGTCGAGGATAGGGATGTTCAATTGTTGTCCTTAAGAATTAATGTTAGGCCAGATTCTAAACAACGCAGAATATAATGATATCACGGATAGCATTATATTCACCGGACAAGCTCACACGGTGTCATTCTGGAGGCACCAAAATTATTTCTATCTTTTAAATGGTCACGCAGTAGATGACCACGGCAGGCCTACACCTAACGAATTCGGTCGAGCGCGTTTCTTTAAATGTAGTAGTCTGTTATTATTCGCCCGGCACATTAACGACGGGACTCAGTATTCTATTCATAAACTCACCGTGATCAATACTATTTTTTCTGTGTTCGGTAATCGCCGTAGGAATACAACCGCAGCTAAATCGCTCACCACTCATCATATTATTAAAGATACCAAACTATCACTTCTAAAACCTGTGGTTGTATTAAATCGCGTTGCCGATTTCAAATTAAAATTATTGAAACCAGTTGTTCGCCTAACTAACATGTTTTCGGAATTACCGATAGATTAAATTGAGAAACTGCAAATTAAAAGAGGTCGGCCAATAAAGTCAAACTTGGCGTAAAACCATCAAAACCAAATGCACATCTGGATGCTGTTAAAAAGTACGCTCTTCAAAATCCTCACATTAATCTTAAAGCCTCGAAAAAATATATGCGAAAGAATCCGGATATTAATCGAGACGCGGTTCATAAATATACAATCAACAAGCCTGAAACACATCGCCGGGGATTGTTTGGCTGTAGTTGAACCTTTGAGCGACAACTGCATCAATAACGGTCTATTTCCAACCTGCGTCGAGGATAGGGATGTTCAATTGTTGTCCTTAAGAATTAATGTTAGGCCAGATTCTAAACAACGCAGAATATAATGATATCACGGATAGCATTATATTCACCGGACAAGCTCACACGGTGTCATTCTGGAGGCACCAAAATTATTTCTATCTTTTAAATCATGGATGCACAGACCGCGGCCCGCGGGCCGCATGCGGCCCGTGGGTCGAATACTGGTGGCCCGCCGACAGCAAAAATAATACTCTCGTGCATTCGAAAAATATTGAATTCTATTCCAGAATAAAACAAAAAAAAAATATGTTCGAAAAGTAATGTGAAACTCGCGCGCGCGCAATTTGAATCTAGCGCCCAAAATTGCTAAGTCAAGTAACATCGCTCGCTATAGAAATCAAGAATTTTCTAGCGCGGTGAGCAAGCGAGATAGATATAGTCCCGTATTCCCGATTGCTCGCGTATCTACACGAAGCTTCCAGAGTCGTTTGCGCGGTATAAAAATCACGTTAACCGCAGCGGCCGAACAGTTCGCTTTTCATTTGAGTGAAGTGTCAACAACAGAAAGAAATAAGCGCGAAAATACAAAGCGAAGTAATAAGTGATTGAGAATAAGTGCAGTTTATTAGTGTTTTTGGGAGGCAATAGTTCTAGTGTAGATTTTAACTCGACTAGCCGGTGTCATATATTTTGATCCACATTCAACGTAGATTTCCTGTTGCAGTGTTAACCCGTCAAGTGCCGTGTATAATTGTGTTGTGAAAACGTAAGTAAAACTCTGTTATTAATAAGTGTTTCCCTACCTATTTAATCAATTTTAATCAAATTTAGCTTTAATGTTGGCTAAATATTAAAATAAACAAAGAAATTACTATTTTTATAAGAATTTCTCTAACTGTAATAATTACGTCATTATTTCAGATAAAATCTGTATAAAAATCTTAAAATTTCTGAGAAATAATATTTAATCAATTATTTTTGATAATTTAAAAAAGGATAGGTAATTTAAGTGGGTACTGTAATTGTTTTTAGGTGCTGTGTTAATCCTAGCCAGGATTAGAACGCAACATGGAGAAGCCAGGACCTAGTAAAAAACGTAAGGTTAAAGATGAAAATCGGCAGTTTCAAGAAATTTGGACTGAGAAATACTTTTTTGTATGGTCGCATAACAAAGTCGTTTGTTTAATTTGCAAGAATTCTGTTGCGATTGCAAAGGATTATAATGTAAAAAGGCACTATGAAACGCAGCATCCTTCTTTTACCAAGTTTACAGGCGAATTAAGAAAGCAAAAAATGTTGTCTTTAAAACGGGAGCTTATTGGTCAGCAAGCTATGTTTACAAAACACATTCAAGATTCAGAAACGGCTACAGAAGTTAGTTATGAAATTTCTCGAATGATAGCAAAGCGAAGTCGCCCCTTCAATGATGGCGATTTTGTAAAAGAATGCATGGAAATTGCCGCTAAGAAAATGTGTCCAGAAGCAGCAAAAAAGTTTGAGAAAATTCAACTGAATCGTATGACTATCCAAAGACGAATTATGTCCTTGTCAGGTAATATTGCGGAACAATTAATTGAAAAAACTAAGATCATGGAATTTTTTTCATTAGCACTCGACGAATCGACTGATATTAGTTCCACAGCTCAACTTCTCATATTCATACGAGGTGTTACTCAAGATTTTGAAGTCTTCGAAGAGTTATTAGGAATGTGTTCATTGAAAGGTCAAACCAAAGGAGTTGATATACTCAATGGACTTTTGGACGAGTGTTCAAAAACTGATTTGGACTTATTTAAGTTATCGGGAGTTGCGACTGACGGTGCTCCTTCCATGATTGGTATCAATTCCGGGCTAGTTACTTTGCTGAAAAAGCACCTGCAAGAAAAAAACATAAACACTGAAGATCTCATGCAGTTTCACTGCATTATACACCAGGAAGCCCTCTGTTCTAAAAAAAATGAATTTCAAAATGTAATGAAAGTAGTAGTTTCGACTGTAAATTTCATAAAATCACGAGGACTCAATCACAGACAATTCAAACAATTCCTTGATGACATCGAAAGCGAATACGGAGATTTACTGTATTATACAGAAGTAAGGTGGCTAAGTCGTGGATTGACACTGGAACGATTTCTAAATTTAATAGAAGAAATTGGAATATTTCTGGCGGAAAAGCAAAGGGATGTCCCGGAACTTAAAAATCCTGATTGGTTGTGTGATTTAGCTTATTTAGTTGACATTACAAATCATTTGAATGTCTTGAACACACGGCTTCAAGGCAAAAATCAACTGATATCCCAGCTCTATGCTCATGTAACATCCTTTCAATGCAAGCTGACACTTTTCAGATCACAATTGAATTCTGGAAATTATAATCATTTTCCGAATTATAAGAGAATGGCTGAAAAATTCAACAAAACTGCGATTAATTTCAGTTATGTAGAAAAGCTAGATATTTTGATTCAATCTTTTGAAGACAGATTTTCGGAGTTTAAAAAAGTGAAACCTCTGTTGGACATATTCAGCAATCCTTTCACTATTTCAGTTGAAAATGCGCCAGAGTCAATGCAGTTAGAAATTATCGACATTCAAAATGACCAAGATTTACGCAACAAATTCAACGAAGGAGACTTGCTGAACTTTTACCGCTGCATTGATAAAAATATGTACGAAGAGTTGCGCATAAACGCTCTGAAATGTGCCAGCTTATTTGGTTCTACCTATATATGTGAACAAACTTTTTCAATACTAAATAATAATAAAACAAAAAATCGAAACCGCCTTGCAAATGAAAGTTTGGAAGCAGTTTTACGTGTTGCTACAAGTAAATTTGAGCCAAATATAAAAAAGATTGTAAGCACTATGCAGTGCCACGCTTCAAATTAATAATTTCTTTTTTAATTTTAATAAATTTTTATCAATTCTTTATTGTCTTTAACTACCTATACCTACTTCTGGCGGCCGGCCCGCTATCAGTTCATGATTTGGCCGAGTGGCCCCTAGTATTAATAAGTCTGTGCAACCCTGACCATTGCACAACCGTGACCATTTAAAATTTAAATGGTCACGCAGTAGATGACCACGGCAGGCCTACACCTAACGAATTCGGTCGAGCGCGTTTCTTTAAATGTAGTAGTCTGTTATTATTCGCCCGGCACATTAACGACGGGACTCAGTATTCTATTCATAAACTCACCGTGATCAATACTAATTTTTCTGTGTTCGGTAATCGCCGTAGGAATACAACCGCAGCTAAATCGCTCACCACTCATCATATTATTAAAGATACCAAACTATCACTTCTAAAACCTGTGGTTGTATTAAATCGCGTTGCCGATTTCAAATTAAAATTATTGAAACCAGTTGTTCGCCTAACTATCATGTTTTCGGAATTATCGATAGATTAAATTGAGGAACTGCAAATTAAAACAGGTCGGCCAATAAAGTCAAACTTGGCGTAAAACCATCAAAACCAAATGCACATCTGGATGATGTTAAAAAGTACGCTCTTCAAAATCCTCACATTAATCTTAAAGCCTCGAAAAAATATATGCGAAAGAATCCGGATATTAATCGAGATGCGGTTCATAAATATACACTCAACAAGCCTGAAACACATCGCCACGCTTAAAAATATATAAATTAAATTGTTGCATTGCCGTGTGGAAAGTAGACGATAAGAAACCTCACACAGTAGATATTATGCATAATTTATATCAAAGTTTTAAATTTCCGTTACTTTATCCCGAAGGTAACGGCGGTTGGCACCCAGAAAAGTTGGACAAAATGGGAAATAAGCTGACTCAGGTTAAATATGTTAGGTGTTTATTATTGTCAGAACGCCGATTTTCGAAAATAGGTAGGCTCTCGGAAGAGTGGCTGTTCGAATTATATTGCAGAATTTCTGAAGAACGCTTGCGTTATATGAATAGTTTATAAAATCAAAGCACCGCCAGAGCATTTAGAAGTGCACCGATCGAAGAAGTGCAAAATAGTGTCGCCATCGCTAACGATGAGACGATACAAGGTTCACAGGCGGTCCCCGATATATGAAAGTAAAGTATATGTACTGCTTCACAACGAACAATAGTCAAGTATCTGTTCAAATATATGACAAAGGGTCCGGACGAATCGCGCTTCGTAGTACCCGGCAGTGATAAAGACAACGAAATTGAACAGTAAACAGTGGAGTACTATGGAATTTGACGTTACCGCTCGGGAACCGACGGTGAAACAGTTAGCGGTCCACTTAGACAACCAGCAGTGGGTTTATCAAGCCCGGCACTGAAGGAGGCCGCGGCGCGTAATTCATCAAACTTGATTACATATTTTAACCGCCCCGTTGGTGACGAATTCGATCGACTTAGTTACTTAGATTTTTACGAACAATTCACACTAGAAAGCCTAAATCAGTATCTTTTCCCACCACTAACGGTAAATTCGTAACTAAGCGGCAACGGGATGAGCTCGTCGCGCGTCATTTTGGGTCGCGCCCGATAGAGGTGAACAATTTTATCTAAGATAATTGTTAAATTCTTACCCCTGTCGCAGTTACAGAGATCTATTAAATCTGTGTGGTCCGATTTGCAATACTTTTCAGGATGCTGCTAAATTTGTACGTCTCGCGGACGACGAAGTCGAGTACGAAACCGCTATGTCGCAAGCTTCTTTTTTACAGGACCACGCCTTAGTAGGTATTTCGTGCTGTTGGCTTTAAACGAAGCCCCGGTAGCGTCTCTCTGAAGTACGTTTAGTAACCCAACAATGTAAAGATTTTTTAAACAGATTACCGAACGACTGCAATAGAGCTATATCTTTAGGGTTAGTACAAATCAACCGGATGCTCCAGAATGTAATAGGAGCTGCACTCTCCCAACTCCCAACGTGGAATCAGATGTTTTTTTGATCCACCAGTATGTCCACATTCGGGAGGAATATTTGAAGCTGTTGTTAAGGCTTCCAAAACTCACTTACGTAGAGTGATAGCAAAAACCGTATTAACCTTTGAGGAACTTGCTACGGTATTTTGTAAAATTGAAGCCGTTCTCCACTCACGTCCGTTGTGCCCGCTCTCCTCAGACCCAAATGACCTCGAGCCTTTGAGTCCAGGTCATTTTTTGATAGGGAAGCCACTTGTCGCCTTGCCTGAATACTCCTTCAGAGATGTATAGTGTACTTGACTGTCGCGATTTGAATTGTTCCAGCAGATGGACCCAGCATTTCTGGCATCGCTGGTCGCTCGAATAGCTTCACATATGGCAGCAACGTTTGAAGTGGACTGATAAGACGGACCCTCCAAAGATAGGAGACGTCGTTCGGGTTAAGGATTCTAACCTATCCCCATTGCATTGGAGAAGTGGGGCGCATTCTTAACTTGGTACCAGGAGCGGATGGAGTACCTCGTTTTGCTGAGGTTACGGTTGAAGATTCCGTTTTGAAGAGAGCGGTGGCAACACTCTTCCGTTTGCCCGTTGTGTAGCGTTTAGATTCCTGCTATCCAGGGCGGGGGAATTCGGAATTGATAATACTCTATGGACGCTAATCTATGGTCATGACATTGGAGTTCGTTTATTGTGGGGACAAGATGGTGTTTTGGTTCGGAGATAATTTGTGTTAAAAAGAGGTATTTTGTTCCGTAATTTAATTTGTGCGGCCTTCTAGTTTATTAGTTTTATATTGAATTTGTTGTGTAGTGTTTCGTTCGCCATGTAATTAGGCGCCTTATATATGTTTCAACGTGGTATTGTCTGAATAGTAATTGCGTGGCTTGTTAGTGGGTTTTGGGAGAAGAACGATGATATTGCATCCCTTAGGTACCCAGGGATCTCGTCGCTGAAGCTAACCACGACAGCCATTCAGTAAGTCATTTTCAAATTAAGTAATTGCGGTGCGTATCGCATCCGTGTGAGAATCCTGGACGAGTTTTGTTTCCCGGCTTCTCACACAAAATAATAACTTTTAATAATAAGCCAATATATATATTTTTTCAATCTTCCTATACCTACGGACCTTGTCGAAATTGTCAATGAAACTAACGACATACACACATCACATTTATATTTCTTCTTATTATTATTATTACTAAGCTATATTTTAATACGCACAGCCGAGTGATATATTTTTCTCCCGCAAAATTAATATAGGTTAATTAAAAAAAAAAAAAAAAATTAAGGCACATCGCGCCAAGGAGACGACGTTCTCTACGCCGCACGGTAACAACGTTCAGTGCGTAGCCATGTGGGCATGCGCGGCCGCGTATTCGGTATATAGGGAAAGAAATATCTTCACGATGGAAGTTATCGACACAATCTTACAGAGTGGAGATTCTCTGTACTCTGCCTAAAAGCCCTTCCTTCCGGGGAATCAAATTTATTTGAACCCCGAGGAACTGCCAACGGAGATACGCGTCGGGGATAGTTTGGCTGTAGTTGAACCTTTGAGCGACAACTGGATCAATAACGGTCTATTTATAATAAATAAAATAAAATAAAAATCGTTTATTTCATCAACTGGTGTACACAACATTGACAGGGGATGGAGTCAGCTTTTAAGTAAATATTTACTTGTGTTAGCTGACCCCGCTCTTTTAAACATTGGTTTATTTAGTACACAAAGCTTAAATTACATAGGTATAACAAATAAAAATGCAAGAAAAATAATTAGTAAATTAGAAAATTAGTAAATTAGTAGTGTAAATTAGAAAAAGATATTATAGATAAGTTGAATTTAGATATATATCTATACAATATGTTTGTGAGTATGGGAGTGGTTTATTGTGTAGGTGTGTGTATGTGAGTAGGTGTGTGTGGGTGAGTAGATGTGTGTAGGTGTGTGTGTTATGTGAGTAGGTATGTGTATATGTGAGTAGGTGTGTGTGTATGTTACTGGGTGTATACTATGTGGAAAATTAAATTTTATGTAATGAAATCCATTAATGACTCGGTCTGTATATAATCTAATGTTTTTAACCATTCCACGACCCTTATTTTACAGTTTAGGAAATTCATAGGATATATGTTAAGAAATTTATTTATTTTGTTGTACAAATGGGATGACTGTTTATTGTACTGTTTACTTGCAAAGGAGGTTCTAGTAATGTGTTGCGGCGCAGCAATATCATGTCTTCTTCTTAGTAGTTTGTCTGGATCATAAGTTAAAGATTTATGCCTACGTAGTACAGTATGTAAAATGTAAAGTTTCCTTACACTCAGGATCCCACTATGAGAATATAAATCGTTAGTAGGGTATCTATACGGTCGGAAGTGCATTACTTTTAATAAAAGGCGTTGCGCTCGCTCCACTTCTAAAAATTTCGTTTTTGTAGCCGCGCCCCATACTGGAATGCAATAAGTAATGACTGATTGCGCTAAGGACGTATAAATTTGGTTTAGCAAAGGCTCAGAAGCTACATGCCGTATAGTCTTAAATAGCCAAATGAGTTTTCTAACTCTATTGGTTATAAGCTCTGTATGCATAAACCATGAAAGCCTCTGGTCAACCAATATACCCAAGTATTTAGTATATGACACTTTGTTTATAGTTGGACAATTACATGCTTTATTATTTAAATTAATCCTAATATTTTTATCATCATTATTATAATTTTTTTGACATTTATGTATTTTTAGATTAAAATTTGTATTTACATTAAATATATTTGAATTTTGAATTGTAAAACATATAAAATTTGTTTTGCTGACATTTAAAGTTAACAAATTTTGGTCTAACCAAAAGGCAATCCTCGACAGTCCCATTTCAGCATACTCCCGCACTTCCTTCCAATTTGTACCGGAAAACACCAAGGCTGTATCATCGGCATAGGAGAAAATATTGCAATTTCTTAATTTATAGTTACAGAGGTCGTTGACATAAATTAGGAAAAGCGTTGGCCCTAGGATACTGCCCTGTGGTATGCCGTAAGATAAATCTAGGTCGGCGCTAACATAATCGTTGATTTTAACACATTGGGTACGATCATTTAAGTAATCCCTGAAAAGTTTCAAAGCAGTTCCCCTAATACCGATGCTTTCTAGTTTTTGAATTAGGAATACTTTTTTAAGATCCAGAAATACCGTTAAGCATTTATTTCCAAGATCCAATTGATCTGTTACTATCGAGGAAAGTTTCAATATTGCGTCTTCAGTGGATTTCCCTTTCCTAAATCCAAATTGAGAACTTGAGAGAATATTGAAATTTTCAAGGTAATTCATAAGTCTTATATTAATTATCTTTTCCAGTATTTTGGATATAGAGGGCAATACAGATATCGGTCTATAATTATTGACATCGTCTCCACTCCCACCCTTATGCACTGGCGTGATTATAGCACATTTTAAAGTAGAAGGGAATAAGCCTTTCTGAAGACAAAGATTGGCCAAATGACATATTACAGGGACTACTAAATCATGTGCGTGTTTGAGGAATTCAGTAGATATGCCGTCTCTTCCTACTGCACTACTAGTTTTAAGATTCATGAGAATACAATATACTTCATTGCAGTCAGTATCTAGCAATGCAAATGAATTCGGTTGTGTATGAGAAGAGCGTAGTTCAGAATTGTCTAAGTGAGACGTCTTAGTTGTTTGTAGTATTTCATTAGCAAGAGAACGGCCGATATTTCCAAAAAAGTGGTTGACATGAGAGACAGCTTCAGATGGAGTAGGCTTTATATTTAATAGTTCTGTACTAATGCTCCTATACGCTGAGTTATTACTTATTAATTTAATGTTTTTCCAAAGTTCTTTAGGTTTGTTTACAGAATTATTAAGTATTTCTCTGTCGTACTTTCTTTTAAGTTTTTTTATTAAATTGTTACAAAAATTTCGGTAACGATTGTAGGTAAGTTTTAATACATCATTGTGTTGGTCAGAACGTAGTTTTCTTTGCATGTTGTTACGGTTTCTGATGCAGCGTAATATACCAGGTGTGATCCAAGGCTTAATGATTCTTTTATTACTTGGTATATATATTACACTAGTGTTCTCTTTTAAGGAGTCTGATATTTTATTTATTAGCTGACTTGATACCACATATGGATCAGTACAATGAAGTAGATAGGGTAAATATTTTTCATTCAAACTAATTTTAGCTTTATCCAAATTGATTATAGTTTTAGATTTAGATCTGTTTAGTAGTTGTTTTACGCATGAAAGATTAAGTAATACCATATGATGGTCTGTAATTGTGGTATTCATAACAGCAATTCGTGCATTGTTTTTCTTTATTTTTAAAATGCAATGGTCGAGACAGTTATTTGCCCGGGTAGGTAAGTTGTGACCTTGGACTAGAGCATGGAAAGAGAGCATGTTGAGATATTTATTACGATTCTGAATTTGAGATGAGTTTTCTGTTATGTTTGGGATTGTATTTATGTTTATATCATATTTTTATTTGTATTATTTTTTTCTATATTATTATTTAAGGAGTTTAAGAATGAGTCTACATTGGTGTTGGAGGGAGATCGATATATACCTAAAATAATACATTTGTCATTTTCAATTTTAAGGCACGATGCCTGCTCTAATATTATCTCCTTTGCCCTGAAATTGACTTTATTACTAACATAAATGACAACCCCATCATTTTGATTTAATAAGTTTATAGTCATATAAGACTTGTAATTTGGTAAAAAAGGAATTTGTTTGTTGTTATTAATCCTACACTCTGTTAGTATAATTATATCTACCTTAGACTTCATAGTTGCTAAGTTCACTTGTAAATCATCCATATTTTTATATATGCTTCTGATATTTTGACAAATTATTGTGAGGTCATTCTGTTTTATCTGAAATAATTTGTGTAGATCTTCTATATTGCATTGTGTAGCTCGAGCGCTTTCAGAGGTATCTAATTCTTTTAAGGTGTTAAGGGTGTCAAACATTATAGCTATAATCAAATATTATAATTGTTAACTTAATTGTATATATACATGTGAGAGAAGTTATACATGAAAACCCCTTATAAATAATTACTTTATTTATGTATGTATTATTAGCTGACAAGATGGTGAGATTTAAAGGTAACTTTTTTATATATAGTTTATATATTATATAAGTAAGGGTATATTTAAAATAGTTGTATACCCCGAGCTTGTAGGTACATACTTTTAAATCCATTAACATTTTGTAAATACTGTATATACGTATGCATTGGTTTTCATATTTAGGTAGTATAAATTTATCTTGTTTGTTAAAGGATGAAGTATAAATGTCAGAGTTCATACAATGAGTGTATAAGCATATGAATAAATATGTATGTACAATTTTGGAAAAATAATTTGTAAGGTTTTCATGTTTAGGTATTAACGGTTTATGTTGTTTGTATAATTTGTTTAGTAGGATAACTGTTAATATTACTATATAAATTATTGCACCACTATATAAATGTATTTAATTAGTCCAATTAAGAATTTTATAGTATTATTGTGTGAATTAGTTCTTACGAATTCGATAGAAAGATAGTGTTTGAGTGACAAAATAATGTTTAATAATGATTGTGTAATACTGTTTGAATAACTGTGGTGTGAGATGCTAAAATATAAGCTACTAACCTTTCTTAGGAGATAGTACAAAGTTATATGAGGCAATAGTACAAATAATGATCTAACATAATCAATGTAAAATATAAAGTTAAAAATATATAGGTGTCTAGCCGAAAATAGTCAGGCTTGTAGTAACTGCTGGATTTGCGTGTCATTTCTGATGGTCAAAATAGGTGCATTGTCGTCCTTTCTGAGGTATACTTTTTTATACGCCGTCCAACAGAATTTGTATTTCTTACTTTTTGCAAGGTCTCGCGCCAAGAAGTACATTCGGGATCCTTTTGGTGTTAGATGTTCCGAGACAAAGACTGGGGTATCCTCTAGGGTGTGGAAACCAAGATGTTTGGCCCTTAATTTCGTTTGATGTCTAATATTAAATGTCTTACACATCTTCAATATCTCTGTTTTTTGCATGGTGGACGATGTCTCCACTATTATCTTGGTGTTGATGGATCCATCCTTTTTAGGGCGAACTCTATAGATGTCCTTAATGTCTGTTTTGACCAAATTGCATCCCACAGTCTTAGATAGGTGTGTTACCATCTCTATTAAATCTTCTTTGGTTTCATTATTTTTCTTGGGAACATTTGATATTTCTAAATTAGCCTTTCTTCTGTCTTTCTGTATATCTTCCAGCTTATCTTCAAGTGTTACTATATATTTTCTGTCTTCCAAAACTTGTCCCTCTAACTGTTCTATTTTCCTTTTATAATCTTCGTTTTGAGCCGTTAACATAGCGACAGCCTTTTCAATATTTAAGTATGTTTGCTGTAGGTCAGTTTGGGTGGATGAAATTTTCTTGAGTTCCTTTTCTTGTTTATAAAACAGGGTAGTAATCATCTCCTTTATTTCGTCTTTAAACGTACAAAGATCCGTTGTGTCTACGTAATCCACTCCTCTCTTTTTGCGTGTTGAAATAAAGTTTAGTGGAGTTTTATTTGATTGTTCCTTAGTAATATCTGTGTCAGACATCGATCTATTCAACGAGTGATCCATAGTTAATATTATTAGTACCGAATAGCTAACCAGCTATAAGTATGAGTCTTTTGATTATCGTAAACTTCAATGGTATACCTAGGTACGTATAACCGCACTATCTGTGGAGGCGCTCGCGCCGGCACGGCCAAGCAAGCGGGATAGCAATTATGTAAAACTTCTCTTTTCAACGCGGGGAAGTGGGATGCCGTGCGCACCGGTAAGCGACGTCGTCGTGTCGATTGATTCACAATTCGCTTGATGAAGGAATCTTAACACAATGTCAAACAGTCACAATTCACTTCTAAGTAGCAATTACACTTTGATATTCACTCGGTTGTATTACGGTCAAATTTAGCGTGAAGGGAATTTTATTTTTGAATAAATATTTTAAGTAAAACTACGAACACGTCTAGTATGTTTGCGGTCTGGGACGAAAGAGGATTTCCAACCTGCGTCGCGGATAGGGATGTTCAATTGTTGTCGTTAAGAATTAATGTTAGGCAAGATTACGGATACAGCGTGTCATTCTGGAGGCACCTAAATTATTTCTATATTTTTAATAGTCACGCAGTAGATGTCCACGGCAGGCCTACACCTAACGAATTCGGTCGAGCGTGTTTCTTTAAATGTAGTAGTCTGAGTACCCTGGCAAAATTATTATTCGCCCGGCACATTAACGACGGGACTCAGTATTCTATTCATAAACTCACCGTGATCAATACTAATTTTTCTGTGTTCGGTAATCGCCGTAGGAATACAACCGCAGCTAAATCGCTCACCACTCATCATATTATTAAAGATACCAAAATATCACTTCTAAAACCTGTGGTTGTATTAAATCGCGTTGCCGATTTCAAATTAAAATTATTGAAACCAGTTGTTCGCCTAACTAACATGTTTTCGGAATTACCGATAGATTAAATTGAGGAACTGCAAATTAAAACAGGTCGGCCAATAAAGTCAAACATGGCGTAAAACCATCAAAACCAAATGCACATCTGGATACTGTTAAAAAGTACGCTCTTCAAAATCCTCACATTAATCTTAAAGCCTCGAAAAAATATATGCGAAAGAATCCGGATATTAATCGAGACGCGGTTCATAAATATACACTCAACAAGCCTGAAACACATCGCCGGGGATTGTTTGGCTGTAGTTGAACCTTTGAGCGATAACTGCATCAATAACGGTCTATTTTCAACCTGCGTCGCGGATAGTGTAACATGTAAAAAGGGTTGTTTGTATAAAAATACTTTACCGGGGTTTGGATCATACAAAACTTCATATTTTCACTTTTGGTAGCATTCAGGGGATAACTAATCCACCTCAAAATGTCAATCAATATATTTAAAATAAATATTAATTCACTAATGATCTATAATAATAATAAACTTATAAATATTAACCTAACCTAATAACATTTTTTTATTTATAATATTAAGTTATTTTTCTTGTTTTTATATAATATATTTTTTTTTTTCATTTAATCGGATGGATCGTTTTTTTTTCTATTTCATTAAACTCTCTACTATAAGAAAAATAATTTTATTAGTTACATCAAAAAGTACCTAAACTTTATCGAAATTATGGCAAAACTTGGCGAACCATTCCTTAACCTCTGTTTTAATAAAGTAACCATCTTAAACAATGCAAAATGAGAAATGTAATCTAAATAACATATAAATTTTAAATATTTGTTGCTACAGAACAGAGAAAAATAAAGAGAATCCTTAAATAATAAAATAAATGTTATAAATGGTTTAGCATTTATTTTATTATTTAAGGATTCTCTTTATTTTAAATATATTGATTGACATTTTGAGGTGGATTAGTTATCCCCTGAATGCTACCAAAAGTGAAAATATGAAGTTTTGTATGATCCAAACCCCGGTAAAGTATTTTTATACAAACAACCCTTTTTACATGTTACAGTTTTTTTTTTTTTTTTTTTTTTTTTTTTTCAATTTTATTATTACTATATTTTTTCTTCAAAGGTGGATTTTCATCAAGAAAAACTCACTGCTGAGAATAATACAGAGATATTGTTTTACAAAGCACTTTAAATTGAATTTTAGAGTGTTGAATTACACTGTAGTTCCCCGGCTAGGTGTTTACACTGATCGGACGCTGGGTACAGTAAAAATTTTCTAACACTTTTATAACTCTCATTATTATTACAAGTATTATTATATGATAGGTGAAGTAGAATGGAGCGACGAGGAACTATTGTTGACCCCCTTGGGGGAGTCACTAAGTTTGAGACGAGAGGAGGAAGTAAATTCAAGACTAGAGATGAATGCTATAGTACAGTTATTAAAAAGGTTCCATCAAGCCTTGCCAAAGCAAGTAAAACTTATAACTCTCATTTTAATTATACCAGCCTGTTTAATAGTTGGCTTATGTCTACTATGTACGAGACACAAACCTATTGGGCCAAAAGTTACGGAAAGGATGGAGGCAGAGAGGCTTACTTCGAGGTTCATAGGCAAATTCGATGGACCTCACATGAGGGACCTGTGATTATAAGTGCCAAACAATGGGCTAATTCTAAACGTGAAGCGGACAATATAACGTGTTGTGCTTTAATAAAAACATTACTAAGTCGATTGCCTCAGGTACAGATGAGTATTCGTACTACGATAGAATACATTCAGGAGTATGAGTATGAAAATCTGTATTTAAAGTGGAAATTGGCTCTTAAGAGAGCCCAATGGCGGATGCGTTATGGAGATTGGCCACATGTACAAATGGAAACAGAACAAGGAGTTAGTAATCAACAAAGTGACAAAAAATCAAATACAATTATCACCCAAGATCAGTCCCAATCCCAAATTCGCCCGACTGGATCGTTAGATAGTGCATTTAATATTGCGAGTTCGGAGCCAGTAGGAATGTTCCCTTTATTAACTAATAGGTGGGTCCCTTTGAAATCCACTGCTATTAGTACAACAGCCCAATTGGGACATGTCCTGGCTACATACTCTTTACTTGAAGATTTATACGAAAGGACAGAAGCCCCTAATATGGCCCCTTTTGAAGCGTTTGTTTATGCGCGTCCCCATATTGAAATGCGGATAGTGGTTAATGCCAATAAATTCTGCTGTGGAAAACTAATAGTTTCAGCTAAATACGACCCATATCAAGCTGAGGCGTTAACAGATGGGTACCAAAGCGCTTTGGCTCGTAACCATGTGATATTAGATTTAGCTTCTAATAACGAAGGCGTAATACAAATACCGTTTAGGTTCCATCGCCCCTACATGCGAATAATGCCCCACTCGCAGGCATCAGTGTGTGTGCGTTCTGGAAAGTACGCTGTGGTGTATATACATGTTCTAAGTCCATTACAAACTGGACCGAGTGGACCCTCTCAAGTGGAGTTGCGAGCGTACTACCGATTTGTACAGGTGCAGTTTGCCGGTATGTCTTACCGTGTGCCCCTGCCAAAAGTACAAATGGATGTAGTTGGTAATGTAGTATCGGGAATGGCAGGGTCTGCTTTAAAACAGGTACTGTTAGGTGTAGAAAGAAATTTTGATCAATTAGGAAAATCACGTAACCAAGATAAACCTACAGTGTTAAGTGCCAATATAGTGGTACCCCAACCCCGGCTAAATTTTTGTGGTGGGAAAGGCGTTACAGCCGTTCACCCTTTAAGGGTGAATCCACATACTCTACTTAATTACATTAACATTGACTGTCCCACAGATGAGTTCGGCTCATTATAGAAGATTCGAGCTTTATAGAATTGGCACATATATGGGGAGTGTGCAAATCTTTTTCATGGGGTCCTGATGTGGGAGAAGGGTCTGAGTTATTTAAAATGGTGGTTGACCCTACCAGCAGGAATTACACACGTGATTTCGTTGGTGAGCTCACGCCGATGGAGTATGCAACAGCCAACTTTGCTTTTTGGTCGGGGACCCTTGAGTTTAGATTCGATTTCGTTTCAAACTCATTTCACACTGGGACAGTACAGATAACAGCCGAGTTTGGAAGGAAGACTACTGCCTCAAATGAAGTAGAATCAAGCGCGACATATTCAAAGAGTTTCCACTTAGGCGAACAGCGAAGTGTTGTTTTCAGGGTACCGTATATTTATGATACTATAATGCGCAGAACAACAGCGGGAGTTTATAACCCATATGAAGAACAGGCACCCAGTGATACAATTCGTTCTCATTCACCGACGATAGCACCTGAGTCGTTTACAGTATTAAAGGTGCGAGTTATAAACGCATTACGACCTATTCAAAATGCACCACAGGTGATTGATGTTCTGGTCTTCATGAGAGGTGGACCAGACTTCAATTTACATGGGTTGAAGGCCAACTCTTGTCGTCCTAATAAGGTAATCCGTATCATGAACAATTTTCCGGCCGATGGATACATATCTAATTTGGAGGAATTCTTTAGTGGACCTCCTCCTACACCTGATGTAGTTCGAGGGAGGAGAGAATTGCGACCAAAAACACCAAAAGTACAAATGGATACGGGAGAAACTTTTGACACCACAGAAGATTTTTCAGTAGGGAGACCTGCGTTACCCACATTGACATTGGACGGTCAGGTGGAATTTAAAGATCTCTTGCGACGACCGACATTATAGGTGTGGAGGGCTGCCATTGATGCAGTTAAAAATGGTGGTTTCTTTATTCCCGTATGTCCTCCCAACCGCTCAATGTGTGTGTCGGAGTCCACCACAACATTGAATGGAATTTTCTCCCCAACTCTACACATGACCTCAGCTGTGTCAATTATGGACATGTTTAGGTGTTGGAGGGGGAGTCAACGATACACCATTGTGTTGGAGGGTAAACATCCAGCTTATGTTAGCTATATTCCCCACACTGGTGTGCGCATTAGTGGACAGTATGGTATTACGCAGAGCGTAAATGATTACCCAATTTGTGGTTCTAATTTCCACACAGAAATGATTTTACCTGGTGTAAACCCGAGTGTGGTAATAGAAGCGCCATATGAGACTGAAAATACGTGGACTCTAGTCAACGACGAAGATTCCAACCGTAACTATACTTGGCGCGACAAAGGGGATTATAATGCCGGGCACATAGTTATTCAAGTGACAGAACCTACGGTATTAACAGTGTGGTGGAGTGCTGGTGATGACTTTGAGATAGCCAACTTCTATGGTATCCCCTCCACTAGGAACAATGGCTGGGCTTACCGGTACCCCGACGTGCATGCACGTGTGCAGATGGAGGGTATAGGTGCTACAGCAAAAAAAGTGGGTTTTCAGGTTAAAGAGACCGTTACCCAGGTAGCTGGTCTCTTGAACCCTGGAATAGTGGCTAAAGCAGCGATTGGGTCTATTCCATTTGTCGGGACACCTATGTTAATTGCCAGTGCTGTCACTGACGCTGGAAAAAGTGCTGACAAGATACACACTCGGGTGGAAACATCATTACTTGAAAGTTGATGAGCTAGTAGAATTAACAGGTATTTCCATTCGGGAAATTACAACGGTGCTTAAAAACACAGTAACTAACCTCAGTGCTTCTTTGGGTGGATTAATAACTGGGACGACACTAATATATGATTTTCTTCAAGACATCTTAATGGCTTGGATGGAAAAGTCATGGCGCATAGTGGGTGTGGCAATAGTCAAGGGAGTATGTAAATTGCTTGCGTTGGGAGGCCAATTTGATGCAGTAATAGAGTGGGGATACGCAATTGGCGAATATGTACAAAGAGTTGTTATGAGTGCTGTTCCCCAGCTCCAGGGCGAACCAACCACGGAAAGTACGTTGGTGGGTTTACTTTGCGGATTTGTTGGTACTTTGCTAGGAGTATCATTGGACACGCGACGTGTGAGATCATACCCCCTAGAGTTGTTAAATAGGATAACCACGTCTACGGGTGTAGCATACTTTGTTCAAGTATTACGTTTTATACAAGCTACTTTTACGGTAGTAAAGGACTTGGTAATGGAGGGTTTGGGATATGTAGCACCTGAAGCACGAGCTCTTCAAATGTTGAGTGCAAAAAATGAGAAGCTACAGGAATTTATTCGTGAGGCCCAGATAATTACGAGTGAGAGTAATGGGTCTCTCATGAACGCACCCCGCTACCGGAATCGCGTCTGGAAAACCGTACTACAGGCACACCAAATTCAACGTTTGATATTACAAGTACCCACAAATGCGGTCTCGTCCCAATTAGCACGCCTATGTGGGGAAGTCATTAAATTCGGGAATGATAAATTTATGGACCTTTCACCCGTGCGGTATGAGCCTTTTGTCATTGCTATTGAAGAGCCCGCAGGTGTGGGGAAAAGCCATGTAACTGAACATCTAGTGTTTGAATTACTGACAACAATTGAATTCGTGTAATGAACCGCACCGTATAAAGTCTCATACAATGAAGTTCACTCTCTAAACTAATCCGAAAACATAGTACATTTTCATTTATTAATTTTATAATTAGTCTTGTACTAGAATATCCTGTATAGCTAGCAATTTAGGTAGTGGACATCATGATCTATTATACACATAGGTACCTAACATGGTACTACTGTTAGATAGCACAACTACTGTATTTTTTTAATTGACTTTTTATATTTTATCGCAAGGTAAGTTGAACAGTTTACAATTTTAGAATGTTAGTTTTCGAAAAACTATTTTGTTACCACAACCTGGTTTGATAGATAAGAAAACTAAAACCAAATGCTATTAAAGCCTGGCTAGTAAAGTAATAAAATAAATTATTCCCAATGCTTATTATATAATGGTAAGTTTATGGTAAAAATAATATTATTAGGCAAATGTTCAATTGATATTATAAAGTACAGTCAACCATGATTGTATTTAATTGTAAATCGAACAGTCATACCATGCAGTACATACATAGTGATTGCAGGTCGATAACCAGTAAAGGTCAATACATTATTAGAGACGCTCACATCTAAGTTCATTTACATTTAGGATTAGACCACAAATAAAGGAGTGTTGCAAGCCCAAATAATATACCAACATTTATATTAGAGAGAATTTCAAACTTAATGAATCTTTATTTCAGCAAAGTCCGTTTAGCTAGTCAATTTATAAAATAACTTTGCATGGATGCTGATTTTTTATTTTATTTGGATACTGTTTAATTAAGCAATAATATGTAAGATATTTCAAACATTGCCCTGGTCATAAACTAAGCTCTATGGCATGACAAACTTTACAGAAAACGTACATAAATCACCTCAGTTAGCAGCCATCTTCTTGCTATGTCTAC
The DNA here is from genome assembly GCA_947458855.1 of Monopis laevigella. Lineage (NCBI taxonomy): Eukaryota > Metazoa > Arthropoda > Insecta > Lepidoptera > Tineidae > Monopis > Monopis laevigella. The sequence goes on along the minus strand of OX381594.1, from coordinate 11,946,557 downwards.
CATATAACAACATAATCATAGTGTCATTGCATAAACTTTAAATGCGTTTTACTTTCAAGGCACCAAGTAAGTACATGTACTATACAGTGGTTTTTCTGGCCTAAGTGTGAATCAGAAAGTGTAATTCTGAAAATCCGACAATTGTTTGCTATTTTCTTTAATGACACTGTAAAATAACTAAAAACTTGTAATAATTTATTAGTATTTGCAAGATATTGTTTTACTGTTATATAAATTTGACAATTGTCACATTTATATAACAGTAAAACAATATCTTGCAAATACTAATAAATTATTACAAGTTTTTAGTTATTTTACAGTTAAGTGTAGTAGTCAAGTGTAGTGTAAGTAAGAGAATCCTTAAATAATAAAATAAATGCAATAAATGCTAAAACATTTATAACATTTATTTTATTATTTAAGGATTCTCTTTATTTTTCTCTGTTCTGTAGCAACAAATATTTAGAATTTATATGTTATTTAGATTACATTTCTCATTTTGCATTGTTTAAGATGGTTACTTTATTAAAACAGAGGTTCGCCAAGTTTTGCCATAATTTCGATAAAGTTTAGGTACTTTTTGATGTAACTAATAAAATTATTTTTCTTATAGTAGAGAGTTTAATGAAATAGAAAAAAAAACGATCCATCCGATTAAATGAAAAAAAAATATATATTATATAAAAACAAGAAAAATAACTTAATATTATAAATAAAAAAATGTTATTAGGTTAGGTTAATATTTATAAGTTTATTATTATTATAGATCATTAGTGAATTAATATTTATTTTAAATATATTGATTGACATTTTGAGGTGGATTAGTTATCCCCTGAATGCTACCAAAAGTGAAAATATGAAGTTTTGTATGATCCAAACCCCGGTAAAGTATTTTTATACAAACAACCCTTTTTACATGTTACAATAGGGATGTTCAATTGTTGTCGTTAAGAATTAATGTTAGGCCAGATTCTAAACAGCGCGGAATATATATCACAGATAGCATTATATTCACCGGACAAGCTTACACGGTGTCATTCTGGAGGCACCAAAATTATTTCTATGTTTTTAATAGTCACGCAGTAGATGTCCACGGCAGGCCTACACCTAACGAATTCGGTCTAGCGTGTTTCTTTAAATGTAGTAGTCTGAGTACCCTGGCAAAATTATTATTCGCCCGGCACATCAGCGACGGGACTCAGTATTCCATTCATAAACTCACCGTGATCAATACTAATTTTTCTGTGTTCGGTAATCGCCGTAGGAATACAACCGCAGCTAAATCGGTCACCACTCATCATATTAATAAAGATCCCAAACTATCGCTTCTAAAACCTCTGGTTGTATTAAATCGCGTTGGCGATTTCAAATTAAAATTATTGAAACCAGTTGTTCGCCTAACTAACATGTTTTCGGAATTATCGATAGATGAAATTGAGGAACCGCAAATTAAAAGAGGTCGGCCCAATAAAGTCAAACGTGGCGTTAAACCATCAAAATCAAATGCACATCTGGATGCTGTTAAAAAGTACGCTCTTCAAAATCCTCACATTAATCTCAAAGCCTCGAAAAAAAAAATATGCGAAAGAATCCGGATATTAATCGAGACGCGGTTCATAAATATACACTCAACAAGCCTGAAACACATCGCCACGCTTAAAAATATATAAATTAAATTGTTGCATTGCCGTGTGGAAAGTGGACGATAAGAAACCTCACACAGTAGATATAATGCATAATTTATATGAAAGTTTTAAATTTCCGTTACTTTATCCCGAAGGTAACCCAGAAAAGTTGGACAAAATGGGAAATAAGCTGACTCAGGTTAAATATGTTAGGTGTTTATTATTGTCAAATATTCGCCGATTTTCGAAAATAGGTAGGCTCTCGGAAGAGTGGCTGTTCGAATTGTATTGCAGAATTTCTGAAGAACGCTTGCGTTATATGAATAGTTTACAAAATCAAAGCATCGCCAGAGCATTTAGAACTGCACCGATCGAAGAAGTGCAAAATAGTGTCGCCATCGCTAACGATGAGACGATACAAGGTTCACAGGCGGTCCCCGATATATAAAAGTAAAGTATATGGACTGCTTCACAACGAACAATAGTCAAGTATCTGTTCAAATATATGACAAAGGGTCCGGACGAATCGCGCTTCGTAGTACCCGACAGTGATAAAGACAACGAAATTAAACAGTAAACAGTGGAGTACTATGGAATTTGACGTTACCGCTCGGGAACCGACGGTGAAACAGTTACCGGTCCACTTAGACAACCAGCAGTGAGTTTATTTACTAAGCTATATTTTTATACGCACAGCCGAGTTTCTGAGATTTCTCCCGCAAAGTTAATATAGGTATTCTCTACGCCGCGCCGGTAACAACGTTCAGTGCGTAGCCATGTGGGCATGCGCGGCCGCGTATTCGGTATATAGGGAAAGAAATATCTTCACGATGGAAGTTATCGACACAATCTTACAGAGTGGAGATTCTCTGTACTCTGCCTTAAAGCCCTTCCTTCCGGGGAATCAAATTTATTTGAACCCCGAGGAACTGCCAACGGAGATACGCGTCGGGGATTGTTTGGCTGTAGTTGAACCTTTGAGCGACAACTGGATCAATAACGGTCTATTTCCAACCTGCGTCGCGGTAAGGGATGTTCAATTGTTGTCGTTAAGAATTAATGTTAGGCCAGATTACGGATACACCGTGTCATTCTGGAGGCACCTAAATTATTTCTATATTTTTAATAGTCACGCAGTAGATGTCCACGCCAGGCCTACACCTAACGAATTCGGTCGAGCGTGTTTCTTTAAATGTAGTAGTCTGTAATCTGAGTACTCTGGCAAAATTATTACTCGCCCGGCACATCAACGACGGGACTCAGTATTCCATTCATAAACTCACCGTGATCAATACTAATTTTTCTGTGTTCGGTAATCGCCGTAGGAATACAACCGCAGCTAAATCGGTCACCACTCATCATATTAATAAACATCCCAAACTATCGCTTCTAAAACCTGTGATTGTATTAACCTCCTAAGGCCCACTAGCATATTTTTAATATCAAATAACCATCACGCTTAGACCCAACATATTAACACGCGTAGTTGTTTAGTTAACTAAACACCCAACATACTTTTTTTGCGATTATAACATTACGTCTTCCCAGACATTTTAAACTTCCCGCTAAAGTAATTTTGAGTAGTTTTTTTTTTTTGAACGCATCTTTATCTTTGGATAAATGAATGCACAGTGCCCGAAAAAAAAAACTGTCAAAATATTGTGGTCAAATGCGGCATCATGGCAGGCACACGCAGAAGAGGTAAGAAAATCGAACTTTATAATTATAATAATCTGTTCTTTTTATTTTAAAACTTATTAGCTAGTAAATATTTTAATATATATACTTAAGTTTTTTGTTTTTATTTTACTTATAACACGTTTATTATTTTTTTTTTTTTTTGGTCGATACTTTTTATGTGAATTAAATCGCATAAAAAGGTTATTGGGCTTTAAAACAATCTTTAAAAAATATATTACATACGGTTATTATCTTTGTTTTTATGTTTGATTTCAGCTCTTACACATCAAGATATTGAAGACGAATTAAACACCTCTGATATAGAGTTGGATCCTTTCGCCAACGATGGCGACAGCTGTCAAGACAGCGATTTTGATCCACAAAATACGGGACATTTAACGGAATCTACCTTTGAAAGTTCAAGCGACGAAGATAAAAACTATATTTTACCGCAAAAAAAGAAGCAGAGGTGGACGAGGAGTTCTATCTAGAGGTAGGGGTCGTGGTCGTGGTCGAGGTCGAATTCTGACTAATAATTCAAATTGTATTTGGCAGGAAAAACAATTCATTCCATCTGTTATTCCTTATACCCAGCCATCTTATTTGACACCAAACACTTCATCATACACCAAATTTGATTACTTCAAACAATATATTGACAATGATATGTTAATGTTAATATTGATGGCTGTCTATCCGAAGGGGCCATTGTAAAGATGGGTGTTCCGCAAGGCTCAATTTTAGGACCATTCCTCTTCCTAGTATACATCAATGACCTTCCACATATGGTTCAGGAGATGGCGCAGATAGTGCTATTTGCTGATGATACATCTCTACTGTTTAAAGGTAGTAGAAAAGATAATATATTATCATCAGCAAATGACACTCTGGAAATGGTTTCGAAGTCGTTCACCGCGAATATTTTAGTTTTAAATGCTAAGAAAACTAAGTGTCTAATATTTACGCTCCCCAACGTAACTGGTATTAATTCCACAGTGAAGTTAGGTGGTACTGATCTGGAATTTGTTGACTCCACTGTATTTTTAGGGATCACAGTCGATTCCAAACTACAGTGGAAAGCTCACATAAATACTCTATCCAATAGATTGAGCTCTGCTGCATATGCAGTCAGAAAAATCAGACAATTAACTGATGTTGCAACAGCCAGATTGGTGTACTTCGCCTATTTTCACAGTATAATGACGTATGGTCTTATAATGTGGGGATCCGCGGCAGATTTTAATACTATATTTATTTTACAAAAGAGGGCTATTCGGGCAATATATGGCATGAAAGCTCGTGATTCTCTCCGGGAAACATTTCCTATGATTGATGTATTGACACTACCATCTCAATATATTTATGAGAATTTATTGTACGTCAAGAAAAACTTAAGTATGTTTAGTAAAAATGGCGACAGGCATAGTTTAAACTTAAGAAATATAGATAAATTGATATTCCAAAGTTTAGACTGCAAAAAACAAATAAATGTTTTGTCATTAACAGTATAAGGTTATTTAATAAATTACCTAAAAGTATTATAGATTTAAGTGAAATAAAGTTTAAAAATTGTATAAAACAAACATTAATCCTTAGGGCTTACTATAGAGTTAATGACTATATTAATTATAAAGATATCTGTCTGTCGTTCTGATCTGCAATTGAGGTCTCACAACTAGTATTGCCTTTTCAAATGAGTACCCTAGTAGGTATGGTAACTTATTATTACTTAATTTATTTTTTATTATATTTAAATTTTATCTTTGGATAAGGTATATCTTATGATTACTTATTTATATTATACGGGTACTCTGTTATTATATATTATTATTTAGTAAAGTGCCTGTACTCTTTAGTATTTGCAGTTCTGTACATTGGTACAACAACCAATTGCTAAACTGTTAAATAATCTGCCATAGTTTTGCGCATGCTTTTAGTAGGGTTAGAGCATTTTATGTATGCTGCGATATGCATATCAATGGCTAATGGCAATGGCAACAACTACAAACTCAATGGCTATATTCCTGTTAGTATGTGTGAGGCACCAGAGTTTTTTACTTGCTGGTACCTTTTTCTCCGGGGTGTCTCCGGAGGGATCGACTTTACAACTAGTGTTTACGCCCTTAAAGATACCGATCCATATAACTATGTTAATGCGATTGATGGTCATTTAAAAATATCTACAGCCAATATAATGATAATATAAGAACTAATATTTAAGGCGTGGATACAGTTGTTAAGGTCGGTCGCCTCGGTGGCACCCTTGTATGGCAGATGATAATCGGAAGGTCAATGGAATCAGCTAACCACCTAGTCTTACACTAGTTGGTTATGTAGCGTGCGTTCGGTTGGTTGGTTTTTTTAATACTTTTATTTATGACACATTTTATTAATTAATCTATAATAATTAATATATATAGCAGCCTAACCAAACGCACTCTAGACCTTATTGTTAAAACTTTTTTTTTTGACTATTCATAAATATCTGTAAAGATTTACATGAAATGAATAATATTTGATGTGATTTGATGATATTATTGAGGTTATTGTGGAAACAACAAACCAAATGTATTTCATAAAAACTGGACAAAATTTAAATCTTTCTGATTTTGAAATAAATATATATATTGGAATTATTTTGATAATGAGCACAATTAATTACCCATCTTTGAGAATGTACTGGGCACATCAATATAGAGTGAAAATAATTTCGACAATATGGCACGAAATCGTTTTTTTCTATTACAAAGTAATTTGAAAGTGGTGTTCGATCCAGCTATTTCAAATAATGATCGGGCAAATGATAAATTATGGAAAATGAGACCACTTATTAATAAGGTTGTTAGTGCTTGTAGAATGCAAATGAAAAACAAATGTTTATGTATTGATGAAATGATGATTCCATTTTCTGGAAGATGTGGCATTAAACAATACTGCCCGAATAAACCAAATCCTGTGGGACTAAAAGCATTTGTATTAGCTAACCCAAACGGTATCGTGTGCGACTTTTATATTTACGAAGGGTCTACAACTAACCCGGAATTTCAGAATACAGAGTTTGGTTTAGGCGAGAAGGCTGTGCTAAAACTGTCTGCTGATTTAGTTCCAGGACATATTTTATACTTTGACCGATACTTCACGACTGAGAAGTTAGCAAATAAGTTGCTAAGTAAAGGTATTATGTGCGCGGGGACTATTGCTAAAAATAGATATCCACGTGAAGCAAAGCAAGTGATGAAAACGGGCTTTAAAGATCGTGGGAGTTCCCAAGTGATTGTTAATGAACAAGACAACATATCAATTACCACTTGGCTTGACAACAAAATAGTAGTACTTATGTCTAGTGTTCATGCTAATTCTGTTGAATTAGTTTATTATTATTGTCGATTGTTATCGACCAATGTCAAAGATGGTGCAAAAAAGAGAGACGATATATATCAGTGGACCGTCCAGAAGTCGTTATGGAGTATAACCGCAACATGGGAGGTGTAGACCTAGCTGATAGGATGTTAGCAGTGTGTCCTTTTAGATACCGAACTAAAAAATGGTAGCAAGGATTTTTTGCGCATATGATAGATCTTTCGGTTTCCAATGGATGGCTTCAGTATAGGTTGGACCAACTTGCAATAAATGTGCCGCTGAAGAAAATACAGCAACTTCGGGCATTTAAAAAGGAGCTAGGAGAATGTCTTATCGAAGCATCTATATCAACAGATACAGCACCAAATACTGAAAGTGATTCTGACGGAGCCTACAGAAGCTGCCCTAAAATAAGAGGAAGGCGTTACGCAATCCCACTGCCTAGCGCCTTCAGACGAACCCAGGGCTCAACCCATATGCCCTCAGTAAGCCTAAATCAAAATGTATGTCGCTATCGCGGTTGCACTAAACAAACTAAAATAATATGCACGCACTTTGTAACGTTGTTTACGACTATAGCCTCTACCTTAAATTTAAATACTTTAATTAATACACATTTTAAATAAATAAAATAATTATGTAAATAACATAGGGAATTGTTTATCGAAGCTTCAAGTGACATTTGATGTTTTTTTCTGATGTTTGGCTTTTGTATTATCTGTGGTAACCCTGATAACAAAACTTAATAAATAAATCAGGCATTTTACCTTATATATCCTTTTTAAAGACACTTTCATACAATAAATTAATTTTGGAAAGCAATTTAATCGAGTTGATTGATTTTTTTTAACTCGATTGGCTGGATAACCAATCGAGGCACACTAAAACATCCCTCTCAGGATGACAGCTCGCCTCATAGATATCATCAGATAGTTTTATGAAGCTGATTTTTTTGTACCAAAGCCTTGCAGTAAAGCAAAATAGAAAACAACACTGCCAACATTAATGATTGATTATATTGAGATTTAATTGATTTTTGTGCTTTTGCTAGTATTCTGTTAAAACATTAAAAAAGATAACTATTTGAATCTACCGACAGGTTTATTTAAATTTGGGAGAAAACTTTACTTATAAATAAAATTAAAACAAAATTAAATCCGTTCGAATCTAATAATTATATTCAGTTTTCGCCCATTATTATCTGCCAGGAATATCAGGTATAGTTTTGTGGTCAAATTGTATTTAATATTATTAAATAGATTTCTATAAGTTTTGTTAATTTCCATCAGCAGCGTGGATGAATTTGGGCTGAGATAGCCGTTGAATCGTGCTATTAGCTCTCGTCGCTTTTTGTGCAACCGAGGACCTGATAATTCTGCAAGGGGAGCAGGTTTTCTCGATACAAAAATTAAGGTATGACGCTTCAGATATTTATCACGATTTGATTCGACTTCTACATCATTGTTTTATTATTAACCTCTAGAGTTTCGAATACTCTACGGGCTGCTAGTGCCGAGGACGTAGTCTGCGCGAGGATATTGTTCTGGGAGTGACCGCCTGATGGTAAATTACACGGTCACAATGCGTGATTTCGAACTGGAATCAGTGTCCCGTCTCCGCCTAGTCTGTTGAAGAAAGTCTAGCCCTAGAGATTATTCTTTTCGGTCCCTCTGACCAATATTTCAATTTAGTTAATTGGTCTGTTGATCTTCTTTTAATCTATTTGCTACACTATTCATATTTAGATTCCATAACTTGGTGATATAGTGTGCAATTATTTCATTTACACGTAGGTTTCTTAATTTAAACCCTATCAAGAGGAGCATGTATGCCACAGCATTTAATCTTTTGCATTGAATTACTTGGGAGGGATTCTTGGCCATGTGAGGGTGTTGCCGGTTAATAACTAGCCAACCTAACGCATTACAGTGTGTGGAGTTGTGGAGGCTGTGAAGTTGGTGGAGGCCGTGGAGTTGGTGAGGGCTGTGTGTGGAGCCTTGGTTAGCGGCCGCCGCCCCAATCGTCTGCTCAGCTCGGCGCAGTCCTGACCTGCCGAGACCCGACCTCCCATACAAAGTAATATCTACACCTTTTAGTTTCTAGTATTTATGTTGCGGACCGACGGTCTAGAAATATCATATATTATACAAGAATTTGGGAGTGAATATGCCCCGCTGCGTGCGAAACCAAACTTAAATAATTAAATAATTATCTTTTTTTGATGTAATACTAGTTGCCAACCCAGACCATCCCAGGGACCCAAATTTAGAACTTAAATGTCAAGTTTAGGTATGGTATAATTGTATTCCAATACCTTGATGTTATAGTTAATACCCAAATCAATTATATTAAACAATTTAATTAGCAACATTTGTTAAAACTGTTATTCTGATAACATCTTACTGGGGTTTTGAATGTTGTGAAGGAGATTATAGTATTTAGTAAAACCAAATTACTGTTATTAATAAAACTTGTAAATAAAATTATAGTGTTGTTTCATTCCACCACACCCCCCAGAGTAGACGGTTACAAGTGTTCCCCATGTTTTTTATAATCCGAGGTAGCATCCCCAAACCAATCAAACCGAACGTGTAAATCGTGAATTAGTTAGGGCCATATCATCTTATGTGCGTTCTGATCATCGTAATTGGGATAAGAACATTAATAAGCAATGTGCACTTAACACGTCCGTTCATGAAAGTACCAAACACACTGCTTTTTATTTAAATCATGGCCGAGAAATTGTTCTTGATGGATCTTTGTATAATGCCTCTGAACCCTTAATGGAGTCAGAGATTAGTCGAGATCCTACATGTTCTTTCTCTGATCATTTGAAAGGTTTAAAAAATATTTTTCTGAATGTGAAAAATCATTTATTAAAATCACATGATAGAAATGTTAAGTATTATAATTTACGTAAGCGTCCTGAACAATTTGAGGAAGGACAAATCATTTATAAAAAATGTTTTCCTTTGTCGAAAGCTGACAAATATTTTTCCTCTAAGTTGTCTCCTAAGTTCGAAAAATGTATAGTTTCTACCGACCCTAATATAAAAATATCAGATAATAACAAAGAGAAAATTGTACACAAAAACAAAACTAAAAGATTTATTTCTTGAAAATTAATTATGTTTATATAATATTAATATCGATATGTTCATATTTAGACAAAACATTATAAATATCGTTTGTTTTTCCATAAAATATGTGACTCATACCTAAGTCACATAAATTCCAATGCTGAATTCTTGGAATACAAGACCTCCCAGGTATAATTATTGATAAGGTGCCTATTTACATTTGTATGTCGACATTTGTAACGAAAGTAATTTATATTTTCCTATCCTTTTAATATTAAGCATTTGCATTATATAGTTTATAATCTTACTTTTAGTGTAATCATTTATTTTATTTCTTTTAACAAAGATATTTTCTTTTGAATTATATATAAAAAAAAACCCCGGTGGTATAGTGATGTAAGCATGCACGCAATAGATTTAAGATATATGGAGTAATAAACGTATCGTTGACTCGTAAGGACGTGTTTCAATTGCTCGCTCCGACACACGCCCCAACACCTCACTGGCTACGCCCATAAGCTAGGGGGGTATTTTGAGGGTTTAACTCCCCCTCGAAATGTATGAAATAAGATAAGCCGACGAGTATAAATGAATAGTTTTTTTTTCATATTTCATGCGCTTTTTGTTAAATTATTTTCTTGAACCCCAATACTAAAACCTGGCTACACTCGTGACCTCATATATGGCTTCTATCTCTCATTTTAATTGCAGATGAAAGTTGGAATCAGCCTGGGCCAAGCTCACAGGGATGGAGTCCTCCAGATGGTATTACGTCCATGTAGCTGGATGTATACAGCGAGACCGTCCCTGTGAGACTGCCGCCCGCGCCGCATTCTCGTATGGCCACCAATACCTCCTTCTTACGCGCCTTCTACGGTCCTCCACACCTCCGCGCCTTCGATGGTCCTGCATATCCCCGCGCCTTCCACGCTCACGCACACTGGCGCCACCAACACACCGCTCCGCTTGCCTTCTACCACCAACACACCACCCCGCTTGCCCTCTACCACCAACACACTGCCCCGCTTGCCTTCTACCGCCAACATACACCGCCCCGCTTGCTTGTAAACGTTTTAAATAAATATTTCTGTGTATAGATACTCTCTACGGCGCAGTAATATGATGTTAAAATTGGAGTTGGAGCCTCGCCTGGCTGCCAACGGATACGTACTCTCGCCTGGGTCCGTATCGGAGTCGTCATCGAAGTTACCTCGCCTGGTGACTTCAAAACAACAAGTTTCTTCAGAGTTAGATCGTAGACCGAGGTTGTGTTCGCACCTCAACTTCTCGTACTACCCTGATGCAGATATACTTGATTGTAAGAAGTACTGCGTGATTAGTGATAGAATCTTTACAGCTGATGGCTACTGTTACCTGGAGTACTTTGTAAAGAACCACTTTACGATCGATTCGATCCAAAGTATTTACACCCACATGGGTCGTTGTCCATCGGTAAAGAAAGTTTTGACCATCTTGAAGAAAGTGTTGCCAGGAGATACCTTAGTCCCAGTGCCGAACGTATCTGGAGACAAATTGCTCCATGTCACGGATAGATCAGAATGTGCAAAATTAGAAGATCTTTATGAAATTTATCGTTTTATTGACTATAAAATTGGACTTGACAATAGCGTCCCTTTTTCGGCCATCCCGGGCGTGATTAGAAGAGCTGGTTTGGATTATGACAGTGAAGTGGCGAAGGTTATTTCAAAAGACCTTGGTAACGTTGATAGTGCGCTCGCGGGTTATGTTCGTGAGTGTGTTATCAATGATGTGAAAAGGCTCGTTGACCCGTCAACAAAGACTGATAAGATCTGTATTAGATTTAAGTTAACATCTGACGAGGAGGCGTCTTTAGTTGAGACTTTCCCGGAATTGACTTGTGACTTCAAACACACGGAGTATCACTCGCATGCATACGTTGCAGCGTCCCGGCAAATCGAAGAGCAAATCAACATAATGGCCCTTCAGATTGACTGCAGAAAATCCACAGGTGCCGGAGGGGTTCGACGTTTTGGTGAAGGACTCGGGTGGTGATCCGTTCAAACAGATACTAAGAGGAAGAAAGAACTTTCATTGTTGTGTACCTATCTTGGGACCAGCAGATCAGTTGAGAGAAGCCCACCGAGTGAATGCGATCGCAACGATGACCAAACTGAACACGCGGGTTCCTTCATATTTGACCCGCACATGCTGGTTGAGGACGAGGGCACCATCACCCCTTTAGGCGCACATTACTCGATCACGAAAGAGGGAAATAAGAAGTATATCTCGATGGGCTTCGTGGCTGACCCGTCATGGAACTACCGACACCGTCTTGCAACTTATTTGTCGCTAATGTATAACCCCGTGATCAGAGATTCAAACGGACAGAGTTACTTCGTCACCATTACTTCGATGCGTAACTCAATAGTTTTCTTTAAGATAATAAAGTGTCCTTCGAGGTCCGTAATACCGGGGACGATCCACTATAACTTGTGGTTCAACAAATTCGATTACTATGTGGTGCAATCGTACACGTGGGAGGCGAGGGGTTTTGACACAAATTCAAACCACATGAGACTGATCTGATTCTTGGCGCCAAGAAAGTTGGTGAATAAAGCAACAAATTATGCGCTCGGTTTAAGTCACAATCAATTCTCGGTGAACTCAATCTTCACGGCGCTGAAGACTTTTTCGACTCGTGTTGTCGGAACCAAGGCGGTGTGTGAAGCTTCGTATAATTTGTTGCCAACACGATTACATCAGCTGGCTTGTGCCATCTATATAAAGTGTTTCGTTGAACGTTTTTCGGTCCCCAAAGTCACCACAGAAATCACGAATGAAATCATGCAAATGCGAGACGCAAAAGCGCTGAACTTCTCGAATATGTTGTCGCGATTGTGGAGAAGGGTGACACGATCGGATCAGTCTTTACCTGGGATTGAGACAATGGTCAAGAACCCAAACGGTTTGACTAACCCCGGAGGAATTCCTTGTGAGGGAGTCGCACCCCTGAACAGGGGGACACACTGGTACCACCGGTTCTTGGGTCGTTTGATCGATTGGTCGATGCACCCACAAATGTACAGTGTCGAAATTCAAGATGCAGTAACTTACCTGTCATTCGACGTGGTGATCACAGGAGATTACAAAGATTTGGAAAGGCAGGTTTCGAATTACTTACCATGCTTTAAGATTGAAGAAATCGATGATCCTTTCGGCCCGTCAGTTCTATCAGACGAAGCTTGCGGAATTGTTGAAGTGGGTGAAGAAGACGCTGGGAGAGTGGCGGAGGAGGAGAAGTTTATAGCAACCATTTCGATTAAGGACTCCCTGTTTTCAGAGGAAAACCCTGATGACGTCGTCGAATTGAGCGACTTGGATATTGGTGAATCGGTCACGGACGGGAACTGCCTTTTCGATAGTGTGCGTCAGGTACTTTCTCTTCCAACCGAGGTGAGGGGACTGAAGGAAACATTACTTGATAGTCCTGCTCTGTCGTCACTGCCACCAACATTATTAATCGATTGCATCAGGGTTCTAAGGACAGATTTCTCCTGGGGTGGTGAAGTCGAATTTTACTTGGCCGCGAATTATTACCGAGTCGGTATTGTCGTGTACTCGTCGGTCTTGGGAGACCGTCCAAGAACGTACGGAGAACATCGCGAATCGCTAGTGTACTTACACCACAGTGACAACCATTTCAGACCAATGTTTAGAAGACCGAAGATCGAGCGTCGTAAGATTGTCGCCTGGGTTTCGGAAAGTGAAGACACCATCATTAACGAGTCGGAGGAGCCCGCTGTGTTGGTCGTCGACAATCCGATCGAAGTAAAACCGGATAGTTCAGCGGTGCTGGTGGGGTGTAACGACCCGACCGTCGAGCAAGTGGTTGAGTGGAAGTGGTCGGGACCGACTTCACTAGAGCGTTTCGTTAAGAAATGTAAAGGAGCCCTCGGATTCGATTCTTGCGATAGTAGTGTCAACTTGCAAGAGGCGGAGGTTACCGCGAAGGTGTGCGAACCAGAGATGACAGCGACCCAACTCCAAGACCTGTCGCATACGATTCACTTCTTCCACGAGGAAATTGAAAAGGTTAACTGTCTCTGTATAAGTTTCGGAGTAAAGGGTTGCGAACGTTGTTGCTGCACTTCAAAACAGTACCCAAGTTTCAGAGAGAAGTTCCAGAAACTAAGTTCAGACTACGCGAGATCAATTTCACAAGCTTTGACTAAGATTGGTGTTTCGCGGGAAACTTACCGGAATGTCCGTAACGGGGTCAGAGCGGTGCTGCTGAGAACTGAGGACCTTCTGATAATTTGTGGAGAAAGATTGGTTGAACTCGGTTTGTTACAGAAACTGGACGTCTTTTCTAGGTACGTGGCAGCGATGGTTGACAACACGATCGTTTGTAACAGGAACCGAAATAAGATGCGGGTCTGGACGAGCCGGGAACTGCCAAAAAGAGACCACGATGTATTACTAAGTATAGTGGAAGCAATTGGGTTACGAACGAAAACAATTACCGCAGCGCAGATTGTCGACAAAGGGATGAAAGGATCTTTCCCGTTGATGGAGAAATGCTCAAAAGAAAGAACTGTACGAAAGAGGACTGTCGCGGTGCCGTCGAAGGCGACGTGTACGGCTAAGTTGGAAGCGGGAGCGGAACAATGCCTCAACGACAAGGTTGTGACGGTACCCCTCGACACTGATGAAGTGACGATTTACGAGACACCAAAAGAGGAAGTTTAGAAGCATCCGTCGCTGGTTCTGTGACCGACCTTGTAGGAGAGAAGGCGTATAGACCAGTGTCGCCGAACTGTGTCGGTTTCTATGAAAGTTTCACTGACCGTTGCCGATTTCTGTGTCGCTTGGAGGGTGATCATAGGAAGTTCGTGGTTGTTCCGGAACACCCACACGAGGTGGCTATTGTACCGTACGGAGGACGAGAGGCCGGACAATTTGACCTGCGACTCGACTTCTGTTTGGAGGCGGGGGTTGTTCGTGATAAGCTACCGGTGATACTGGAAGCGCTCGACAAGATCCCGCGTGAGTGCGTGGTCGACTTCACTAGATACACTCGTCCGGACTTAGTGAACGGACATTGTGAGTTAATCAGGCAAATAATCCCGTCAGGTTTCACTTCTGTAGTTTATGCAGTCGTGCCGAACGGTAAAACGAAAGTCGAACCGTTGGGAAAGTACGACGAGAAAGAGATGCCCGAGTGCAACGGATTTTGGAAAAGCATCGTTCAACCGCGGTACCCGATGCCAAGGCATTCGCCCGAGTTCCTACCGGAATCGACGGGGCGATGTAGTGCGATAAATGCCGCGAAAGAGATTCGGGCGTTGTGGTCAACCACCATCGACACCGCCGTCTCGACGTACTCAACTGTGTACAAGATGTTAACCGTTCCATTGAGCACGGATACGATTCGGTTGATGCGGTCGCACCGCGAGTGTTTTTCCGTCTACGATCGGCGTGATTCGGTGTGGTTGTTCAAGGCCGAAAGGCAACAGAAATACACCTACGCTTTCGACGGTGCAGGGATGGTCGATCTCAGCGAGAAGATGTCCGCTCGTTACAACCAGACCGAGACCGGAAGACTACTTCTTTGTGGTCGTTTCACTATTTTAATGCAAGAACCGAAATTACTCGAAGCAACAAAAGACGCCCTCGAGAAGGAGAGGGAATTTACTATCCCTAAGGTTGACATGGTCGTGGGAGTACCGGGTTGCGGTAAGACGTCGTTCATCTTGAAAGAACACAAGCAAGGTGACTTGGTTTTGACGTCAAGTTCCGAGGGTGCAGCGGACATTCGAGAGAGAGTATTGGCTAACCGTGGAGTGAAGGACGGAAATCCTGACAGTCTGAGGGATACGTACAGGACGATCGACTCTTACTTACTACACAGTCGCTTGAAGCATGACGTCGTTTGGGTTGATGAAGCGTTGATGAAACACCCGGGTGAATTGTTTTTGGTGTGTATGTACTCGGGGTGTCGGGAAATGCATCTACTCGGAGATCCAAATCAGATTGGATACATAAATAGGTTAGGCACGGTTAGTGTAAGGTATGGAGATTTCAAATCGTTCTTTAAGCCGACCAGATACCTAAGTGTCTCTTACAGGTGTCCGCAAGACGTTATGGCTCATCTGTATAACCTATATGAGGGTGGGACAGCATCGGCTTCACCATACAAAAATACGATGGTGTCGCGTCGGTACGTGAGTGCCGAGGCGTTGCCGAAAGTACTAGAAGATTACAAGTACTTAGTGTTTAAACAATCCGAGAAGGAGTTGTTGTTGCGAGCCGGTCTTAACGTTTCGACAATCCACGAGTTTCAAGGAAAACAAGCTAAACATGTGGTTGTCGTGCGAATTTCAACTAAAGTAAAGGAGGAGATTTATAACTCCGACGCGCACATTGTCGTGGCGATGAGTCGACACACGGTATCGCTGTCTTATTACACTCCCGTGACAGATAAGTTCAAGACTAAAATCGATCGGAGATTTTCCGAGAGACACCTCGAGCAGGTTCGTGTCCAATTGAAGGGAGGAGCTTTCAACCAGGAGCTAGTGGCTAAAGGACCAGTGTTGGCGTTGAACTTCAGGCCAGTTGTTGGAGAGGACTGCGAACATGTCGAGACTCTCATGGGGAAGATAGCTAGAAGACAGGAGGTCACTTTTGACGCGATTCATGCGGAACGTCTCGTTTCAAATGACATCGAGTCTGTCATGATTAGAAACTATTGCGACGGTGATTTGTCTACTCTGATTTACTACCACGACTTGCTTCTACCGGGAAACTCTTACCATGAACATTATTTGGATAGTGTTAACTTACTTAATAACGAGCTTGATATCGAGCTCGAGGGGATACATGTGACGGAATCGAAGCGTCCACCGAAAGTTAGCGCGTTCGATAAGTTGAGACCGATGCTGCCAACCAAGATGCCTTGCTCGCGTCGCTCTTCTCAAATTGAGTCGATCATGGCGCTGCGCTCAACAAAAGAAACATGGCGGTGCCTGAACTGGATGGAATGGTTGATTACTTCTCACTGGGGGAGAGGTTGACGACGCAGTACTTTGAAGCTTACGTAGACCCAAGCAAGAAGTGGTTGTTAACGGAATTTAAGAATTGTCCGATCGCTCCAAATCCGGAGGATGTCGAGAACTGGTTAAAGATTCAACCTGGACACGTGAGAACAGCGATCGACGGTCCAGAAACCGAATTTGGTGAATGGGGTTGGGACCGCTACAAGTTTATGATAAAGTCAGTGGTTAAACCCACTCTGGACTGTACCGCTCCCTTCACAAACAATGCTTTACAAACGATTGCTTGTCAAGAAAAGTACCAAAATGCGGTGTTCTGCCCGATTTTCCGGGAGATGGACCGCAGAATGGAGATGGTTTATTCCGAAAGATTTAAAGTGTTCGCTCGAACAAACAACGAAGTGTTTGCGGACTCGATGTTGGCGACGTTGCCGCCGTGGAAGTTCGAGGAGTTCTTACGTCAGGGCGCGTCAATGTTGGAAATTGACATCTCGAAGTACGACAAGAGTCAGGGTTTGGCTGCATTGGTTTTCGATTGCCTGGTGATGGAGAGACTAGGTGTCGAAAAGTATTACGTCGACTTATGGTTTAAGGCTCATGCGAGAACTCGGTTGACGGATATAGAGAACGGGGTCCGATATTTTGTGGATTACCAGAGAAAATCAGGAGATGCGTCAACGTTTACGCAAAACACACGTTTTCTCATGGCGGTTGTCGCGACAATGTTTGACCTTGACAACGTGGTATTCGGGATGTTTGCCGGAGATGACAGTTGGCTGTTAACAAGGACAGAGTTCGGTGACATGAATGCCTGGTGCGCAACATTATTGAACCTAGAGTCGAAATTCTTCAAGTACACGCGTTCAGTGTACTTTTGTTCGAAGTACTTTGTTCACGACGGTACACATTGGTACATAGTACCGGACCCAGTGAAATTGCTGGTCAAGTTGGGTCGTAGTGACCTATGTAATTACACGCATGTCGAAGAGTATAGGCTGTCTCTGATCGACTTGACCAGTGTTTACGATCATTTAAATATAATCAGAATGTTAGATATCGCTCTGGCTGAGCGGTACGCCGTATCTTTTGGAACAGATATGCTAATCGGAGCACTAAGAAAAATAATTCTTTGCCCTGATAGGTTCTCGAAATTGTATTACAGTTTACCATCGGATCGAGTTTGTCTCGACCCGACGGTTTCGAAATTGAAGACTACACGCTAGGTTGGAAATTGAGTCTTATGTGGAGGTGACAGGGCGTATGGAAAGAATATATTCACAACTTATTACGTTAGATATCTATACGAAGGAGGACCGGGAAGAGATTTCCGTTATCCTCGAAACTGCTGCCGACTTGCGCTTGTTTGATTTCATTGACGTCATCCTTGTGCTTGGGTTTGTGTCAAACGCCAATAACATCCCGGTTGAGAGAAGATCCGATCACGTTGAGCGCTACCGGGAAGCGCTCCTGCACATGTTTCGAGATCGTTGACATCACGGCAGAACAACAGCCTTTGACGCCCAGTAAGGGTAGAGAGACGAGAGCGCAGCGTAAGCGACGATTTACGAGACACCAAAAGAGGAAAGTTTAGAAGCATCCGTCGCTGGTTCTGTGACCGACCTTGTAGGAGAGAAGGCGTATAGACCAGTGTCGCCGAACTGTGTCGGTTTTTATGAAAGTTTCACTGACCGTTGCCGACTTCTGTGTCGCTTGGAGGGTGATCATAGGAAGTTTGTGGTTGTTCCGGAACACCCACACGAGGTGGCTATTGTACCGTACGGAGGACGAGAGGCCGGACAATTTGACTTGCGACTCGACTTCTGTTTGGAGGCGGGGGTTGTTCGCGATAAGCTACCGGTGATACTGGAAGCGCTCGACAAGATCCCGCGTGAGTGCGTGGTCGACTTCACTAGATACACTCGTCCGGACTTAGTGAACGAACATTGTGAGTTAATCAGGCAAATAATCCCGTCAGGTTTCACTTCTGTAGTTTATGCAGTCGTGCCGAACGGTAAAACGAAAGTCGAACCGTTGGGAAAGTACGACGAGAAAGAGATGCCCGAGTGCAACGGATTTTGGAAAAGCATCGTTCAACCGCGGTACCCGATGCCAAGGCATTCGCCCGAGTTCCTACCGGAATCGACGGGGCGATGTAGTGCGATAAATGCCGCGAAAGAGATTCGGGCGTTGTGGTCAACCACCATCGACACCGCCGTCTCGACGTACTCAACTGTGTACAAGATGTTAACCGTTCCATTGAGCACGGATACGATTCGGTTGATGCGGTCGCACCGCGAGTGTTTTTCCGTCTACGATCGGCGTGATTCGGTGTGGTTGTTCAAGGCCGAAAGGCAACAGAAATACACCTACGCTTTCGACGGTGCAATGATGGTCGATCTCAGCGAGAAGATGTCCGGTCGTTACAACCAGACCGAGACCGGAAGACTACTTCTTTGTGGTCGTTTCACTATTTTAATGCAAGAACCGAAATTACTCGAAGCAACAAAAGACGCCCTCGAGAAGGAGAGGGAATTTACTATCCCTAAGGTTGACATGGTCGTGGGAGTACCGGGTTGCGGTAAGACGTCGTTCATCTTGAAAGAACACAAGCAAGGTGACTTGGTTTTGACGTCAAGTTCCGAGGGTGCAGCGGACATTCGAGAGAGAGTATTGGCTAACCGTGGAGTGAAGGACGGAAATCCTGACAGTCTGAGGGATACGTACAGGACGATCGACTCTTACTTACTACACAGTCGCTCGAAGCATGACGTCGTTTGGGTTGATGAAGCGTTGATGAAACACCCGGGTGAATTGTTTTTGGTGTGTATGTACTCGGGGTGTCGGGAAATGCATCTACTCGGAGATCCAAATCAGATTGGATACATAAATAGGTTAGGCACGGTTAGTGTAAGGTATGGAGATTTCAAATCGTTCTTTAAGCCGACCAGATACCTAAGTGTCTCTTACAGGTGTCCGCAAGACGTTATGGCTCATCTGTATAACCTATATGAGGGTGGGACAGCATCGGCTTCACCATACAAAAATACGATGGTGTCGCGTCGGTACGTGAGTGTCGAGGCGTTGCCGAAAGTACTAGAAGATTACAAGTACTTAGTGTTTAAACAATCCGAGAAGGAGTTGTTGTTGCGAGCCGGTCTTAACGTTTCGACAATCCACGAGTTTCAAGGAAAACAAGCTAAACATGTGGTTGTCGTGCGAATTTCAACTAAAGTAAAGGAGGAGATTTATAACTCCGACGCGCACATTGTCGTGGCGATGAGTCGACACACGGTATCGCTGTCTTATTACACTCCCGTGACAGATAAGTTCAAGACTTAAATCGATCGGAGATTTTCCGAGAGACACCTCGAGCAGGTTCGTGTCCAATTGAAGGGAGGAGCTTTCAACCAGGAGCTAGTGGCTAAAGGACCAGTGTTGGCGTTGAACTTCAGGCCAGTTGTTGGAGAGGACTGCGAACATGTCGAGACTCTCATGGGGAAGATAGCTAGAAGACAGGAGGTCACTTTTGACGCGATTCATGCGGAACGTCTCGTTTCAAATGGCATCGAGTCTGTCATGATTAGAAACTATTGCGACGGTGATTTGTCTACTCTGATTTACTACCACGACTTGCTTCTACCGGGAAACTCTTACCATGAACATTATTTGGATAGTGTTAACTTACTTAATAACGAGCTTGATATCGAGCTCGAGGGGATACATGTGACGGAATCGAAGCGTCCACCGAAAGTTAGCGCGTTCGATAAGTTGAGACCGATGCTGCCAACCAAGATGCCTTGCTCGCGTCGCTCTTCTCAAATTGAGTCGATCATGGCGCTCAACAAAAGAAACATGGCGGTGCCTGAACTGGATGGAATGGTTGATTACTTCTCACTGGGGGAGAGGTTGACGACGCAGTACTTTGAAGCTTACGTAGACCCAAGCAAGAAGTGGTTGTTAACGGAATTTAAGAATTGTCCGATCGCTCCAAATCCGGAGGACGTCGAGAACTGGTTAAAGATTCAACCTGGACACGTGAGAACAGCGATCGACGGTCCAGAAACCGAATTTGGTGAATGGGGTTGGGACCGCTACAAGTTTATGATAAAGTCAGTGGTTAAACCCACTCTGGACTATACCGCTCCCTTCACAAACAATGCTTTACAAACGATTGCTTGTCAAGAAAAGTACCAAAATGCGGTGTTCTGCCCGATTTTCCGGGAGATGGACCGCAGAATGGAGATGGTTTATTCCGAAAGATTTAAAGTGTTCGCTCGAACAAACAACGAAGTGTTTGCGGACTCGATGTTGGCGACGTTGCCGCCGTGGAAGTTCGAGGAGTTCTTACGTCAGGGCGCGTCAATGTTGGAAATTGACATCTCGAAGTACGACAAGAGTCAGGGTTTGGCTGCATTGGTTTTCGATTGCCTGGTGATGGAGAGACTAGGTGTCGAAAAGTATTACGTCGACTTATGGTTTAAGGCTCATGCGAGAACTCGGTTGACGGATATAGAGAACGGGGTCCGATATTTTGTGGATTACCAGAGAAAATCAGGAGATGCGTCAACGTTTACGCAAAACACACGTTTTCTCATGGCGGTTGTCGCGACAATGTTTGACCTTGACAACGTGGTATTCGGGATGTTTGCCGGAGATGACAGTTGGCTGTTAACAAGGACAGAGTTCGGTGACATGAATGCCTGGTGCGCAACATTATTGAACCTAGAGTCGAAATTCTTCAAGTACACGCGTTCGGTGTACTTTTGTTCGAAGTACTTTGTTCACGACGGTACACATTGGTACATAGTACCGGACCCAGTGAAATTGCTGGTCAAGTTGGGTCGTAGTGACCTATGTAATTACACGCATGTCGAAGAGTATAGGCTGTCTCTGATCGACTTGACCAGTGTTTACGATCATTTAAATATAATCAGAATGTTAGATATCGCTCTGGCTGAGCGGTACGCCGTATCTTTTGGAACAGATATGCTAATCGGAGCACTAAGAAAAATAATTCTTTGCCCTGATAGGTTCTCGAAATTGTATTACAGTTTACCATCGGATCGAGTTTGTCTCGACCCGACGGTTTCGAAATTGAAGACTACACGCTAGGTTGGAAATTGAGTCTTATGTGGAGGTGACAGGGCGTATGGAAAGAATATATTCACAACTTATTACGTTAGATATCTATACGAAGGAGGACCGGGAAGAGATTTCCGTTATCCTCGAAACTGCTGCCGACTTGCGCTTGTTTGATTTCATTGACGTCATCCTTGTGCTTGGGTTTGTGTCAAACGCCAATAACATCCCGGTTGAGAGAAGATCCGATCACGTTGAGCGCTACCGGGAAGCGCTCCTGCACATGTTTCGAGATCGTTGACATCACGGCAGAACAACAGCCTTTGACGCCCAGTAAGGGTAGAGAGACGAGAGCGCAGCGTAAGCGACGATTTACGAGACACCAAAAGAGGAAAGTTTAGAAGCATCCGTCGCTGGTTCTGTGACCGACCTTGTAGGAGAGAAGGCGTATAGACCAGTGTCGCCGAACTGTGTCGGTTTCTATGAAAGTTTCACTGACCGTTGCCGACTTCTGTGTCGCTTGGAGGGTGATCATAGGAAGTTTGTGGTTGTTCCGGAACACCCACACGAGGTGGCTATTGTACCGTACGGAGGACGAGAGGCCGGACAATTTGACCTGCGACTCGACTTCTGTTTGGAGGCGGGGGTTGTTCGCGATAAGCTACCGGTGATACTGGAAGCGCTCGACAAGATCCCGCGTGAGTGCGTGGTCGACTTCACTAGATACACTCGTCCGGACTTAGTGAACGGACATTGTGAGTTAATCAGGCAAATAATCCCGTCAGGTTTCACTTCTGTAGTTTATGCAGTCGTGCCGAACGGTAAAACGAAAGTCGAACCGTTGGGAAAGTACGACGAGAAAGAGATGCCCGAGTGCAACGGATTTTGGAAAAGCATCGTTCAACCGCGGTACCCGATGCCAAGGCATTCGCCCGAGTTCCTACCGGAATCGACGGGGCGATGTAGTGCGATAAATGCCGCGAAAGAGATTCGGGCGTTGTGGTCAACCACCATCGACACCGCCGTCTCGACGTACTCAACTGTGTACAAGATGTTAACCGTTCCATTGAGCACGGATACGATTCGGTTGATGCGGTCGCACCGCGAGTGTTTTTCCGTCTACGATCGGCGTGATTCGGTGTGGTTGTTCAAGGCCGAAAGGCAACAGAAATACACCTACGCTTTCGACGGTGCAGGGATGGTCGATCTCAGCGAGAAGATGTCCGCTCGTTACAACCAGACCGGGACCGGAAGACTACTTCTTTGTGGTCGTTTCACTATTTTAATGCAAGAACCGAAATTACTCGAAGCAACAAAAGACGCCCTCGAGAAGGAGAGGGAATTTACTATCCCTAAGGTTGACATGGTCGTGGGAGTACCGGGTTGCGGTAAGACGTCGTTCATCTTGAAAGAACACAAGCAAGGTGACTTGGTTTTGACGTCAAGTTCCGAGGGTGCAGCGGACATTCGAGAGAGAGTATTGGCTAACCGTGGAGTGAAGGACGGAAATCCTGACAGTCTGAGGGATACGTACAGGACGATCGACTCTTACTTACTACACAGTCGCTCGAAGCATGACGTCGTTTGGGTTGATGAAGCGTTGATGAAACACCCGGGTGAATTGTTTTTGGTGTGTATGTACTCGGGGTGTCGGGAAATGCATCTACTCGGAGATCCAAATCAGATTGGATACATAAATAGGTTAGGCACGGTTAGTGTAAGGTATGGAGATTTCAAATCGTTCTTTAAGCCGACCAGATACCTAAGTGTCTCTTATAGGTGTCCGCAAGACGTTATGGCTCATCTGTATAACCTATATGAGGGTGGGACAGCATCGGCTTCACCATACAAAAATACGATGGTGTCGCGTCGGTACGTGAGTGTCGAGGCGTTGCCGAAAGTACTAGAAGATTACAAGTACTTAGTGTTTAAACAATCCGAGAAGGAGTTGTTGTTGCGAGCCGGTCTTAACGTTTCGACAATCCACGAGTTTCAAGGAAAACAAGCTAAACATGTGGTTGTCGTGCGAATTTCAACTAAAGTAAAGGAGGAGATTTATAACTCCGACGCGCACATTGTCGTGGCGATGAGTCGACACACGGTATCGCTGTCTTATTACACTCCCGTGACAGATAAGTTCAAGACTAAAATCGATCGGAGATTTTCCGAGAGACACCTCGAGCAGGTTCGTGTCCAATTGAAGGGAGGAGCTTTCAACCAGGAGCTAGTGGCTAAAGGACCAGTGTTGGCGTTGAACTTCAGGCCAGTTGTTGGAGAGGACTGCGAACATGTCGAGACTCTCATGGGGAAGATAGCTAGAAGACAGGAGGTCACTTTTGACGCGATTCATGCGGAACGTCTCGTTTCAAATGACATCGAGTCTGTCATGATTAGAAACTATTGCGACGGTGATTTGTCTACTCTGATTTACTACCACGACTTGCTTCTACCGGGAAACTCTTACCATGAACATTATTTGGATAGTGTTAACTTACTTAATAACGAGCTTGATATCGAGCTCGAGGGGATACATGTGACGGAATCGAAGCGTCCACCGAAAGTTAGCGCGTTCGATAAGTTGAGACCGATGCTGCCAACCAAGATGCCTTGCTCGCGTCGCTCTTCTCAAATTGAGTCGATCATGGCGCTCAACAAAAGAAACATGGCGGTGCCTGAACTGGATGGAATGGTTGATTACTTCTCACTGGGGGAGAGGTTGACGACGCAGTACTTTGAAGCTTACGTAGACCCAAGCAAGAAGTGGTTGTTAACGGAATTTAAGAATTGTCCGATCGCTCCAAATCCGGAGGACGTCGAGAACTGGTTAAAGATTCAACCTGGACACGTGAGAACAGCGATCGACGGTCCAGAAACCGAATTTGGTGAATGGGGTTGGGACCGCTACAAGTTTATGATAAAGTCAGTGGTTAAACCCACTCTGGACTGTACCGCTCCCTTCACAAACAATGCTTTACAAACGATTGCTTGTCAAGAAAAGTACCAAAATGCGGTGTTCTGCCCGATTTTCCGGGAGATGGACCGCAGAATGGAGATGGTTTATTCCGAAAGATTTAAAGTGTTCGCTCGAACAAACAACGAAGTGTTTGCGGACTCGATGTTGGCGACGTTGCCGCCGTGGAAGTTCGAGGAGTTCTTACGTCAGGGCGCGTCAATGTTGGAAATTGACATCTCGAAGTACGACAAGAGTCAGGGTTTGGCTGCATTGGTTTTCGATTGCCTGGTGATGGAGAGACTAGGTGTCGAAAAGTATTACGTCGACTTATGGTTTAAGGCTCATGCGAGAACTCGGTTGACGGATATAGAGAACGGGGTTCGATATTTTGTTGATTACCAGAGAAAATCAGGAGATGCGTCAACGTTTACGCAAAACACACGTTTTCTCATGGCGGTTGTCGCGACAATGTTTGACCTTGACAACGTGGTATTCGGGATGTTTGCCGGAGATGACAGTTGGCTGTTAACAAGGACAGAGTTCGGTGACATGAATGCCTGGTGCGCAACATTATTGAACCTAGAGTCGAAATTCTTCAAGTACACGCGTTCGGTGTACTTTTGTTCGAAGTACTTTGTTCACGACGGTACACATTGGTACATAGTACCGGACCCAGTGAAATTGCTGGTCAAGTTGGGTCGTAGTGACCTATGTAATTACACGCATGTCGAAGAGTATAGGCTGTCTCTGATCGACTTGACCAGTGTTTACGATCATTTAAATATAATCAGAATGTTAGATATCGCTCTGGCTGAGCGGTACGCCGTATCTTTTGGAACAGATATGCTAATCAGAGCACTAAGAAAAATAATTCTTTGCCCTGATAGGTTCTCGAAATTGTATTACAGTTTACCATCGGATCGAGTTTGTCTCGACCCGACGGTTTCGAAATTGAAGACTACACGCTAGGTTGGAAATTGAATCTTATGTGGAGGTGACAGGGCTTATGGAAAGAATATATTCACAACTTATTACGTTAGATATCTATACGAAGGAGGACCGGGAAGAGATTTCCGTTATCCTCGAAACTGCTGCCGACTTGCGCTTGTTTGATTTCATTGACGTCATCCTTGTGCTTGGGTTTGTGTCAAACGCCAATAACATCCCGGTTGAGAGAAGATCCGATCACGTTGAGCGCTACCGGGAAGCGCTCCTGCACATGTTTCGAGATCGTTGACATCACGGCAGAACAACAGCCTTTGACGCCCAGTAAGGGTAGAGAGACGAGAGCGCAGCGTAAGCGACGATTTACGAGACACCAAAAGAGGAAAGTTTAGAAGCATCCGTCGCTGGTTCTGTGACCGACCTTGTAGGAGAGAAGGCGTATAGACCAGTGTCGCCGAACTGTGTCGGTTTCTATGAAAGTTTCACTGACCGTTGCCGACTTCTGTGTCGCTTGGAGGGTGATCATAGGAAGTTTGTGGTTGTTCCGGAACACCCACACGAGGTGGCTATTGTACCGTACGGAGGACGAGAGGCCGGACAATTTGACCTGCGACTCGACTTCTGTTTGGAGGCGGGGGTTGTTCGCGATAAGCTACCGGTGATACTGGAAGCGCTCGACAAGATCCCGCGTGAGTGCGTGGTCGACTTCACTAGATACACTCGTCCGGACTTAGTGAACGGACATTGTGAGTTAATCAGGCAAATAATCCCGTCAGGTTTCACTTCTGTAGTTTATGCAGTCGTGCCGAACGGTAAAACGAAAGTCGAACCGTTGGGAAAGTACGACGAGAAAGAGATGCCCGAGTGCAACGGATTTTGGAAAAGCATCGTTCAACCGCGGTACCCGATGCCAAGGCATTCGCCCGAGTTCCTACCGGAATCGACGGGGCGATGTAGTGCGATAAATGCCGCGAAAGAGATTCGGGCGTTGTGGTCAACCACCATCGACACCGCCGTCTCGACGTACTCAACTGTGTACAAGATGTTAACCGTTCCATTGAGCACGGATACGATTCGGTTGATGCGGTCGCACCGCGAGTGTTTTTCCGTCTACGATCGGCGTGATTCGGTGTGGTTGTTCAAGGCCGAAAGGCAACAGAAATACACCTACGCTTTCGACGGTGCAGGGATGGTCGATCTCAGCGAGAAGATGTCCGCTCGTTACAACCAGACCGAGACCGGAAGACTACTTCTTTGTGGTCGTTTCACTATTTTAATGCAAGAACCGAAATTACTCGAAGCAACAAAAGACGCCCTCGAGAAGGAGAGGGAATTTACTATCCCTAAGGTTGACATGGTCGTGGGAGTACCGGGTTGCGGTAAGACGTCGTTCATCTTGAAAGAACACAAGCAAGGTGACTTGGTTTTGACGTCAAGTTCCGAGGGTGCAGCGGACATTCGAGAGAGAGTATTGGCTAACCGTGGAGTGAAGGACGGAAATCCTGACAGTCTGAGGGATACGTACAGGACGATCGACTCTTACTTACTACACAGTCGCTCGAAGCATGACGTCGTTTGGGTTGATGAAGCGTTGATGAAACACCCGGGTGAATTGTTTTTGGTGTGTATGTACTCGGGGTGTCGGGAAATGCATCTACTCGGAGATCCAAATCAGATTGGATACATAAATAGGTTAGGCACGGTTAGTGTAAGGTATGGAGATTTCAAATCGTTCTTTAAGCCGACCAGATATCTAAGTGTCTCTTACAGGTGTCCGCAAGACGTTATGGCTCATCTGTATAACCTATATGAGGGTGGGACAGCATCGGCTTCACCATACAAAAATACGATGGTGTCGCGTCGGTACGTGAGTGTCGAGGCGTTGCCGAAAGTACTAGAAGATTACAAGTACTTAGTGTTTAAACAATCCGAGAAGGAGTTGTTGTTGCGAGCCGGTCTTAACGTTTCGACAATCCACGAGTTTCAAGGAAAACAAGCTAAACATGTGGTTGTCGTGCGAATTTCAACTAAAGTAAAGGAGGAGATTTATAACTCCGACGCGCACATTGTCGTGGCGATGAGTCGACACACGGTATCGCTGTCTTATTACACTCCCGTGACAGATAAGTTCAAGACTAAAATCGATCGGAGATTTTCCGAGAGACACCTCGAGCAGGTTCGTGTCCAATTGAAGGGAGGAGCTTTCAACCAGGAGCTAGTGGCTAAAGGACCAGTGTTGGCGTTGAACTTCAGGCCAGTTGTTGGAGAGGACTGCGAACATGTCGAGACTCTCATGGGGAAGATAGCTAGAAGACAGGAGGTCACTTTTGACGCGATTCATGCGGAACGTCTCGTTTCAAATGACATCGAGTCTGTCATGATTAGAAACTATTGCGACGGTGATTTGTCTACTCTGATTTACTACCACGACTTGCTTCTACCGGGAAACTCTTACCATGAACATTATTTGGATAGTGTTAACTTACTTAATAACGAGCTTGATATCGAGCTCGAGGGGATACATGTGACGGAATCGAAGCGTCCACCGAAAGTTAGCGCGTTCGATAAGTTGAGACCGATGCTGCCAACCAAGATGCCTTGCTCGCGTCGCTCTTCTCAAATTGAGTCGATCATGGCGCTCAACAAAAGAAACATGGCGGTGCCTGAACTGGATGGAATGGTTGATTACTTCTCACTGGGGGAGAGGTTGACGACGCAGTACTTTGAAGCTTACGTAGACCCAAGCAAGAAGTGGTTGTTAACGGAATTTAAGAATTGTCCGATCGCTCCAAATCCGGAGGACGTCGAGAACTGGTTAAAGATTCAACCTGGACACGTGAGAACAGCGATCGACGGTCCAGAAACCGAATTTGGTGAATGGGGTTGGGACCGCTACAAGTTTATGATAAAGTCAGTGGTTAAACCCACTCTGGACTGTACCGCTCCCTTCACAAACAATGCTTTACAAACGATTGCTTGTCAAGAAAAGTACCAAAATGCGGTGTTCTGCCCGATTTTTCGGGAGATGGACCGCAGAATGGAGATGGTTTATTCCGAAAGATTTAAAGTGTTCGCTCGAACAAACAACGAAGTGTTTGCGGACTCGATGTTGGCGACGTTGCCGCCGTGGAAGTTCGAGGAGTTCTTACGTCAGGGCGCGTCAATGTTGGAAATTGACATCTCGAAGTACGACAAGAGTCAGGGTTTGGCTGCATTGGTTTTCGATTGCCTGGTGATGGAGAGACTAGGTGTCGAAAAGTATTACGTCGACTTATGGTTTAAGGCTCATGCGAGAACTCGGTTGACGGATATAGAGAACGGGGTTCGATATTTTGTTGATTACCAGAGAAAATCAGGAGATGCGTCAACGTTTACGCAAAACACACGTTTTCTCATGGCGGTTGTCGCGACAATGTTTGACCTTGACAACGTGGTATTCGGGATGTTTGCCGGAGATGACAGTTGGCTGTTAACAAGGACAGAGTTCGGTGACATGAATGCCTGGTGCGCAACATTATTGAACCTAGAGTCGAAATTCTTCAAGTACACGCGTTCGGTGTACTTTTGTTCGAAGTACTTTGTTCACGACGGTACACATTGGTACATAGTACCGGACCCAGTGAAATTGCTGGTCAAGTTGGGTCGTAGTGACCTATGTAATTACACGCATGTCGAAGAGTATAGGCTGTCTCTGATCGACTTGACCAGTGTTTACGATCATTTAAATATAATCAGAATGTTAGATATCGCTCTGGCTGAGCGGTACGCCGTATCTTTTGGAACAGATATGCTAATCGGAGCACTAAGAAAAATAATTCTTTGCCCTGATAGGTTCTCGAAATTGTATTACAGTTTACCATCGGATCGAGTTTGTCTCGACCCGACGGTTTCGAAATTGAAGACTACACGCTAGGTTGGAAATTGAGTCTTATGTGGAGGTGACAGGGCTTATGGAAAGAATATATTCACAACTTATTACGTTAGATATCTATACGAAGGAGGACCGGGAAGAGATTTCCGTTATCCTCGAAACTGCTGCCGACTTGCGCTTGTTTGATTTCATTGACGTCATCCTTGTGCTTGGGTTTGTGTCAAACGCCAATAACATCCCGGTTGAGAGAAGATCCGATCACGTTGAGCGCTACCGGGAAGCGCTCCTGCACATGTTTCGAGATCGTTGACATCACGGCAGAACAACAGCCTTTGACGCCCAGTAAGGGTAGAGAGACGAGAGCGCAGCGTAAGCGACGATTTACGAGACACCAAAAGAGGAAAGTTTAGAAGCATCCGTCGCTGGTTCTGTGACCGACCTTGTAGGAGAGAAGGCGTATAGACCAGTGTCGCCGAACTGTGTCGGTTTCTATGAAAGTTTCACTGACCGTTGCCGACTTCTGTGTCGCTTGGAGGGTGATCATAGGAAGTTTGTGGTTGTTCCGGAACACCCACACGAGGTGGCTATTGTACCGTACGGAGGACGAGAGGCCGGACAATTTGACCTGCGACTCGACTTTTGTTTGGAGGCGGGGGTTGTTCGCGATAAGCTACCGGTGATACTGGAAGCGCTCGACAAGATCCCGCGTGAGTGCGTGGTCGACTTCACTAGATACACTTGTCCGGACTTAGTGAACGGACATTGTGAGTTAATCAGGCAAATAATCCCGTCAGGTTTCACTTCTGTAGTTTATGCAGTCGTGCCGAACGGTAAAACGAAAATCGAACCGTTGGGAAAGTACGACGAGAAAGAGATGCCCGAGTGCAACGGATTTTGGAAAAGCATCGTTCAACCGCGGTACCCGATGCCAAGGCATTCGCCCGAGTTCCTACCGGAATCGACGGGGCGATGTAGTGCGATAAATGCCGCGAAAGAGATTCGGGCGTTGTGGTCAACCACCATCGACACCGCCGTCTCGACGTACTCAACTGTGTACAAGATGTTAACCGTTCCATTGAGCACGGATACGATTCGGTTGATGCGGTCGCACCGCGAGTGTTTTTCCGTCTACGATCGGCGTGATTCGGTGTGGTTGTTCAAGGCCGAAAGGCAACAGAAATACACCTACGCTTTCGACGGTGCAGGGATGGTCGATCTCAGCGAGAAGATGTCCGCTCGTTACAACCAGACCGAGACCGGAAGACTACTTCTTTGTGGTCGTTTCACTATTTTAATGCAAGAACCGAAATTACTCGAAGCAACAAAAGACGCCCTCGAGAAGGAGAGGGAATTTACTATCCCTAAGGTTGACATGGTCGTGGGAGTACCGGGTTGCGGTAAGACGTCGTTCATCTTGAAAGAACACAAGCAAGGTGACTTGGTTTTGACGTCAAGTTCCGAGGGTGCAGCGGACATTCGAGAGAGAGTATTGGCTAACCGTGGAGTGAAGGACGGAAATCCTGACAGTCTGAGGGATACGTACAGGACGATCGACTCTTACTTACTACACAGTCGCTCGAAGCATGACGTCGTTTGGGTTGATGAAGCGTTGATGAAACACCCGGGTGAATTGTTTTTGGTGTGTATGTACTCGGGGTGTCGGGAAATGCATCTACTCGGAGATCCAAATCAGATTGGATACATAAATAGGTTAGGCACGGTTAGTGTAAGGTATGGAGATTTCAAATCGTTCTTTAAGCCGACCAGATACCTAAGTGTCTCTTACAGGTGTCCGCAAGACGTTATGGCTCATCTGTATAACCTATATGAGGGTGGGACAGCATCGGCTTCACCATACAAAAATACGATGGTGTCGCGTCGGTACGTGAGTGTCGAGGCGTTGCCGAAAGTACTAGAAGATTACAAGTACTTAGTGTTTAAACAATCCGAGAAGGAGTTGTTGTTGCGAGCCGGTCTTAACGTTTCGACAATCCACGAGTTTCAAGGAAAACAAGCTAAACATGTGGTTGTCGTGCGAATTTCAACTAAAGTAAAGGAGGAGATTTATAACTCCGACGCGCACATTGTCGTGGCGATGAGTCGACACACGGTATCGCTGTCTTATTACACTCCCGTGACAGATAAGTTCAAGACTAAAATCGATCGGAGATTTTCCGAGAGACACCTCGAGCAGGTTCGTGTCCAATTGAAGGGAGGAGCTTTCAACCAGGAGCTAGTGGCTAAAGGACCAGTGTTGGCGTTGAACTTCAGGCCAGTTGTTGGAGAGGACTGCGAACATGTCGAGACTCTCATGGGGAAGATAGCTAGAAGACAGGAGGTCACTTTTGACGCGATTCATGCGGAACGTCTCGTTTCAAATGACATCGAGTCTGTCATGATTAGAAACTATTGCGACGGTGATTTGTCTACTCTGATTTACTACCACGACTTGCTTCTACCGGGAAACTCTTACCATGAACATTATTTGGATAGTGTTAACTTACTTAATAACGAGCTTGATATCGAGCTCGAGGGGATACATGTGACGGAATCGAAGCGTCCACCGAAAGTTAGCGCGTTCGATAAGTTGAGACCGATGCTGCCAACCAAGATGCCTTGCTCGCGTCGCTCTTCTCAAATTGAGTCGATCATGGCGCTCAACAAAAGAAACATGGCGGTGCCTGAACTGGATGGAATGGTTGATTACTTCTCACTGGGGGAGAGGTTGACGACGCAGTACTTTGAAGCTTACGTAGACCCAAGCAAGAAGTGGTTGTTAACGGAATTTAAGAATTGTCCGATCGCTCCAAATCCGGAGGACGTCGAGAACTGGTTAAAGATTCAACCTGGACACGTGAGAACAGCGATCGACGGTCCAGAAACCGAATTTGGTGAATGGGGTTGGGACCGCTACAAGTTTATGATAAAGTCAGTGGTTAAACCCACTCTGGACTGTACCGCTCCCTTCACAAACAATGCTTTACAAACGATTGCTTGTCAAGAAAAGTACCAAAATGCGGTGTTCTGCCCGATTTTTCGGGAGATGGACCGCAGAATGGAGATGGTTTATTCCGAAAGATTTAAAGTGTTCGCTCGAACAAACAACGAAGTGTTTGCGGACTCGATGTTGGCGACGTTGCCGCCGTGGAAGTTCGAGGAGTTCTTACGTCAGGGCGCGTCAATGTTGGAAATTGACATCTCGAAGTACGACAAGAGTCAGGGTTTGGCTGCATTGGTTTTCGATTGCCTGGTGATGGAGAGACTAGGTGTCGAAAAGTATTACGTCGACTTATGGTTTAAGGCTCATGCGAGAACTCGGTTGACGGATATAGAGAACGGGGTCCGATATTTTGTGGATTACCAGAGAAAATCAGGAGATGCGTCAACGTTTACGCAAAACACACGTTTTCTCATGGCGGTTGTCGCGACAATGTTTGACCTTGACAACGTGGTATTCGGGATGTTTGCCGGAGATGACAGTTGGCTGTTAACAAGGACAGAGTTCGGTGACATGAATGCCTGGTGCGCAACATTATTGAACCTAGAGTCGAAATTCTTCAAGTACACGCGTTCGGTGTACTTTTGTTCGAAGTACTTTGTTCACGATGGTACACATTGGTACATAGTACCGGACCCAGTGAAATTGCTGGTCAAGTTGGGTCGTAGTGACCTATGTAATTACACGCATGTCGAAGAGTATAGGCTGTCTCTGATCGACTTGACCAGTGTTTACGATCATTTAAATATAATCAGAATGTTAGATATCGCTCTGGCTGAGCGGTACGCCGTATCTTTTGGAACAGATATGCTAATCGGAGCACTAAGAAAAATAATTCTTTGCCCTGATAGGTTCTCGAAATTGTATTACAGTTTACCATCGGATCGAGTTTGTCTCGACCCGACGGTTTCGAAATTGAAGACTACACGCTAGGTTGGAAATTGAGTCTTATGTGGAGGTGACAGGGCGTATGGAAAGAATATATTCACAACTTATTACGTTAGATATCTATACGAAGGAGGACCGGGAAGAGATTTCCGTTATCCTCGAAACTGCTGCCGACTTGCGCTTGTTTGATTTCATTGACGTCATCCTTGTGCTTGGGTTTGTGTCAAACGCCAATAACATCCCGGTTGAGAGAAGATCCGATCACGTTGAGCGCTACCGGGAAGCGCTCCTGCACATGTTTCGAGATCGTTGACATCACGGCAGAACAACAGCCTTTGACGCCCAGTAAGGGTAGAGAGACGAGAGCGCAGCGTAAGCGACGATTTACGAGACACCAAAAGAGGAAAGTTTAGAAGCATCCGTCGCTGGTTCTGTGACCGACCTTGTAGGAGAGAAGGCGTATAGACCAGTGTCGCCGAACTGTGTCGGTTTCTATGAAAGTTTCACTGACCGTTGCCGACTTCTGTGTCGCTTGGAGGGTGATCATAGGAAGTTTGTGGTTGTTCCGGAACACCCACACGAGGTGGCTATTGTACCGTACGGAGGACGAGAGGCCGGACAATTTGACCTGCGACTCGACTTCTGTTTGGAGGCGGGGGTTGTTCGCGATAAGATACCGGTGATACTGGAAGCGCTCGACAAGATCCCGCGTGAGTGCGTGGTCGACTTCACTAGATACACTCGTCCGGACTTAGTGAACGGACATTGTGAGTTAATCAGGCAAATAATCCCGTCAGGTTTCACTTCTGTAGTTTATGCAGTCGTGCCGAACGGTAAAACGAAAGTCGAACCGTTGGGAAAGTACGACGAGAAAGAGATGCCCGAGTGCAACGGATTTTGGAAAAGCATCGTTCAACCGCGGTACCCGATGCCAAGGCATTCGCCCGAGTTCCTACCGGAATCGACGGGGCGATGTAGTGCGATAAATGCCGCGAAAGAGATTCGGGCGTTGTGGTCAACCACCATCGACACCGCCGTCTCGACGTACTCAACTGTGTACAAGATGTTAACCGTTCCATTGAGCACGGATACGATTCGGTTGATGCGGTCGCACCGCGAGTGTTTTTCCGTCTACGATCGGCGTGATTCGGTGTGGTTGTTCAAGGCCGAAAGGCAACAGAAATACACCTACGCTTTCGACGGTGCAGGGATAGTCGATCTCAGCGAGAAGATGTCCGCTCGTTACAACCAGACCGAGACCGGAAGACTACTTCTTTGTGGTCGTTTCACTATTTTAATGCAAGAACCGAAATTACTCGAAGCAACAAAAGACGCCCTCGAGAAGGAGAGGGAATTTACTATCCCTAAGGTTGACATGGTCGTGGGAGTACCGGGTTGCGGTAAGACGTCGTTCATCTTGAAAGAACACAAGCAAGGTGACTTGGTTTTGACGTCAAGTTCCGAGGGTGCAGCGGACATTCGAGAGAGAGTATTGGCTAACCGTGGAGTGAAGGACGGAAATCCTGACAGTCTGAGGGATACGTACAGGACGATCGACTCTTACTTACTACACAGTCGCTCGAAGCATGACGTCGTTTGGGTTGATGAAGCGTTGATGAAACACCCGGGTGAATTGTTTTTGGTGTGTATGTACTCGGGGTGTCGGGAAATGCATCTACTCGGAGATCCAAATCAGATTGGATACATAAATAGGTTAGGCACGGTTAGTGTAAGGTATGGAGATTTCAAATCGTTCTTTAAGCCGACCAGATACCTAAGTGTCTCTTACAGGTGTCCGCAAGACGTTATGGCTCATCTGTATAACCTATATGAGGGTGGGACAGCATCGGCTTCACCATACAAAAATACGATGGTGTCGCGTCGGTACGTGAGTGTCGAGGCGTTGCCGAAAGTACTAAAAGATTACAAGTACTTAGTGTTTAAACAATCCGAGAAGGAGTTGTTGTTGCGAGCCGGTCTTAACGTTTCGACAATCCACGAGTTTCAAGGAAAACAAGCTAAACATGTGGTTGTCGTGCGAATTTCAACTAAAGTAAAGGAGGAGATTTATAACTCCGACGCGCACATTGTCGTGGCGATGAGTCGACACACGGTATCGCTGTCTTATTACACTCCCGTGACAGATAAGTTCAAGACTAAAATCGATCGGAGATTTTCCGAGAGACACCTCGAGCAGGTTCGTGTCCAATTGAAGGGAGGAGCTTTCAACCAGGAGCTAGTGGCTAAAGGACCAGTGTTGGCGTTGAACTTCAGGCCAGTTGTTGGAGAGGACTGCGAACATGTCGAGACTCTCATGGGGAAGATAGCTAGAAGACAGGAGGTCACTTTTGACGCGATTCATGCGGAACGTCTCGTTTCAAATGACATCGAGTCTGTCATGATTAGAAACTATTGCGACGGTGATTTGTCTACTCTGATTTACTACCACGACTTGCTTCTACCGGGAAACTCTTACCATGAACATTATTTGGATAGTGTTAACTTACTTAATAACGAGCTTGATATCGAGCTCGAGGGGATACATGTGACGGAATCGAAGCGTCCACCGAAAGTTAGCGCGTTCGATAAGTTGAGACCGATGCTGCCAACCAAGATGCCTTGCTCGCGTCGCTCTTCTCAAATTGAGTCGATCATGGCGCTCAACAAAAGAAACATGGCGGTGCCTGAACTGGATGGAATGGTTGATTACTTCTCACTGGGGGAGAGGTTGACGACGCAGTACTTTGAAGCTTACGTAGACCCAAGCAAGAAGTGGTTGTTAACGGAATTTAAGAATTGTCCGATCGCTCCAAATCCGGAGGACGTCGAGAACTGGTTAAAGATTCAACCTGGACACGTGAGAACAGCGATCGACGGTCCAGAAACCGAATTTGGTGAATGGGGTTGGGACCGCTACAAGTTTATGATAAAGTCAGTGGTTAAACCCACTCTGGACTGTACCGCTCCCTTCACAAACAATGCTTTACAAACGATTGCTTGTCAAGAAAAGTACCAAAATGCGGTGTTCTGCCCGATTTTCCGGGAGATGGACCGCAGAATGGAGATGGTTTATTCCGAAAGATTTAAAGTGTTCGCTCGAACAAACAACGAAGTGTTTGCGGACTCGATGTTGGCGACGTTGCCGCCGTGGAAGTTCGAGGAGTTCTTACGTCAGGGCGCGTCAATGTTGGAAATTGACATCTCGAAGTACGACAAGAGTCAGGGTTTGGCTGCATTGGTTTTCGATTGCCTGGTGATGGAGAGACTAGGTGTCGAAAAGTATTACGTCGACTTATGGTTTAAGGCTCATGCGAGAACTCGGTTGACGGATATAGAGAACGGGGTCCGATATTTTGTTGATTACCAGAGAAAATCAGGAGATGCGTCAACGTTTACGCAAAACACACGTTTTCTCATGGCGGTTGTCGCGACAATGTTTGACCTTGACAACGTGGTATTCGGGATGTTTGCCGGAGATGACAGTTGGATGTTAACAAGGACAGAGTTCGGTGACATGAATGCCTGGTGCGCAACATTATTGAACCTAGAGTCGAAATTCTTCAAGTACACGCGTTCGGTGTACTTTTGTTCGAAGTACTTTGTTCACGACGGTACACATTGGTACATAGTACCGGACCCAGTGAAATTGCTGGTCAAGTTGGGTCGTAGTGACCTATGTAATTACACGCATGTCGAAGAGTATAGGCTGTCTCTGATCGACATTTAAATATAATCAGAATGTTAGATATCGCTCTGGCTGAGCGGTACGCCGTATCTTTTGGAACAGATATGCTAATCGGAGCACTAAGAAAAATAATTCTTTGCCCTGATAGGTTCTCGAAATTGTATTACAGTTTACCATCGGATCGAGTTTGTCTCGACCCGACGGTTTCGAAATTGAAGACTACACGCTAGGTTGGAAATTGAGTCTTATGTGGAGGTGACAGGGCGTATGGAAAGAATATATTCACAACTTATTACGTTAGATATCTATACGAAGGAGGACCGGGAAGAGATTTCCGTTATCCTCGAAACTGCTGCCGACTTGCGCTTGTTTGATTTCATTGACGTCATCCTTGTGCTTGGGTTTGTGTCAAACGCCAATAACATCCCGGTTGAGAGAAGATCCGATCACGTTGAGCGCTACCGGGAAGCGCTCCTGCACATGTTTCGAGATCGTTGACATCACGGCAGAACAACAGCCTTTGACGCCCAGTAAGGGTAGAGAGACGAGAGCGCAGCGTAAGCGACGATTTACGAGACACCAAAAGAGGAAAGTTTAGAAGCATCCGTCGCTGGTTCTGTGACCGACCTTGTAGGAGAGAAGGCGTATAGACCAGTGTCGCCGAACTGTGTCGGTTTCTATGAAAGTTTCACTGACCGTTGCCGACTTCTGTGTCGCTTGGAGGGTGATCATAGGAAGTTTGTGGTTGTTCCGGAACACCCACACGAGGTGGCTATTGTACCGTACGGAGGACGAGAGGCCGGACAATTTGACCTGCGACTCGACTTCTGTTTGGAGGCGGGGGTTGTTCGCGATAAGCTACCGGTGATACTGGAAGCGCTCGACAAGATCCCGCGTGAGTGCGTGGTCGACTTCACTAGATACACTCGTCCGGACTTAGTGAACGGACATTGTGAGTTAATCAGG
This sequence comes from Monopis laevigella, assembly GCA_947458855.1. Lineage (NCBI taxonomy): Eukaryota > Metazoa > Arthropoda > Insecta > Lepidoptera > Tineidae > Monopis > Monopis laevigella. The sequence goes on along the minus strand of OX381594.1, from coordinate 11,908,393 downwards.
CAAATAATCCCGTCAGGTTTCACTTCTGTAGTTTATGCAGTCGTGCCGAACGGTAAAACGAAAGTCGAACCGTTGGGAAAGTACGACGAGAAAGAGATGCCCGAGTGCAACGGATTTTGGAAAAGCATCGTTCAACCGCGGTACCCGATGCCAAGGCATTCGCCCGAGTTCCTACCGGAATCGACGGGGCGATGTAGTGCGATAAATGCCGCGAAAGAGATTCGGGCGTTGTGGTCAACCACCATCGACACCGCCGTCTCGACGTACTCAACTGTGTACAAGATATTAACCGTTCCATTGAGCACGGATACGATTCGGTTGATGCGGTCGCACCGCGAGTGTTTTTCCGTCTACGATCGGCGTGATTCGGTGTGGTTGTTCAAGGCCGAAAGGCAACAGAAATACACCTACGCTTTCGACGGTGCAGGGATGGTCGATCTCAGCGAGAAGATGTCCGCTCGTTACAACCAGACCGAGACCGGAAGACTACTTCTTTGTGGTCGTTTCACTATTTTAATGCAAGAACCGAAATTACTCGAAGCAACAAAAGACGCCCTCGAGAAGGAGAGGGAATTTACTATCCCTAAGGTTGACATGGTCGTGGGAGTACCGGGTTGCGGTAAGACGTCGTTCATCTTGAAAGAACACAAGCAAGGTGACTTGGTTTTGACGTCAAGTTCCGAGGGTGCAGCGGACATTCGAGAGAGAGTATTGGCTAACCGTGGAGTGAAGGACGGAAATCCTGACAGTCTGAGGGATACGTACAGGACGATCGACTCTTACTTACTACACAGTCGCTCGAAGCATGACGTCGTTTGGGTTGATGAAGCGTTGATGAAACACCCGGGTGAATTGTTTTTGGTGTGTATGTACTCGGGGTGTCGGGAAATGCATCTACTCGGAGATCCAAATCAGATTGGATACATAAATAGGTTAGGCACGGTTAGTGTAAGGTATGGAGATTTCAAATCGTTCTTTAAGCCGACCAGATACCTAAGTGTCTCTTACAGGTGTCCGCAAGACGTTATGGCTCATCTGTATAACCTATATGAGGGTGGGACAGCATCGGCTTCACCATACAAAAATACGATGGTGTCGCGTCGGTACGTGAGTGTCGAGGCGTTGCCGAAAGTACTAGAAGATTACAAGTACTTAGTGTTTAAACAATCCGAGAAGGAGTTGTTGTTGCGAGCCGGTCTTAACGTTTCGACAATCCACGAGTTTCAAGGAAAACAAGCTAAACATGTGGTTGTCGTGCGAATTTCAACTAAAGTAAAGGAGGAGATTTATAACTCCGACGCGCACATTGTCGTGGCGATGAGTCGACACACGGTATCGCTGTCTTATTACACTCCCGTGACAGATAAGTTCAAGACTAAAATCGATCGGAGATTTTCCGAGAGACACCTCGAGCAGGTTCGTGTCCAATTGAAGGGAGGAGCTTTCAACCAGGAGCTAGTGGCTAAAGGACCAGTGTTGGCGTTGAACTTCAGGCCAGTTGTTGGAGAGGACTGCGAACATGTCGAGACTCTCATGGGGAAGATAGCTAGAAGACAGGAGGTCACTTTTGACGCGATTCATGCGGAACGTCTCGTTTCAAATGACATCGAGTCTGTCATGATTAGAAACTATTGCGACGGTGATTTGTCTACTCTGATTTACTACCACGACTTGCTTCTACCGGGAAACTCTTACCATGAACATTATTTGGATAGTGTTAACTTACTTAATAACGAGCTTGATATCGAGCTAGAGGGGATACATGTGACGGAATCGAAGCGCCCACCGAAAGTTAGCGCGTTCGATAAGTTGAGACCGATGCTGCCAACCAAGATGCCTTGCTCGCGTCGCTCTTCTCAAATTGAGTCGATCATGGCGCTCAACAAAAGAAACATGGCGGTGCCTGAACTGGATGGAATGGTTGATTACTTCTCACTGGGGGAGAGGTTGACGACGCAGTACTTTGAAGCTTACGTAGACCCAAGCAAGAAGTGGTTGTTAACGGAATTTAAGAATTGTCCGATCGCTCCAAATCCGGAGGACGTCGAGAACTGGTTAAAGATTCAACCTGGACACGTGAGAACAGCGATCGACGGTCCAGAAACCGAATTTGGTGAATGGGGTTGGGACCGCTACAAGTTTATGATAAAGTCAGTGGTTAAACCCACTCTGGACTGTACCGCTCCCTTCACAAACAATGCTTTACAAACGATTGCTTGTCAAGAAAAGTACCAAAATGCGGTGTTCTGCCCGATTTTCCGGGAGATGGACCGCAGAATGGAGATGGTTTATTCCGAAAGATTTAAAGTGTTCGCTCGAACAAACAACGAAGTGTTTGCGGACTCGATGTTGGCGACGTTGCCGCCGTGGAAGTTCGAGGAGTTCTTACGTCAGGGCGCGTCAATGTTGGAAATTGACATCTCGAAGTACGACAAGAGTCAGGGTTTGGCTGCATTGGTTTTCGATTGCCTGGTGATGGAGAGACTAGGTGTCGAAAAGTATTACGTCGACTTATGGTTTAAGGCTCATGCGAGAACTCGGTTGACGGATATAGAGAACGGGGTCCGATATTTTGTGGATTACCAGAGAAAATCAGGAGATGCGTCAACGTTTACGCAAAACACACGTTTTCTCATGGCGGTTGTCGCGACAATGTTTGACCTTGACAACGTGGTATTCGGGATGTTTGCCGGAGATGACAGTTGGCTGTTAACAAGGACAGAGTTCGGTGACATGAATGCCTGGTGCGCAACATTATTGAACCTAGAGTCGAAATTCTTCAAGTACACGCGTTCGGTGTACTTTTGTTCGAAGTACTTTGTTCACGACGGTACACATTGGTACATAGTACCGGACCCAGTGAAATTGCTGGTCAAGTTGGGTCGTAGTGACCTATGTAATTACACGCATGTCGAAGAGTATAGGCTGTCTCTGATCGACTTGACCAGTGTTTACGATCATTTAAATATAATCAGAATGTTAGATATCGCTCTGGCTGAGCGGTACGCCGTATCTTTTGGAACAGATATGCTAATCGGAGCACTAAGAAAAATAATTCTTTGCCCTGATAGGTTCTCGAAATTGTATTACAGTTTACCATCGGATCGAGTTTGTCTCGACCCGACGGTTTCGAAATTGAAGACTACACGCTAGGTTGGAAATTGAGTCTTATGTGGAGGTGACAGGAGGTGTTCTGTGACCGACCTTGTAGGAGAGAAGGCGTATAGACCAGTGTCGCCGAACTGTGTCGGTTTCTATGAAAGTTTCACTGACCGTTGCCGACTTCTGTGTCGCTTGGAGGGTGATCATAGGAAGTTTGTGGTTGTTCCGGAACACCCACACGAGGTGGCTATTGTACCGTACGGAGGACGAGAGGCCGGACAATTTGACCTGCGACTCGACTTCTGTTTGGAGGCGGGGGTTGTTCGCGATAAGCTACCGGTGATACTGGAAGCGCTCGACAAGATCCCGCGTGAGTGCGTGGTCGACTTCACTAGATACACTCGTCCGGACTTAGTGAACGGACATTGTGAGTTAATCAGGCAAATAATCCCGTCAGGTTTCACTTCTGTAGTTTATGCAGTCGTGCCGAACGGTAAAACGAAAGTCGAACCGTTGGGAAAGTACGACGAGAAAGAGATGCCCGAGTGCAACGGATTTTGGAAAAGCATCGTTCAACCGCGGTACCCGATGCCAAGGCATTCGCCCGAGTTCCTACCGGAATCGACGGGGCGATGTAGTGCGATAAATGCCGCGAAAGAGATTCGGGCGTTGTGGTCAACCACCATCGACACCGCCGTCTCGACGTACTCAACTGTGTACAAGATGTTAACCGTTCCATTGAGCACGGATACGATTCGGTTGATGCGGTCGCACCGCGAGTGTTTTTCCGTCTACGATCGGCGTGATTCGGTGTGGTTGTTCAAGGCCGAAAGGCAACAGAAATACACCTACGCTTTCGACGGTGCAGGGATGGTCGATCTCAGCGAGAAGATGTCCGCTCGTTACAACCAGACCGAGACCGGAAGACTACTTCTTTGTGGTCGTTTCACTATTTTAATGCAAGAACCGAAATTACTCGAAGCAACAAAAGACGCCCTCGAGAAGGAGAGGGAATTTACTATCCCTAAGGTTGACATGGTCGTGGGAGTACCGGGTTGCGGTAAGACGTCGTTCATCTTGAAAGAACACAAGCAAGGTGACTTGGTTTTGACGTCAAGTTCCGAGGGTGCAGCGGACATTCGAGAGAGAGTATTGGCTAACCGTGGAGTGAAGGACGGAAATCCTGACAGTCTGAGGGATACGTACAGGACGATCGACTCTTACTTACTACACAGTCGCTCGAAGCATGACGTCGTTTGGGTTGATGAAGCGTTGATGAAACACCCGGGTGAATTGTTTTTGGTGTGTATGTACTCGGGGTGTCGGGAAATGCATCTACTCGGAGATCCAAATCAGATTGGATACATAAATAGGTTAGGCACGGTTAGTGTAAGGTATGGAGATTTCAAATCGTTCTTTAAGCCGACCAGATACCTAAGTGTTTCTTACAGGTGTCCGCAAGACGTTATGGCTCATCTGTATAACCTATATGAGGGTGGGACAGCATCGGCTTCACCATACAAAAATACGATGGTGTCGCGTCGGTACGTGAGTGTCGAGGCGTTGCCGAAAGTACTAGAAGATTACAAGTACTTAGTGTTTAAACAATCCGAGAAGGAGTTGTTGTTGCGAGCCGGTCTTAACGTTTCGACAATCCACGAGTTTCAAGGAAAACAAGCTAAACATGTGGTTGTCGTGCGAATTTCAACTAAAGTAAAGGAGGAGATTTATAACTCCGACGCGCACATTGTCGTGGCGATGAGTCGACACACGGTATCGCTGTCTTATTACACTCCCGTGACAGATAAGTTCAAGACTAAAATCGATCGGAGATTTTCCGAGAGACACCTCGAGCAGGTTCGTGTCCAATTGAAGGGAGGAGCTTTCAACCAGGAGCTAGTGGCTAAAGGACCAGTGTTGGCGTTGAACTTCAGGCCAGTTGTTGGAGAGGACTGCGAACATGTCGAGACTCTCATGGGGAAGATAGCTAGAAGACAGGAGGTCACTTTTGACGCGATTCATGCGTTATATAAAGTCTCTTTCTTTAGCCAGATCTTTCTTTCCAACTGGGAAGTATACGGCGAGCCTCCATGGGTACTGTGATGCTTCAGAGCGAAGATATGCGGCCGTGGTCTATTTGCGTACTCTGTGTCCTACTAGAAATGTAGCGTCAGTGAATTTGGTCTTAGCTAAGACCAAGGTTGCTCCCCTTCGGACTCGACTTACGATTCCGAAGTTAGAATTGTTTGGGGCTGCTCTTCTTATGCGATTAATGAATCATGTTTTTGTAAACGTTGAGACACACTGTTGATAATGGTAACGTGTTTGCCTGGGCTGACAGCCAGATTGTTCTCTCGTGGCTGAGAGCTGCTGTCCATACACTCGAAGTCTTTGTGGCCAATCGTGTCTCTCAGATTCAGGCTTCTGATGCTCCGTTGATCTGGAGACATGTTCCAGGGGAAATAAACCCTGCAGATGTTGCATCCAGGGGTTGTGCTGCCCCAGATCTTTTGCGACATTGGTGGGGCCCTGATTAAATGACGCATCCTGAGTCGTCCTGGCCTCATGGCCAGCCTTTGTTGACTGATCCACTACCAGGTCTCCGCGTATTTGCGATGGTGAGGAACGTGGAGTTGGATCCTGAATTTCTATTGAATAAATTTAGCTCCCTGGATAAATTGTTGGGTGTAACTGCGTGGATTAAACGCTTTATTTTTAATTGTAGACACCCCCGGGACAAACACCAGTCGCTAGTCGTCACGCCATGTGAACGGAAACACTCGCTTTTATATTGGATTAAGGTTGTTCAGGACGATCAGTTTAAGACTGAAATCGAGACACTGCGGGCTGGACGTTGTAAGCTCAAGGGAGGATGCCAATTTGCCCTTTAGAGCTCGTCACCCCTTGTTGCTCCCTAATTCTGGTCATTTGGTGAATTTGTTGGTTGCTGATCACCACATCAAGAACTCGCATGCTGGCTGTAATGCTTTGTTGGCCATTTTAAAGCGCGAATATTGGATTCTGCCCGCCAGACGAGTTATACGAAGTGTGTTTTTCAGATGCATGTCTTGTTACAGACTCAAGGCTATTACTATATAGCCTCAAATGGGAGATTGCCGTCGGGCCGTGTAAATGAGGCTCGTCCCTTTGCTGGCGTGGGTACAGATTTTGCTGGCCCGTTCTCTGTGAAAGTGTCACACCTCAGGAACGCTAAAATTGTTAAGACCTATTTGTGTGTCTTTGTATGTCTGTCCACCAAAGCCGTACATTTAGAAATGGTTTCTACCCCCTAAGCACTGAAGCCTTCGTCGCTGCCCTTGGTAGATTTGTGTCCCGCCGCGGTTTGCCCTCGTTGATCCAGTCCGATTGTGGAACAAACTACAAGGGCACCGACCGTTACTTAAATGATGTATATAAATTTGTAGCAGATAATCAGAATATAATTGGAGCTGCACTCTCCCAACATGGAATCAGATGTTTTTTTGATCCATCAGCATGTCCACATTGGGGAGGAATATTTGAAGCTGTTGTTAAGGCTGCCAAAACTCACTTACGTAGGGTGATAGGAACTTGCTACGGTTCGGTTTTAATAATTTAGCCACAAAAATAATAAAACCTCTATCTATCTAGAAACTATGTGGTTAGTTTATATTTTTTTATTGATAATTTAACCACATTCCCAAAGGAATAATGCACACGACATTAAAACATTTGTATATAAAGGACTGCTATGTATTTGTTTGCAACATAATACTCCTACTGTATTTTGAAGTGAATATTTATTTTTTACTGTGAAAAATGTCAGTAATAAAAATTAAAGTGAAAGATTTATGTTTAGCTTTTATTGAACATGGAAAACATATTTCAACAGCTGAAATGTTTTTACGTAATTGCTTTGATTTAAAAAAAACGCAATTCATTTGCGTTAAATCTAATATACAAAAAACTTTACTGCCCCAATGTGGGGCAGAAAACAAAGTGGACTGCAGCCTCAAGAAAGAAAGAAAGATTTTTAGCTATGAATCAAGAGTGGTTAAATAACGAGTATATTATTGATTTTGAAAATTCGGAGAAGTCTATACCAGGGACTTCTGGATCCAAAAGAGGTAGACCTTGTAAAGATTATGAGGTTTCTGCCGAGACTACAAAGAAAAGAAAAGCTACGAAGCTTATTAGAGATTCTGGTATAAACCAAATAAGCTTCTCTTTACTACAAGCATTAAGGTCTATTGGTGAGACAACCCAAGCAAATATCATAGAAAAAAATAGGAAATTATCGCCCGAGTCATTGAACAACCTTTTAAGATGGCTTGATAATGGAGAATATAATGTAGAAACAGAGGAGAAAGGAATGAAAGTGGGCACTTATCTTGAAAAGGCCGCACGACAACGCTGTCGCAGCTTGTGATCATGATGATTCCAGGCCCCGATCCTCTTATTTTATTTTTATTTTAAGTTCTTTAAAATTTTACATAGGCGAGCTTAATGCCTTAGACTTTTCTACCAGCTAACCTTTAAGAGAGTGAAATATGCTCAGGGTGCGGAACTTTCGATAGAAGGATATACATATAATTTTAACAATGATGCATAACAATACTTAAACTACTTAAATACTGTATATAATATAATAAATGTAATACATAAACATACATACCATACCAAACAAAAATTGTCACGAGGATCTGGTTTAAGCGTTCAGATAATGAGCAGTGAGCAAGCGTTTAAATACCCCGATGGAAGGGGCTGATCTTATAGTCAGAGGAAGCAAATTCCACTGGCGAGCAGCTGACACCGTAAACGAATCTGAATATTTGGAAGAGACGTGTGACGGGATTTTTAGAAGGTTATTGACAGAGGAACGGAGGGGACGATCATGCGAATCACCAAGGAAAAGAAAACGAGTCTTAAGGTAAGAGGGAGTATTAGGGTTATATAGTATCTATACTAATATTATAAAGCTGAAGAGTTTGTTTGTTTGTTTGTTTGAACGCGCTAATCTCAGGAACTACTGATTCGAATTGAAAAAAATATTTTCGTGTTGGATAATCCATTTATCGAGAAAGGCTATAGGCTATATAACATCACGCTACGACTAATAGGAGCGGAGTAACAAAGAAAAATGTTGCAAAAACGGGGAAAAATTATTCCTTTTAAGAGCGTACGCTGCGTAAACGGTTAAATTTAAACGCGCAGACAAAGTTGCGCGGGTCAGCTAGTATTATATAAAAAGGATAGCAGATGTACTGATCTACGAGACCGGATATTAAGCCACCTTAACTGTTTGCGGTATCCTCTTGTGTGTGGACTTCGTGTACCAAAGGATCCCTGGCTCCGATCCTCTTTTGCATGTAGACTTCGTCCACCAGATGATCTCAGGCTCCGATCCCTTGTGTGTGCGTGTACCAGATGGGGTCGCGCTCCGTGGCCGGGTCCGGATTGACACGTCGACGGGCGCTCGGCTTCACTTGTCTGCGAGATCGTTTTAGGAACTCGGAGATAATTGCCCCGAGTCCTGTCACGGTCGCCAATCCGTCCTTTATCTTCCTCACCTAACAACCTTTCCTCTCTTACCCTGCTGTCACCCAGTACATTAGAGGATAAGCCCAGCACTGCTCGATATCGTCGGCTCCAGGAAGTTCGTCAGCACTTTTGGAAGGGATGGCAGAGGGAATATCTTAGCGAGCTCCAGCTGCGTACAAAATGGAAGACAAATCAAGATACTCTCGGGGTCGGTGATCTCGTTTTGCTGCAAGAGGATATTATTTCGCCACTCGATTATGGGAAGGTAATAAATTGTGGTCATACTAGCTATCAAGATGATGGCTAGTATGACAAGAATTTATTACATACATGTCATACTAGCTGATGTTAGACTAGACAGTGATGGTAGACCCGGAACATCAAGGGAAATGGCAGAAAATAATTATTTACAAATTCATTGGCCAGAATGCATACCAAAGACTCAGACTTATATAAACGAAACAAAGAATTTCTAAAATGTCGTCAATGTACAAAAAACAAAATAAGAAAAGAGACAAGTTACCGATGTAAAGGCTGTTTGGATAAATTTCCTCTGTGTCCCAGCTTTCGAAGAGTATCATGCTGGATTAGAAGTAAACTGATTTTATTCTATTTTTATTTTGAAAACAACATGTTGCAATAATTAAGCTGTTTTATCGATCCCGATAGTGATTATTTTCAGTTAGTACGAACGTCATTTGAGTGTTTTATCTTTGTTATATTTCTTTGTTTTAAATACTTTTATAACAAAGAAATATAAAAACATAAAGTGATAGATAGAGTGTAGGCCTAAATCAGTTAGGCACATGTTTTTATTTACTATTTAGATTTAATTTCCTGCCTGTAAGGACTGTTAATTAAAGTTGGTAACTTAATTAAAATGTTTATTTAATTGTAAAGGTTTCTAGTATTAAGATATCTAATGACTGATGTGATAAAGTTCCGATTCCTACCAATCTGTTGTTTCCTTATATTCGTTTTTCTACTTTAACCCTTAATTTGATTTTGTGAAGAATACTGAACGTCAAATAAAAAAAAAAATCTGACCCAATATTGTTAAGATTTTATTTTTTTACTATTGTTAAATATTGAAGAGATATCTAATATAATTTCTAACTCTAATTTTAAGCTGTATACTAAGCGTTAAAACTTCAGTGACCATAAATATGTACGGGAGGAAGGACGTGTCACGCAGGTTCTCGGTAAGTTTTGATGTTTTTTGCTCTATTACATTTAATGATATTCTCTGTAATTAATCTATAGTAATTTAATAATAATATTTTTTAATAATATGTAGGACTTTTATTGAAAAAAAACATATTTACAAGGTACTTAATAAAAATAAAACTAATAACTAAAAATAACCTAAACCATAATAAAAAATTAAAATAAATCTAAAAAAGGTAAAATATTTCCTCCATCCCAGACATTACACCTACCGTGCCAAGAACTGATGCGGCATTGCCCCTCTGAATCACCAGACTTATATTTTGGGAGAAAAATGATAGGGCACGAGCATCCCCAGATGTTTGGATCAGCAGTCGACCAATCTGATCAACCAACTGTCTTGTATCCTTGCTCCAAGGTCCCAGCGTCTCCACAGCAAAAGCCGAAAATATATAATAATTTTTTAAATGCGAATATTTATTATTTTTTATATTCTCAGCCTTTGCTGCAGCGAAGCCAGCACACTGTGAGGTGTTATGCAAGTAACTGGGGGCAAGAGTGTCAGAACATGTAGCATCCCATAACAAACATTTGCCTTGGCTCCATGGCACCAGAGACATTCCGTCAGGCCTCTTTCCATCGTCGCGAGAGACACCTGACGGTTCTAGTGTGCTTGGAATATTAATGGTAGCCAAGGCTCTGTTTATTAAATTATTAAGAGATGCATGTCGTGACACTCTGCCCGCGCTACGGGCACAAGACAGTCCGTGATGACCAAAAGGGTCGACAACTGAACCGCAAACACAGGGATGTGTCTTGCAAAGTTCAGCTCCAACCCTCAAACCGACAGAAATTCTAAGGGTATCCTTATCCAGCAGGGTGCCAAGAGACGAGGAAGGATAAGCATATAACCACCCACCAGATTCTTTCTGACAGCTTGCAAGCAACCTAGCCTTGTCCAGAGAAGATGGAGATGATGAAGATAATAAATATTTATGTTTATTTTTTACAAAGGGTAAATCCCGATTTTTTTGTTTTTTCGGGGAAATTGGCAATTCGTCAATCGAGCAAACCTCTTTCCAGCGATTAATACCCTCATTCATTCCGCTGATTTCAAAATTACCAAGTAATGGATTAAGAATAATTCCGATGAGATCAGCGGAAAGGTGAATGGAGGATAAATATGCTGGAAGATATATTAATTTTGTAATAATACAGAATAATTTATATAATATATTAGCGTAAATTAATGTGTCCGTTTGCTATGTCCAACATGTTTCACCTTGCCAAGTTTGCAGAAAAAATATATGACAATATTATGTCCAGTATTTCGAACGTTGGCAATTAGTCATATATTTAACTTAAATAATTGCTGTGCACTATATTTCACATTGCCGTTTAAAAATAAATCTTTTTTTTTTAGTGTTTAAACAAGTCATCAAGAGCCAGTAAAATTTTAGCGTTGTTGCCTCCAAACGATGCACCGTCTCGATATTGTAGGGAATTCTATATCGGATGAATAAAATTTTGATAATTATTCTCGTTTTTCACACTATTCTACTTCAGATGCACCTTTCATAGCATCGTCCCTTGAACGGCTTGATTTATTAGCTGATAGTCCGCAACAACATGAAGATGACCAAATATTTAATATGACAGTACCATTATATATATACAGTACCATTAACGCCCGTTTTACGAGATGTGATGCCTACTAGCAATGAGATAAATTACTAAAATATTCCAAGCCTTTCATCAATTATTTCAATTACATCACCAATAATTACTCCAGCACCTGTAGTAAAACAAGGTCTAAAAGGAAAGTATCTGTAATTGGTAAATTAAAAAAAAGGGTAAGACACAACCTCCCACAAATTATTCCTGGTTAAAAGCCCAGTTTCAGCATAGAGCCGAAATAGCAATTGACGAATTTGTATTTCATAACATATCTGAAAATTCTGCTTTAGATAATTTCTATAAATATTTTTCTATTGACATAATTCAAGACATTGTACATAACACAAATCTCTATTATGTACAAAACACTGGGAGATCGATAAATATAACGGAAGAAGATCTTAAAGACTTTTTAAGCATTTTGTTAATTATGGGTGTAGTGTCAAAGCCATCATACCTAGATTATTGGTCAATGGAGTTAAGATATGCAGGTATTGCCAATATTATGCCACTAAAAAGATTTCAGCAAATTAGAAAAAATCTTCATTTCGTAGATAATCAATTTCCAGATCGTTACTACAAAGTGAGACCTTTTGTCGAAAAAATAAGACGTAATTGTTTAGCCACTGAAGAAGAAACACGAATTAGTATCGACGAGATGACCATACCCTATAAAGGCAAAAAAGCCGGAAGTCGAAGGCAATATAACCCACAAAAACCTAACAAAAGGGGGTTCAAAAATATTGTTCGATCTGGAATTTCTGGAATAGTATACGATTTTATATTGTATGGCGGTGATGATACATTTCGTTATATAAATTTTAATGATAAAGAAGAAAACATGACCTTAGGGCTAAAATGGTTGTATCTCTATGTAAAACAATACAAACTAAAGCGTGTGTCGTTTATTTTGATAATTATTTTTCAACACTCGACTTAGTAATGCATTTACGAGAGCACTACGGCATTTTCAGCTTAGGAACTGTCAGACAGAATCGGCTAAGAGGTAGTGAGAAAATATTATTAAGTGACAGAGATTTAAAGAAAAAAGGGAGAGGTTCTTTTTCTCAATTGGTTGATAATGAGAATAAATTAGCCGTGGTAAAATGGTTTGATAATAAAATCGTAACTTTTGTGAGTTCCTATGCAGATGCCTACCCTATCGAAAAAATTAGAAGGTATAGTAAAGATGTTAAAAGAAAGGTCGAAGTTGACTGTCCCCAAGTTGTTAAACATTATAATCAACACATGGGCGGTGTTGATCTTTCAGACATGTTGTTTTATACCGGACGACATATAAGAGCCGCCGCTGGTATACAACAATATTCGCTCAAATGTTATATATTTGTGTCAACAATGCTTGGCTATTATACATGGTGACTTTGAAAGGATGTACTTTGGGCTAATATGAGGTTCTACTGATCAATACGAACAACTTTTCCCATGGAACTATGTGCCGCAAATGAAAAAAAATATTGCCTTCTCCATACAAACTAGTAATGTTAAAATGACCAATTTGTATGGGGATGCCAAAAATATTTTTCATTTGCGACACATGGTTCCATGGGAAAAGTTGTTCGATTTGATCAGCAGAACCTCATGTTAGCCCAAAGTACATCCTTTCAAATTCACCCTGTATAAACGAAACTGCCGCAGACAAGCAATGAAGAATATGAATTTTAAAACATTTTGATGTCTTCTTGCAAGAGAATTGCAACAGAAAGGAAGGGTTGCAAATAAAAATAAGAACCCTTTTAAAGATAATGTATCACTGATACAAAATCCTGTTAAGCCTCGTCCTTCAGAAGCTGTTCAGCATGATTGTGTGGATCATTGGCCACAATATACACCTTATGGTCGTTGCAGGTACTGCAAGAACAATAAGACTGATGAAATTTGTTCCAAATGCCAACAAAGGCTGTGCTTAGTCAGAAAAAGAAATTGTTTTTATAATTTTCATAAATCTTAACTTTTTTTTATTTATTTTAAAGATGTTCGAATGTTTTACATAAAAAAGTAGGTACAGAATAATATTTTCGTTTTTATTTAGAGTATAAATTTGTTTTGTTTGAGAAGAACTTGTTATTTATTTTATAGTTAATTATTAAGAAATATAATTTAAGTTCATTATTTTAAATATAGTTATTTTACATTATCTAGTTTCATTAAAACAAATAACTTAATAAATGTTATATTTAATTACAAATATTTCAAGCCTTAATTTGACGACGTGTATAATACTGAACTTATTTTTTTTATATTTACTTTCCCGATCATTTGGTAATGTTCAGTATTCTTCACATATATTTTTATAAAACTATCAGCTGTAATTTTTTTTTTACATTTTTTCTGTCGTCACTAATTATAAATAAGTAATAAAAAATAATAAAAAAATACCCCCCGATAAAAATAAATTCTTGCCAAATTAAGGGTTAACTTAACGGCATTTTACAATATATGTTTCCTATAGAAACTTAGGAATACAGAAGACGGTCTCAGCATCTTCGTCACATTAAATGATACCAAATTGCCTGTAAAATGTCAGAGCTGCTTATGACGTTAACAGTCATAGCAGTCTGTCTCATTACCTCAATTATAGTAAATATTAAGCGTCAGAACTGTCATAGACGTCAACTGCTGAAGACGTTGTGTTAAATAGAACACTGCTTAAGGAATTTATGCTGACAGAACTGCTATGGCCGTTTTTGTGTCCATGAACGTGATAAGTTTTAACGGCACCACCTGACTGAACAGTTAGGAACCTTTTGCCGCACATAACATAATCTCGATAGTAGTTTGATAGTCGCGCCATCTATGCGTAGTTCTGGAAACCAGAATTCGCAGTCGAATTAACGTACACCCAAGTACAAACAGTTTGTACGGGTTACTGCGCTGACTCAATGGCCTGTAAGAAAATATAGGTATTGTGAAAATATTTCACAAGCTAGAAGTAAATATCGTTGGAAGCAACGACGAACTCCCTTGTAAGCCTATGCCAAATAGACATAGTAGTAGACCTCTGATTGAGTGTAGGGGCCAATAGGGATAGTGGGACGACAAATCAGGTCCTGAAGGCTGTTGCCGGGAGCGTGGTTTAGATCCTGAAAGAGCGGACAAAAGTGAGTGATAAAAACAACGGCCTCAAGAGACTGAATCTCGTACCCGACAAGTACAGTTCTGGTCCAAAAAGGCGTGTTTAGTTTTGGAGGTTCAGTGCCTGAAACCTTTACCCCACAATTGCAGGGTGCAGGGTCTGAATCTCAGCCTAAACACAAGAGCGATCGAAAGCGACCGTCGAGAACAGATAGTGTTGGGGTTAAATATGCGCAGGCGCGTAAAACGCCTATGTTTTATTGCGGCAACAAAAATAGAAGGCGCAAGTTAATGGACTGAGCCGTACCTTCTATAACCGCTTTGTTTGAATATTTCGCGTCCTCAGATAGATCGTTACGCGGACCGGACGGTGACGATTTGAGTTTGAGACGTTTGGTAAACTCCGAGGTTAAAATGAGCGGGGTCTCAGTGAACCATCTGAGTAACACGCAGATTAACCGAAGTCGATCCGATCACAAATGATTGTGCAGGCGTCTGCACGTATTTTCCATTGTAAATTTCATGGAAAAAACGCATCTGCGTGCTGTCCGTGTGACGTCTTTACACGGCTCATGCACACATACATCAGTTTATAAGTGTTGCCAATAAAAATATAAGCTTGATTTTTTTCCTGCTATAACTGAGTGCAAACATTCGAATGAATTCGAATAATTTGAAAGCATCCCTTCAATCATGTGATCCATTCCATTATTCGAATTCTTCTCATGGTGCGATGTTTTTTTAAGTAAAATGCAAAGAATATAAAAATGCTGTTTATAATGTGTACCTACAGTTAATAACCTTTTTTCCGAAACGTTTTAGTTCTCTGGTACTAACGGTAAGTGTAAAACTGAACTTCGAAGTGAACCTGTTTGGCATGTCGTGATCTGCTTTTAGCAAAAAGCTTTTTTAATATGATGTAAAAAGTGGCACTATACGCGGACACCATCTGCAACACTCCAAAATTGCTCCTAGTATGCTTTTCAACAAATCCAAATGGATTGGCTTGAATTCGTGTAGAAGTCCGCACGACCAACTACCGAAGACCAGCGTATATAAAATGGAGTGGTAACGGTAATGGAGTGATCGTGTTGTTCCAGCTTAAATGGTATTTAGGATTATTTTTAGGTCATAAATTTATATTTAACTTAGAATTATATTTTTTACTTAAGTTTCTTTCTTACCTTTTTTCTTCATTCTAAAATCATAGATGAAGCGACATGTGTCGAGGTAAAAGTCGGTATGCGTTTTCAAACTTGGAATGACTTTGCTGAGTATTTTGAAAGATATATTGGAACGATCAATGACAAAGATTGGGTCTGAAAATAACAAGAAATTGAAATTCCCACTGCCTTTAAAATCTAGGTTATCAATTCATAACGTTTGTCTGTGCTCATGGTGGTACACATAATTCTAATTCCCCAAAAAAAAAACTACAAAATTTGAATGCTTAGAATTGAGATCATATATTGTGAATTAAGTAAATGTTTGGTTGTGACTTTATTAATAGTCATGTTGACCATGAACACAAACAAATTCATAATTCATCAATGAAGTAACTTTTAAAATGTACAACATTAAACAGGGCTTATGTAGTACAGGTTTTATTATACCTCGGTTCCATCTGCATGCTGAACATAATGTAAATATTTCGTCAAAATCATTATCCAACTGAAAACACATGTCTAAAGGCTCTGGTAATAATAATGTAGCTAGTGATATTTCTATGCAATTATTAAAGGAGATCAATGAAGATAGTGGAATGATTTTTGAAAATATGGTCATTGACAACAATTCAGCTGATATACTTTCAGTTTTCATGGATGAGGGAATTCTTTAAATATTATTTAGATCACAAATTAATTGATGGTACATATTTTATTGTCATAATAATTTGCGTATGCCTTTATATATAATTTTAGCGGTAATAATCATTCAGTTCCCGTTGCATTTGGCTAGTTGCTACAGAAACTAAAGTTATAATTGAACAGTTTTTGATTTATTTTAATACACATAATCCAATGTCCAAAAATATTCGATCTATCATGACAGACAAAAGTGTAACTAAAATTACACTGTTGATAAAGATTTTCCCTGAAGCAAAGCTTATTATGTCTTTTTCAAGTACTTACATATTTTAAGTAGATGGTTCATTCTTTAAATGTTCCAAAGCAATCCTTTAACGAAGTTAAAACTTTACTTTAGAGAATGGCTTATGCTCAAAATGAAGAAGTTTAAGGTAACACTTTAAATGATTTTTTTTTATTTTGTAGTATTGGCATAGTTTTAATTTTTATTTCTAGATGGCATAATTGTAGAGAATCTTGGGCTTATTGTTACCCTACGGTACTACTACTAACTACGGTAACTACTTTCAATTTGGCTAATTCCACTAAAATAGAATGGAATTATTAAACCAAAAACTAAAACAAGTTATACATAGGTATGCAGCACTATGTATGTTAGACAAATTATTTATTGTCAATTGTAATCTTGCGCGTAATATCTGATAGTGCTACATACTTTACATATACTCAGATTATTTCACAAGTTACTAAAGGTATTGGTGCTGTGAAGCAAAGTACTTGTAAAATTAATGTTCAAAGTAATTTATGGGTATACCATTGAAATACCCATCATTACAATATTGCACAATAAATCAATAAATTATTTTAATTGTAGTTTCTTTGTTATGCGAAGTTTACCTTGTTGTCACATATTTGCCTTAAAATATTATTAAAAAAAAAAAAAAACTCTCTAGATTTAATAGCTCAAAGGTGGGACAGACGTTTATATTATATTGAAGCTATTGATGCTTGTCGTACTCCTCAAATTGATCCCCCTTGTAATATTAACATTAAAGAAGTTTATTCGGAATCAGTAAATTATTTAAAAAGTAAATTAGTTTGTAAGGTTTAAATAATCTTTATTTCTAAAAGAATGCATGGATTCACTTAAATGGAAAATTAACATATACAATAACAATACTAATACAACCATAATAGGTAAGTACCTAATTCACAACAATCGACCCACCCCTCCCACTGGACAATAAGTAACCCAGTTGTTGTTATCAAATAATGCTAAGTTATTTACTAAGCATTTTTATTGATTCCTACTGCACAATAAAAAGGGGTGAGTCGGTCGATGGGAAATATTTCATAAAAGGCACATGGAAGGCACCCGCCCGACGCGCCCGCACATCACTCACGCTGACTATGGCGGCGACTGGCGCACTGAACAAAAGCGAAGTGCGCCGGCGCACAAACATTAGCAGATAAAGTCCAACCTATAGTACAGTATCCACTGGGTATGATCAATTTTTATAGGCTTAGTTTACCACATGCTGCAGATCATCAAAAGGAATTATGTAGCTATTTGCATAATTCAAAAAAGAATGATAATACGCTCATAGAATAAACAGACAACGCAAAGCAGTCGTTTTTGAAGTGCAAAGAAGGCCTCCAAAACGCTACTATATTATCCTATCCTAACAACGCAAGTAACTTAGCTTTGTTCACAGACGCATCGGGCATAGGTATCGCCGGTGTGCTACAACAGTTCGATAATGGTAGATGGAAAACATTAGGTTACTTTTCAAAAAAACTCGTTAGTTTTTTTGATAGACAGCAAAAATATAGTACACTAGCTGTGCTCGCGACTTCGTCCGCGTGGAATAGTTATTTTTTTATCATATAAACTTTCATCCCCTATTTTATCCCCTTGGGGGTAGAATTTATCAAAATCCTTTCTTAGCGGATGCCTACGTCATAACATCTACCTGCATGCCAAATTTCAGCCCGATCCGTCTAGTGGTTTTGGCTGTGCGTTGATAGATCACTATGTCAGTCAGTCACCTTTGAGTTATATATATTTAGATTATTCTTTAATACATATTTTTTGTGTATCTTGAACCGTTTTCACGGCGCACGCAACGGAAGGCTTCAAAGATGAAATAATTTCTCCCGTTTTTTACACATTTACCACTATATCTTTGCTCCTATTGGTCGTAGCGTGATGTTATATAGCCTATAGCCTTCCTCGATAACTGGACTATCCAACACAAAAAGAATTATTCAATTCGAACCAGTAGTTTCGGAGATTAGCGCGTTCAAACAAACAAACAAACAAACAAACAAACAAACAAACAAACAAACAAACTCTTCAGCTTTATAATATTAGTATAGATATGATAGAGAGTTATTAGCCATACACTCTTCCGTGATCTATTTTAGAAAAATGTTTGAAGGCAGATCTCTTACTATATTTACAGATCATAAGCCATTAATTTACGCGTATATATATAGGAGGTGACAAAGAAACACCTCGTCGAACAAGCCAACTAAAGGGTGTCCCAAGAAGAACGCAATTTTTAAATCTGGCAACATTCGCAGTGTCATTGTTTGACATTTGAACAATTGTTATTGTTTGCTAGTAGAAGGTACGAGGTTAGTAAAAATGGAGCGCTACACGAATGAACAACGCATTCTCATTGTGAAATTGTTTTACCAAAATGGTGAAAGTTTTGCGGCTACAGTTCGCAAATTGCGATCAATTTGGGGTCACAATAATGCTCCAAAAGAGTCAACTGTAAAGAGATTAATGGATAAATTTGCCGAAACTGGGTCTGTTGTAAAGACAACAACGCGCCATCGACCAGGTCGTTCGACCGAAAATGTCGCAGCTGTACGTGATGATGTCGCTTAAACTCCATCCACCTCAATTCGACACCGAGCTGCATACAAAGTTCAATTGACTCAGGAACTGAAGCCAGCTGACCATGGACAGCAAAGGGAGTTCGTTAATTGGGTATTGGAGAGACAACATGAAAATGCTGATTTTGCCGATAAAATCATCTTCAGTGACGAGGCCCATTTTCATCTTGATGGCTTCGTCAATAGGCAGAATTGTCGCATTTGGGGTGAGGAAAATCCTCGAGTGATTCACGAGAAGAAAATGCATCCTCAACGTGTCACTGTGTGGTGTGGTTTTTGGGCTGGAGGAATCATTGGACCTTTTTTTTATAAAAATGAGGCAGGTCAAGCGCAAACAGTAAATGGTGTTCGGTATCGTGAAATGATAACCAGTTTTTTCTTGCCTAGAATTGAAGAAATGAATGTGGAGGGCATGTGGTTCCAACAAGACGGCGCCACATGTCATACAGCCAGAGAAACAATTCAATTGCTGCATCAGTCATTTCCCGGTCGTGTTATTTCGCGTTTTGGGGATCAGAATTGGCCGCCTAGATCGTGCGATTTAACACCATTAGATTTTTTTCTTTGGGGTTTTTTGAAGTCGATGGTTTACGCGAATAAGCCGACGACGACTCAAGCCTTAAAAGAGGAAATTGGACGCTGCATTAATGAAATACCGCAGCATTCATGCAAAACGGTCATTGAAAATTTCATTAAAAGATCGCGTGCATGCCAGCAAAGCCGCGGCGGCCATCTGCACGATATATTGTTCCATACATAACCTCATTCTGTCTACTTTACGATATAATAAAGTTTCACGATTTTTTTTTACATATCTGTGTTTTATTTAAAATTTAAAAATTACGTTCTTCTTGGGACACCCTTTATTATTCATTAGCGAATTTACAACAGACTTTAGGCACGTAAGTGGCGCCGATAATGTAACTACAGACGCCTTGTCTAGAGTCCAAGCCATAACAAACCTCACGTTGTTCGATTACTCGACTAATTAGCTGAAGCGCAAGAACGCGACTAATACGTGATACAAAGTATGCCTAACACATGCGGTGACACAATTAAATTAAAGAGAATATTTAATTTCAACATCGATAATTAGACCGTACATTCCATTGCAAATGCGACGAATATTTTTTGATAGTATTCATAATATTAGTCATCCAGGTACAAGATCAACTAGAAATATTGGAAGAGTTTAGTAGTCCAGGTTAATATTATTACTTCATCTTCATAAAATCCTTTTAAAGGTGATTTAAAAATGAAGTAAAATTTCATTTGTTGATTTGAGACTATAGCCCTCCTGCAATAAACAGTGCAGAGATGGCCCTGACTTCAATCCTTTCTCCAACTGTATTCCCTTCGCTAATAACAATCCCTACACCAACTATAATCTTATTGTGATATTTCAACATCGATAATTAGACCGTACATTCCATTGCAAATGCGAGAATATTTTTTATTCATAATATTAGTCATCCAGGTACAAGATCAACTAGAAATATTGGAAGAGTTTAGTAGTCCAGGTTAATATTATTACTTCATCTTCATAAAATCCTTTTAAAGGTGATTTAAAAATGAAGTAAAATTTCATTTTTTGATTTGAGACTATAGCCCTCCTGTAATAAACAGTGCAGAGATGGCCCTGACTTCAATCCTTTCTCCAACTGCATTCCCTTCGCTAATCCCTACACCAACTATAATCTTATTGTGATATTTCAACATCGATAATTAGACCGTACATTCCATTGCAAATGCGACGAATATTTTTTGATAGTATTCATAATATTAGTCATCCAGGTACAAGATCAACTAGAAATATTGGAAGAGTTTAGTAGTCCAGGTTAATATTATTACTTCATCTTCATAAAATCCTTTTAAAGGTGATTTAAAAATGAAGTAAAATTTCATTTTTTGATTTGAGACTATAGCCCTCCTGCAATAAACAGTGCAGAGATGGCCCTGACTTCAATCCTTTCTCCAACTGCATTCCCTTCGCTAATAACAATCCCTACACCAACTATAATCTCTACACCAACTATAATCCCTACACCAACTCTTTTCTCTACTGTAAATTCATTTCCTGAACCAACTCCAATCCGTACATTAACTTCGATCCCTACAGAAACTTCAGATCCTACACCAACTCCAATCCCTACATTAAACCCAACCCCTTCACCACCTCCAAACCCTACAACTTCACACGAGCCTAACAGAAGATCCCGACAAACACCCTTTGAAAGAGGCATATCCGAGTTTGCACGTATCGTAGTTGCTCGCTTGAAAGTAGAGGCCAAAAGGCTGGAACAAGAGCACATACGAGAAATGGCTCGAATTCAACTGGATGTAGCTCGAATAGTTAGATAAAAAAAAATTTGACTGTCTTACAGCAAAAGGAGAACGGGCATTTTGGTACTCGCTCCAATAGCAATCATTGTGGTGTCATTGGATAGGTCTTGTAATATGCAAAAATATTTACTATGGCGACTTGTCCCAAATCCTTGTCCGAAAACCACGGGAAGCCCCCAAAAGTGCCAGTTTTAGTAGATATCATAATTGCAAAAATACGATATCACGTACCTATCATGGTTGAAAAAATACGAAAAAAATAACAATGTAAAACAATAAAAAACGATAATTGTATTGGGTTTACTATTCATGCATAATATATCGTGATAATGATAATGGTGATAACTTTTGAAAAAAAGTAGTATTACTTTTAAGATTTCTGTTTTTTGTTGCTACGATGACCTGTCCCCCCGGTTCTGTGGACTTATGTGAACCTCGTGGTGGATGATTTAATTAGGACTCTGAACAACCAAGGGTACTACACCGTGGGCTACGCAGATGACCTAGTGATCCTAGTAAGCGGAGCATTTGAGAACATACTATGTGAAACAATGCAGAACGCTTTAAGAATCATAGAAACATGGTGTACAACAAGTGGACTAAATGTAAATCCAACTAAAACGGAACTTGTTCTCTTTACAAACAAAAGAAAACTGAGAAACATGACCATACCTACACTATTTAACACGGAATTTACTCTAGCAACAGATGTAAAGTTTCTGGGAATAACACTAGACATTGAGAAAAGGGCCATTCGGGCAATATATAACATGAAAGCTCGTGATTCTCTTCGAGAAATCTTTCCTATGATTGATGTACTGACACTACCATCTCAATATATTTATGAAAATTTATTGTACGTTAGGAAAAACTTAAATATGTTTAGCAAAAATGGCGATAGACATAATTTAAACTTAAGAAACTGATAAAATCGATATACCAAAGTTTAGACTGCAAAAAACTAATAAATGTTTCGTCATTAACAGTATAAGGTTATTTAATAAATTACCTAAAAGCATTATAGATCTGAGTGAAATAAAGTTTAAAAATTGTTTAAAACACATATTAATCAATAAGGCTTACTATAGTGTAAAAGACTATCTTAACGATAAAGACGTCTGGATCCGTCCTGATATGCAACTGAGGTCTCGCAACTAGTAAACAAATTGCTTATGTAGAATCTACCCTAGTTTAGTAGGTATATAATGTCCGATATTGTAATAATTTTATATTACATAATTTATTTTCATTACATTATGTAAATTTTGTCTTTGGATAAGGTGAAATTGATGATTACCTACTTATTTATACTTAATTTATACTAATAGTATACTGTGTAGTTATGTACATTGGTACCGTAACAAATAATCTGCCATAGGGTGTTCTACGCATGCTGATTTTGACAGTGGGGTGCATTTTGAGTATGTTACTATATATATATATTATATATATATGCTATATAGCATAAGTCAATCAATAGCTGTACCCCTCTCGTGTGAAGCACTAGAGTTTTTTACTTGCTGGTTTCTTTTTCTCCGGGGTGTCTCTGAGGGGATCGACTTTACAGTTAGTGTTTATGCCCTTAAAAATACCGATCCTTATACCTTTACTTATATGTGATTGGTTACTTAGCTTTTTTTATTTACAACAAATATTTAAGGCATGGATATGGTCGGTGAAGTTGGTCGCCTTGGTGGCTCTCTTGTATGGCAGATAATGATTGACAGGTCAATGGAATCAGCTAACCACCTAGTCTTACACTAGTTGGTTATGTAGTGTGTGTTCGGTTCGGTAGTAATTTTCATATTAAGATTTCCATTCCATCGTGTCTAGGTTCAATTAATATTTGTCGTTATTTTGTTAATGAATAGCTGCCTAACCAAACGCACTCTAAGACCTCATTGTTAAACTTTTTTTTTTTTTTTTGACTATTCATAAATATGTAAAGATTTACATGAAATAAATGATTTTGACTTTGACTTTGACATCAAGTTGAACTGGAGTAAGCATCTGGAAAATAAACTGAAGACTGCCTGCACCACAATGTGGCAATGCAGAATACTTCTAGGAAAAACATGGGGGCTGAAACCTAAAACCACCGTAATAAGACCGACTATCACTTATGGAACAGTGGTGTGGTGGCCCAGAACCACCCTGAGCACAGTGACAGCCAACCTGCAAATTCTGCAAAGACTGGCCTGTATAGCAACTACAGGATGTATGAAAACTACACCGACAGCAGCCATCGAAACTTTAATAAACTTAACACCACTACATCTACATGTACGATACGAAGCTGCTCTTGCAACCATAAGACTAAAGGCCTCTGGTCAGTGGAAACCAGACCTACGAGCGAGGCACACTCAAGTCACTGAAAGAACACGTCGAAACGCAACCACTCATATACGCTGTGAACGACAGATGCCCACGCGTTCACATACTTGAGAGATAATACCAAATTAGCACCCAGGAAGAGCCAGCTGATAAATCCGGTCTACACGAGGTCAGGATCTACACGGACGGCTCGAAAACTAAGAGGGACAGGAGCAGGCGTTTTCTCTCTTGACCTGAACATTAACATTTCTGTGGCACTCGGTACACATGCGTCTATCTTTCAAGCATATAGTAGCGTATCATAGCCATTATAGAAGCAACGGCGGCAATGTGCGCAAGAAAGATAGAACAGCAGGGCATTCGTATTCTATCAGATAGCGCAGCCGTATTAATGGCATTGAAAAACAGACAGGTAAACTCAAGTCTTGTAAAACAATGTCACTACGAACTGGAGACAATAGCAGCCAAAAACAGGGTCATTCTCCAGTGGATTAAAGGACACAGCAACTCGCTTGGTAACGACGAGGCGGACGAACTAGCAAAGAGGATTGGCTACCATTCCGGTGGGACCCGAACCGTATGTACCGATCTCTTTTAACCAGCTGGGCAGTTGGCTGCGAAATAACATCCACAACCATTACTGTGAGTGTTGGGCCAATTTACAGAACTAAAGGCAGGCGAGAGAGGCAAAACAGGCCCGCGCCTAGCTCGAAACCTGCTTAGTCACAACAGAGGTAACCTAAGGATGGTGGTGGGTATTTTGACCGGACACTTTCAAATAAACAGACACCTTACCCTTATAGGTATCACCAACAGTCCTCTATGTAGAGGATGCATGGAAACCGAAGAAACACCTACCCACGTGCTGCTTCACTGCACCGGGGTGGCTTCACAACGGGCGGAAATCCTCGGAACACCGAGGTCGCTCCTCGAGGCCCGTAGGAGTCCAGGACTACTTGCTGCCTTTTGGAAGGAGCTGGGCTGGCTAGAGTAGCCGGCCGTTTACATAACGAAAAAGGCCTGACTTCCTGGCCAATTGCGAAAAAGTGGACCCGCCATGCAGATGAAGACCCATGTGCTACTATATTGCATCGGGGTGCTTTTACAAAGGCGAAAATCTTTGGAACACCGAAGTCGCTCATTGAGGCCTGTGGAAACCCCGGACTTCTTGTCGTCTTCTGTTACTAGCATGGCTAAAATAGTCAGCTGACTCACACAAAAAAAGCCTAAAAAGCGAGCCTGCCATGAACATAGTCATCAACATAGACTAAACATATTGTGATAATTCTGTGTAAATAAATATAAATTGGTCTAGTTAAAAGGACAAAGTGAACTCTTTTATTGTTAAAAAAATACTGGACAAGTGGCAAACAGCAGTGATAAGTAATTAAATAGTGAGTGAGTGAAATTCAAAACAACATTATGTACATATTTTAAAGTTGTAAATATTTTATTAAAAGAGAATTATTCGGTATTGATAAGGCTGTATGGGCAAAAGCTTGCCTTTTCGCTCTTGACACAAGGAAAAAACAGGATGACAGTTCTGTTGTGTGGTCAATATGGTATTGTTCTGAGTAAATTTGTGCGGCCGCTAATAATTTATATTGTTAATTTTTGTGTAGTGTTTTGTTACGCGCCATGTATTTAGGCGCCTACAAATAATAGTCAGATTTATCGCGTTGTGAATTTTTGTGTCAAAACGTAGTGTTGTTAACAAATCTGTGAATAGTAATTGCGTGGCGTGTTAGTGGTTCAGAAAACAACGAAGATATGGTATTCTTTGGGTACCCAGGGAACTCGTCGCTAAAGCTACGACACAAGAGCCACCAGTAAGTAATTTTTTATTTATTTATTTATTTAAAAACTTTATTGCACAAATTTAGTACAAAGGCGGACTTAATGCCGCTAGGCATTCTCTACCAGTCAAACCTTTGGGACAAATTAAGCAGTAAGTAGGTAAAATAGGTGCAGTAAAATACATTTAAGAAATAGAGTACAAATATTATACATACACACTAATGCTGACTACATATACATACATATCATAAACTATATTAATAATATACATACATAATAATAATATAGCAAATATTACAGCAACAGCACAATATAGCACTACCCACAGCACAATAATTATTTAAAGCAGAAACACAGGATGAGATGAGAGAGAGAGCGAGCCCAAACGAATAATAAAAAGGAGACACATTCACACATTCAGAAAGTGTTTATACACTAGTCTCTTAAAGATACCCCTGTTAGGAGCTTGTCTAATGTCCACCGGTAGATCATTCCAGAGTCTTGTTGCAGCAACAGAAAAAGATTTTGAGACAAAGGTAGAATGATGAGAAGGTATAGAAAGAGTTGAGTTAGAGGCAGAACGAAGGATTCTATCATGATGCGAGCCGAGGGATGTAAAACTATCCTTGAGGTATTTAGGAGTGTTAGGTTCGTTTAACAAAGAGTAGATAATAATAATATAGTAATAGTTAAGTTTTTTCAGCCGTGCGTAACGCAGCAGTGTGAGAATCTTGGACTCAATAATTTTGTTTCCCGGCTTCTCGCACAGTTTTGGTAGCAGAGCGTGGTTCGTACACATGCTTGCACATTTTGTTAGTGGGTTTTTTAATTTGCACAGATGGGTAAATTAAAAAACCCACTAACAAAATGTGCAAGCATGTGTACGAACGATTGATAGCGTGTTTTAGCTCAAATAATTTGTCCTGTTGCTCAGTTTAGTAACTGGTTTGTTGGCTAGATTTAGTTTATTTTCTTAATTGTTGGTTTTGTTGTACCATTTGGTTTGGAGAAATAATTATAAATTATCGCATAAATTCCTCCATCGGTACACCTTTATTTATTATAAATTTGACTTTATGTGATTTGCCTATGCTTTGCTATCTTTCTTAGGGGCAGGCAGGTCAGGTTACTTTGTATAATATTCCTAGTGCAGTTCCAACATAATTAAGGGGAGGTCCAAAAGTTCGCGGAATGGAGGGGATGGAGTAGGGATAGCGGCGCTCGCGCAGTGTCACACTAATGAGGGACTTATCATTAGTATATAAATGAAGTTTCAGCTCTATTGCGTCATTCGTTTACAAACACTCGCCTGATAAAGAAGTCAATCCGGAAGAAAACTGAAACTATGGAGAAAATTTAACAACGTGCTGTGATAAAATTCCTTACCAAGCAAGGAAAGAACGCTCAGACCATTTTAAATGAAATGGAAACCGTTTATGGGGAACAGTGCCCTGGTAAAACAATGATTTACAAGTGGCATGGTCTTTTTAAACATGGTCGGGAGTCGATTGAAGACGACCCTCGCTCAGGACGGCCTATCGAGGCCACCACGTCAAACATCGTGGAAAAACTGGAAAAACTTGTACTGGAGGATGCCCGTTTGAAGAAAAAACAGTTATCTGCATTAGTTGGAGTATCAGATACCACCATTTTGAGAATCCTACATGACCACCTGGGTATGACAAAAGTCAGTGCAAGATGGGTACCGAGAATGCTCACGCCGCTTCAGAAACAGCAGCGCGTCGAAGCAGTTTTTGGAGTTGTGTGGAGACGAACCTGCACAGATTTTGGAGCGGATTGTTACCGGAGATGAGACATGGGTTCATTACTTCGAGCCTGAGTCCAAGCAAGAGTCCATGCAATGGCATAAAAAGGTGACACCACCGCCAAAGAAATTCAAAGTGTCAGAGTCAGCTGGAAAGTTGATGCTACTGTTTTTTGGGATTGTGAGGGGATAATATTGATCGATTACAAAGAAAAGGGAAGCACCATAACCGGAGAGTACTACGCAACGATATTAGAAAAATTAAAGGAGGCCATCAAGGAGAAACGTCGAGGAAAATTGACTAAGGGTGTGTTGCTCTTGCAAGACAACGCGCCGGTTCACTAGAGCAAAGTTGCAATGCTGCTCTGCACACGCATGGCTTCGAATCACTTGTTCACCCACCCTACAGTCCAGATCTGGCACCAAGTGATTTTTATTTGTTTCCAAATTTAAAAAAAGAGCTAAGGGGAAAGAAATTTACCGACGACAATGAAGTAAAGGCGACAATTTCGGCTCATTTTGAGGGAAAAGATAAAAAATATTTTTATGATGGTTTAGAAAAATTAATTCATAGATCTAATAAATGTATTAAGCTTAAGGGGGATTATATTAAATTTAAATATGTCATAAATGCAAAGGAAGGAATCATTATCAGTCAATGTGCAAGAAAGTGTACAACAAGTCATAGTGCAAAGTGCAAACTCTGAAATTAGTCCTGAAATTGAAAACTTATTTATTGGTCATGATTTTTGAATAAAAGTGAGCGCTTTGAACATAGGTATGGTGGTAACAGCATTGATTACCTACCATTGTTTTCAGATTTGAAACGCAAAATTGTTTATATTGTGGGGAACCTGGACATTTGGTGCTACATTGCCCACAATTGTGTAAATTGCGGGTCCAGGCCGACGTGCCATAGCCCGACAGAGGCAATGGTATTATTGCCGTGAATCGCGGCCATGTTCGCAGTGAATCATCTTGTTTTGTATGTAATTTTTGTGTGTAGTGTTTCGTTACGCGCCATGTATTTAGGCGCCTACAAATAATAGTCAGATTTATCGCGTTGTGAATTTTTGTGTCAAAACGTAGTGTTGTTAAAAAATCTGTGAATAGTAATTGCGTGGCGTGTTAGTGGTTCAGAAAACAACGAAGATATGGCAATCTTTGGGTACCCAGGGAACTCGTCGCTAAAGCTACGACACAAGAGCCACCAGTAAGTAATAGTTAAGTTATATTTTGCCGTGAATCGCGGCCATGTTCGCAGTGAATCATCTTGTTTTGTATGCCAACTTAAACATGGAAAGCCGCCAACCTGTTCACTATAACCCCACTGAGGACCCCCCCCCCCCCCCCCCCCCCCCCCCCCCCCCCCCCCATAATAGGAGCAGGAGCAGACACAGATCTAAACCATTTTCTAATACCAGATCACGAACCAGGTCCGGAACAAGGCGTAACAGAGCGTGATGTGGTCGTTGTGGACAAGTCCATCACCATAAGTACCCAGCTTATGGAGCAATATGTCATAAATGCAAAGGAAGGAATCATTATCAGTCAATGTGCAAGAAAGTGTACAACAAGTCATAGTGCAAAGTGCAAACTCTGAAATTAGTCCTGAAATTGAAAACTTATTTATTGGTCATGATTTTTGAATAAAAGTGAATCAAATTAATGGTATGTTGACTTGAAAATTAACTCAATAAATATAAAGAGTATTTTAGATACAGACAGTGATGCAAATATCATGTCTATAAATGTTTTTTTCTAAATTTAAGCTTAGTTATACTAGTATAATAAATAATTATAAAGTCACATCATACAGTGATAATGATTATAGGGATCTGTTTTAGGATAAAGTGTCATTAAATGTTACTATATTTTAAATAACATAACATTGTCTAGTAATATAAAATGTATTATTGTTAACATTGATTCTCAGACTGTAGTAGGTCATTGTACTTGTTCTGATCTAGGGTTGGTTAAACGCATAATATACATTATCGTCAATAGACAATAAAATAAATAATTTTGAAACATTATTGTCATAGTACTCAAATGTTTTTGTAGGCTTGGGATGTTTGCCTGGTTTTTATCATATTAAGGTATGAGAGGGTCGCGCCAAGGGTGGACACGCTCCTAGGAAGATACCATTCTCTTTTCATAATAGACTGAAGGTTGAGTTGAGTACTATGGAGAAGATGGAAGTCATTGTCAAGGTCACAGAACCAACATCATGGCAAAAAAAAGGCAAACTTTAATAGAACAAACAAACAATGATGAAAGCATGCAGATTTTAAAACAATACTGTAAAGATGGATGGCCAGTAAGAAAATCACAGGTACATAATTTAGTAAAAGCATACTGGAGAGGACATGCTTACTGAAAAAGGTCTACTATTTCGAGGTAATAGTATTATTATTCCTAAAAGCTATCTAAAAATAATTCATAGTGGTATTTTGGCATGGAGAGAGAAAAAAGCTTCGCGAGAGGTATAGTTTTTTGGCCATTTATGTCAATAGGCATAAAACATATAGTAGAATCTTGTCAAATATGCCAAGCACATAGAAGTGCTAATAAGCCAGAACCTTTAATGTCGCTTAGTTAGTTTAAGTACATTGCCATGGGAAAAGGTAGGCATTGATTTTTTGGATTTCAATTGTAATAAATACATTGTCATTGAAGATTACTATTCAAATTATATTGAATTTGCAAATGTAAGTTCTACTAATGCAACTAGTCTTATAGCAGTCTTAAAGTCTACGTTCAGTCGTCATGGAATTCCAGTTGTCATAATTATTGGTTCAAACGCATACAAAAGTGTATAGATCTTCATGGGGAATATTTTGAAAAACAATAATTTAATTTTAATTTAAAATACTTTATTGCACAAAATTACAAAATAAAATTGTACATAGGCGAACTTAATGCCTTAGGCATTTTCTACCAGCTAAATAAAGTGATTTTCCATGATTAATATTTGTTTTTGTTCTCTAATCCCGAAACATAAAAGGCAACCCTCGTCTGAATTCAATACACCAGAGGATAATACCAGTTTTGACTCTAATAATTATGATTTATATAATACACCAATAGAAAATGATCAAAGGCACGGCATGCAGTTTCGTGACTACCTGACTCGCTCAAATGTAGTGTAAAGCACTTGTCATCGATGTCTTTGTTTCTTGTGTTGGGAATATTTTGATAAATGTGATTCGTCGTGTGATAATTGTTTGATTTTGATAATAGTCTATGGACGCTAATCTGTAGCCATAACCTATGTCAGTCAGTTAAGAGAAAAGTTGAAAAATGGTATAATTATTTTGTCCTTAGTTAATAATTTTGTTTCTAATATGATTTGTGAATAGAGTTTTTGTCCCGTAATGAGATTTGTGCGGCCTATTAGATATACTATTTATATATGTAGCGTTTTGATTGCCATGTATTAGGCGCCTACAAATAGTGATTCAGATTTGTCGCATTATGTTTTGAGCATTTTAATGAACAAACATGTTCATGTCTTCATGCGTAGACAACTCGCAGCATTTGGCAGTTGGTTTATCTATTAATTATCAAACTGAAAATGTTAATGATTCAGACGCTACAATAAAACCACAAAGCTCCCCAAGTTTACTTACACTTCAGCAAAATCATGTGACTTTGGAGGACACACAGATTAAATTACAAGCATGTTCTCAAAGGCCAGAGGAGTTTTTAGTTATTTCAGTATGCAAAATAAAACCGAAAGAAAAAACAAATTTATAGAGGCCAAAATGTTAGTCTGGAAAAGAATAACGTTTCTCCATATACAAAAAAAATCGAACGTAATTGTTATAGATTGTCTACCACCCAACGTGATAACATACTTATGTTTTTTTATTAGAAAGGAGAACTCTCTCTACAAAGAGAATACATTGTAATATTTATAGAAAGAAAAGACGTGAAACGAAGATCTGTGGCTACGGTTTCGCGGCGTCAAAATACTTACGTATTTTATTTACCACTGGCGGGTGTAAAGGAAAAAGTATGTCGCAAGTTTTTTTTTTAATTTTAGGAATTTTGGAGAAAACGTTTCGTACATCTACAGGGTGTCCAGTGGCAGATTTCAAAGTTTGAACGAACACAGTATCTGACCGCAATACGGGAGAGGGGCGCGGGGTGTGTAGTTCAAAGCGCAAGCGCTGCGGAGATTTTAGTAGCCATGGAACAGTGGAGTGGAGAGCACCGCGCTTT
The DNA here is from genome assembly GCA_947458855.1 of Monopis laevigella. Lineage (NCBI taxonomy): Eukaryota > Metazoa > Arthropoda > Insecta > Lepidoptera > Tineidae > Monopis > Monopis laevigella. Next base: position 11,876,653 of record OX381594.1, on the reverse strand, counting down.
TGCCGTCGAGGCGTACATTTTGAGTGGTTTTTCGCTGTCTGAAGCACGGCGTCGATTTAATACTCGTTACGGTATTCGTCGATTACGTGATGGACCATCGATCAACCTCATACAGTCATGGGTAGCAAAGTTCAGAGCTACAGGATCAACATTAACTAGACCCAGACCAGGACCTATACCAACGGTAGCCACGGACGAAAATGTTGAACGTGTTATGGTTTCTGTCACTGAAAATCCCCGTTTATCACTTCGAGCGCGTTCATCGATATTGGGGATTACGAAATCGACTTTACAGGTTATAATGCGAAAAAAACTCAAGTTACATCCGTACAAAATTCAAATCGTTCAAGATTTACATGATTCTGACTTTGCATTAAGAAAAACTTACGCGGAGGTGATGTTAATGAGATTTCGTACTGCTACTCGGATGGGTAACATATTCTTTAGTGACGAAGCTCACTTTCATATCGGAGGATATGTGAATAAGCAAAATTTCCGTTACTGGGATGTCTGCAACCCAAGACAAATGCATCAAGAGCCTTTACATAAACCTAAAGTTACAGTCTGGTGTGCAATGTCTGCATCTGCCATCATAGGGCCTTATTTCTTTGAAGACCAACGTGGCCAAACTGTAACCGTGAATTCGGAGAGATATACCGAGATGATAAATGACTTTTTTAGACTGGAACTGCAGAATAATCCATACTTCAACCGAAACACGTGGTTCCAGCAGGACGGGGCCACAGCTCATACTGCTAATGTGTCCATGAATGCAGTGCGGCAGTTATTTCCAGAAAAAAACATATCCCGGAACGGCACCATACCGTGGCCACCCAGGTCACCAGATTTAAGTCCGTGTGACTTTTTCTTATGGGGGTACTTAAAATCCGTTGTTTACAAAACAAATCCGAGCACTGTGACACAACTTAAACAAAATATTCAAGACGAAATTACCAGGATTCCCCAGTCGCTTTGTAAACGCGTTTTTGAAAACATGCGTGCTAGACTCGAAGAGTGTGTCAGGCTTGATGGCCGCCATTTGGAGAATGTGATTTTCAAATAATTAAATCCGCATTTCTTGTTTTTAAATAACAATAAACATACTTTGTATTAGAGGTGTAGTTTTTTTTTTACAATTTTTCGAACTTTGAAATCTGCCACTGGACACCCTGTATTAACAAAGTCCAAGATACTGGGGTTTTAGAAAAATATAAAAGAGGAGGTAGACAGAATACATATTTACAAAGAGATTCACAAATGAAAAATATTGTGGCAGGACATATAGATCGATATCCTCGGGTAAAGTCCCATTAGTGTAGGCGTGATAATGCTAGAGAATATTTAAATCAGGTCCTCTCGTTAAGGAAAATGCCATGTCTATTGATGAATATAAAGAAAATGTCACTATAGAAAGATATTTAAGTCTAAAAACTTGTCTTTCCATAGGCCAAAAAAGATGAATACGTACAGACAAGGATCTCAAGATATCAAAGCTAAACTAGAGAATAAGTGGGGAATAACAGGGATCATATTACAGAAATGGAAGAAGTACAAAACCTTAAAGAAAATTGTAAAAGGATGGCAATGGAAAATGAACAGGTTTGCTGTGCGTCATTCGACTTGCAGCAAGTTATATATTTACCACAAAGTACGGAAGGGGCACTTTTTTATAAAAGACGACTTGCTAATTACACTTTACTGTGAACGATCTATCATCAAAAGATTGTTATTGTAATGTATGGAATGAGGTTATCAGTAAGAGAGGTGCATCAGAGATTCTGCACAGCAGTGAATAATTTTCTTAATGCCTTGGATAATAAAGGTGTTGAAACTGTGTATTTATTTTCTGACGGTTGCAGCGGCCAAAACAAAAACTCTATTGTGGCTGCCATGCTTCTACATTTTATTAATAATTCGCGAAACATCAAAGAAATAAAACTGCGGTTTTTCTGCCCATTTCATGGCTATGCAATGTTGAGAGCCGGAAGTATATTTGTTCCAAGCCAATTACTGCCAATAATTCGTTTGGCCAGGAAGAGACCTTAATATGCTTCATTATTCTGATTTTAAAGACTTAGAAGAGCTTATCGTCATCCCTAAAACTCTTATCCATTCGCAAAGATGACCAAAACGGTGATTCGTTTTTCCCTTTTATTTATTTTTTTTACTTTCTTTTTCCTATAATTTTATTTAAACTATTTTTATTTATACCGTTATTCATTCGTTTCAAACAGTGGCGGGCCCAGGAGAAGGGCTCGGGGCCCCCTCAGACGACAGACAACCATAGCCAGACGTTTTTTTTATGATGAATAGCTGATAAAACGACGCTATATTATCCTTTATACGCCATTATCGCCTGCCATAACTGTTGACGCTGCAAAATTCGTCATTTGTGCATTAGAAACGAAACTACGTTAGCAAATACAATTGGAACCTATATGACATCATCTCAGAGGCGTAGCTACCTAGGGGCTAGGCGGAGCAGTGCCCCGGATCCTTACCAGAAAATCTCGATCGGACTAAACTTTTGAAAATTTCTTCCATTTTACAAATAAATATGACAGGTTGCAACCCGACTTTAATCTTGGCAACTTAGTTGAGAGAAATTCGAAAGTTATACCTAGGGAATTCCCCCAAATTCTTTCTGTGGGTTGGCAGTGTTATCAATTTTATTTATATAACCAGTTTAGATAGCCGTGGGGCCCCATTTTTTGATTTGCCCCAGGGCCCTTGGTTACCTAGCTACGCCACTGCTCATCTGTCCATAAAATATTATTTCATGAAGAAAGTATTATAAATCATTTGGCTTTATTACCAATCGGTCAATTGTTAAGACGCGCAAGAGTCGCGAGACAAAGATTATAAGCGTTTCCGCTTGCAGCTCTGCACAATTGACAGCTACTAATGATGTCGTATTTCCATATATAAGAAAAGTACATAAAGAAAGCCTACAATTGTTTTCAATGAAATCATTGGAGACCCTGAAGCCAAAAGAATAAAATAGAAATCAATCATTTTCTAATATATAACAATTTATTGTTATCCCTAGAACCCTACTCGGGGTGCTGGAGGACCCCATAGCATTTTGTTTTTGAAATAATTCAATTGGGTTTTAAGTTACATATTTGAGCATCCATGTATTTTACTTTAGTGTCATTCGCTACTGATTGGTTAGTCACGCGGCGATAGTCGTCTTGTGTGGACGTGTGTACGAGACGCTTGGGGTGCTGTAGAACCCCAGTATAGGAACAAGGTAAGGTTTTATTTTATTTGTTTAGTTTTATAGTATTTGTTTTATTTACTATATACAATTATTTATTCCTTTTTGTTTAGCTATTTAGTCACTATGAGTTAATCTTTAAAGTTACCTAAGCCAAATATAAAGTTTCGTCGCACTTTTTTAAAACAAATGGGACTCGGTCTTATATCTGAACATTTGGAGGAACGCCTAATTAGGCCAACTTTGAGGAGGGATGTAAAAGAAACTATATCTCTAATTTTAAAAAAATCACTGGCAAATGACGCCCCTGTTCCTGAACAACACACTCAGGGACGCTGTGGTTTCTGTCCAAGAAACAGAGACCGAAAGAGCAAGACCCGGTGCAATAAGTGCAAAGTGCCAATTTGTTTGGAGCACCAAGTGAAAGTTTGCCAAAGGTGTTCGAATTAATTGTATAAGTTAGTTTTTAAGATTTATTTGTGTTGCCAAATTTCCAATTAAAAATAATAATAAAAGTGTTTCAAAATAGGGTTTTGTTTTATTAAATATATTTGACTTTATCGGTAGGGGTGCTCCAGTACCCCAGTGTAGGAATAGATAGGGGGCAGGATAGTGTAGGGTTCTAGGGTTAAGTAAATTATATTACATATTTACAGGCAATTCAGTTTGGTAATTCACAAGTGACTTAATCATGTTTGGGTTTTAGTCCAGTTTTCCTACTACATTGCTTTTTTGTTGAGGTTCAATCAGCTTAAAATTACTTACAGAAGACTTGCTAAAAGAATTTACAACCAAAGTTGTTATGACTGCAGCGCAGAAAGGATTGCCTTACACACAAGATCAACAATCAATTATGTATACAATTCCGAACTAATATATGCCGGAACAATGCTGGAAGGCGAAATCAGATAACAATGTTAGAAACCGAAATCAGTGTCTCATTTATGGAGGGCAGAGTTTAAAATCTGGTTAAACAACTTGTGATGTTGTAATGTTTAAACAGTTAATAAACGTGTGTCGACACAAGCAGTCGTGTTTCATTCCGTCCTCGCGACACCTCCGCATGGCGACCCTGCCAGTCCGCGTCAGTATCATGGCGTGAGACTTACGTGACGCACGCGCAGAGCGCGGCGGCACGCGCCGCGGCTCCGGCCGGCCGCCCGAGCAGTCCGCGACGAGAATTATTTTTTTTAACGACTAAATTTAAGTTTTTTTTAGTTTAATTTTTAACTTTATAATTATTATTTTTTTTTTAATATGAAGAACATTAATAAAATGTAGTGCAAAAACAGTAACAGTATTAAATTAAAATGTTTGAAGTTAACCCTGTCATAAATAACCAAGAACAAAAGGTGGACAATTATTTCACAAACATTACAAATGTGACAAAATACAATGGAACTCTATTAATTGTGGTAGTAATCGTAGTAATAATACTCTTCATTGCCATCTTATTTAAAATTTTCTTGGATTGCCAAAAGAAAATGATAAGAAGCCAAATTCGAGAACATACAAGAGAATCGATAGCGACGAGGCTACAGCAGCCAGCAGATATCTAACGACCCTTTCCTGATGAAGCGAGTGGAGATGACTTCCTAGATCGAGTATCAGTGAGTGAATTAAAAATGATTAACATGTTCTAAAAGTGTTTTGTGCAGTGTTTTTTTTTTTTTTATATTTCAGGTGTTTGTGTATTTTTTTTTATTATTTTATTAACATACTTAATGTACTATTATTATTATATAAGTATAAAATGTCGAGTGACATGAAAAAATATTAATGTAATTTTATCTTTTCTATAATTATTACTAGTAGACGTTACACGGGTTTGTGATCCTATTTTTGATACCCATCATGGTATATCATGTCGAGTAACATGTTAAATAATTAATGAATACAGTTAAGGAAATACATACTAAATTGGAAGACGTAAGAGTCGAACTAAGAAAATTAGGTAGTAAAAGATTTGAAAGAAAAACTTATGTGACTAATAAATATAATTATGCTTTAAATTTATATAAGGAATTTCAATTATTGTGTAAGAATATAAAAGAAGACGATATAGACATAACTTTTGAAAGTATATGCGATCAAATAAAATTAACTTTCCAAAAAATTACAACATATTGTGAATCAATTAATTTGGAAGTAGAAAATAAAAACATCAAAATGGACAAATTTGACATAAAAACAGCGTCATCTATAATACCAGAACTAGACAACAAACAATCGACCGTTCATAAATTAATAGACGGTATAGATTTATATTTCTCTTTTCTAGACCCTAAATATGAGAGCATATTAATTAACTACATATTAAAAACACGATTAAACAACTTTGCAAAACTTAAGTTAAACCAAAACTATGACAGAGTAAATGAATTAATAAGCGACATAAAGAAATATTTGCTAGTTAAAAAATCGCCCAACGCAATTTTGACTACGTTGAATAACTCAACGCAGCAAAACTTATCAATTAGCCAGTTTGGCCAAAATCTAGAAAACTTATTAACTGAGTTAACATCAGCACAGGCGAACTCAGACGAAAATGCGTTTAACATTTTAAAACCTTTAAACGAAAAATTAACTATTAAACAATTCATAAACGGATTAAGGAACAGAAGAATAAGTACAATAATTGCTGCGAGAAATTTTAGCAATTTAAGAGATGCCATTTACACGGCCGTAGAAGAAGATATTGAAGATCTTAACAGGAATTTTCATACCATGACTATGTCATCTTACAATCGGAGGAATTTTCCCAATAGAGGAAACTATTCAAGAGAGAACAACAACTATCGATATAATAATAATAACAACAACAACTATCGATATAATAATAATAACAACAACAACAACTATCGTTATAACAATAATAATAACAACAATTATAGATATAATAATAATAACAGTTTTCAAAATACAAATAATAATAGATATAATAATAATAATAACAACTTTCAAAACATAAATAATAATAACAACTATAGAGAAAATAATAAATATAATAACAATTTTCATAATAATAATAGAAATAACAATTATACCAGTAGAGGTAATAATAACAACCGATATAATAACAATACAAACTACAGAGGAAATTCACATAGGAAAAAACCTCATATACACGCTTTGAACACCAATGACAATGACCAACATGAATTTAACGAATATCCAACCGAAAACGGAGAATGTTTTCGTCCCTTTAACACATAAAATACTATGCTGTGAATCACAGTACATAGTATCATTTTTAGTTAATAATTGCAAATTATATTTTCTTGTTGATACAGGCGCAAGCCTTAGCGTTATAAAATCAAATTCTATTCCACCAAATTCTAACGTATACCGACAATACACGACAATACATGGTTTAGGAGGAAATACAAAAACTTTAGGAACCTCTTATATTAATTTAATTATGCCAAATACTAAGTTATACATAAAACATAACTTCCACATAGTTTCGGAATTACCTATAAATGTAAACGGAATTATAGGCACAGATTTCTTGGAATTATTCGCAAAAGACATAAATATACAAAACAAAACCCTTTGTTTAGTGTACAAACAAAATGAGGTCACTTTGGAACTCAATACAATGGAACGTGACTTACGTCACCAGGCCACCAGCGAAGAACCGATTAGTCATAATTTCTCATTATCGATACCACCCAGATGCGAGCTTACAACGATTCTTTGTGTCAACAATTTACAAACTAATGACTACATACTTTTGCCACAAGAAATTCAGGACAACTTATTTTTAGCCGGTGCAGCAGTTACACCGAAAAATAATAAAATACCTATCAGAATATTAAATACTAGCGACAAGACACAAATAATAAACAATTTTAAACCCACTCTAGAACCATTAGATAACTATAATATTTGCCAATTCGAGAAAAATACATCGCATGATCCAAACCGCTCAAAACAATTACTAGATTTAATAGAAATGAATCATTTGCACACCGATGAAAAAGAATTTATACAACAGATATGCAGCAAATACTCAGATGTATTTCACCTAGACGGTGACAAACTAACAACAACAAATATTTTAGAACAATCAATAACTGTAAAAAATAATAAAACCCCAATATATACTAAACCATATAGATTACCTGAAAAACTTAAACCAGAAATTGAAAAACAAATACGAAAAATGCTTAAAGAAGACATAATCGAAGAATGTAAAAGTGAATGGTCAAGCCCTATATTACTAGTGCCCAAAAAATCTACAAACGATAACCAAAAAAAATGGCGTTTAGTAATCGACTTTAGGAAAATTAATAACGTAATCGAAGACGACAAATTCCCTTTACCAAATATAACAGAAATTTTAGACTCCTTATCAGGGGCTATCTATTTTTCCAAATTGGATCTTAATCAATCTTTTTACCAATTGGGAATAAAAGAAGACAGCAGAGATATAACAGCATTCACTACCAACACAGGACAATACCGTTTAAAAAGATTACCTATGGGACTAAAAATCAGCCCAAGTGCATTCACTAGAATAATGTCAATAGGACTATCAGGACTAAATTATGAAAAATGTTTTATCTACTGTGACGATTGTATAATATTTGGTCGTAATTTAGAAACACATAACAAAAACTTAATTGACGTTTTAGAGAGATTTAGACAAATTAACCTTAAATTAAATCCAACAAAATGCGAATTCTTGAAAAAAGAATTATTATATTTAGGCCACGTAGTATCAGAAAAAGGTGTCCTACCAGACCCAGAAAAAACAAAAGTAGTACTAAACTACCCCATTCCAAAAAACAGCGACGAAGTAAAAAGGTTTGTAGCATTTTGTAACTACTATAGGAAATTTATTCCATCATTTGCAAAAATAACAATTCCATTAAACAATCTAGCTAAAAAAGATATGAAATTCAAATGGACAAAAGAATGTCAAAACGCGTTCGACATGCTAAGAAACGCTTTAATTACTTCACCAATATTAGATTATCCCGATTTTTCAGAAGAAAATATATTCACCCTACAAACGGATGCGTCCGGGAACGCAATAGGCAGCGTTCTTTGTAATAGTAACATGAGACCAGTAGCATATACTAGTAGGCCGTTAAACAAAGCCGAACTAAATTACCCAACAATTGAGAAAGAACTATTGTCAATAGTCTGGAGTGTAAAATACTTTAGACCTTATTTATTTGGAAGAACTTTTAGAATTTTAACGGATCACAAACCCCTAATATACTTGTATAACATGAAAGATCCTTCAAGTAGACTTATGAAATTCAGATTAATATTAGACGAATACGATTTTAAAATAAGTTATATAAAAGGTAAAGATAACGTAATTGCAGACGCACTTTCACGCATTGACTTAACTTCGAGCAAGTTAAAGAGCACGTTTGAAAATGTTGTTTCAGTCATGACTAGAGCACAAAGAGAAAGACTAGAAAAACAGTCCAGTGATATCAGTGACAGCAATGTAAGCGACACTTCTCGAAATATTTCTATAAACAACAGGATTGATCACCCCAGAGTAGTAGAAATGTTGCGAAAAGCTAGCGACAGTGTAGACTTGATTTTAATAAAGGAGAATGATTTAAAGGAATTGAAAAATAAGAATTTAATTAATTATGAGTATGTTTGTTTATGTTTTTCATCGAGTATGAAAACAATGTATTTCGACCTTAAGTATTTATTGCAATTTACCCGAGTGGAATTTGTTAATTTGCTTAGAGATTTTTGTAAAAAGTTGAATATTAAAATAATAAATTTTGTTAAAGATGATTATTACTCATCATTTATAGAAGAAATAAATTGTGAAATAAATGAAAGAGATAGGTGGGAAGGACCACAAATAAATGTTTTGTCAAAGGTAATAAAAATTTGTAATGATGAAAAGAAAAAGGTAATTATAAATGATTATCATTTGTTACCTACGAGCGGACATGCCGGCATCCGTCGTATGGTCAATAATATTAAGAAAAAGTATACTTGGTCTAATTTAGAAAAAGACGTCATAGAATTTGTTAAAAAATGTAAAAAATGTCAAATAATGAAATATCAAAAAGGTGTCAAGGAACCTATGTCAATAACGACAACTGCTAATTCAGCATTTGAGAAAATTTATTTAGATTTAGTAGGACCTTTAGATAAGGATAATTTTAATAATAATTATATATTAACGCTTCAATGCGAATTAAGTAAGTATGTAGAAGCTTATGCCATACCCAATAAGGAAACGGTAACAGTAGCAAAATCTTTAGTTAACAATTTTATTCTTAGATACGGAATACCCATGTCAATAGGTACAGATAGAGGTACCGAATTCATGTCAAGTACTATGACAGAAGTTTGCAAATTATTAAATATAGAAAAAATCCATTCCACTGCTTTTCACCACGAATCAATAGGTGCATTAGAAAATTCACATAAACATCTCCGTAGCTTTTTAAGAATTTACTGTGAACAACGCTTGTATAATTGGTCTGAATGGTTACCCTTCTGGAGTTTTGCATATAATAATACCATTCATTCAGAAACCAAATATTCTCCATTTGAACTTGTATTCGGAAAAACTTGCAATATACCAACAAATTTAAGTAATAGTAAAGTAGAACCATTGTATAATTCAAACAACTATGCATTAGAATTAAAATTTAGGTTACAAACAGCTTGTAATGACGCAAGAAATAATTTGTTACAACGTAAAGAACAAAGAAAAACTAAATTTGATTTAAAATGTAACCCGATTTCTTATAACAAAGGCGACTTAATTCTTGTTAAAAATGAAACTGTAGATAAAGCAGAACCCTTGTTCAATGGTCCATATTTAGTTGTAAACGATGAATCACCCAATGTAATCATTTCTAAGAATGGCAAGAACAGTACCGTTCACAAAAATAGAACTAAATTGTACGTAGTGAATATAAGTACACTATTCGAATGATTTCTTTTATAATGAAACGAATAAAAACATATAGTATACCATTTAATTATAAAATATTGTAAATTTTAATCATCTTGTATTTACACTGTTAAAAATTTATTTGCTACTACTTTTATTATATAAGATTTATATAAATAATTAATTTTAGAACTTTTATAATTCAGTAATTTTTATTTTTATTTTTATTATTAGATATGTAAGTTATTCATTTTTTTTAATTATTTTTTTGTATTACCCCGGTGGTGTGATGTTGTAATGTTTAAACAGTTAATAAACGTGTGTCGACACAAGCAGTCGTGTTTCATTCCGTCCTCGCGACACCTCCGCAAACTAATAAAGTGGTGCGCCATGAAGAATGGTGTCTAGCATATATGGCATCAACATTCTTACACAAGAAAATAACTTGAAACAATTACAATATAACCTTTTCAAGACACTACAGCCCTGTAAAGTTTTAAATATGTACGCGTTGGTTAACTTTACTCGTATAATATATTCAAGTATTTTGCTATTTCTTGACTTGTACACGTCTCGGGCCCTGTAAAACACTTGTGTACCATCACATTATTATACCTTATAAATATGCATGAGCAGAATTATATTTTTTTGTACACGTATACTGAAATGTTATCGGCGAGCACATAAGCATCACCGTTTTTTTTTCTGTTCATAAAATATGACATTTAAAGAAATTTCCTCCAATTGCTATTGTAAAGTGTTTATTTTCTAATTTTGATGCAGATTTTGTAAATATCATACAATGGGGAAAACCATCTCTTACCAAAATTATTCGAACTGAAGTGAAGCAAGACAAAAAAGTGGATTAATTTTTCGCAAAATCCGGAAAGTTGTATAAGAAATAAGTTAAGTTTCGTTTTTTTTATTTTCAGTTTGGGTTTTTTGACATTTTATAAACCAGTAAGAAGTTCATGATGAGATCCGCAAAAGGACCAAAGTAGTGGGCAGGCAACATAGCTCGCAGAATGGACGGCCGGTGGGGCATTAAGGTTCTCGAGTGGCGACCGCGTGCTGGAGGACGCAGCAGAGGCAGGCCCCCTAAAAGATGGACTGACGACCTGAAAAAGGTCGCGGGAAGCCGATGGATACAGGCAGCGCAGAACCGGTCGTTGTGGCGATCCTTGGGGGAGGCCTATGTCCAGCAGCAGACGCGCGAAAGGCTGGTATGATGATGATAATGATGAAGTTCTTATTAATTTTAAAAAAAGTTTTATTTGAAAACTTTAAAGTACCAAGGTAACAAGTTTAACTTTTTCAATATCCACAATATCTAATATCTAAAAAAACTTCATTCTATTCCACATCCAATGAAGGAAAAGCAATTTACACAAAACATATTGACCAGATACTACAATCAGATTATTATTGCAAAAAAGAGTAGACTCCAAATATCACATAAGGACTGATATATTTTTAAAGCAAGATGGGAGTAACATGAGCTTAGGCCCAAAATTCTGGAGTTTGAACTTAAATAATGAAGTCATATTGACAATTTAGAGAAATATAATATACAAGAATGTATGAATGAGACAATCAATTCCAATACAAAGTTATTGACCAAACTAATATCTCCGAAATTGTTTTTTGAATTTTTCATAATGATAATCATCTGTAGCCTTTTCCCCTTTCGCTTTTTTAACTATTTTCTCCACACTGGCATCTATGATGTTAGCTGTATTATCAACTTTTACAGGCTCTGGTTTTTCTACAATTGGTCTTTTCTTGGTATTTTCATTGTCTATATTGAATCTATTATGTTGAACAAAGTTTACGGCCATGTTTGTAGGCACAAATTGTGAGGGCCCTTCTTTTTTGTTTCTTCTTTCCCATAAAAGCTTCATTTTTGCTTCTTCTGTAGCTTCAATATTTTTAATTTTAGCATCTATTCCTAGATCTACCTCAGGAATACCACTAAGCATTTGATTGGAGAGCATTTCTTCAGATTTGTGAGCAGATGATATTCTTAAATGTTCAGGAAGAGAAAGTAGTGCAGCTTCTTCTGGTGACAAATATTTCAGAGAATCTTTGTTTTCTGCTCCTTTTTTAGAACATCCTTCTGTAAAAATAAAGAATCTAGTTTAATAAATAGGTTTCTACAAAAATTTTATTTGCTAACCAAAACCATAATAAAATAACTTTATTCATCATCAGTGGTAGTATTCTGACAGTTAATGTTATTTTTATCATTTATTGAAGGGTAAATTTTGTATTATAAATTACACTACACTCAACCTTTGATTACTCAAGTGTAAAGAGTTTATAGTGTGTTTACAATAACAAAGGCCCCCTGAAGGTTGACATTGACGATAGAAGGTTTTTTTTACTTTGATTGATTATGTCAACGACGTATCCGAAGCGCATGAAAAAGGTGGTTACGTTCCATGTGAGTTTTTTTTTTTAAACTAGTGATGTTCCAATAAAATTTCTTTATAAAGTTTTAATCAGTTTTTTAAGGAATATTTTTATTTTATTTCCTTCTCTTTCTTTATTTCCTTTATTTTTAAATAAACTTGTTTGTTTAATAATGAATGTAAAATATAGCTTCTCTAAAAAAAATATAAACTAGGCAGAGATACTAAATTTTAATTTATAGATTTAGAACAGATTGTGCAATGAAAAATGTTTTAAATAGAAGATTTATGTAAAATATCTTTATATATTGTTGTAAAATAACTATTTATAAGGTAATTAATTATTTACAAAACAAATTAAGTTGTGTCTACTGATAACCTATTGATAACTATAGTTTTTGCTGATGAATAAGGATTAATGAATTAACTATAGTTGTTTAACCAACTGTAAAAGATATGTACAAATAGTCAAATTTAGCTATCCATCAAGAAACCGGCCCTTAGTCGTAAATGCAATAGCTTATTCGTAAACGAATAATTAAAATATGCGATTCACGGTAATATTAATAACATTTTAAATTACAAAGCAAATTATTGTAAAATTGTCTCAAATAATACAACCTATAAATTACTTTGACAGCCTCTTTAAACTAGTGGTGGCGCCTTTGGCGTTGTATCCAGAGGTCGTGGGTTTGATTCCCACCCATGGCAAAAACATATGAGTAGGTACGTTTTTTCTGTACAGTTTGTCATGGTCTGGGTATTTATAAAATATAATATGTATTATATCGTTGCTTCTGGTACACATAGTACAAACCTAAAGCTTAGTTTGTGACCAGAGCAATATGTGTAAATTGTCCTACATATTATTATTATTATTTACATATACATTTATAAATCAACTATAATAGAACAATAATCGACGGAAAAAATCGATTTCGTGTAGCACATATCTTATTATCAATCTGATTATAATTAACGTCAAAAAAAAATCCAATTATTTATAAATGCCCATCTCTAATGAATCTCAGACATTTTTTTTATTGAAGCTCGGCATGCAACTTTGCATCTACCTGATGATGAATCAGACCTACAAAGTCCATAAATGGGGTAAATCAATATATTGTTGTTTTACAATATTGATCGCTCCCACTATGCCGTCTAAATGATGCGGTTACGAAATGGGCGGTGACAAAGGCGTAATTGCATTACGAGTATCATCGCTGATTTATAGTAAAATTAATTGCCCGTTTCGTAACCACACCATGATACATGATACACTTTCGTCAAGAAATCGATGCATTCTTTTTATCTCACAAAAACAACTGACAACAAACATGAAGCTTTGTTAATATTAACTAAACACTTAACAGTCCTGTCCAGACATGTTTAGTGCAAGTGAGGGGTGTAGGAGGGACGCGCGGGGAAGCTACATCATAGATTTTTTTTTTAAATGCATTCTATATACAGTACTTTGCTAAACACTAAACAAAATGTATACAGGCCATTAGTGATATTTTATTTGGGATGTTGTGTAAAATTTTTCAGACCACTTTCTTAGTTGACTGTACCTTACTAAGGCTGCGTTTCAATATATATAATTTATGTATATTCCATCTCTTTCTTTTCCCCAAGAGATTGCAAGGGTAATAAAATTTGAATTTTGGAACAGGTAAAGGCTGATTTTTCATTGTCAGATAAAGTTATTTGACTGTTAAATTGTATGAAGAACTGTCAAGTTTATGCATTCTCCATACAAGTTATCTGTTGAATATTGAACAGTCAGCCCTTAAGTGCACAGGAAATGGATTTGCAAACTTGAATGTTAAAAAACATCTAAATGTTGTTTTCAGTGATAATAAAGTTTTTTTTATAAATATAAATCACAAGGTGTAGATTTTACTTACTTGATTTTAATAACTTAACTTATACATAAAAAATCTCTTAAGTTTTAAAATCACAAATAAAATAATATTTTTAGAATCATAAATCAAACTTGCATGTATTTTAATATACGTGGTGGCCGAGTTGGTTAGACCTTGGATTTAAAAACACTTACCCCCATATTCTAAGTCATGTTTTTCACTCCACTTTCACTCAAGGGTAGTGTGTCTCATTCTCTTTCTTGAATTGATATTTGGTGGAAAGAGACAGACATTCCTTGAGTAAAAATAGAGTGGAAAACGACTTAGAATATGGGGGTTAGGCCCCTGGTTCGGATCCCGGTGTGTACCAATGAGTTATTAATTAAAAAAATTATGTACATTTGTTTGACAACACCACTATAGTGCCTCGGAGAGCATGTTAAGCTGTCGGTCCCGGTTTCACTATACCAACTTGTGAAACTGTTTATAGATGGGTTATTGAGTCTATTCAAAACATCGCGACGAGCTAGCCACTTGTTCGGTGTAGACTCATACCATCGGCTACAACGAGGTGGGATTAAAAATCCTCCGCTGGGTACCCTTGGACCATCAAGGCGGACTCTGGCGCCGTAAGGCACCTGTGATGATATGTATGTATAAATCAAACTTTGGTTGTCTTTTTAAAAGTTATTATATTTTTTATAAAGAGGCTATCTAATTAGGATTGAGTGAGTAATATTTACACCTCCATATTGTTTTTTTCAAAACTTTAATATCACCAAAAACAACATTTAAAAGTTCGAGTTTGTGAATCCATTTCCTGAAAAAAAGGAGAGCCAATGTTCTTAGTTATCAATGGATTCTCTGTGAGGGTGCCAGATCCATTTATATTTAAATAAATCTTAAAATAAATCATATAAAATAAACTCTGCATTTTCCATACAAAATGAGCTTTTACACTTTCAAGAGAGACAATGTTCTTAGCTATCTATGGATTCACCGTGCGGGTGCCAGGTCCATTGCGTGGTTGGAAGGCAGGGGAATGAACTGCAGTGTTCCTGGACTTGAGACCTCAAAGTAGGTTTAAAGGCCCTTTAAACTCTCACCTGCACTGTGTTCACTAACCTCTTTACTCAACCAAATACTATATGATCCTGTTAGTACCATCTTGCAAACACGATACATAAAATTTCCGAAAGGCTGATAAATACTTGGACTACTATTTGTCTTAGAATTAAAATAATATTTTTGTTGGTCATTGTATTAATTAACTTTCTGTTTTGGCTATTTATTTTTTTATTAAATCAGAAAAAAACAACTTTTTAAGTAGTTATTTTATAGTTATTAGGTTTTTTGGGGGTTATTGTCATTTGAAAATTCACATTTTACCCAACTTTTGTATGTGACCTAACCTATCCTTTACCTAGTTTGACCAATTTTTTTTTTGATTAAGAGTCTTTTGGGTAATTATTTTCGTATGTGTAGAAAGCCTTTCTGGACTCGCCGGCCGCTGCCGCGGCTTCGCTCGGCTCATGGGTATGGTCATGTACTAACACTAACCTAGGTAAAGTATAGGTTACCTAGTCTGGCCATTTTTTTTAATAGAGTTTTTTGGTAATTTTCCTCGTAAGTGTAGGAAGCCTTTTTGGCACTCGCCTACCATAAAATAAAATAATTATGTAAAAATGAGTTAAATATTGTGTTAATATTAAATATAACTTATTAAAATACGGACTTTTATTTAATAAAAATATGCCTTTGAAAAAAAAAAGTCAAATGTGTCGTTTTTGGATTTTTTTGTTAGGAAAATTAATAATTTAAAAAATGTATATCTCCGAAACCTCTGGTTTCCTAAACATGAAATTTGGTAGGGATATTCAGGTGAACTATAAGTGTTACCAAAAAAATTGTCAACATCAAACTCGACGTCACATAAAGGAAAGCTGAACCCAACTCTTAACATACAGAGCAGTATATGAAACAAAATTACTTGCCTTTTCGCTTGGATATTTCATCTTCAATATATTTCATCATTTCCTCATCTTCATCACGTTTATTTGTTTCAGCGGAGAATTGAGTCCCGATTCCAGTATCGTAAGCGTCATTCATTGGTTTATGTTTGCCACTTTTTAATGCCTGCATATTTACCATCCCGCCGGTTGCTTTGTAGGGATCTTTACTAATAAATTGTTCTTCTTTCGACACTTTTTGTCCTGTAGCTAAAGCTATAACGTTAACGCCATTAGGGCGCTCCCGTAACCTTTGAATTTCTTTGGCTTCTTCTAGAACCTTAATCAAATGTTGGTCATCTTCATCATCGCTTTGTGATATTCGCCTTCTTCGAACATTCTTTCTTTTTATTGCTTTTATAACCTTGTCCGACATATTATTAGGCACTGTGGAACGCGGAACCCCAACAAATTAAAATAATCACACCTACTTTTCAAAACAATACGCAAGCACGACAAAACTAAATAGTTTTATTTATTCAATAGTTCAATGCAAGACAAACCAAACAAACAGCTGAAATTATAAATAAATATTACAAAGGGAAGAGGACGCCATGCATGAACACTGACTGAACAATAGAGGTGAGCGTTACATAACGTAGATAGTTATAATAAAGTCGTTATATCTTAACTAACTAATAACGGTTATTATATTTGTAATAACTATTTAATTAAAAAAACGTAATTAAGAAAAATAAACATAATATTGATTTTTGAGTATTAAAAGGGTTAGATCTCATTATTTCCTTTTATTAGAGTACAAACACGATAGGCTTACGACCGACGGTTGACGAGATAATTTGAAAAATCATTTTCGCCCTTAATAACATTTATCGAGTACCTTTTTTTTATTTCATTCGACTTATTAGATGGCATATCATCGAATTCTACCAAAAAAATGCAATTGTCAATAAGGTCGAAAATCCTTTAACAAACTGAAATTACTTTCATTGGCTAGATATCATCGATACCTATCGTTTAAGTACAAACACTTTGGGTCTAGGGCCAGGGGTTAATAAGTTATAATAAAAAAACGTTTTGACATGACATTTCGCCAGATTACACCAATGCCATAACTATGAGTCCAAAAACAAAATATAAGCCATGTGGATATAAGAGTTATTATCAAATCAAAAATTTTATACTTTTGTTAAAAAAAAACAAAAAAAATACAAGATAATTTTTAAATACAACTACAAAAAACCTAAAATAAATGCGTCACAGAACGTAGCGTAACAAATCACCTCAATAACGTGAACATCATTAACCACCTCGTCGGAGTGCAAAGACGATATTTTAAAAACTGATACAAGAAAAATAAACTAAAACGAGGATAGCAACAAAAACTCAAAAAAAAACCACAACGACAAAAACCTTAGAACGAATGTGCAACCAATCACGAAAAAACTACTATAACAAAAATCACAAAATATCACAATCACGTGAAGTAACAATAACCACCACGTTACAAGAGTTTCCATCGTTACAAGTTACAACCGTTTCAAGCGTTTCAACAGTGATATCCATATAGATAGGTACATTTGTTCCGTCCGTTTCAATCACAAGTTGTGGAATGTCGGCGAGCAGCGACATAGCGCAAAGCGGTGATATAATGAACTAAGTAAACAAATTAATTCAACATCTTTGGCTCAATATCAAGGCAACATCTTCAATGGGTTATGTAGGCGCGATTATCCCACAATTTTTTTACACAAACACATGAACAGGCCTTCTAACACTCCAAACGCTATACACACACAACAACAAAATTCCCTTCGGGTTATAATACCATACTTCCACGGGGCACAGAAAATTCAAAATTTATTAAAGGATAGCTTCTCTATCCTTAAAAATAATAATATTACACGAAATCTTTTGGAAATGTGCCCTAGTGTAACGTATAAACAAAATAAAAAAAAAACTATTAAAAAACTATTTTGGCAAAAAAATAAAAATACACGGAGCAATAACATATTGTTAGGTACACACAAGTGCAACCAATCTCGTTGCAAAACATGTCTATAATAAATTCCGATATCAATATACAAACTCATCATAACCCTGTTGTCATCAAAATTCAAAATTTCGCACAATGTACTACTCTCTCTCATTGCGTATATATGCTGGAGTGCAGATTTTGTAACAGTTTTTATGTGGGAGAGACTACGATACCCCTTCGTACTCGCATGAATGGACACAGACATTCAGTGGATTCTCAAATTAATAATATTTTACCTGTGCCCACCCATGCGCGTATACATAACACTACCTTTAACAATTGTTTCACAGTAAGAGTATTAAAGAGTTTTCCTAAAACTATTCGGTCTATTGATTTAATAACATGGAAAAGCTCTTTTATATGGCAGCTTGGTGCATACTTTAGCCCTGGTCTGAATGTAATGCATTAGATTTTGTCTAACTTGTTTTGTAAATTTATTAATATCGAACCAACAATGGACATAACATGCTGATGATGTTTTCCATGATGGGCTAGGTGGTGATGATATTTTTCTAAAAAATAAATACAAAACTGTATAGTGCATTGCCTTTACCATTGCTAAAAGACATAAAATTACTTCTTCATAATTTATGACAAAGACCTTCAGTCACTATCACAGCCGGTCAAGCTCCGAACAAAATGATGAACCGTAGGGAGCCAATAATGCGCGGACCGATAAAGCGCGGACAAATAATTCAAGCCCGGGCCCGGATTATTTGTCTGCGATTTATTGGTCCTCCAATTATTGGCCTGAGTCAAGCTCTCTCAGGGCAATAAAACGCAGACAAATAATACGCGGACAAATAATTCAAGCCCGGGCACGGATTATTTGTCTGCGATTTATTGGGCACGGATTATTGGGGTGCGTCAACTTGGCGCGGTGAAATATTTCGGATACAAAATTTGTACCTACCTAAATTTGTAACCGCCTCTCTTTGATCCTATTGAAGGAAATCAGGTACCATAGAGAACCGAGTGTTATGCCAAGCCAAATCCGCTCTTATGTAAGGTTGTCAAATTTTAATCGGACATCTTTTTATATTGCTCTCTCTTTTTATTTAATGATAAAAAACAATGCGTAAGAAAGAGATGATTAAAGGTATATGATAACCTCAGAATCTAAAGGAGGGAGGGAACATACATGTAAACAAAAATATAACCTACATTTTGAAACAGTAATAAATTAATAAAAATATTATTTAAATTAAAGTAAAATCAACAAAAAGACGCATTAAGTTTTATTACGTTTATAAATGTACTTCAAACAGATATTGGATTTATATATTACGATTTTTAGGAGCAAATGACACACACAGTAAAAAAAATACTTTTTTACAAATACAAAATGGACTAATAAAAGGAAAGCATCTAGCAAAAACAGCTAACAAAGGCATCTATCTAATATTCAGTCACAAATAAAAGTAGGTATACCTTGGTTTACTTAAATTAAAGCCTTATATACTTCGCATTATACGTACCTATTGGGCGACACTAGCATACTATGCATACCATCTTCATAAAATAAAAATTAATACAAGTTCATCTCTATGAATGTGCATCCGACATGCAGCATCTAGGCTATTGCTATTTTCATATATCTACATACCAATTTCATCTTAAAACTTGGGTAGGCACATTTTACATTCTTTCAGAATATAAAATTGCTTTACTTGTCATCTCAAACTTACTACTTGATCTTGTAAAACTGAAACCAACAGCTTAACATGTTATCTGGGCCACTATGGACTGACTAGACACTGGGGATTGAAATGAGGAGCTAAAAACCATAGTGTTTTTAAGTCTGGGGTCTAACCAACTCGGCCACCATGTATATTTAATATATAGGTACCTATCAAAACTTTTTATATTTTTACTAATTCTCAACCCTTTATAAAATTAGTATGCTGAAGTGTGGCAGTGGGAGAAGGGATAACTTTTATACTAAGTAGGTATAGTTAAGTTATTATTTTCTTTACTCATAAAATCACAAATTAAGTACATAGGCAAACTTAATGTCAATGCTAGAAGATTTGGGAATCAGTACATTCAAGGTTTGCAGTATGTTTTATATATGGTGTAATACAAAAGTATAATAATATCTAAATATAATCAGAATTTACATAGGTATCTATTGAATATCAAATGAGTATTTAGGTATGGTTGTAAATATTCTGAAGTGTAGGTGAACGGGAACAGTTGTAACTTGAATTATTGCTAATATTATGTTTTATAAGCACCCATGTCAAGGCAGTCTATAGTGCAACATAGGTACACTAATATTACATTATTTGTTTACTGTAATAAAGTGGGAATGGAACCCACAACCCCCTGAAACAATACCAATAGCATAACCAACAAGACTATGAAACAGTATTCTGGCTATAACATCTTCAATACAATGACAGTAATCATGAAAGAGTATAAAAACCTACTTTAGACAATGGGTATACAGCAATGTAAATTTTAATATATACCTACATGTGGGCATTACATAAATAATCTATTATGGTACAGGCAACTATAGGCAGATATTAAAAAAACAAACAATTAATTTGGGCATTGATATCTGACTGCCCCAGTAGCATAGCCACCAAGATAGTGAGAGGTAAAATAAATTTCAATCTTGCTACATAGGTTGGGCAATGTTTTTACTTAATTTAAAAGCTAAGAATAGTGTTATTTAATTTCAGATCAGGTGAATTTATGATACCGGCCATCCTCTCCAGTATACATCACTAAACACTTGTGTTCATGGAAAAAATAGTTTTAAGTATATTTTTGTATATAAATAAATAAAATAGTATAAAAAAAAAATATTTGTATATATGTATAGTTTTGTACCTACTTTTATTTTTTCATAGTAGTTCAGTACTAATTCAATGATTTGAAGCGGACAACAAGGTAATTAAACTTAAATTGGTTTGCCTTCTTATTTTGCTTTAAAATTATAGAAAGCAAATTAACAAGTAGGTCAACTTTGCCCATTCACATATCATGCATAGTGTAGGTAATCTAATATAAGTTAGCAAACCATACATGTGGGTAAATTAAATGAGGTTCATTGAGTAGTCTGGCTGAAGCAGAGTAGTAAGTAAACTATATAGATATACATACTTATTAATCCATATGTGGGTACAAGTGCCATTGTGTGGTCATGGGAGGGTGGCAAATAAAACTATTCAGACATATTTAACAACCATTAACAATTGATGTATGTGGGTTCCAGGTTCATCGTTTATTTTGAAGCAGTTTTGTTAATAAAGCTATCAATAACAATTTTACAACCTGAAACGCACATTTTTACCTGGTCTAATTCTTATAAATGAATTGAATATGGAATCAAGTACAGAACATGGAAATAAATTTTATATATTTTTTTTATTCCACTCTTGATTTTGTAATATATATAAAAATATTTGGTTCCAAAGATTTGTACAAAAACAATAAAAAATAATAAAACACAGATTTTCTTTTCTAAACATAAGAGTCTCCTCAAGGTCTCCCATCAGTTAATTTATATACATGGTGACTTTAAAAGGATGTACTTTAGGCTAATATGAGATTCTGCTGATCAAATCGAACAACTTTTCCTATGAAACTATTTGTAAAAATTGAAAAAAAATTGCCTTCTCCATAGGTTTCAAGGCAATTTTTTTTTTCAATTGCGACACATGGTTCCATAGGACGTTAAAATGATCAATTTGTATAGGGAAGCTTTTTTCATTTGTGACACATGGTTCCATGGAAAAGTTGTTCGATTTGATTAGCAGAACCTTATATTAACCCAAAGTACAGCCTTTCAAATTCACCCGGTATAGGTAGTATACCTATAATTTGAGGTAGATATATTTACTTATATTTAAGGATTAATTTTCCAAATGTGGTAGTACTAGTCTTGCCATATTATTTTGATAATATTACTATGTTTACATACCCAGGTTCAAACTTTAAATAAAAATGAAACAGGTAGAGAATCAAACTAAAAATTTTACAACACTTGCAACTCTATATTCAGAAACATTTCATAAAACCAATTAGTTAAAAATAAACTCAATTTTATCCCTATTGCATTGGTATGAAATAAATATAAAAACTATCATAGGTACCTTTTTTGCTTCTGAGAACCTTTTAAACTAAATACTATTGGCAAAATGAGAATGGGTTAATCCCTCCACTGAGTATGGAATAAAAAATAAAAAAACAATCAGGGTTAGGCTTAACCTGGTTTATAAAATATTTTTAAATAGATAATCAGTAATGGCATTACCATAAATTAAGGGTATTGTCAAGGAGTAAGGAAATAAAATCTTTTCAGTGGTCAGTTTTTATTTTACTTTATTAAATTCAATAAGTAGGTTTTTAACATTTATTTTAACAATTAGCCAACACAACACAATGTCACTGAATAAAATATATTTATGCATTTTTATAAATTCCTTATTAGAATAAAATATAAAATTGTTAATTCTAAATTGCAGCACACATTTTATTTTAACAATATATTGGAGTTACAGGTAAGGTATTGTCATAGAAGGTAAAGATTTTGAATGACCCGCACTACTTACTCTAGTCATTCACTGCCTATTTGCATGGGAATATTAAGCATAGTGAGTAATTTGGCATTTATATATCTAACAAAAAATGTGACTTAAAGCAATTAGACGGTAATATTCTTTCATCCAAATAGTTAATGTACTGCAATATTTGGCTTTTGTGCTTAAGAACTGACTATTAAGTGGCTTCTCACAAAAATGAGCAAGAATTTCAATAACTTTTATGGGTATTAACTGCTATGAATTAGAATGTGCCTGAGCGACTACTACCTATATTTTTATAGTATAGCGAAAGTCAGCGGCAAAAGCGTAGTCGTCCGCCGTAATCATGTTCCTAGTAACGAGGAATATTTCCTAGCCGGAACCCAACCTCACATAAGGGGGATTGTGTTTACTTAGTATATTTTAATATACCAGTATACTGCCATATTATAAATTTTAGTTTGCTGGTATTGCTCGCCTGTGTTGCCTTCCGTATGTATAGATATACATATTATTATTACTTTATGCGTGTTGCACTGAACAAATAACTAGTAAATAATGTGTAGGTGCATATTTATATGTACAACGACGTCAACCTTTATACAGTCAGTGGCGATACGACAATATCCTATAATATTTAGGTCAATAAAATTACCTATACAGGGATTTTAATATCAAATTTAATTAGGTATACATATTTTACATTTTAATTAAAAAAAATAACCTAAAAAGTGAATAGTAGAGGTGAGCGTTACAAAACGTAAATAGTTATAAAGTCGTTATTTCATGAATAACTAATAACGGTTATTATATTTGTAATAACAATTTAATTAAAAAATGTAATTAAGAAAAATAATCATAAGATTGATTTTTGAGTATCTGGGGATCGTGGGTTCGATTCCCACCCATAGAAAAATATATTAGATCATTTTTCTGTACAATTAGTCATGGTATGGGGTGTTCATAAAATTAGATTGTCAAAATAATGAAATCCTTTAGGTACAATTGTACGCGGAATACTGAAAACTGTCAAAGCAAAAGCACGTCTAACGTAAGGAATAAAGTACATGCCTTTTTTAGTTATTGATGTTGTTGATTTCCAATGTCATTTATAAAAGATTTCGTTATTTTGACAAGCTAGCGTTTCCGTTATAAGAAACAGAATTTTTGCCGCAGAGCAATATGTGTGTAAATTGTCCCACATATAAAAAAAGGCTATATTTTTTTATTTCCTTTTATTGGAGTACAAACACAATAGGCTTACGGCCAACGGTTGACGAGATACTTATATAAAAAAACATTTTCGACCTTATGATCATTTTTCGGGTTTCACCAATTTTTTTTTATGTCATTCGACTTATTACACGGCAAACCATCGAATTCTATCAAAAAAATGCAATTGTCTATAAGGTCGAAGTTTCTTTAACAAAGTTAAAATTACTTCGACTGGCATCATCGATGTCTATCGTTTAAGTACAAGCACTGCCAGGGGTTAATAGTTATAGTAAAAAACGTTTTGATATGACATTTAAATAAATTAGATCAATACCATAACTATGAGTCATAAAACAAAATATAGGCCAAACAACATAATAATTATAATATTTTTTTATTACCTTTTCTAAATAACAAAGAAAAATCGGAAACTTAAACGACATAATAACGAAAAAAAATATACAACTATAAAAACCCTAGAGAGAATGAACTACGAAACCGTCACGGAACGAAGCGCAACCCATCACCATATCACCTAGTCGGAGAGCACGACATTATTAAAAAACCGATAACTACATTAAAACGAGGTTAACAACATAAATTCCAAAAAAACAAAGACAAAAACCTTACTATGAAGCGCAACCAATCACGATAAAAACTACTATAAAAAATCAACAAATATCACAATCACGAGAAATAACAATTACCACCTCGTTACAAGAGTTTTAGTGTTATTAAGTGTACACAAAGTCCGCTTTTGTATTATGTATGCAATAAAGATTTACATAAATAAATAAACGGGTTATTAACAAGAGTAGTAGTAGTAGCTGGGTATTTGACCCCCCTGGGTCCGTTGGTCGGCATGGGAAACCCTGTTGCCGAGGCATCAGGGGATTATTAAGAAGAAAAACCGTAGCCGTTATGTTACGGTGAAAACATGTAAGTCACGTCACCACTGTGAATAGTACGTAGTACTCTATTTTAATCTGTGGAATAGTTTACTACCACAGATTAGAAGATAATTTAAAGTTTTTTTTTTTTTGGTAGTGTTCTCTAAAATAGAGAAGGAAAAAGGTATGGACCCTAAAGCCTATTCTTCAGTGTAGACTTTAGTATGAATCACTCAGTCTAGAGGTGGGCTGTTCAAACGAGCGTTAAAATAACCACTTTTTAACAGCTTGCGCTTGATACGCCATGAATTCAGATAAAATAGGGAATATGCATTTTTTTTTTTTAATTTCATTAATTGATAGAGTAGTTACTCTAAAAACAAATATTAAACATTTTTTAAAGGGTAAAACACAAAAATAAAAGGGTTTAAACTTTATCTGCCACGACCGCAGTAAAAACGGTACATCACTCTGCCGCCATTTTGTGACATCATTCGTGCTCAAAAAGCATATTAGTTTAAAGTTATTGCACCTCAAAAGTTAGTCAAAAGATTTGCTTATCACAAATTATCGTAATAAAGGACAATAAATACCCGAGAAAACAAGAAACTGTAGACTACAGAACACATGTTGGCATTTGTTTTTGCACGAATGACGTCAAATGCAGTGTTTGCTAATGTCAGAGCGTTTAGAAATGCGTTTCGTTTCTACAAAAAAATAGATTTTAAAAATCTTATTTATAAAAAAAATAGCCAATCAAAATAAAATAGATTACTGTAAATATGTTCAAAGACATAAAAGGAACATTATATATTAAAATAATAATAATTGGCGTTACATGCATATTCCCTATTGCAGGAATCGGGATTTACGTTAGAAGAAGGCGAAAAACAAAACTGTGGGTTCATCCAATTATTAATGAATGGTTAATAAAAGGCCAATTTGTGACGGTATATGAAGAAACATTATCATTTTATTTTATATATATATTTGGTTTGACAAAACGCCAACGGATCAAGCAGACTAATGTTTTAATTTTATTTTTGCTACTTCCTGATACAGAGCACTGACTGATTGATCTCTGTTTGACAGGTAATCTGTTCTCCCAGAAGGAGTGGGGATAGAGAAGCGAAATTTTCAGGGGCTTTATTCCGAGTTTTGACACATTCACCGTCGCGCATTTTGCGTAAAGTACGGGTATTGAAATATAAGTTCTATCCTGTTAATTATAAAGTTGAAATTCTAATGCTCCACACATGTTCAAACTTGCGAAGAATTCGTGCATTCAAGATGGCTACATTATGGCTATACATACTATATAACCATTGGAATAGAGCTTATATTTCTATATTTATAGTTTGCGCAACGTCTTGTCGTGATTAGCGGTTGATAACTCAAAAAAAGGCCCCTGGTTAGGCAGCGGACGGCCCAATTAGTGGGGAAAAAATTGCTAGATTTCCACTGGCGCAAGATATGCTTTCGAATATCAAAATGTTTTTATGGAAGAGGGGAGGTATCACAGCTCATTTTATTCATTATGACGAGGCAAATACAAAACTCAAAAAAAAGTGACCAAAATGTAAACTTTTTTTTTCAGGATAAAAAGAATCACGGACTTATTTCTCGAAACCGGTGCATCTGGCGTCTTTGCACCGATACAACCTTTTGAAGGGTTTTTTGTGATAAATCCGACAAAATTATTGGTTTCCTGAAAATTGAAACTTTTATTCACGATTTTTTTTTCTTAAACAGGTCCTAGGGTGGGGGTCTCCATACACAGCAATGTTCGGGTGAAGCAGTAACTAACCGATTTTTTTAATTTTTTTAGGATATATTTTTTTAGATATTTATTGAATACATTTTTTTTTTGCACAAACGGTGGCAGATAGCATAAAAACACACAGAGTCGTGTTTGGAAACGTAACACTTTAACACTAGTAGTGTAGTGTTACAGAGTGCTATAAAAATATTGAAAAATGCTTAGAGAAGAAGAGATGCATATAGTGTAGTGACATTACCCAGTGTTAAAGTGTTAGTTTACGAACACGGCCCAAGATGATTTGTAGCTTTTAGGCTACGGCTACGTTCGCACGAGCGCTTTTTACGCGCGTTAATTTAAACGTTTTGAATAACCCAGATGACTTCTCGGCTATGTATTCGCACGCGAGCGCTTTTTTACGTTGGGGGGTTTTTTTATCCGTTGCGCTCCATTTTAAACGCCGAACGGAAAGCGCCGGCACAATGAAACAAAGAGAAACGTGCCTATATATTCACACGAGCGCTTTTTTAAAAGCAAATAATGCGTCAGTTGCGCCGGCGATATCGACGAGTAAGCGCGTGTATGTGTATGCAATTTCATATTTGTATTATGCAGCGTTATTCTAGGACCCACAATGGCTAGTAATTCGTCGAAAGTATTCATTGTCAAATACGCGAATTCTTCGCAAGTTTGAATATCTGATGAGCATTGGAATTTCAACTCTATATTTAATAGGATAGAACTTATATTTCAATATTTATAGTTTACGTAAAATGCGCGACGGTGAACGTGTCAAAACTCGGAATAAAGCCCCTTATATGTGTTGGGCTTACTCACTCTCATGGCACAGATCATCTAGGCTTTTCACTTCCTCAGTTCACATACACTCGTAAGAAATAAGCATTAGTGGCAAAAAACAACGACAATAGGTACTAATTTGTCTATGCTTGTAAGTCAAACTAAATGTCATAAGTCATAACATGTCATATTAACTGTATAGTTTTTCATCTCGAACTTTTTATTGCAAATACTCAATATTTAATTACAATTACATGTTGTAAAGTATAGAGTTTAATAAAGTAAAGTGTAGCGCATAAGCGCTGTTTTGTTGTCTTACATATAAATGTAAGACAATACAAACCATCAATAAGTGCCTGGAATAACCACAAGTAAGTTTTAAATGTTGTCATGCATTCAAACACTTATTTCAATAAAAACATTAGTTAATATTGTCCTTTCCAAATATGTGTCACATAGAAGATATATTTAATTTTGTCTAACAAAATTTAAATATAAATCTTACAATTTTTGCTGCAATTTAGAGAAAAACGTAGAAATTTTTGAACAAAAACAACTTTTGATAATTCATAAACACAGGGTCGGATTTGTAAAATAATATTATTTTATTATTTTTTTGCTGTTTTGTTGTGCATTAAGCTTTTAAAATTTATAAAAAAATATAAAAATAAGTTAAATAACAGTCATATTAGGTCTAGGAATATATCAATAAATCCAATTAATCAATACCTAATACAGAAAAGGAGCATAACATTAACAAACCTTTATTACTTAATTGGTAAATAAAAAGAAAAAAAAATGAAGGTAATAAATAGGTAAATTAATTAATTTATTTAAATAATAAATAAATTTTACTGAATTTATATCAGAAGTAAAATTAAAATGATTGATTTTATCTTTAATTCCAGGAAGTAATAAATATTTTTTGATTAAATTTATTAAAAATACACAAAAATGCTTTAAAAATATTTATTCTCCGGAATTAAGAACATTTTCAAATTTAAAGAGAATTTATTTATAATCATTAAAAACAATAATAGATATAGAAAAATCAGTATTTTTTTCTCGCGGAAAATGCATTTTCATTATTGTATATTTTAAATTCTTACAATAACAACTATATAATACATAATATATATAATACATGTAAAAAAATACCTATTTAAGTAAATGATTTATATTATGTTGTTTTTTTTTTAATTAATTTTGTTATCTCTATAAAAATCAATATCACTTACATTATTACGTACCTAATTTTTGAAATAAAAAAAGCTAGTATCCATGGAAATAAAAAAAAACATCCTACGAGTATGTATTAGCTTAGAAGTCCATATACAAAAAGCTTTGTACGGATTTTAATATAAATTAAATTACATAATCTCGTTTTTTTTAAATTTATTTTCTCATTTCCTACATAATCATAAATACCGCAACCAGCTCGCCACTTGTTGGTTGTTGCCTCCGAATACCATTGACAACATGAGGAAAAATCCTCCGTGGGGCCTTAAGCACGAGTAGGCGATCGTCTTTAGCGAAAGGAGGTTCGTAAACTATGAATGTTGAAATAAGTTCTATTACCTTAATTATAGAGTTGAAATTCCAATGCTCCAAACATATTCAAACTTGCGAAGAATTCGTGTATTTCCCCATTACATACCATTGGAATAAATATTGTGTTTTCATATTTGTAGTTTGCGCAACGTTTTGTCGTGTTTAGCGAGTGCAAACTTGTAATGAGGCCCCTAGTTCTCAGGAGCCAAAAAGGCACCCCTGTCCCTTTTTTGGCTCCCGAGAACCAGAAGTTTTATTTATTTATTATATTTCATCTCCTTATAAATCAATATCCATTACCTACAGTTACAAATAACTGATACGGAATGAAATTAATCTACAAACTACAATACAAATAACTATATCGAACGGAATCGGACCGTGCATGGGTTATTTTGACATTTCTCGCAAATGAGTCCAACTCTGTCTTTTGCATTAGTGTGCGGATATGTATAATGTGTGAGACATGCCACATTTTGATCGCAATAGGATCACCTCTGCAATAAACGAAATAATTATTTTTAATCTGTGGATCTATTATATGTGGATTATTTTTAGTCTGTAATTGTATAACCTAAAAATAAAACTAAATAAATTTATATGTTTAGTTTTCTTTAAATATTGTTCGTAAATGTAGAAGAATATAATTAATTAACTTAATTAGAAGTAAAACTGGATATATTATCTTACTACTTTTGATTGTTTTGGTAACTAATTCTGTAACAGGTTTTAAAAAGTATTTCACTATTTGGCATTTAAACAGAATAGGTAAGTTGTTTTAAGGTGAAGGATTTTTTAGTAACAATGACAATCCTGCTGTGCCCAAGATCGCCTAGACGGCCTCAGGGTACCCAGCAGTAGTTTTGTTACTACCCTGTAGTGGTATACTAAGTCCACACAGACCAACTAACCAGCTCTTCACGGTATGTAGACAGACTCAATAACCTATCTATTGTTTAACAAGTTGGTATAGGGAAACTGGAACTGATCAGCTTAACATTCTCTGTAAGCCACTATAGTTGTGTTGTGAAACAAATGCAAAACAACTTTAAAATAAACCTTTAATTTTAATACTTGTTGGTACTTGGGCTTGTACTATGTGTACCAGAAGCAACAATATAATACACATTGTTTTTTACAAACACCCAGACTATGACAAACTATACAGTAAAAATATTTTTTGCCATGGGTGGGAATCAAACCCTTAACCTCCGGATACAACTCCAAAGGCACAACCACTAGTCTATGGAGGCTGTTTATATGTATGTACTTCAAAATTTTTTATTGCTTGTTTTAATTATTATTTCTTTTTCCAGATACTAATACATCCAAACTTAATAGTTAATTCTACATAAGCACAAACAGGGCACCAAAACCTATTCACATCAAAGAATTATATCTTATTAACACATAGTAGAAGCAACTTCTGGTTAAATTGTGTTTATAAGTATTCTTAAAAAACATAAATAGTGTAGATTTTATTTCATAATAAAATACAGATTAAATAATTATGCTATGCTAACAGTATCTACAGATGAACCATTGCTAATACTCAGAGAATTTAGTCGCACTAGACCATTTTTTACTGGCCTCCCTATTCTGTTAATCTGCAGGGCAACAACTGTTCTATGCGAATAACAGCATTGAGTTTGCAATCCATCTATGAAATATAATAATAATGAGATGCCGCTGAGCAACTGCCAGGACACCTATTGTGTACAGTGTGTTTTGTAATTTCTTCCATTCTGTTGTTTTGTTTAAGTTTTTGTAATTATATTGTTAAAATCTTTCAAAGCTGCCATTTAAGCAATAGTGACATATAAGGCAATATTGAGTGCTATATTAAGCTTGCTTATAATTGCTACTCATACAGATGGGCACCTTAGGCTTTTTTTTTATGAAGCACGGCTTGTGACCTTGCTCACCTGATGTTAAGCAGATCTACAAAATCCATGAATGGGGTTGATCAGGTCATTGTTGTTTAGCAATATTTATACATCCCACTATGCCAGCGAAATGGGCGGCAACATGGACGTATTTGCATTACAAGTCTATTTTAATATCCTTACTGCTTTAATGTCAAAAACAATCACTTGTTTCGTAACTGTGCCTTGAAAACAGACTATCCCCTTGACAAGAAATTGATACTGTAGTCTTCGGAAAAACGGTGAATCCACAGACTTGATCCAATCACCCGTAAGGAAAATCCGCCTCTGGTAATTAATAATAATAATATGTAGGAAAATTTACGCATATTGCTTTGGTCACAAACTAAGCTCTAGGCTTGTACTATGTGTACCAGAAACAACAATATAATACATATTATATTTTATAAACACCCAGACCATGACAAACTGTACGATATAATAAAAAAATGTATTAATATTTTTTCGCCATGGGTGGAATTGAACCCGCGACCTCCGGATACAATACCAAAGGCGCAACCATTAGTATATGGAGGTTGTAAATTGAATTGATTAAGTTGTGATAAAATAATTTTACATATGCAAAAACAGAGTACCAAAACTTATCACACTGAACAATACATTGTAGAAGCTAATTGTGGATAAAATACTATATATTTAATTAATAAAAATTTCAATTAAATACATATAAAATAATTATACTATGCTAATGGTAGAAAGTGTTGACAGAACCCATGCTTTGAGCCATAAAATCTAAGCTTCAAGTTTAACTCTATATTGAGCAAAACTAATATAATGTGAATATATAGCATTGCTTATTTTAATCATCCTCACATTAATTAGCATATAGTCTGCTAATACACAGGGCCAGAAAACCCATTCCCCGGCTTAAGTTTTTAAACTGTGTACATCTTATGATGAATTACCCAGTGAACTTGCTTACCCAATACAACTGCTATCCTATTTAAGTAACCCTTTTGAAAGAGAAACCCTATGTTTAACAGGTTAGTCTGTAAGACTTACTCTTAAACAGCCTGCAAAACTATGGTGAAATTCTTTTTGAACTTTGGAAGAGGGAGGGAGAAAAAAAGTTGATGCAACATTTCGCTGACAAAAAAAATATATTTAAGCTAAATTTACTCTTATTATATTTATTATACAGCAATATCAAAGCACTTTATAATTGTCTTTTGAGGTGCAATGGGTTTGGTAAGTAAACCCATTAAAAATTCGCTGAAGGGGATATAGGTCCGGTCCCTGCTAGTACATAATATACAAAAGCTTCAAACAAAGTCAAAATTTTATTATATAAGAAAGCCTAAGGATATGGATGAGAGCTCTACTATACTGCTTTATTCTGATTCCCTGACCAATCAACAATCTGATTCCCTGGCGTTACTATTTCTGATTTATTGTTTTCTTGATGACAAATACAATTTGGTGCATAGTTTTTAATTTAAAGTTATGTTTATTATCCAGGCACTTGAACATGTCACTCACAGAAATAAATTTACAGATAATAATGTTATACAAACCTTATTTAAGTTTAGCAACAGTTTATTCCATTTTTTTATGGTTGGGCACAAAAAGGTAGAAAAATACAAAATGTAGTTAGTAATTTTTAGGCCTTGTTCACATAAAAACCTTTTTAAGGGCAGTTTAGAAGTTACAAACTGGAATGCTGTATAAGTGTTTTGAGGAGAGAAAGGTCACCAACGAGCATCTGATCTACTAAGAGTTTCAACTGGAAAGCTATTTTTCTCGATATCAATGATATCTCTATTCTCTGCCTACCTAGAGAGCAGGATGTCAAATGTGGGAATTAAGCCCGTCTTCCTAGTTACCAGCAGCCGCCGCGCCGCCCAATCAATCAGAAACTCTGGGGACAGGAAGTGACAGAATACGCATAGGTACCTAATAAATAAACCTGCCATTAAGCATGGCTCCTATGGTCACTGCAGCTGTGAGCAAGGCCACTCTAGGGGCATCATTACAAGCTGTACACCTTTACCGTCACAAAATTTAAGTATTATTTTTTGCTTGCTTATACGGCCACCGATGACCATCCGCGTAAGCAATGGAGCTGGCCGCGTAAGCAATGGAGCGATGCCGTGAAGGCATAACTGACTTGAGGATGGAAGTCCTGCCTATACCTACTGCTAACTGGCACGCTATCGCCCACAGGCCCAGCAGCGCGTCAATACTTCCACCGCTCGGCTCAAGATAGCGGCATTTATTAAAATTTATTTAGCCAACCTAATACAAACTATATGTCTATCGGAATAGATGGATCCGATATAGGACGTTGAGCAGTGGCGTATGGGAATCCATACGCCACCACCATCTACGCAACCAGTGGTGGCCTATGGGAATATTTTTTACAGGCGCCACCACTGGTGGCAATCGATACGAATTTTATCCCAATCGCCACCACTTGTGGCATTTAGTTCTATGTGAATTTTAGTATATTTACGAATAAATGTAGGTTCTTATATTATAATATGCTTGTTTTATTTTCCTCTACTAGTTATTAACAAATAATTAAGATAAGGCTTTTTCAATGAAATAAATATAATTAATTTATATTGTAGGAAAGGTGACAAATTAAAGTAAGAAATGAAATTAATAATGTTCTCGAAGGATTTTAAAATTTTGACTTTAGTTGTAAGAAATCGGGTTGTTCTCGTTCAGGACGATTCTCAAGGGTTGTTCCCATTGAGGTGGATTTCCCGACATATACTCCCCTGCTGAGACCGTAGCTGGCTACGGGCGATAGTGAGCAGGAAATAGGCAGTGCCTCCACTTCTGGAGTCGAGGAGGCATCTGGTTGGTGCTAGTTGATGAATATGTTGCTTCCAGGTAAGTTAGGTAAGCAAGTTAATAGAGGCTTGTGGTTGCAAACTTGTGCTTCTCCTTGTGGAGAAATAATGAGACGTCGTTGGCATGTTTTGGTAAGTAGAAAGATCTGCTTCCTTTACCACAATGCGGATCACGAGGTAAGTTTCGGAAACGTCGATGATGAGATCGGTGGAGTGAGGAGTCTGCAAAATGTGTGCAGAATTTGGCCTTCCAGGTGTTGCGGAATCCCGGCAGCACTAGTGGAAATGGCTTTAGTCCACACAATGGAGTGTTGTGTTGTAGTAGGAAGATCTGCTTCCATACCACGATGCGAGTTGCAAAGTAAAGCTGCAACCTGAATATGTTGTTGATGAGGTCGGTGGAATGAGAAGTGCTCTCTGTAGTCGAGCTCTGCGAAATATATGCAGAAGTTGGCCTTCCGAGTGCTGCGGAGTCCCAGCAGCACTAGTGGAAATGGCTTGATCCACCGACGAGCTGTGTTGTGCGACGTGGTTGCGGCATGTAACTGCCTATGTAGCCTCTTCAGGAGGCAGGATGATAGGCAGTCGTGATGCTGTACCAGACGTCGACGATTTAGCGCGTAGAGCAGGTATGATTAGAAATGCCTCCCGCAGAAAGTAGTGATGCGGTGGGGGCAGTAAGATCCATCCATAGACAAAGCGTGGGCAGGTACTTGCGGCTGTGCAGAGTTAAACTTCCGGGCGATAAACAGCGGTTCCCAGGAATCGTTAAAAATGTTCTGTATAAGTGCGCCAAAAAAAGTTTTGTATAAATGCGCCCATTGTTGTAAAATAATGTGATAAAGTTTGGGAACTTGCGGTATGTTCGTTTTAATACGGGGTCACCAATTATGTAGGAAAGGATGGTGAATTAAAATAAGAAATTAAGAAAAAGGTTATATTTACACTACTATCACTTCCTACATTTTATTTACATTTTTATGGTCGGGGTCACCAATTATGTAGAAAAGGTGACAAATTAAAGTAAGAAATGAAATTAATAAAAGGTTTATATTTACACTACTATCACTTCCTACATTTTATTTACAATATTAATAAGGAGGAATAAAGGAACTTTAAAGTATATTTTAGGGAGCGCGAGGAAAGATAAAGAAAGGGGTTTAACACCAAGGATAATCATTTTAGTATGTACAGGAACGTGTGGCGCGTATAAGATATTTCACTCGACTGCTAGGGTCGCCGAGCTACTGCGGGAGCTCTAAAAATAACAAAAGAATTAATAATGTTCTCGAAGGATTTGAAAATTTTAACTTTAGTTGTAAGAAATCGGGTTGTTCTCGTTCAGGACGATTCTCGAGGGTTGTTCCCATTGAGGTGGATTTCCCCACAATATGTTATAAGAGATATAGACCAGAATATGTTACGTCGCCTTAGCTAACAACGTATGGATTTTGATAGTGACAGTAGGCGTGAGGTACGCTGTCACCTGTCGAAGTCAAATCCATGTTGAAAATCCCTCCGCTGGGTACCCCGAGGCCGTAAGGCGATGTCATGATATGTATGTATATGTGTAATTTGATGATAACCATCGAAGAAAGGTTTTACAATTTATTACATTTGAGAGTAACGTTGTCAACGCCATATTTAAACGCCTCCACTGGTGGCATTTACTTCCTCTATATGTATTTTTGTATATTTACAAATAAATAAACGGGTGTCCGAGGAAACCCACCACATCGGTTAAGACGAGATGGGATTTTAATATTATGGTATATTATTAAATTAACGTATAATATTCTACACAATAAATCAGTTATTTTTTACATTATAAAAGGAACAAATATAAAATCAACTCAAAAATACGAATAAAAAAATTAACAGTTTTTGCAAAGTAAATTATTGATTAAGCTGCTAAGTCGACCAATAGGAAGGTTTTATCAAAAATTAACTTTAATATTACTATGCTCTAAACCAAGCGTCTCTAAATAGTTACTAATTATCAATTTTTATTACAGATAATCTAATTATTTCCTGTAAACAATTTTTAGGGGTCATTACTTAGTTATGGTTATAGGTATATCAATGATTATAACCATTTATATCACATTAATCACAGAATTTTAAAAATTCAACAACATATAAATAGTTATAAATTTAACAATATATATATAGGTATCTATCTATTTAACCTATATCTCTTATACAAATAAATAATTTATTTCAACAAAAAGCCTTATCTTAATCATTTGTTAATAACTAGTAGAGGAAAATAAAACAAACATATTATCATATAAGACCCTAAATTTATTTGTAAATATACTAAAATTCACATAGAAGTGAATACTACCAGTGGTGACTATTGGGAAATATATTCCCATACGCCACCACTAGTGGCGGAGATGGTGGTGCGTATGGGAATAATCGGAGGAGTTGAGCAAACTATAAATATGGAAGTATAAGTTATTTATTCTGTCAATTATAGAGTTAAAATTCCAATGCTCCAAACTTGCGAAAAAATCATGTATTTCAAGATATCGGCATTTTTATAGCCAGCCCAATACAGACTCATACCCATTGAATAGAACTGTGGCCTTATTCCGAGCTTGCAACCGCTAATCACGACAAGACGTTGCGTAAACTATTAATATGGAAATATAAGCTCTATTCCAATGGTGATATAGTATGTATTAGGTTGGCAATTATAATGCCGACATCTTGAAATACACGAATTCTTCGCAAGTTTCAACATATTGTTGTGTGGAGCATTGGAATTTCAACTTTATAATTAACATGATAGATTTTATATTTTAATACCTGTAATTTACGCAAAATGCGTGGTGGTGAACGTGTCAAAACTCGGAATAAAGCCCCTGATATTTCGATATTTAATTTTTACTTAATGTCTTGTCGTCGTAGACGATGGCAGTTTGTAATCGTAGATATATTATTAATCTATGTTTGTAATGAGGCCCCTGATATTTCTTCCGAATCCCTCGATAATACTACGTCGAAGGACAATGCGTAAACCTCGTGAAGCTAAAAAAACGGAATAGGTAGATTATTATTACCTACTACTATGGGAGGATATAAATGGTATAATCCACTCTTTGTTACAACAACATGAGAGAGGATAATACCACCCTCTAAAATCGCGAAAATTTGTTTATGACATTTTCATCTCGGGATTTAAAAAAATACAAAGTATTTATTGGACTTTAATATATTTGATAAAAAAAAAAATTGGGGTTTCATAGTATAATTACATTACTTATATTAAAATTATTTGTTTTTCGTACAAGAAAATAAATTTAAGATTATCACAGGTAGTGACAAGGTGGTGGGTCTTATGTCATTTCCGGCTATTTATAATTACCGGTGCCGGCGAAAACATTGAAAGTGACTGTGACTGTGGGTGAATTGAAATCAGTAGGACTTACATGAGGATCGGGGTGTTTTACGTACTATGCTCTTTTCGAGCTGTTATATTACCTAACTTACTTAACCTAGTTTTTGGAAATAAACTAAAACTCGCTCTGTTTATAGAACTCTCGAGAACCATTTAAACTCAATTCTGACTTCATTACCGAAAATATTGATATTTCTGATTGACTTTAATTTACTCATATCAACTATAATAAAATAATAAGATTTGTTTATTTTTATGTTAAATGTTACGAGTAATTGTATTTTCACTCTACTGCGCGACATAAAAGCATTATGTTTCGGCATTTTTTTTTTTGGTGCAACTACTTTACTATGGTAGGTACTCGTACTTTGTGAAGTATTTAAAAGATAAGTGTTGTCATTGTCAATATATGTAAATGGAGTATAAATAAAATAGATAGAACTTCTAGGTAATTTTCTAATTTCTGTAATACTGCCGAGGCTAGTACGGGAGTCAGGGCGCAAATCATTTTGTACCTAATTGTTTTTTTTTGATTACATAAAGATTTTTTATTATTACTTTAAAAAAATCATTTATACAATATATTTCGCCATAAAGATATAGACATCAGTCGTATCATAAAAATAACGAACACAAATCCTGACAAGTTTGTTTTACGTAAAACAAAACATTTTAATTCGACACAATTTTAGTACGGAAATCCGAAACTAATAAGATTTTTCGAAATAATATTTATTTACGAATATGTTCAAAGTAAAATAAATAATTTGTAATCAATTCTTGAATCCCGGGATTAAAGTCATAAACATATTTACGGAATTTCAGATGGTGGTATTATCCACTCTATGTTACTTCCATCCCCGAAGTTTAAGTAAATATACTCTACTTATTTCTATATCTGCTAATTAAAACGCGAACCCACAAGCGTATTCGCAAATATGTGTGCGTTGTATTTACAATACATTCGCCTACTACCTACCTATAGTTTAGAAAAGGTTTGCACGAAATGTTTTTTATTTGAGTAAAATGGTTAGCGCCCTTATAGCGGAATCAAGCAAATCAAAAGACTGCATATTAAATATAACTATAAAAAATATGCAATTGCCCGATTCGTAACCACATTCTGAAAGAAGAGTCGTAGTTATAAGAGACCTTAGACCCAAAAATAAGTTAATGGTGATTCCCTTTTAATAGCTGATTTAACTGTCGAATAACTATATCAATCGTCATATTAGTTATTCGACAGTATGAAGAACTGTCAAAATTATTCTTTCTCCATAAAAGTTATCTATTGAATAAATTTATCTGACGATTGAAAAATCGGCCTTTGGGGCTGATTATATTTATATTAGTTATATAAATCTAATCCGATAGATAACCCTTAGAGCAACGCAGCCACGGGCTGGTTCGGTGGCCGCATTGCTCTACGGTACCTAATAAACTAAAATTACTTTAGTACCTAGATACCCCACGCGACTTATAGGTAATGCATCTTTAATTTTGTGACTTGGACCATAGCGTTGCATTTATGTCATTGCACTTTAATTATGTATTTTCATGCTTACAATCATAATTCTAACGGTAATAACTCTTATTTCTAATGCAACAAAGGCTATGTAACCCGTCGCGTCGGCCGGCCTAGCGAAGACCTCCCACCTCGAAATGAAATGTTACCGTCCCAGCAAACATAAGTATAAAATTTACATCAAATTACACAAAAAAAACACCTTCATTTCTAAAAAATATTCGTTACATACTATATTAATAAATCATTAAAAAAAATATTTTCCATAGACTAAAATAAGTGAATTAGGTCAGTAATGCAGGGCTAAAACAAATTAAAAACAAAATCTATTGGGAGGAGCTTAAAACGTGTATGGGGAGGTGTCAAGTAAGGTATATATATATAAGAAAATATCGATGCAACCAATCACGGAGAGGCACGGATTATTGGACCGCGCCCTTTAATGCTCGATTTATTGGCCTGAGTAAAATTGACGACGCAGACCAATAAAGCGCGGACAAATAATCCGCGGACCAATAATCCGAGGACGGGATCGTTTTATTGCCCTGCTCCAGTTGGGGCTCGGATTATTGGCCCGCGCATAGCTGTCGCAGGACGATAAAGCGCAGACAAATAATTGGTGCCGTCCTCCAATTATTGGTCCGCGGATTATTTGTCCGCGTTTTATCGGTCCGCGGATTAACTGGACCCGAACCGTAGCGGAGAACTGTCAAATTAGCAAAGTAGATTTCAGCCATTTTGTTTCGCCCCCCTGTCTTCCTCACGCCCCGCGGCGTAGACATGTGACAATCACTTATTTTTGAGGATATGATTCCAATTGTTTCATTCGCGGTGGCGATTGGATTCCGAAGATTCTATCAAAAAAGATACAATATAATCATCAATAACAACGTAATAAGCAAAAAAAAAAAGGGGGGGGAGGGTTCATATTATTAGAGGGGTATAATATTGAACGACCCCCCCCCCCCCCCCTTATAGTACATAATAATAATTGTACCGGGGTACCACTACATAGGACTACCCAAAGAGAAACGTAACGTATTCATTTACGTATATGTGAGCAACAACCAATAGGGCCGCTTTATTCAAT
Source organism: Monopis laevigella (assembly GCA_947458855.1). Lineage (NCBI taxonomy): Eukaryota > Metazoa > Arthropoda > Insecta > Lepidoptera > Tineidae > Monopis > Monopis laevigella. The sequence continues at coordinate 11,836,741 of OX381594.1, read as the reverse complement.
CCTGTTACCAAAAATAAAGCAGCCTCAGGATTGAATAAAGCGGCCCTATCCTGTTGGTTGTTGCTCACATATACGTAAATGAATACGTTACGTTTCTACAATGCGCAAACCCATGGTAGAACCTCTGAAGGGGTTTTGCGCCTTGTAGCAACGTAACGTATACGTGAGCAACAACCAATAGGACCGCTTTATTTCTGGTAACAGAGCCTCTACCATGGATTTGCGCATTATAGAAACGTAACGTATACGTAAATGAATACGTCACAATGCGCAAACCCATGGTAGAGCCTCAGAAAGTTCTAGAAGAATGCGACCCAATGCTTTAGTAAAAAAATATTATTTTTAACGTTATTAGGTTTGAGTAAGATATATATTTGAAATTAATTCTATGTTGGTTAAGCTCCACCAGCAGAGTCCACCGCCACCGCATGCATGCAGCATGTCTTATCTCGCTCGCACCGCAGCGATCAGCGAAGTGTAATCAGGATAGATCTCTAATAACTTCCTTAGATAATATGTGCACCTGGTACTAAACGGCTAAACCTTTCTAAATAGAAAAGAACTGGAAAATAAAAACGTGTGTAAAAAAATAATGGTTTCTGCATTTCTAGTATAATTAATTATTGATTACTTATCGTTTACGCAAGTCATCCGACATTGCGTAACTTCTGTGGTCTACATGGTGGTATGAACGAAAGATCTTTTGCCTTTCCTCCTTTTCCTTTTCTTCTTATAAGTTGTAGAAAAAGAAACGATGGTCTTGCGATACACTCTACTCCTAATAATCTATGTGCCCCTGGTACCTTGAAGTGAAGACTAGACGATTGGAGGCAGAGGCAGTGCTTATTAATTAACACATTTTTAATTTAAACCTTATTATGTTTGTAGTAAGACATAATTGAAATTAATTCACCGCAGCGATCAGCGAAGTGTAAGCAGGAAAGACCATCTGTAATAACTTCCTCTGATAACATGTGTGCCTGGTACTATACGGTTCTGACTAAACTTTTGCATAGAGAAAAACTATGAAAAAAATCGCGTCTAAAATAATTATCTGTTTCTGGTTTCTGCATTCCTAGTATAATTTTATTATTGAATTTAACAAGTCACCCGACATTGCATAACTTAAATTATCTAGATGGCTGTATGGTCATATACTTTGCCTTTCCTTCTTTCTAAATGTGGAAAAAAAATACGATGATATATCGGTTTGCGATACACTTCACTCCTAACAATGTATGTGCTCCTGGTACCTTGAAGATTGATTGGAGGCATTAAACATAAAATAATACAGGAACAAAATAAAAATCTATCAGACTGATTGGAATTTATAATTAATAATAAAATAACGAGAATTTAAATACTGATTTAATGAAAATTATCGCCGTGGACACGGTTTATATCGGTAGATAATTCATATCAGTTGCGATTCCGTTCGGTCGGCTATTGAAACATATTGCTTTCGTTCGGTCGGCAGCGTTTATATCAGTGTGTCTTTTGTTTCCTTTTGGTCCCAAGTGGTTCTTTATCCTTGATTCATATCTTTATCCTTCGATCATATCTGTATCAGTTTGCTTTCGTTCGGTCGCGGAGTTCAATCGGTCCCATGTCAATCTTTATCAGTTTACTTTCGTTCGGTCGGCATATTGTGCCTCAATCAAAAGTACCGAATGTTTTTTATGTTCATGAATTATTCTTTATCTTGGTCAGTTGACAATACCATATCTAAATGATAGAATCATTCGCGATTGTCACATGTCTACCGCGGCGAAGAGTCCGCCATTGTTGTTTGTGTGTTGATTGTGCTTGCGTTGATTAATTTCCGTACATAATATAACCACTTATAACAATAATTTCTTTATCTATTGTGCATTATGTATTATCGGTGTTGTGTACCAGGTTGCAATAGTTTACGACAGGACGTTCAATTACATAAATTTCCAGTGGATAAAGTGAGATTACAATTGTGGCTGAAAAACATTAAAAGTGAAGTTTTAGGGTCTTTAAATTTGGAGGAGATTGCAAATAAATATCAAGTGTGTCACAAACATTTTGAGTCTAGATTCATTACATCTAAATTTAATCTCCGCATAACGGCGGTTCCTACGCTATTTTCCGACGTAGAAATATCTAGCGGGGTACCAAACGTAGCTGGTAAGTTTCGTTTATAAAATATTGATAAATATTTTATTTCTAATAAACATTCAAATAATCCCCACAAACCCCCACCTCCAAGACATGATAATGAAATGCATGAAGTTAACCTTTGAAGAAGTCCATATGTTTTGGTAAAGTAACGACTTTTGTTAAAAAAGCAACATTTAGAGCTAGCTTTCTCATAAAGCAATCTATACATATAATAAACGGTCTCAATCATTATTTAATTTACGATCCCATGCCTCTATACTTAGTCTAATACAGAATTCAATTACACTTATATGACGCTAGTATTTGGCCATGCACAGTGAAGATTCAATAAAAAAAAACTCAAATCATGTGTTCAGTTGTATTTGATATAATATTACATTGTATTATCTCATACTCATGTATCATCATGAGTGCTTACAAGTAAATGGCAAGCTTATTCTAGTGTTTATATGAAATACATATAAATATTAAGTTTGTTAGTGTGCTTGTGCTATTTCAATTCACTATTTTATGCAAAATGTTTTTTTTTTCAGAAAGTACATTAGACATCCTGGAACACAGTCCTGCTAAATGTATTCACTTTGATCACACATATGCCAAAATTGTAGTCACACTTACTCAGCACGGTGATGAATTTCCAGGTATGTGTAATTGACAGCCTGGGTAACAAATCAACAGTAGGCCTATTATGCCACATCACTAAACTTTAACCAAAATGATGTAGTTGTCTGTCAATTTTTGATCTCACCAGGTTTGCATAATACCATAGTTGCATAACACTGATTAAAGTTTAGCTTAGAGTTGTAATAATCGCCCCGCAATTAAGTATGTATTGTCAATAATTGACCATACAATTAATTGGTTGACCTTTTTAATATTGTATGCATTCTTATTGTCTCCAAGTTGAAGTACCTTTAAATTTATTTAATTTCATGAACTCTAAAGTCTGCTTGTTAACAATTTTGTTTAAATTATGTAATGAGTGAACTATATCAATGTTTTTTTTTTTTAGATCCAAGGCCATCAACTTCAAAGTTGACAACTTTTGATGTTACACTTCCAAGTTTACCGCCAGCAGGTATGATAATATGAAAAATCCTAATTTTGGTAATGGTTTAGTTTGGTACCATGATCCCAATATTTAGTGCCTGTGCAAAATGAAGTATTTGCTTAATAATTTAATTAAACCATTGCCAGAATTTATTTTTTTTATTTTTAAGATATTTTGTTTTTAATTTAATTTCTATAACTTAAGGGCACTGCATTTGTAATTGTGAACTCCGTGTTCTCCAGACAAAATTTGCTTTTGCACTTCCAATAATACTTAATTACTGTTTGTTGCAGAATTAAAATAATATTTTTGTCAGTCATTGTATTTATTAATCTTTCTGTGTTGGGTTATTATAATACAAAAAAAAATATTACCTACAACAAAAAGTCTTTTGTGTACAATTACGAACATAAAAAAAAAATTGATCTTCGACCAACAGCCAAATTGGGAATATGTTTGTATTAGCGTCAAGTCGACTCCAGGACCCTTGATTATTACATAAAATTACTAGAAACTGATGTAAAACTCAACTTAATGCAGTGGAAGACGATTTCTAGCAAAGTCTTTTGCATTGTCTATTGAAGGACTTGGCCTTCCGAGATCAGCCATCAGAACTTTTATGTTATGAAATATGTTTCCAAGTTGGCACTCACAGCATCATAAAGTATTTGGTTGAATAGAGATGGTACTCAACACAGTGCAGGTGAGAGTTGAAAGGCCTTAACCTACTTTGCTGTCTCAAATCTGGGAACTTTACAGTTCAATCCCCTGCCTACCAACCACGTGATGGACCCAGCATCAGTACGGAGAATCCATGGATAACTAAGAACATTGTCTTATTTTGTTTGGATCTCATGGTTAATTAATACATGTTAACACATACACCGCTTATATGCTGTATCAATATAATATAAAAAAATATTAAAAAAAATATGTAGGACAATTTACACATATTGCTCTGGTCACAAACTAAGTTCTAGGCTTGTACTATGTGTACCAGAAACAGCCATATATTATACAGTATCAATGTAATATAATATTAATAATATGTAGGACAATTTACACATATTGCTCTGGTCACAAACTAAGCTCTGGGCTTGTACTATGTGTACCAGAAACAGCCATATATTACACATTATATTTTATAAACACCCAGACCATGACAAACTGTACATAAAACATACTATTTTTTTTTTGCCATGGGTGGAAATCGAACCCACTAGTCTACGGAGGCGGTCAAAAAAATAATGACATAAAATTATGAAATATTGTTAGAATTTTAGGAGTTCCCTTAAATATTCTGCGTTCTCATCATCAGATAACAGAGAAATGTATGAGATACCACAACTACTGTCTATACAAAAATATGTAATAGGCATAAGTTGAACTCTTATAAAAAAAAAAATTGGTCAAATAGTATAAGCCTTCTCCGCTCAGAAGTCTGTTTATATACTCATGCGTAATTCTTTCTTCTAGATTTAGGACCATCTACTTCAAAATTTGATGAAGAAACATTACCCATTTTACCCTCAACAGGTAAGACATATTTTTCTCTTTGAAATTTATATATTAAAAATAAAAAAAACAAGTAAATTTATAATAAAACCTTTTACATTTTTTAGAACCAATACCATCAACTTCAAAAATAGTAAGTCCAGAGGAACCCAGACCCTTGCTAATTGCATCTCCTCCAGGTATGTTAAAAACACTTTAAAACAAAGCCAGACCCTCATATTGTTTATTTTTTACATACATAAATATCATCACGGGTGCCTTACGGCGCCCGAGACCGCCTAGACGGCCTCAGGGTACCCAGCGGAGGGGTTTTAATCCCACCTCGTCATAGTGGTATAGTGAAACCGGGACCGACAGCTTAACATGCTCTCCGAGGCACTATAGTGGTGATGTCAAACAAATGTACATATTTTTTTAAATTAAAAACCACACTAATCACATACTGGGATTCGAACCAGTCCCTGGTTAGTGAGTTAAGGGTTTTTAAGTCCAAGATATAACCAACTCGGCCACTATGTATATATATATATTTTTTTTAATTTAAATAAATATTTATATATAAGTGGAGCAGCAGTGTTATGCACTATCACTACTGCTAGTTACTACATTAGTAGTAACTAGCTGCATGCATAGTTAAATATCCCCATTTTTATAATTCAGTTTTTATATTCTTAAAATAACCTACTACTGGTTTTAGCTTTTGTATTATTACATCCTGTAATAATATGTATTGTTATTTAATAATTAAAAACAATATTTTAGCACCACATGGAAACCCCAACCTGAAAAAGAGGAAGAGAATTATACATAAAATTGAAGCATATACTCCTAAATGCAAAGGCATCTACAGACAATATGTGAAAATAAAGAGACAATTACACTTAAACCGCAAGGCCACCGCTAGAACACTTTTTAAGGATAAAGAAGCACTACAGACCATCACATCTTCATTAAATCCAGCAGCAATGAATTTTATATCAATGCAATATAAGTGGCATAATAAACCTAAAATGGCTAGAAAGTATACCATTGATGAGAAAATATTGGCTCTGTCAATTTATAAACAAAGCACTAAAAGCTATAGATTTCTACAAAAAATATTTGTTTTACCATCAATATCCACATTAAAACAACTAGGAAGTAAATTAAATTTACAACCTGGAATCAACCCTAAAATTTTTTATTTGATTAACCAAGAGGTAAGAATAATATATTTTTTAGGTTTTGAATTTTTCAAAAATGGAACCCTTTTGGTTAGACTCTGTCATGTCTATCTGTCCAACTATAAGGATATTCTAAATTAGTGAAAAATCCTTATAGAATCAGTGGTTCCATAAGTCCTGCAACTTAAACTGGAAATAAAAAAATATCTTGTATGACAGAAGTGTGGTATGGAAGCTATTGCTATTGGCTTTGAGTATTGGTTCTGACTCTAGTTCTTATTAAAAAGAGTACAAATTTAATTGTTTTAAAAAAGGAAGAATAAATAGTTTTTATAGGGTATTGATTAAAATCTTATTATAAAACTATCCTTTAGATTATTCATCAAACATTTTGGAAAATATTCTATTCGGGATGGTAGAACACAGGTATATTGATATATTATGATATAATGTTATTGTGATGTTTCAGGTTTCTACGTGGGATACAAAACACAAATATTGTTCAATAATTTTTGATGAAATGGCCCTCGAGCCAGGACTAACTTATACATATAAAGACAATATCAATGGTTTTGTGCATCTTCAAAAGAAAACAAATGATCTTGCTGATCATGCTTTAGTGTTTATGATAAAAGGTGCGCTTGCGAAATGGCACCAGCCTATAGCTTATTATTTTTGCAAAGGAGCAACATCTGGTCTAGAATTAAAAAAACTATTACATGAAGTAGTGACTGCTGTAGGAGAAAGTGGCCTAATACCAATAGCATTAATATCAGATCAAGGATCATCTTTTCAATCGACATTCAATATTCTTCAACATGACAGTATAAGAGAACGTGGCAATACAGGTATTTTACTGATATTTTTATTATTTAAAAATTTTAAGTTATAACCTTATCATATCCAACCCACCCCTTCACTGTGTTCACTACCCAATCAAATACTATTCACATATGACCCTTTTATATATATATATATCTTCACGGGTGCGTTACGACGCCCGACACCGCCTAGACGTACCCAGTGGAGGGGTTTTTAATCCCACCTACCGAACAAGTGACTAGCTCGTCGCGATGTTTTTGAATAGTCAATAACCCATCTGTAAACAGTTTCACATGTTGGTAAAGTGCAACCGGGACCGACAGCGGAGGGGTTTTTATTCCCACCTCCTCTTAGCCGATGGTATGAGTCTACACCGAACAAGTGGCTAGCTCGTCGCGATGTTTTTGAATAGAGTCAACAACCCATCTGTAAACAGTTTCACATGTTGGTAAAGTGCAACCGGGACCGACAGCTTAATGTAGCTTATAACTTTTGATATTCTTTGTTCTTTATTACATACTTTGTTTTAAACTATATAATGATTTTTATATTTGCAGATGGATCAATCTACATATCTGGTTATAAGTTATTTATAATTTTTGACCCTCCACATTTGATTAAAGGCATCAGGAATAATTTTTTGACAAAAGATATAATATTTAATAATAAGAGAGCAAAATGGTCAGATATTGTCGATGTGTATAAGACTGATTGTGACTATGCAGAATCTAGATTCTTACATAAACTAAATGATGAGCATGTTCTCCCAGAAAAGATAAAAAAAATGAAGGTACTATTTATTAATATTTATATATAATTTGACAAGCTGCCGTACAAAATCAGACAAGTCCTTTTATTCCTTTTTATTAAAAAAAATGGTTTTTATTTATACTTCGAATGGGACTACTCTGTTTCTGTTTAAAAATGTACATATATTTTGCTATAAGTAAGAACAATTTTATTGAAAATATTTTAGGACTTCATATATATGTGGACAAGTCTACTTTTGCTCCAGATTTAAAGAAAAGCTCCACTTAAGAGTCCCCCGAAGTTTTACTGGTAAATCACATACAATGCAAGCAGTTTACATTTTTTTCAATAAAAGGAAGGGTTTTTTTTATAATATCAGATGACATAAACTTCCCATATGAACTATGGGGCTTAGCACGCGGACAACGATAAGATATATACCGACTCGACTTATACCGTCTGCTGTCGAAAAATATATCGAATTGGTGAGCACGCAAACCGACACGTTAAATTACTCGAGCTTTGTCTACTAGTTAAAAGAAGTGTGTTTTCGATGACAATTTCAAAAACATTTATGTAATAAATAAATAATTATTACCTTATACGATGCATTTATTTTATATTATTATTAATAATCGTTACAAAAATATATATTTTAATTTAAAAAGATTTAAAAATACATATTTTTAACAAAATAAAAATATTATATTTTTTGGTGAGTTTTTTTTCTTTATTAAGGCATTGGATAGGATTTAAAAAATGTAATGGAAAGTACGTATAGATAAGGAAGTGGTCTAAGACCTAAAAACGCTATTCAAACGAATTGTCAGACATATTTTCTTGAGCATTGATTGGTTATGATTGCATTTGTGTCACTTTTTATTTTGGTTTGTATTGCGGGCGGCTTATCTTTTATTCTTATGACTGGTAAGGCGATTAAGCCTTAAGGTACTTCCCTATAATAATATACTTCAATGATATAAATCAAATATTTTATTTTATGGATGCTTTGAATTTTATGCAATACGGCGTCATGTGAATGATTTATTTTAATTATCCGTCTGAATTAGTCGCCTGCTGAATAATTAAATTGCATTACACAATAAATTTTTCCGCATTCAAGACCTATCTGAACTTGAAAACTTCTGAACTTCGGGGGTTACCGAAGTTCAAAGGTCTTCACTCTAGTAGTGATCGTCCCCTCTAGGATTTGTTCGCTTTAAAATATTAAGACTAACCTACTGCCACTTCATATTAATAAATAGGTACATGATTAATAATGACGCGCGTGCTCGGCCCCTATGTTTCTATCTGACTGTCTATGCAATTCTCTATAAAGCTATATGCATTGTTTAGAGAAATCTATGTATTATTTACCATAAAACAGGTAGGATGAATAATATATTTTTTTACATTTCAGGTTAAAAACTGTGTTCGAGTATTCAGTAGTACTGTGGCAGCGGCTCTGAATTTTTCATCTGCTTTTAGTGAGTAGAAATGTAATACTTTAAATTGTTGTAAATACAAATATATATCTATATATATATATCATCACGGGTGCCTTACGGCGCCCGAGACCGCCTAGACGGCACCAGGGTACCCAGCGGAGGGGTTTTAATCCCACCTCGTCGTAGCCGATGGTATGAGTCTACACCGAACAAGTGGCTAGCTCGTCGCGATGTTTTGAATAGACTCAATAACCCATCTATAAACAGTTTCACAAGTTGGTATAGTGAAACCGGGACTGACAGCTTAACGTGCTCTCCGAGGCACTATAGTGGTGTTGTCAAACAAATGTACATTTTTTTTTTAATTAAAAACTCATTGGTACACACCGGGATTCGAACCAGGGACCTAAGTGTTTTTAAGTCCAAGGTCTCACCAACTCGGCCACCACGTATATTGTATGTAAATACAAAATGTAATTAAATTAGACAACATAACAATCTTATTAGGGTCCTGGCATGTTCATGTAGAAGCTGTATTCTTGAATGATATTTAATATTAAACAACATTTGTTGCAGGTACTCATAGTGACGGGAGGCCAGTTAGCACAACATTAAGAAATACAGCTGAAGTAATATCATTTTTGGACAGTTTGTTTGATAGTGTGAATGGGTCTGCTTTAACTGGGAGCCCAGGTAAAGACCTCCGGAAAGCAGTTACTAGTTCAACAAACCATCATAAATTTTGGATGGAAAGCAAAGAAAAATTAAAAGGGTTGAAATTTTTAGATACAAATAATACCCAAAAATCTGTTCCTAGTATAAAAAACTGGATACAAACTATTACTAGTTTTCAAAGTTTGTGGCAGTTTTTTTGTGAAAATAATTATCCTATAATGCGGCCACGGTACTTTAACTCTGATGCAATAGAAAATTTTTTTGGACAGGTTAGGGCTTATAGTTACCGGAGTAACAACCCAACCTGTCATAATTTTGAATCAACATTTAAGTCTTTATTAATGACTGGATTCATAAAATGGCACCATAATTCATTTAATTGTGAAAAAGATTTTGCCAAACAATTAATAAACATTAAATCTTTATTTTCGGAATTCAAAGACCAAAATGATTGTAACAATCAAATACAGACACAAAATCATTGTGTGTCTGAAGAGGTTTTAGGTATTAGTTCTTTGGAAGCTGCTAGGAAAGAAAGATTGAATATTCAATCAAGAGCCTATACAACTGGTTGGGTTATTAGAAAAATTCTAAAAAATAATAAATGTAGTGTATGCAAAAATGCTCTTACTGTCGAACAAAATGAAAACATTCATAATTGGATTGACTGCAGGGAGTATAACAAAAATAGAAGGAAATTAATATACCCTTCTGAACAAGCCATAGTAAATTTTGGAAAAATACTGAAAGAAACAAATAAGTGCCTAGAGCTATATTCGTCTGAACCCAACATTAGTAAAATAATTTTTAAATCGATAATAAATAAATGTAATTTTCATATTCAGTGTATTGATCACAAAGAATATGTAATTAAAGCTTTTGTTAAGATAACAATAAAATTAGGTATTCATAACTGGTGCAACATAATTAACCGAATTTTAAAAGGGACTGATATAGAAAGATTAAAAAGTAAGTTAAATATATCAGTGATGCAACAAAAAGCTTTAGAAAAATTTAATAAAAGTAGAAGAAAAGTAAAAAAATAAATATCTATTATTTTTTAACTAAATATGGTTGTTTTAATAAAAGATTTTATAACATATTCTTTGTGTATGATATTCGATATTTTTGGATGATGAATTTTTGATTATTTTAATACACTGTATATTTAAATGATTTATTTCTTTTAGTTTTATGTGTAAATTCTCTTTTGGAGTGGTTTTCATGTGGTACTAAAATATTATTTTACTTATTAGATAACTACAAATATTAGTTACCTTTTAATACTTGGTCTTTTGTTTGAGTTTTCTCTAATTTATATTATATTATACAATTCCAAATTCAGAATTTAAAATATGTAAGTTTGTATCACGTTTCAAGTTATTTATATTATATAAATTTATAAGGCCTTTGTACTACTTATATAATTTTGTATCTAAAATGTAATTATTCGTTTCGGTTTCCTTAATATTGATATAAATAAATAATTACTGTACTGGCGAAATTTGAAGTTGATGGTAAAATCACCTCAGGGTGTGTACCTACATATTTTTATTAGATTAAAAACTAAAACTCATTGGTACAAAAGTAAAGTCTAACCAACTCGGCCACCACGAATAATATTAATAAGTTGATGGTATTTGAATAAAAATATATATTTCTATCTACACATGTATTGTTATTTCTACTGTAATGGTAAATTATTCCCACCCACCCTATTCTAGGACCTTTAAATAATAGTTTTTTATCAGGGCCACAACTTTATGTATACGTAATGTTTTCAGTCTCGTTGCGTTTTGAGATATGTTATTGATAAAAATTTCAGCTCGACTCGTATTGTAAATAAAAATAAACTATCTCGATCGTAACGAACTGAAAACATTGCGTATAAAGGTAAAAAGTAATATAAACTATTATAGTATTTCCAAGAAGCGCGCGTATATAATTTAAATAAGCGCGGCAAAAGCACGATTGTCAAATGTCACACACGTAACCAATAGGAGACACCACATCTCTGATTGGTTAAGCAATATAGAAATCGTCCATGTTTGTTTTTTTACTAATGTACAAAAAATCTCTATGAGCTTGTACGTCTGAACCTCTATATCGTCTGTGGTCACTATCACTGATGACGCCGATCCAAAGAGAGGCGAAATATTTGGCAATAAAATTTTATAGCTTCAATATATATATTTTACCAAGTAAGAAACACATCTAACACACTTTATTTGTTTCAGATAATACTAAGTAAAAAAATAATAATTTAAAACAATGATTGTTTTGAGATTAAAATTACTACGCTTGTAATTTTTTTTTTTTTTTTTGCTTATCATTAGATTTTTTAATAATAATTATAAATAGTTATAACGGGTGATTAACAAAAAGAAACGTAGCCGTTACGTTACAACGAAATCACGTAACGACCCACCACTACTGAACAGACATGAATGGTTTTATTTTATTTTATTTATTATGGCTTAGAAACAAGGGCTTTATTCCGAGTTTTGACACGTTCACCGTCGCGCATTTTGCGTAAAGTAACGGGTATTGAAATGTAAGTTCTATCCTGTTAATTATAAAATTGAAATTCCAATGCTCCATAAATGTTCAAACTTGCGAAGAATTCGTGTATTTCAAGATGGCTGCAATATAATTGCCAACCTAATACATACTATATAACCATTGGAATAGAGCTTATATTTCCATATTTATAGTTTGCGCAACCTCTTGTCGTGATTAGCGGTTGCAAACTCGGAATAAGGCCCCAAATCCTTCAGCCAAATTATATTTTATTTTAACCAGTGTTGCTAATTATTTTATGTCAAATCCGCGATATGTAACAGAGTTATAAAAGCAGAGGTGATCCTATTACGATCAAAGCATGGCATGTATGTTCAAACCATCAAACCACCAGAAACCACAGATAAAATAGAGTACTACCAGAAACCCACAGAGTTCTTCTGTGCAGAAAAAACTAAAACTACATGATATATAAAAATTACATGACAAAAGTTTATTCGACATTTGTAAATTTAATTAAATAAACCTGTTCAAACGTAGGATAAATAATATATGTTATACATTTATATTTATATTATAAAAATAAATCATAACGATATTTTTCACATTATTATTATTTATATAGTTTTAAAATAATAATGTTTTTATTTATATTAATATAAACGATGTCGTGTTTTCCACTTCACTTTAACTAAAGGAACGTCTTTCTCTTTTTACCTATCTCAAATGCCCGATTTTACCAACGATCCCTAATTATAAAGGAGCCCCTAAATAAGAATTTTGACATATTTGCTATGAAACATCAAGTTCCTTAACTTAGTTAGTGTCCCTTAGAGTTGGTAAAATCGGGCATAAGTCTTCTATCAAGAAAGAAAGAATGAACAAGATTATCCTTGAGTGAAAGTAGAGCGAAAAATACAACTTAACAATACGGGGGTTAATGTTTGGTTATAATATTTTTTGTTCTTACTTTTTGTTTTGAGTTTGTTATTATAGCGGCGGGCAGCCATGTTCTGTCCTAATGTTTGGAAATACTTATGATAATCAGCTCCATGGTGCAGTTTAAACCTGGGGCCTGACCAAAGAACACGTTCGCTAATCAAATCGCCGCATCGATCGATAAAAATGTATAGGAATTTTATTCGATTTCGTCGATCAGGCTCTTACTCTACCCATCTTCGATCATATAACCAATGAATGTAGTAGCGGGGCATTCGACCCCCTTGGGGCCGAGGGTCGGCGTGGGAAACCCCCGTTGCCGAGGCATGGATTCGGCGGACGACAGCCCACCGGGGACTTGTCGCGGTGACGCGAGGCTCTAATTTTATAATAAGGGCCGAACAGTGGGGGCACTGACGCGCTGCAGGCGATAGCGCGTCAGGAAGAGAAGCTAGTCATCTAGTGGAGTAGGAAGCTCGACGCCGAGAAGCTCTCTCGGCGTAGGCTAACCATTCGGTAGCCGTACCAGCAATGGAGCAATGCCGTGAAGGTGGACGTAAGGTCTGTTGTCGGCCTGGTGGATGGAGCATAAGCAAACTTTCATCTCTGCCTAATTACATGGTCATAATGGCCATATACAATATATAAAACAAGTTCACTTTCAATCGGCGTCATTTAGAATCGATTGATGTCGCTAAAATGTTCTCCACTCACTCAAAAAAAAGGTTAATTGTGCAGTTACACTATGTCTAAGACGATCTCTCACTTCAAATTTGCGAAACCATGGTGTCTCCTATCACTTATGAGTATAATTTTCATTAAATATAATCGTATTCAATTCTGAATTTCACAAAATATATATATTCATTAAATATAATATATTCTGTCAAAATAGATAGTGGTAATATATAAAATACACCCAAAATTTAAGGTAAATAGGAAAATAAATAACTTTATACGAATAATTTATAAAATTTGCTTAACCTTGTTTACTATATACACTAATATCCTGAGCACTTTGATTTATAGCATCAACTTAAGTAATAATTTTTCTTTTAAATATCATCATATGAGTAAATAAATTTGAATTTCTAAGGTATCTTGGTCTTTTTTACAGGGTATCTACTAAAGATTATAGAGAGCAAGAATATAGAGAATATGATACATACAAATGTGACAAAATATAGTAAAAAATATAACACGTCTTGCAATACCATTATATTATGATATGTGAGTATTTACATTTTATAGCTGTGACATAACATTAGATTGACAGTCAATAATCAAACAGTTAAGTTTCAATGCCATTGGTTACGGTATTGCGATATATTTATGACTTTTTATTTCTTTTATTTAATCAAATAATATTTTTTTCAGAGAAATCATGAATATTGTTTTTTTTTTAAGATTTCCTATTGGTCCTATCACTAAAGAAAAGTAGATTGACGCAGCGGGAAAAAAATGGAACTTGAAAAATATTTAATATAATGTTACGACAACTTTACTTCATCCTTTCTGTTTTAAATACCTACTTTTTTAATGGTAAGTTATTTTTTATGAGAGCTCGGCATGTGATCTCACATCTACCTTATCGAAAGCGGTATGAAGGTCCAAGAACAAATGCAACCAACAATTAGGATCTACGGAACCGTTGTTGATTGCACCGTATTGATTGAAGGAGGAATGAGATGAAAAAGTTCTTCAGAATATCTTCATGATAAAGGCGATAAAATACGCTCAACGACGCTACATCTCTGCGAAGCTGCATTTTAAAAAAATAAAAAAAATATCACCCAGTATAATTCAATATTTAATGAACAATAAACGGTAATTAAAAATATAACATCATTTCGTTTAATTTTTAGATATTTCTGAATTTGTGCAAATTTTAATAGTTTTATTTAAATCGTAATTGTAAATTCATCTGTTTCGTAACCGCATCAATTAGCTGGCATAATGGGAGCGATTAAAGTTATTAAACAACAATGTATTGATCCACCCCATTCATGGACTTTGTAGGTCTGCTTACCACCAGATGCAGAGTCCATAATATGCTCTCATAATATTAGTCGTCTCCATTCATGGACTCAGTTGATCTGCTTACCAACAAGTAGGCACAGAGTCACATGACCTGCTTTTATAATATCAATCGTCCCCATTTATGGACCCTGTTGACCTGCTTACGAACAGGTGGGTACAGAGTCACATGACCTGCTCTTATAAATAATATCAGTCGTCTCCATTCATGGTCATTATAATAACGTGCCATGTGACTCTACCTACCTTTTAGTAAGCAGATCTACAGACTCCATGAATGAGGACGACTAAGTAATAGGTTATAAGAGCATGTCATGTGATTCTTTACCCACCTGGTGGTAAGCATACGTCCATAGTCTATGAATGGGCTTCCACTACGCCGACTAAATGATGCGGTTACAAAATAAGCGATGACGAAGACGATTTATTACGAGTTCATTTTAACAACCTGGGGCCCTACCTGGAAGCCACATGATATTCCGATCGCCACGTTGACCGATCGAAAGCGAAAATAAAATGTATGTGATTTGACGTTTCTCGGCGATCGAGTTCTACCAATAGATAATATGTCCAATACAATTTTATTCATCGACGCGTCGATCGGTTTGTCGATGTGGATTCCCGGTAAAGGCCCCTTGAACCTTTTTATTAAAAAAAAACCGCCGCCCGTTTTGTAACCGCACTCTGAAAGGAAACTACGACCTCGGCAATAAATCGTTGTAAAAACCGGTAAACCGACTAAAACCGAACGACTAATACACAGACAAAAACCGAATCATGACTAGTCCCAGTAGTTTTTATATCTGTATAGCCGGTGGAAACGAGACCGACCGATCGGCATAGGGGAGTTTTAAAAGCCTTCCTCCAACCTAAAATAATATTTACTAACATTTAATAAAATATAATATACTACACACACATATTAAATAAAAAAAAGCATCGATATCAATATTTTATTATGTCCCCGCTCTTGAATTATTATGCCCCATGAATTATTATATTTTGTGCAGAGAAAGTTCTAAAATAGTCAAACAGGCTTTCATAATATAAACTATTATGCCTTATGCCGAATGAATAAAACAATTAATCGGATATTGTTTAAATGACGCCATCTGTGGTCTAATAGCTGAACCTTTTTAGCTCTAATCAAAATAAATTGAAATCTAATTACATAGTCATAGGGTTTAAAATTGCTGTGTATTTTTGTAACCAATAAGGACGATACAGTAATAGATTCAACAGAACGGTGGACAGAGCACCGTCACACAATTTGCGTGCGATGTGCGTTATTTTTTCTTATCAGTATTACACGGTGTGATTATCATATTCAAAGAAGGCAGAGAAAAACCTACCCAAATTTAAATATAAATAAATATATAATTTCAGAAGAATTTCAGATATTTTTATAATTAAATATTCGATTATTCATGATTACCAATTAAAATGAAAGTTTGATAAACTTATTACGCTCATCACTAGTTGCATTAGTGTGCGTTTATCCTATACTTGTGTTCTATACGTGTTTACCTTGTCCCGCACTAGAAGTGGCAGAAATAAATGCTCGGGAAATAGGACCTTTGCTCCGTCCGTTGTTATTTCGTCTGAGCTACCCATACATTTGGCGTTCAATCGGTATTTCGATTCGATTATCGATTGGCTCTTTGGTAAGGCCCCTGAGTGTATTCTCATCTTATTCTCTCACAAGCTGAATTCTATACAGTATGTAGGTACATCTTTCTCTCTTTTTGTTGTGTTGCTTTTTCGTCTCAATTCACAAAAGAATTTCACTTCATAGTTAGTGGTTGAATGCCTTGCTCTCCACTAACTGATTTAAACAAAACCACTAACAAAACGAAATTTCCCCGCTGAAAGTTAGGTTACCAGTTTTAGTGGAAAATCCACTAAGTAGGCAACACTGAGTTTAACATGGCATTGTACAGAGGTCACGGCCGTGATTTAGGGCCAAATTCACCATTCACACTAAACGCGATCAATTCTAGCTAAACCGAGTTTAAGCGTCTAACCAAGTTTAGAGCTCTTATTTACGTTTCACCATACAAATTAAACTAAGTTCAAGTTGAACTCAGTTTACTTTCCTGAACGCCCGATATTCGTCGTTTAGCTCTTTAATCTCGTTCAAGAAGTGTTACTGTCAAGGTCAAACAATCCTACAAGGAAATATGTTTTTTTTTTAACAAAATGGTATGCGTTTTGATTCTATCGTTTCGAAAGAAGAAAATATTTAGTTAAAATACAGTTGTAGGTCGCTTTTATCTGTTAAAAATACTAAACGTATTGTTTATGTCTTTAAACTTGATTTTCGTAAACGCGATCAAAATTTATCTGGTGAAATCGGATTCATGTAAACTAAGATTAATTTCGAAATTTGAACTCGTTTAAGCTGAACTTAGTTTTACTAAACTCAGTTTATAGAGCGAATGGTGAAATTGGCCCTTAGTTATTAGAGGCGCGTTCGTTTTGGGACAGAGACATGTTCACAACGATCACGGTGTATATTTCTGCGTTTTTTTTTTTGAGATTTCGGCGGCAAAAGCGTCGATGTGATCTGCCACATTGGCCGTTTTTTTTGGCCCAGAATGCTACCGTGAACTGATCACAATGACCCAAGTCGATAGGTGAGGCGTTGTGAACATATTTTGACATTTGTGGTTGTGTTGTTGTTTTAAACGTCGCAGGCAGCCGTCTTATATTTTTAGGATCCAATTTATTGTATTTTAAATCGAAATGATTTTAGAAAGATTCCGCAAATAAAATTAGTGGATTGTACGATTTAACCTATATGGTCGTTTTTTTTGGAAAAAATATCAATAAATACTAACATCTGACGTTAGTAACAGTCGTTTTTCTTGCGAAATGTTACCAATAAATGTTAACATTTTTAGCATCGCATTGGAGGTGAATTTTTATTGTTAATTTTTGACAGATGTCAAAATATGTTCCTGCGAATTGTGATGTGGTAATGTAAAAAGAGTTAATAAACGTGTGTCGACACAAGCAGTCGTGTTTCATTCCGTCCTCGCGACACCTCCGCATGGCGACCCTGCCAGTCCGCGTCAGTATCATGGCGTGAGACTTACGTGACGCACGCGCAGAGCGCGGCGGCACGCGCCGCGGCTCCGGCCGGCCGCCCGAGCAGTCCGCGACAAGAATATTTTTTTTTATTACTATTGACTAAATTTAAGTTTTTTTTTTAGTTTAATTTTTAACTTTATAATTATTTTTTTTTTTTTAATATGAAGAACATTAATAAAATGTAGTGCAAAAACAGTAACAGTATTAAATTAAAATGTTTGAAGTTAACCCTGTCATAAATAACCAAGAACAAAAGGTGGACAATTATTTCACAAACATTACAAATGTGACAAAATACAATGGAACTCTATTAATTGTGGTAGTAATCGTAGTAATAATACTCTTCATTGCCATCTTATTTAAAATTTTCTTGGATTGCCAAAAGAAAATGATAAGAAGCCAAATTCGAGAACATACAAGAGAATCGATAGCGACGAGGCTACAGCAGCCAGCAGATATCTAACGACCCTTTCCTGATGAAGCGAGTGGAGATGACTTCCTAGATCGAGTATCAGTGAGTGAATTAAAAAGGATTAACATGTTCTAAAAGTGTTTTGTGCAGTTTTTTTTTTATATTTCAGGTGTTTGTGTATTTTTTTTATTATTTTATTAACATACTTAATGTACTATTATTATTATATAAATATAAAATGTCGAGTGACATGAAAAATTATTAATGTAATTTTATCTTTTCTATAATTAATGTAGCTAGTAGACGTTACACGGGTTTGTGATCCTATTTTTGATACCCATCATGGTATATCATGTCGAGTAACATGTTCAATAATTAATGAATACAGTTAAGGAAATACATACTAAATTGGAAGACGTAAGAGTCGAACTAAGAAAATTAGGTAGTAAAAGATTTGAAAGAAAAACTTATGTGACTAATAAATATAATTATGCTTTAAATTTATATAAGGAATTGCAATTATTGGAGGAAATACAAAAACTTTAGGAATTAATTCTTGGAATTATTCGCAAAAGACATAAATATACAAAACAAAACCCTTTGTTTAGTGTACAAACAAAATGAGGTCACTTTGGAACTCAATACAATGGAACGTGACTTACGTCACCAGGCCACCAGCGAAGAACCGATTAGTCATAATTTCTCATTATCGATACCACCGAGATGCGAGCTTACAACGAATATTTTAGAACAATCAATAACTGTAAAAAATAATAAAACCCCTAATATACTTGTATAACATGAAAGATCCTTCAAGTAGACTTATGAAATTCAGATTAATATTAGACGAATACGATTTTAAAATAAGTTATATAAAAGGTAAAGATAACGTAATTGCAGACGCACTTTCACGCATTGACTTAACTTCGAGCAAGTTAAAGAGCACGTTTGAAAATGTTGTTTCAGTCATGACTAGAGCACAAAGAGAAAGACTAGAAAAACAGTCCAGTGATATCAGTGACAGCAATGTAAGCGACACTTCTCGAAATATTTCTATAAACAACAGGATTGATCACCCCAGAGTAGTAGAAATGTTGCGAAAAGCTAGCGACAGTGTAGACTTGATTTTAATAAAGGAGAATGATTTAAAGGAATTGAAAAATAAGAATTTAATTAATTATGAGTATGTTTGTTTATGTTTTTCATCGAGTATGAAAACAATGTATTTCGACCTTAAGTATTTATTGCAATTTACCCGAGTGGAATTTGTTAATTTGCTTAGAGATTTTTGTAAAAAGTTGAATATTAAAATAATAAATTTTGTTAAAGATGATTATTACTCATCATTTATAGAAGAAATAAATTGTGAAATAAATGAAAGAGATAAGTGGGAAGGACCACAAATAAATGTTTTGTCAAAGGTAATAAAAATTTGTAATGATGAAAAGAAAAAGGTAATTATAAACGATTATCATTTGTTACCTACGAGCGGACATGCCGGCATCCGTCGTATGGTCAATAATATTAAGAAAAAGTATACTTGGTCTAATTTAGAAAAAGACGTCATAGAATTTGTTAAAAAATGTAAAAAATGTCAAATAATGAAATATCAAAAAGGTGTCAAGGAACCTATGTCAATAACGACAACTGCTAATTCAGCATTTGAGAAAATTTATTTAGATTTAGTAGGACCTTTAGATAAGGATAATTTTAATAATAATTATATATTAACGCTTCAATGCGAATTAAGTAAGTATGTAGAAGCTTATGCCATACCCAATAAGGAAACGGTAACAGTAGCAAAATCTTTAGTTAACAATTTTATTCTTAGATACGGAATACCCATGTCAATAGGTACAGATAGAGGTACCGAATTCATGTCAAGTACTATGACAGAAGTTTGCAAATTATTAAATATAGAAAAAATCCATTCCACTGCTTTTCACCACGAATCAATAGGTGCATTAGAAAATTCACATAAACATCTCCGTAGCTTTTTAAGAATTTACTGTGAACAACGCTTGTATAATTGGTCTGAATGGTTACCCTTCTGGAGTTTTGCGTATAATAATACCATTCATTCAGAAACCAAATATTCTCCATTTGAACTAGTATTCGGAAAAACTTGCAATATACCAACAAATTTAAGTAATAGTAAAGTAGAACCATTGTATAATTCAGACAACTATGCTCTAGAATTAAAATTTAGGTTACAAACAGCTTGTAATGACGCAAGAAATAATTTGTTACAACGTAAAGAACAAAGAAAAACTAAATTTGATTTAAAATGTAACCCGATTTCTTATAACAAAGGCGACTTAATTCTTGTTAAAAATGAAACTGTAGATAAAGCAGAACCCTTGTTCAATGGTCCATATTTAGTTGTAAACGATGAATCACCCAATGTAATCATTTCTAAGAATGGCAAGAACAGTACCGTTCACAAAAATAGAACTAAACTGTATGTAGTGAATATAAGTACACTATTCGAATGATTTCTTTTATAATGAAACGAACAAAAACATATAGTATACCATTTAATTATAAAATATTGTAACTTTTAATCATCTTGTATTTACACTGTTAAAAATTTAAATTTATTTGCTACTACTTTTATTATATAAGATTTATATAAATAATTAATTTTAGAACTTTTGTAATTCAGTAATTTTTTTTATTTTTATTATTAGATATGTAAGTTATTCATTTTTTTTAATTATTTTTTTTGTATTACCCCGGTGGTGTGATGTTGTAATGTATGTTGAGTTAATAAACGTGTGTCGACACAAGCAGTCGTGTTTCATTCCGTCCTCGCGACACCTCCGCAGAATGTATTAGGTTATTAATCTTAAAATTATCTTTCGAACTATAAATATTTGGTTTTCTTATATACTTTTTGATGATGATGAAATAGATAATTTTTATTTTTAATTTCTGCTTTTTTTACGTTTAAGGTAAGTGTCAAAATGGCAGATGTCAGAAATCAGTATTTGTATCGTTTTGTTTGCATTGCTAAAATGTTTTTTTTTTGTTAACATGATCTAAATAAAACGCCAAAACAGCTGCTTTTAATGTTAGCGCGAAATACTAGTACTATTGGTGCGTTTTGTAAGCGTAAGCTATTATAATTAATATATTCAGATTTACGTTAGTTAGTATAATTAATATATTCAGATTTACGGTCTTATTCATAAAAACTTACGAAGCCTTTATTGATGCTTTATAACAGCTCAATAGCAAAACACCTCAAAACGTTATTCATAAACGCAAAATAAACCTCTAATAGTAATAAACGTCAAATAAGCAGGTCCATCACTTTATTGAAGGCAGGAGCCCACTATAAACCTATTTTAACCTCACTTTTCTATACTAATCTATACTAATATCTATACTTCTATACTATCTATACTAATATTATAAAGAGGAAAGATTTGTATTTTTGTATTTTTGTATGTTTGTAATGAATAAACTCAAAAACTACTGGACCGATTGCAATAATTTTTTCACCATTAGAAAGCTGCATTATTCAGAAGTAACATAGGCTATATAATATCACGCTAGGTCCTATAGTTGTGGAGCAGTAACCAAAAATGTTTTAAAAACGGGGGAAAAGTATCGTTTCTGAGGCCTTCCGTGGCGTGCGCTGAGCATATAGTTAAAGTTATACAAACCCGTGCGGAGCCGGGACGGGCCGCTAGTTATTCATATTTTATTTTTTGGTTTAAAATTTTATTAATAGCCTTCTATTACTACATAAAATTATATTACAAATAAAAATAATAATGCCCAGTCGGCTTTCGATCAACAAATTTTCAAAATTTTACTACTCGAATGGACTTGAACCAATTTAGGTTGGTCGCACACTGACAGATATTTCTAACAAAAAAATACTAACATTTAATATCTTGTTTCACCGCGGTAATTTGTCCAAAAAGACAAAGTTGTGCCGCTTCAAACTACGAAAATGGAATGGCGGTGCGGCCACATCTCTTTTTTATTTATTTATTGGAGCACGGCGTGTATCTAACTAAGAAATGTAGGTAAGCAGACCTACAAAGTCCATGAATGGATCAATAAATACATTGTCGTTTAAAAATATTGATCGCTCCCACTATGCAGACTAAATTATGCTGTTACGAAATGTCAAAGAATCAAAAAGAAAGAGAAAAAAAACCTAAGAAGTTTACATTACGAGTCTATTTTAATATCCTCGCTGCTTTATCGTAAATTCAGTCGCCCATTTCGTAAACGCACCATGAAAGGATTCTACCACCTCGACAATAAATCTATGCAGTAGTCCCCAGTACTATCCAACCGGTGAACCCACAAACTAAAACCGAAACAAGACTAGGCCACTTGATGGTTTTTGCTGTATGTGAAATAAGTATTGCTAGTTACCAGTTACATATTATCATACAGAGATGCAATCATAACATATTATCATATCATATCTTTATTTCCACCATAGGTACAATACAGAACACTTGGTTATCGTTATACATAACAAAATAACAAATCAAATGAAATACAAAAAAATATGAAAAATAATAACAATGATACAGCTAGTAACCAAAAAGTACATTAAAAAAATACAAAAGCTATATAGGGGGAGGTGGGGCAGATTGATGCAGAAATATTTAATATCATGGGATATGACATAATATTTTTAACTTATTTTTAATTTAGCGTATAGCTAAATATATTAATAATATAACGTTAAAATAAAAAAACTGTTCAAGTTGAAAAAATAATAATTTCATAAAAAATGTAATTTGTATCATTCTGCCCCACCAACGGGGCACTTAGATACATCACTTGGGGCACATTAATACATATTTTAACAATTACATTATTTTTACTGTAACCTTGGAAAAAATAGGTTTAGGTACGTGTAAAATAATATCTTTAATATCTACGCTTGCTTTGTTTTCTACATCTGGAGAAAAAACACCTAAGACCTTTAAGATTTTTTTCTAATTATACTTGACACTTTTTACACTTAATAGTCAAATTGTATTTAGAAAATGATTTTGGTCACCTAATAAACAACAGATTTCTTCTTAAAATTTTAAAATAAGAAAATATTTTTCAGTATTAGGGGTATGAAACCTTCCCTCTACCCTCTGCATCAAACTCTTCATAACCGTCGTTATGACTTAATTGCAACAACTTATTTTCACTGAAATCAGAATTGGCTTTTTATTTTTTTATTTTTTAGTATCTGTCCCAATCAATTATTTACCTTTATTTACTTTTTTAATCTTTCATCTATTTTACTATTTTCATTTTTATTACATTTTCTTTATGTAATAATTGCAGCCGATCAATTTCTGGCGTGTCAATATCAATCCTATATTTCCTTTTTTTTAGATCTTTAGACCTTTTTTTTAAAGATCTTTTCGTAAGAAATAGCATTGAATTAACTTCAAATATGGCAGTCTTGACTTCTATTTGTCTTTCAATCTTTGGCTTATATGTCCGCACCAATTTCTGGTGGCAACAAAAATAAATATACTTAATTTTAACCTAATACTGTTTTTAACAATATATATTGGGGTACATTAATACGCATCATTGTGCCCCGTACTTTACTGTATCAAAGTACCCCAATCAGATGTTTTTCAAAAAACAATGAAAATATCTTATTTATTTTGTTTAATTCACAAAATACTTAATACTTGATACCCTCACTTATGTTTCATATATATAGATCTTTACAAGATGGCACAGAAGATCGCTGAAACACTTTTACATTTCACGTATTTTTTTACTTGACCGCACTCGAAACACGTTCAGTTTTGTAAATCGCCACCAGCTGACTGGCTGTCGGTGTGCTCGCAACGGCTATATTCATACATTTAAAGATATCGCGATTCGAATACATTTATTCTACTATGAAATAATTCTTGTGTATCTATGTGCCTATGCTCTATATTAAGAAATTCTTAGGTATAGTACTCGATGTAAATTTTAGAAAAAACTTTTCAGGAACATATAAAATATTTATCTAAAAATGCTTTAAGTGTAAATGTTTTGAAATGTTTGACCGGTGTTACTTGGGGTTCAGATCCGAAAATTTTAAATATATTATAAAAGTCAATAGTTCGTAGTCATTTCGATTATAGTAGTTTGGCCGACCATGAAGCAAACACTACATATTTACGAAAATTGGACTTACTCCAAAATAGATGCCTTAGAATCATGAAGGTAAAAACCGTTTCCGTCCGCGTGCCCGCGGGGCGCGTTTTTTTAGCTTCATGCTTAGAATAATAACTGGAGCAATGTGTTCCAACTTCCACACCCATTAGAGCAATGGAAGAAGAATCAAAAATAATGCCTTTAAATATCAGACGTATGTATCTATTTTTAAGATTTGCTTTAAAGCATTTAATTGCTTCTGAAAATAAATTTATTATTATGCATGAAGTGCATTCTATGACCCAATTTGTAAATATGTTAATAGTTATTTTCTTCCAAAAAATTGCAGTGTTTTTACAGCAGAGGCACATGCAATACTGGAAGCAGTTAATTATATTAAAAACGTAAATTGTAGCTTATTTGTTATTTTTACAGACTCATTTAGTGTTCTTAAAAGCTTTGAAAGTAATGATTGTCATTATAAGATTAATTACATAATTTTTAAAATTAAAAAATGTGTATACGATTTAACTTTAAATAACAAAATTATTAATTTTGTGTGGGTACCATCGCACATAGGAATAAATGGAAATGAAATAGCCGATAAAGCTGCTAAAGAAGGACAGAACTGTTTAGATTTGTCGTCTGATTTTAAAATACCATTCACTGATATTTATCAAGATATTAACAAGAACATGATTAAACTATGGAAAGACTTTTGGTTCAAAGACACAGAAATTAAGGGCAAATGGTATAGGCAAATTCAAAAAGAAATACCTACAACTCCATGGTACAATTTACTTCGAAATGAATTTAAAATACAATAAATTTGAGCCTTAAAATATAAGACGGCTGCGACGTTTAAAACAACAACAACTCTCACAACCACAAATGTCAAAATATGTTCACAACGCCTCACCTATCGACTGGGGTCATTGTGATCAGCAGGGTAACCACCGATTCCGATACTGTGAGAAGTCGGTGGTTACCCTACAGTTCACGGTAGCATTCTGGGCCAAAAAAAACGGCCATTGTGGCAGATCACATCGCCACTTTTGCCGCCGAAATCTCAAAAAAAACGCATAAATATACATCGTGATCGTTGTGAACATGTTTCTGTTCCAAAACGAACGCAAGCTAAGTAGTGTGCAATGTGTTTGTTCAGTCCACAGATAAAATAGAGTACTACGTAGTTCAGTCAGTAGTGGTGGGTCGTTACGTGATTTCATTGTAACGTAACGGCTACGTTTCTTTTTGTTAATCACCCATTATGTAACTATTTATAATTATTATTAAAAAATCTAATGATAAGGAAAAAAAATAAAAAAAATTACAAGCGTAGTGCCTCGAAAATAATTTTAATTTGAATCTTAAAACAATCATTGTTTTAAATTATTTTTTTACTTAGTATTATCTGAAACAAATAAAGTATGTTAGATGTGTTTCTTACTTGGTAAAATATATAAATTGAAGCTATAAAATTTTATTGCCAAATATTTCGCCTCTCTTAGGAGCGGCGTCATCAGTGACAGTGACTGAAGGTCTTTCTCATAAATTTTGAAAAAGTAATTTTATGTCTTTTAGCAATGGTAAAGGTAATGCACTATACAGTTTTGTATTTATTTTTTAGAAAAATATCATCACCACCTAGCCCATCATGGAAAACATCAGCATGTTATGTCCATTGTTGGTTCGATATTAATAAATTTACAAAACAAGTTAGACAAAACCTAATGCATTACATTCAGACCAGGGCTATAGTATGCACCAAGCTGCCATATAAAAGAGCTTTCCCATGTTTTTAAATCAATAGACCGAATAGTTTTAGGAAAACTCTTTAATACTCTTACTGTGAAACAATTGTTAAAGGTAGTGTTATGTATACGCGAATGGGTGGGCACAGGTAAAATATTATTAATTTGAGAATCTACTGAATGTCTGTGTCCATTCATGCGAGTACGAAGGGGTGTCGTAGTCTCTCCCACATAAAAACTGTTACAAAATCTGCACTCCAGCATATATACGCAATGAGAAGTAGTACATTGTGCGAAATTTTGAATTTTGATGACAACAGGGTTATGATGAGTTTGTATATTGATATCAGAATTTATTATGGGACATGTTTTGCAACGAGATTGGTTGCACTTGTGTGTACCTAACAATGTGTTATTTCTTCGTGTTTTTTATTTTTTGCCAAAATAGCTTTTAAATTTTGATTTTGTTTATACGTTACACTAGGGCACGTTTCCAGAAGATTTCGTGTAATATTATTATTTTTAAGGATAGAGAAGCTATCCTTTAATAAATTTTGAATTTTGTGTGCCCCGTGGAAGTATGGTATTATAAGCCGAAGGGAATTTTGTTGTTGTGTGTGTATAGCGTTTGGAGTGTTAGAAGGCCTGTTCATGTGTTTGTGTAAAAAGTTTGGGGGATAATCGCGCCTACATAACCCATTGAAGATTTTGCCTTGATATTGAGCCAAAGATGTTGAATTATTACAAATTCTTTTACCGCCGATAGAAAGTGAATGTGGTATAGACCGTTTTGTGTGCGACGCCTAAAGGCTCGAGGGTGCTTGGTATGTTGATGGATGCCAAGGATCTCTTGTGAATTTCATTAATTTGGGTATGACGAGATAACCTGCCCGCACTCTTGGCACACGAAAGTCCATGATGACCATATCGGTCAACTACTGATCCGCAGACACAAATTTGGGATTTACAAATTTCAGCGCCCACTCGCAATCCAACAGAGATCCTCAGAGTTTCCCGGTCTAGAAGCGTACCTAATGATGGTGACGGATACGCATCTAGCCAGTAACCAGAGTCTCTCTGCTGAACCGCGAGCAGACGAGCTTTGTCCGAAACTGTCATACATGAAATTAATATGTCATTTGAAATTAGTTTTACTATTGGTAAATCCCAAGATTTTTGATTTTTTGGTGTACTGGGTAAATCTTCACTCGGACAAATTTCTCTCCAGCGACTGATACACTCATTCCGACGATTTCAAAGTTACTTAAAAAAGGGTTTAATATTGTAGCAATGAGATCGGCGGAAAGATGAACTGAAGATAAATATGCAGGAAGAGCAAGATTTGATAGGCGTCGAATACCCAGTCCACCAAATTTGACGGGTAAAATGGTTTGAATCCACGAATTATGATCTAACTTAATATTAAAAATTTTCTCTAAATAAATTTTGCTTATGTCATCAAATTTGTTTAACAATGATTCATACCTCCAGAATGGGCACGAACGGATATAGAAAATCAGTCCGGAGATACATAGGCAATGCCGCAATAAAAACAACGCTATGTGGGGCTGGATTTGTTGTAGCTGACCTACAAAAAATGAAAAATTATTCACTTTGTCATCTATCAAGGAAGGCAGGGCCTCGTTCGATAAGGGCGAAAATGATTTTTCAATTTATCTCGTCAACCCTCGGTCGTAAGCCTATCGTGTTTGTACTCTAATAAAAGGAAATAATGAGATCTAACCCTTTTAATACTTAAAAATCAATATTATGTTTCAATGTACAATTATTTCTTCTGTGACTTATCTAACAAATTTTCTTTTTTTAATATTTTCTATCTATTTTTTTTTTTTATGTCGACATGATTCTATTCTATCTAAATAACTTAACAACCACAGAACGCCAGTTCAATTCCTACTTCTGCACTTATTTTTTTTTATTTCATATTTTTATTATTATATTTACATGTGTTTTTATTTTAATCAATTTTTAACTTTAACATCCAAAAGACAAATATAGATGACTGTTTATAGATGGGTTATTGAGTCTATTCAAAACATCGAGACGAGCTAGCTACTTGTTCGGTGTAGATTCATACCTTCGGCTTCGACAAGGTAGGATTAAAACCCCTCCGCTGGGTACCCTGGGGCCGTCTAGGCGGTCTCGGGCGCGTCCGTGACGCATTCTTTTTAGGTTTTTGTAGTTGTATTTAAAAATTATCGTTCTTTTTTTTTTGTTTTTTTTAAATAAAAGTATAAAATTTTTGTTTTGATAATAACTCTTTTATCCACATGGCTTATATTTTGTTTTTGGACTCATAGTTTAGTATTGGTGTAATCTGGCGAAATGTCATGTCAAAACGTTTTTTTATTATAACTTATTAACCCCTGGCCCTAGACCCAAAGTGTTTGTACTTAAACGATAGGTATCGATGATATCTAGCCAATGAAAGTCATTTCAGCTTGTTAAAGGATTTTCGACCTTATTGACAATTGCATTTTTTTGGTAGAATTCGATGGTATGCCATCTAATAAGTCGAATGAAATAAAAAAAAGGTACTCGATAAATGTCATTAAGGGCGAAAATGATTTTTCAATTTATCTCGTCAACCCTCGGTCGTAAGCCTATCGTGTTTGTACTCTAATAAAAGGAAATAATGAGATCTAACCCTTTTAATACTCAAAAATCAATATTATGTTTTTTTTCTTAATTACGTTTTTTTAATTAAATAGTGTAGGACGACACTCTCTTTTGTTTACGTTTCGTAGTTCATAATTTCATTTCGTTAGGTAGTAAAGTTGTTCGGCACGTTAATGTAGTCGTAAAGGCGGGGATGCAGCGTCTGCGACGCGACGCCGTTCGGAACCACATGGCATAGTTAGATACTCGAGGAACGCGCAGGATGTAGGTGGTGTCTTTGCGTGTGTGACTCACGGGCCGTTAAAGCGTATTTTTTCATTCGACTTAGAATATAGTTACCTAGGTTTAGTTATAAATAAGACTTTGTGTGTGTGTTTTGTTGTAATTAATAAACTCTAGTTGTGCAGTCAGAAAACTTATCCACATTGTACAATTATTTATTCTGTGACTTATCTAACAAATTATCTTTATTTAAAATTTTCTATTTTAATTTTTTAATGGCGACATGATTCTATTCTATCTAAATAACTTAACAACCACAGAACGCCAGTTCAATCCCTACTTCTGCACTTCATTTTTTTTATTTCATATTTTTATTATTATATTTACATGTGTTTTTATTTTAATCAATTTTTAACTTTAACATCCAAAAGACAAATAAAGTTTTATTGACCACAAACTACTTATATTCTGCATTATTAAATTTATTAGCGTCATCTCTCTGTAGTAGTTGTTATAAATTGGTTTACTTAGTTCATTATACCACCGCTTTGCGCTATGTCGCTGCTCGCCGACATTCCACAACTTGTGATTGAAACGGACGGAACAAATGTACCTATCTATATGGATATCACTGTTGAAACGGTTGTAACGATGGAAACTCTTGTAACATGGTGGTTATTGTTACTTCACGTGATTGTGATATTTAGTGATTTTTGTTATAGTAGTCTTTTCGTGATTGGTTGCACATTCGTTCTAAGGTTTTTTGACGTTGTGTTTTTTTTTGAGTTATTGTTGCTATCCTCGTTTTAGTTTCTTTTTCTTGTATCGGTTTTTAAAATATCGTCGTTGCACTCCGACGAGGTGGTTAATGATGTTCACGCTATTGCGGTGATTGGTTGCGGTACGTTCCGTGACGCATTCTTTCTAGGTTTTTTGTAGTTGTATTTAAAAATTATCTTGTTTTAGTTTTTATTTTGTTTTTTTTTAATAAAAGTATTAAATTTTTGTTTTGATAATAAGTCTTATATCCACATGGCTTATATTTTGTTTTTGGACTCATAGTTATGGTATTGGTGTAATATGGCGAAATGTCATGTCAAAACGTTTTTTTATTATAACTTATTAACCCGATGGTATGGCATCTAATAAGTCGAATGAAATTTAAAAAAAGGTACTCGATAAATGTCATTAAGGTCGAAAATGTTTTTACAATTTATCTCGTCAACCGTCGGTCGTAAGCCTATCGTGTTTGTCCTCTAATAAAAGGAAATAATGAGATCTAACCCTTTTAATACTCAAAAATCAATATTATGTTTTTTTTTCTTAATTACGTTTTTTTAATTAAATAGTTATTACAAATATAATAACCGTTATTAGTGATTTAAGAAATATCGACTTTATTGTAACTATCTAAGTTACGTAACGCTCATCTCTAGTGGATTAGATTCTGTGATTAGACTGATTCAACTTTAGAAAGACTGATTAGAGCTCGTAGAGAGTATTAAGTTCCTTGGATTAGAGGAGCGTAGTAGATTGAACATGTCTGAGGTTATAATTTTGCAATCGCCTCCACCAAAATTTGAAGATATTCAAAAAGAATTATTTAATAAAGATGCAACCGAGTTTTTAAATAAAATTCACACATTATTTGATAAACAAATTGGGGAGTTATACAACAAAAGACTGCAGCGAAAATTGGATGTAAAGAGTTCCACTGGAATTGATTATAAACACTCATTTGAGAGAAATAATAAAGATTGGAAAATCGCGCCATTACCAATACGTTTGCAGTAAGTCCTTAAAATTATGTTAATGTCTCTACTGCGTCGCCGCCATCTAGGTTTACTAAAAGAAAAATCTATATTACAATAAATACTTTTTTTTTTTACATAATCGTAGATCAATCGCTGATTATTGTGCCTTATGCTCCCTCTTGTAAATAAAACATGTCTCAGTTTTGTATACAACTCTGGTGTAGTTACAAAAATAAATAACTATTGTAAAACAATAATCGAGCAATAACTGCAGATACAATAACATAATATATCAATCACTAGTGTATTGTTTATTTATCTTTCCTTAATCTTGATTCCTTTAACTCTGTCAACGAAATGCTAGTAATAAACAATAAATTCATAGCTCTATATATTATACATTTAATTTATTGCAGTATTATAAATAAAAAGTAACATTTATAATAAAAATATCTACAGTGGACCCCCGGTAATCCGGCAAACATTATGCAGGGCAGTGTCGGACTATCGAATTTGTCGGATTATAGAGCACTGCCTAAGACCCCTATAGTCCGGATTTTTTTACGAAAGAGTACCTTGTAATCCTTAACAATGAACGTACGCTAGGCCGTACCGCTATCACTAGTAGTCAAATTCAAACTAAGTAAAACAATGCATACGCGTCAAGCACAATAGCGGTGGCGCGTACGAGTTGTGACCTGTTCAAACTTGCGTGATCAATATTAGCAAAGATTGTCAAACATAATTCTGTCATGTCAGATTACAGGGGGCGCCAGATTAGACAGGGGCCGGATTATCGGGGGTCCACTGTATTAATATTTTATATACTCATTATTTTGTATAGACTTATGAGTACAAAATAATTGCCTATGATGAGGTGAGATTTAAAATACCCCTCTGCTGGGTAAACTGAGGCCCTCTAGGCGGTCTGGGGCGCCATAAGGCACCCGTGATTATAATTATTTATTAATATTTTAGGCACATACATCTGTGAAAACTTAAAATGCATCTTGTTTTATATTTATATTGTTATATCATTGCTGTAAGTTTTTGAACATTGAATAAATAAATAAATTTAAGACAAGCACTTTATTTAAAATAAATAATTTGATATTATAAACTTTTATTATTATAAAAATGCATCTTCAATGCTACTTGTAAAATTCCCAGCACAGATAGCTAGCTAGATAGCAAGCCTTACTTCAAATCATTTAAAAAAAAAAATTTACCCACTCTGTACATTCTGGAAATAGTTACATTTGTTAAAACAAATCCACTATTATTTCAAAATCACTTAAACAGCAGAAGACATCAAAATTATACTCAATGGTAAAACTTGCAAAACAGCCCTTTTACATAAGAGTGTGCTGGGTATGACAACACAGATATATAAAAAAAATCCAAAACAAATAGAACAACTTGACATTAATTAGATGATTGTTAATTTGATTATATTCTGTATGTATCCCTAATAACAATTAAATAAAATCTACATCTTGTACCTTTGTTTTGACAAATAAATGAATTTGATTTGATTATCCTAAATATGTAACTTACTTTATTAAAATAGATGCCGTCATTTAGACCTTGGAGATGTATCAGCGTCAAACACTGCACATTTTGTTGATGCCCTTAACTCAGATGTTCAAGGGATCCAAGTTGATTTTGATGATGGTCATTGCCCAACATGGAAGAATCAACTGCAGGCATACCACAATGTCAATCAAGCCATCCGAGGACAGCTTACAGGCGCACCAGTTTCTATCAATACTTGCCCGGTTTTGATGCTACGTCCAAGAGCTTGGAATATGGTTGAACATAATATTTTGGTAAATATACAGGTGTTAAGTTAATATGAGACACATTTAGCACTTCCTTTTTCCTTATCAGTAAAAGGATATCATATACATCATAAAGAACGAGCTGTTCTTTATGATGTATATGATATCCTTTTTTGATATCTTGTTTAAAGCTGACATAACAAAAAACTGTATTGATACACCAGCAATACTGTGTGCGGTAGTTATAATTTTTAGTAAAGTTCTACACATACATACATACCATCACGCCTATATCCCTGTTATGGGGTAGGCAGAGAGCAATGTACGCCATTTCGTACGATCCCTAGTAAAGTTCTGCTTTCTAGTAACTAGATAGAGAGTCATTGGCTGTGAGAAATCAAACCTATCATCTGTAAATGACTAAACGGCTATGCTAAGCTGCTATTTATTGATAAAAAAAAAATCCTTCAATTATAGTTTAATTAAATTTATAGTTATCTGAGGTAGTGCATAGTCAGCGGGACTAACAATTTATTATAAGCAAATTAATTTACCTGCTAATAATGGTAAACAAAACTAATAATTAAATGTTTATTATTACGTTTTATACACAGATAAATGGAAAAGAAGCTATTGGACCTTTAGTAGATTTTGGCATACTAATGTACCACAATGCTGCAAAGCTTTTTCAAGCAAAAAGTGGCCCATTCTTTTATTTGTCAAAGCTAGAGGGAGCTTCTGAGGCAGCTTTATGGAATGAAATTTTTATTTGGGCACAAAAAGAGTTGGGAATTCCTCAAGGAACTATTAAAGCCTGTGTCCTCATTGAAAATATATTGTCAAGTTTTGAATTGGAAGAAATTTTATATGCCCTACGGGAACATTCGCTGGGATTAAATTGTGGTATTTGGGATTATTGTGCATCTATTATTGCTAAATTTGGTTAGTGTTTTATTTAATATAATATTGCTAACTAATTTAATAGGTTCTAATGTTAGTATTTATTGATCAATCTCACATACAATAGTCATTTATGTAATGTCTGTGCCTATCATTTATTCTTGATTTGATAATTTTCGAAAAGCGGCAAGACAAATTTAAATTTATTTATTTTATGTACGTTTATCTTTACATAATTAAAACTAGCAGTTTCAGCCTATAGACCAGACATACTGGTGTACTCTCGGTGCTTGAAGAAAGTAATACTTATAGAACTCACCGTTCCGTGGGAAACAAACATACCTAAGGACCACAACATCAAGTCGAACAAATATTTTGATCTCACAAACGAAATTACTAGAAACGGATTTAAAACTCAACTTTATGCAGTGGAAGTTGGTGCAAGAAGAATTCCAGCAAAGTCTTTGCACCGTCTATTGAAGGATCTTGGCCTTCCGAGAACAGCCATCGGAACTTTTATGGAGCGTGTTTCCAGGATGGCGCTAACAGGATCATATAATATTTGGTTGAGTAGAGAGGGTAGTGAACACAGTGCAGGTGAGAGTTCAAAAGGCCTTTAAACCTACTTCGCGGTCTCAAGTCCGGGAACGCTGCAGTTCATTCCCCTGCCTTTCAACCACGCAATGGACCCGGCACCCGCACGGTGAATCCATGGTTTGCTAAGAACATTGTCTCTCTCTCTCTTAAGTTTTTTTTGTACAGAGAAACAATGTTCTTTGATTCATTGGTTCTTCATCCAAATGTTTTACTGCAGGGGATTTAACTACAGTGTTCCCAGACACACGGTGTGTGTACAGTACCCTCTCTACCCGACTAAATACTATACAATCCTGTCATAGCTATTTTTGATATATTTTTCATAAAAGTTGCACTCTCTGAAAGGCCAAGAAACTCAAAAGACTGCCAAAGCTGCTTGAATATCTCTTCCGCCAACTGCATAAAGTTGAGTATTAAAACTGTTCTAACAACTTTATGTGGTTGTGGTTGAGGCAAAGGAATAGTATATATATATGTATACAGTCACAAACTAAGCTCTAGACTTGTACTATGTGTACCACAAACAACAATACTAATACATATCATATTTCTCCTAGATCATGATTCATGACAAACTAGGGAAAAATGTACTAACATTTTTGCCATGGGTAGGAATTCAACCCACAACCTCTGGATACAATGCCAAAGGTGCAACCACTAGTCTGGAGGCAGCTAGTTTTGTGAGGGTGTCTTGTATATTTACAATGAGTCTTTATTATTATTTATCAGGCAGGCAGATGAAACAACTAATAAAAGCCTGTATTGTTAGACCTTAGAGATGATGCAGCGGAGGGGTTTTAATCCCACCTCGTCGTAGCCGATGGTATGAGTCTACACCGAACAAGTGGCTAGCTCGTCGCGATGTTTTGAATAGACTCAATAACCCATCTATAAACAATTTCACAAGTTGGTATAGTGAAACCGGGACCGACAGCTTAACGTGCTCTCCGAGGCACTATAGTGGTGTTGTCAAACAAATGTACATAATTTTTTTAATTAAAAACTCATTGGTAAACACCGGGATTCGAACCAGGGACTTTTGTTTTGTTTTTGTTTTTAAGTCCAAGGTCTAACCAACTCGGCCACCACGTATTTTAAAGATGATTCAGAGACGTGATTTAGAGATGTATCATTCTAATTTGTTAGATATTTATTTCAGTGTTTTAAAGTTGTCCTTGCCAAATTATTTTTAAATGGTTGATGTACTCTGTTGAGACAATCAATTGTAGTGATGAAGAGAGCTCACTTAAGGCTACAAAAAACAATAATCTGTTTTTCTTTTAGGTGACCGGCGAGAATTTATGCTTCCAGATCGCAATAAATATGTCAGTATGGACAAACATTTCCTTAACAGCTACTTGAGACTGGTGGTGTCAGTATGTCATGCCCGTTCTGCTCCTGCTACGGGGGGAATGGCTGCCTCTGTACTTACACCTGGCTCTGATGGGACTGATAAAGAGTAAGTTTTTTTTTATTGGACATGTGACAGTCCATGAATGAGGACAAACAATAATTGTTGTTTATTGATTGTTATAGTTTATATGTATTTAATAAGCCCGGGTTATTACAGAACCCTCGGTCATGTCTCTCCGGATACAACGCCAAATGCGCAACCACTAGTCTACAGTAGCAGTCACATAATGTAAATTGTGAAATATTTTGTGATATTTTCATTTCACAATACCATAGTAATTTAATTTACAATGAAGTAAATGTTATTAGTGTGTAGTAAATGAAATTTCATAGATACAAACAAATAACTAAGAGATGTTAAAATGGTGTCTAAATAATTTTGTTATCTGAATGACCTTCGACCTTCAATTTTGTTTACATAAGTTTTTGTATCACTGTTTTTGTAACATTTTAAGTAGGCATTTAATTAATCATTATCTTGTTGCAATGAACATTATTAATTACTTTTAAGGAGATTAGAAAAAAATCCATTACACCAAGGCCCTATTTAATAAACATGACAATTGTAATTTAGAACAACCAACTGTTACCACAAATTATGTAGGTACTTTATAGACTGGGAGATAATTACAGAAAACTTTCTCCCATTTTCTACTGCATGCCTTTTTAAGAATTAATAATTAACCCTAAAATATGAAAGATAGAGAGGTTATTGGCCGCCGCACGCTTGCACGTCATAAAGAAAATGGCTTTTCTTTCTGTTAAGAATTTTAGTGGTTTTCCGTGATATTATATTGCCTGCCTTTGTAACATAAGGTAGTACAAACTATCGTAATTAATGGCATGCAATTCACAATTGCCGAGTGGGCTCAAAGGGTTGTTTAAAAATGAGAAAAAAAAAATCGGACATTTCCGTGTTGTCAAAATGCATGCAGATGTAAAACATTAAAGTTTCCATCACAAAATATATCTGCGAAAATTGGCATGCGCCCCTCGTATGACCGATGGTGGATTTTTTTGGAAAATGTTGTGAAAATTCAATACCACTTTTCCGTGACATAAAACTGCATGCCATTTGAACAATACTGATTTTTTATAATATATTAACGTTAGAAAACTTGGCATGCACAGCAGGATGTTGCGAAATAGTGGCATGCATGACGAAAACTGCAAAACCGCAGTTAAATATTGCGTGACTTTCAAAGTCAAAGTCAAAAATATTTATTTCATGTAAACCTTTACTTTATTTTGCATGCCGTTTAATATTTCACAAAAAAACATTATTTCAAGTTATATATAAGAAAAATGGCATGCATGTGTCAACAGCCTGACATAAAATATATAAGTTTTTCAACAAAAACAAGCATGCATTTTTGTATTATATTTGTAAATATTAATTTAAACTGTAATAAAATATTGCATACATGTTTGTTTTATCAAAATGACTTTAAATATATTTTTTTTACTTTTTCAGTTCAAATGTCTTGTGTAAAAATTATTCCAATTTAATGTAAATGTCATTTCTCTGAAACGTATCCTCTTCATAAAACTTTATAAATTAACTTTTTCTATGTATTTAATATGAAATAAGTAAGAAGATCGATGCAACTTTCATCATACGAGGGGCGCATGCCATTTTTTTTGTGATGGAAACTTTAATGTTTTACATCGGCATGCATTTTGACAACACGGAAATGTACGATTTTTTTTCTCATTTTCACACAACCCTTTGAGCCCACTCGGCCGTTGTGAATTGAATTTGTTTGCACTACCTTATGTTACAAAGGCAGGCAATATAATATCACGGAAAACCACTAAAATTCTTTACATAAAGAAAAGCCATTTTCTTTATGACGTGCTAGTGTGCGGCGGTTATTAACCCCTCTATCTTTCATATTTTAGGGTTAATTATTAATTCTTAAAAAGGCATGCAGTAGAAAATGGGAGAACGTTTTCTGTCATTATATCCCAGTCTATTAATTTAGGTAGTAGGAAGTTTTCCAAAAACCGTCAAGTGACCTAAGTAGTCATGTTTCGGTTTTAGTTTGTGGGTTCACCGGATTCAACCGGTTCAAGGTGCAACAGTTATGTTATTATTTTTTTCAGATCAAAATTGATAATAAATAAAATTCTTGATGGAAAACTGAAGGAGATTGAAGCCGGGGTGGACGGATTCATGGTGTACGATTCCAGAGCCGTTCCGCATGTTAATGAGGTAACTATATGCGATTACACCAGTTTGCTTTGTACCCCAAGGTAGAGGGTTCGATGCCTGGTTCTCTGTTAAACATTTTCTGTATGTCTGTCGTCTTTATGTAGGGCATTTTTTCTACATTACCCTGGTTGCAAATTAAAATATACTAAAACATTAGGACCTTGAAAGGTTCTACTTTGGGATAATATGAGGCTCTACTGACCAAATCCTTTTCCCATTTAACCATGTGTTGGAAATAAAAAAATCTACTAATACACAGGGCCTTTAGCATTGATAAATCTAGAAAATCAATACATATCGATTTTATCAATGAATGTTCATGTCAGAAGTTAATATTTTGGCTTTCAATGACCAGGGGCCCAACTGGTTCTGGTGCTCTGGACCTTGTGTATTGGTTCTACATATTCATAAGAAAAGTGACAAATCTGTATCATAAAAAAAGTAATCATGTTGTTAAAAAACAAACGTGGCGACTCCAGTTCCTACACTAGGATTCCCTGTGTTGTGGGAGCTAGTTACATTCGTCCAGTTGTTTCATACATATTTAAGGTGATAGCACAGAATTAACATTATTATTTTGATAAATGGCTTTTCGCTTAACGCGTAACTCTGCCAATGTCTAGCAGAATTAACATAAAATATCATTAAAGTTTTGGAGATGTTGGTCGGTACATACCAATCTCCATGGAGAAGCTTCTCATAGGTTCAAAGGAACCTCCTTTAATTACCATTTAATATCATAACTGGTAGATAAAAAAAAATACAGCCTTCGTGTGTCTTTTCATATCCATAGCAACGGAGCCACAACAAAGATATAACATCACCCCGCGCATGTGCGACTGTGTTACCATATTATAGACTAGCGTTCGCCACAAAGTATATCTTATTGGTTGGGTTGACATCAGTCAAAACACTTCGACCCTGTAGGATCTTTTGTGCGTTCCCCATTCCTATTCACCTTATATCTTAGTCCTGTCCCCAAATATGTTGTTGACATACTTAAGGACATCGCACCAAGGTTGAGGAGCCTTTAGCATTCCGGGTCCAGATAAACCTATTGGCACAGGTGTTTTATATACTTAAAAGTAGTACATTTGTTTGACAACACCACTATAGAGCCTCGGAGAGCACGTTAAGCTGTCAGTCCCGGTTTCACTATACCAACTTGTGAAACTGTTTATAGATGGGTTATTGAGTCTATTTAAAACATCGCGCTAGCTAGCCACTTGTTAGGTGTAGACTCATACCTACGACGAGGTGGGATTAAAACCCCTCCGCTGGGTACCCTAGGGTTGTCTAGGCGGTCTCGGGCGCCTTAAGGCATCCGCGATGATATGTATGTATGTAAGTAGACCCCGAAGTAACTTTGTAACTAGTTATATTAAAACATGCCCAGGGTATTTGATTATTTGTTGACGCAAGGGCTATCCCTTGCTTCACAGTCACACAGTACCATACAATCAAATCTGCATAGAAAACTATAATTTTGTGTATCATCACGGGTGCCATATGGCGCCCTAGATCGCCTAGACGGCCCCAGGGTACCCAGCGGAGGGATTTTAATCCCACCTCGTCGTAGCCGATGGTATGAGTCTACACCGAACAAGTGGCTAGCTCGTTGCGATGCTTTGAATAGACTCAATAACCCATCTATAAACAGTTTCACAAGTTGGTATAGTGAAACCGGGACCGACAGTTTAACGTGCTCTCCGAGGCACTATAGTGGTGTTGTCAAACATATGTACATATTTTTTTTTAATTAAAAAAAACTCATTGGTACACACCGGGATTATTTTCATTCCAATATATCCATGAATGTCGAAAGCACATGAATTATAAAGTTATTTATAGGTTTTTTTGTTGTTGTACATTGTAATCCACTAGAAACATTATTTTAGCTTTGGAAGAAGTATGGCGCGTTTCCCAACCAAATAGGCAAGACGTTTGATGTAAACATAACGTATGATGATTTGCTTGCGATGCCCAGTGGCGGCGTGACGTCCCAGGGCGTACGTCATAACGTCGCCATTACAATCCTCTTCATATACTACTGGCTCGCTGGCTCAGGACATTTCTTCTATAACGGAAATGTCGAGGATTCGGCCACGGCGGAGATATCTCGCTCACAAATATGGCAATGGATAAGGTTTACGGTGAGTTTTATTTGTGTTATAGTAGTGTGGGGGAAATCCACCTCAATGGGAATAACCTTTGAGAATCGACCAGAACGAGAACAAGCCGCGTTCTACAAATACAGTCAAAGAACATTATTTATTCTTTTGATATTTTCCGAGCTAATACACAGCCTTTAGGCCGCTGAGCTACTCAGCGACCCTAGCAGTCGAGTGAAATTTCTTATAGGCGATACACGCTCCTATACCAAAATGTTTATCCTTAGTGTTAACGTATTAAAAACCCTTCGCTTTGCTTTTCCTCATGCCCCCTAAAATATAATTTAAGTGATTCCTTATTAATAATGTAAATAAAATGTAAGTAGTGACATAGTAGTGTAAATAATAAACTTTTTAGTAATTTATATTTCTTACTTTAATTTGTCACCTTTCCTACAGTAGTATAACTCCGTTGTTGGGATTCGTTGAGGGTAGCCTGAAGACTAGACGTGTGTTTCTGTTAATTTTTTCATAGTTAGCGTTTCATCTATACTAATATTATAAAGAGGTTAAGTTTGTGAGATTGTAGGGGGTAATCTCTAGATTTTGCAAATCATTTTAATGTTGGATAGCCCAACGAGGAAAGCTATAGGCTATATAACATCACGCTACGACCAATAGGAGCGGATCATCAATAAAAAATGTTGGGAAAACGGGGAAAATTTGTTCCTTTTGAGAGCTTCCGTTGCGTGCGCTGCGTAAACGGGTCAGCTAGTTTATTAATAAAAAAATATCTGCTACAAAATAATTGTAACAGATAAAAAATATCTTTAAAATTTCTACCAACGAAAATTTCTTGATTGAAAAGTCAGAACGCTGGCTGCATTCCCACGCTGCACTGCTAATATATATTTTAAATATTTTTTTAGATTTTTTTTTAAATTAAAACTTTTCATTGAGAAACTAGGATAAAAAAGTTGCTGGAGATAGTTCTCCATAAACTCTTCTCCTGCGTAAGGAAGGAATATATAATAATTTGTTGACTTGAATATTTTATTTATTGTATTATACACGAGCGTAATATGTCGTATGCGATCTTAGTATACTATCATATTATGTCTCTGCTAACTTTTCAGGCTATAATAAGTATTTTACGGATGCTTTCCGCCCATACAAACGTACTTCCAATATCACTACTTGGCTGTTAGTCGAAGTTCAATTATTATTTTTATGTTGGTAATTGTTCGCAAAAATCTTTCTGTTGTGGGTAATATTCTTTATATATATATATCATCACGGGTGCCTTACGCCGGGTGAGACCGCCTGAGGCCGTCTAAGCGGTAAGGCACTAGGGTTCCTAGCGGAGGGGTTTTTAATTCCACCTCGTCGTAGCCGATTGTATAGCCTACACCGAACAAGTGGCTAGCTCGTCGCAATGATTGGATAGACTTAATAACCCATCTATATACAGTTTCACAAGTTATATACACAGTTTTATTCAAAGATAATTTTTTCAACCTACGTTCCAAAGAAAAAAATGTTTTTTAGTTTAATTAGATGGGTTATTGAGTATATCCAAACATCCCGACGAGCTACCCACTTGTTCGGTGTAGACTCATACCATCAATTAAAAACCCCTCCACTGGAAACCCTGAGGCCGTTAGGCGGTCTCACCCGGCGTAAGGCACCCGTGATGATCTATATATATATATTATATTTATTACCCACAACAGAAAGATTTTGCATACAATTATCAATCAACAGTCATATTTTTTATGTCTTTCCAGGCACCCCTAGAAGACGAACCGACAAAGCACGTGACCCCAAAACTAATCGACAAAACTGCCTCGAGTTTCACTTCGCACGCTCACAAAAACCTTTGTAGATCCACAGCGGAGCGCAAACGTTTGTCCGCAGCCCGCTACATGGCCATGGAACTGTTCCTAGCTAGAGACCCGCCGGAGTTCATCACCACTTACCTCAACGACAACCATAAGTTCCGAACCGTACACAGCAAGGAGTTAGTCAGCCATTTGTAATACCAGTAAGTATAACAAAATTGTATGTTCGCGTGTACAAGGGTTAAACTGAAAGTTCTTAGAAAATCGAAAAAGAGCAAACTATTAAGTATAAACTATTAGTTTTAATATATCTTTTCAAAATGTGAATGGACTCTCCATTCACATCAATACATCGCTGCATCCGATGGAACCACTGAGAAAAGCACTTTGCCCACTCGTCGTTAGGGGTCTCTTTGACGGCCTTTTGAAACGCAGCCACTGCTTTCTCTGCGTACCTACATACGGCTTATTATACGCCGGACAACACTGATGTTATCTTCAGTCGTCGCCGTTGACGGCCTTTCCTTACGCAGATTATCAGTGAGTTTAGGGTCACCACGTTTCTACTTATTAAACCAGTTGTAAACAGTGGCAAGAGATGGGGCTTCATCGTGAAAGGCCAATCGATGTCTTTCACAACTTGTTGGCTTTAATGGCATAGAAAGTCATTACACGAAAATTTTCTCGCCTAAACTTGTTGTAAAACTTTTTGTTTTGTATTTATTTTCCAAATCGTAAATTAAATTAAATACATACTCAATAATATTGTCAGAGTTTCATTTTGTAAATGTTAACTTATATTGTTTACAAGTGCCCAGTTCTAAAAACTTTTAGTTGTCCCTCGCAACACAACAGTACCAGTTACGGTACAAGAGCATGGAACTGTTTATATCTATATCCATTCCACGAGAACTGATAGTGACGTCATCTGATTTTAACAGACAATGCACGGGCTGCCATCGCATCGTCTAAAACGACAAGACCTTAAGTAAAAATTAAATATTTAAAATCAGTTTATTAAAATAAATAACTAACTTATCAACAAAATAATTAAAAATATAAAAAGACCTAATACATATTACAAAAGAATCCTAAATACAAAAACCCTAAGAAAATAAAATTAAATATAAACGAAATACCTTAAACATAAAACATATCAGTTCTATTCCAATGGTAATAATATAGTCATAGGGTCTTAGCACAACAGCGTCGATAGGCTCGATAAATCGACAAATTCGATAAACATCGATTTTATGAATGAATGTTCATTCATAAACTTCATTTTATCGACTGTCGATATATATCGATGTGGTTATGCTAAGCCCCTGTATTAGGTTAGATATATAAGTGCCGCCATTTTGATAACACGCATTCTTCGCCAGTTTGAACATGTTTGAAGCATTAAATCATCTTGTCGTCGAAGACGATCACAGCGTGATGAGGGTCTACTAAGCATGCCTAAACACCGACCGGTAACACATTATGTCGCTTTGTTCGTTTATGGACTCTGCAGTTGCTTGACGCCCAAACAAACGTACTTCCAATATTGCAACTTGACTTGGTCGAAGTTCAATTATTATTTTTTTGTTTATACAAAAATGTATGGGTAATATTTTTTTTGTATTTTTTTTTTGATATAAAAAAAAGCAACACAACTGATTAAATTAATACAACCACCGACAAAAATGTTATTTTAATTCTGCGACAAACATTAGCCGAGTAATGCTGGAAGGGCGAGAGCTCATTTTGTATGGAGAACGCTGCGCGAT
This sequence comes from Monopis laevigella, assembly GCA_947458855.1. Classification (NCBI taxonomy): domain Eukaryota; kingdom Metazoa; phylum Arthropoda; class Insecta; order Lepidoptera; family Tineidae; genus Monopis; species Monopis laevigella. The sequence continues at coordinate 11,793,033 of OX381594.1, read as the reverse complement.
GGCGAATGCAGTGTCCTTAACAGACAATGCATGCCTAAATACCGACGGGTACTACTAAATGTAGCTTTGTTTATTTAAATGTAATTTTTACATTGTTTACCATACACAATTAGCGACCTCAAAACGATATGTACATTCTTTTGTAGAACGGAGTACGTTTAGACGCGATGACGTTTATCAGTTTATAAGTTCTCGCGGAATAGACTAGGGACCATCCGGAATTACCTCAATAACGATCATAAGTTCAGAACCGTACACAGCAATGAGTTAGACAGCTTTTAGTACCTACCATAGAAGTAGCTATATCTTTACAGCAGAACTCAAGGCGAGTCAGAAATTGTTCTCTTTATAATCGTTCAGAAAAGGAGTTGGTCAGCTATCTGTCAATGGGCTTCCTACAAAATAAAAAAATAAATAAAAAAAATTGAAAATATAATTTCGTTTATTAAAAAAAAAATGGTTTTTAAGATATTAATATTTGAAATATGAAACAAGTACTAACAACACATTTTTCTATTTCCATCGGAAGCCCATTCATTTAATTTGTTCATTCCTCATTTGCATTTGGTTACCAAAAATATTTGACCAAAGATTTACCGTAATGTAGTAAGTACCAAGAACTATTAAATCTATTATTATTACTAACACATAGGCTAATTATACTACACTCTATGTTTTACATATTTAATTTAGTATATATTGTTATAATTTCCATGTATAAGGGAATATAATGTCCTTATGGAAATAAAGATTCTTTAAACCTAACAGAAAAGCAAACTTTTAACTGCACTATGTGATCATTGTTAATGCATTTTTTATTGTTAGAAAATATAATAATGTGATAGAATAATTATATGACAAACAAACGATTTATAAATGGCGACCTCTCTTGCTCTATATCGTTAATATTATAGACCACGGTAAGGTTCTCAAGACAAAACAAATACGCTATTTTAACGCGTCCTATATTTAATACGTTTTCGATTGTATTTGTTAATATTTTAATTAATCCTGTTAAGTTTGGTTGTTAATAATAATAGAAAAAAAATACACCTTTTTTGTTGACCGTACTATAATAAAAATATTTTTTGCCGTTTACGAATCGTTTCTTTATTAGCGCGGTTTATACTCATTATCAAGATTTGGTGACTACTCAAAATATATTTTTTTATATAAATTTTACAAAGTTCCTATTTACTCGTACTATTGTTATTGTTTGTAGATTTAAGTCTTATTGGTGTTGTTTATTTGTATTTAAGAAAAATAATTGTTAAATATTTCTATAATTAAAACCAACTTGGCCTTTAGGTTTTACACTTAGGTCCCATAGTTGTGAAAGACGAATATACAAAATTTTATAATTCTTATAAATTAGGTCAGATAAAAAATATATTTCAGGTTTATTTAAATATTTGTTTGTTTAGATTTAAATCTTTTTGGTGTTTGTTTATTTATATTAAAGCAAAATAATTATTATATATTTCTATAAGAAATACAATATTTATATTGTTTAGGTGGGAGGAAGGTTTCGTTATACAGATGCGAAAGCCATCAAATGATACAGTCTCATGTTTCGGTTTTCAGGAGACTATGGGCTTCTGAGAAAAATAAAAAGTAAGTTTTATTTTTGATTTAGAAAATAATGGCTAAAATAAGAAACTTATTTCGTTTATTCTTAAAATAATTTACTGGTTTTAAGATATTAATATCTGAAATCTAAAAAATCTGCATGATGTCACAAACATGCTATCACAGATTAAATAGAGTACGCACTGTAATAGACTAAAAGATGTTGAAAACAAACTATTGGAAAAATGTGGTGCGATATGCACCTTTATTAAATATAATATATTGTTTATATAAATAATATTTTCGAAATAAAAAATAAAATTAACATTTTTTTATTTTTGTCGGAAGCAAATATATAAAATAAATACCTATAATGGAAAAACTGTGAAGCTGTGAGGAACTGCATTGGAAATAAATTATTTGTATTCAATTTTAGAACGCAGCTAAGGTATATATTATATAATACATTTCTATTTTTTATACTATTGTTAATTAATATTAAGATATGGGATCAAAGGGAAACAAAAATTTTACTATTGTGATAAATACCATATAAAGGAATTTTATTATTCTTTATAAAATTGTTATTTGTTAATAAATAATTGTGACTAAGTTTTGTTGTTTTATTAAGATTGAAATAACCCTTATATATATTTTAGAATAAGTAATTTTCTAAAACCCTTATAGTGAGACTCGGATGTCCTTCCGTTCTGTTTACCAAACCGCATTAAATATCTCCAGAACTACTGGTCTGCTTTATTTATAATTTGGAACGTATTAAACCCCTATAAATTATCCATATAAAAGGTTGAAGTCAACTGTGAATGTTGTGAAACAAGTAGTAAATTTAAAGTACACATAAAATTGACGGGTCTGTCAAAAACTGGTTGCCTTTTTGGGGCAGTTTAAGAAAATAGATGATGACAAATATCAGTATTTGCTCCAGTCAACTGAGCCAGGATCACCAGCTCGCAATTTAATAGAAAGTTTACAATAATATGAAACCAAGTTGCCTTGGTTTCATCGTCACCAAATAAGTCAAATATATTAAAACTTTGAATTTACTACTTGTTTCACAACAGTGGAGGTCAGGAAAATATTTATAGGCTCAGGTAAAAAGAAATGAACAAGGGCCACATCATGGAGATATATATAGGGAGCCGCCTTAAGGCCTAGAATCGCCTTTCCAAACGTGAAAACACAAGATGGCCGCCGCCATACGAACTCCTAACGAAAAATATTATAACCAATCATTGAACGTTGATTATCCATTTGGCGCTTACGTTAAATGCGTATTCTTTATACGCCGTAATGCGAGATAAGATAATGGTTTGGGTTATACCTAGTTACATTAAATAAAAAATTAAGTTGTGAATTTTACAAAGCAGTTAGGCAGGTTGCTAAAAGCGTGGTAGCGGTTAAATCGCTCGTTAAAATCTACATTAAGAAGTAAATAAGAGAGTGGCTAAAATGTTCCGATATTTGACCTTGCATTCACCTGATGTTAAGCAGCAGGAATTATGCCGGTTGATCCATATTGTTACAAGCTAAAAACTTCGATTATCTATAAAAAAGTATTAAAGCGCTACTTATACCGTAATTTAAAGTAGGGATTTTGAAAAAGCATGCACCACCATGCTTTTTCAAAATCTTACTTACCTACAGAATTGAAAACGCCATCTAGTGTATGGGCCTAGAATTAACAACTTTAAAACGCCATCTAAATGTCTGTGCAAACGAAAAAACTATTTTCTTACTCGGGCACAGCACGTGAGTTTGTATCACGATGAACGAATACGGTCGGTCGGTCGGTCTAACTAAGTATAGAACCCTTCTTCCCATCTAAATAACAACTATAAAAGAAAGCGCGTGTGAAAGGCGAAACTTTATTTATGTAAAGGTTTTAGCTGTCATTCTGCTGAAAACAATTAAAAGTTCAAGTATATAATATATCCCTTTATTCAAAGGCTGGATGCAAATTGCAAAAGGAACTGTCAAAACCCGTTTGTTAACACAGGGTACACTTTGCCCTAGAGCATAGGGCGAAGTGTTATAAAATTCGAATTTCCCTGCAGTTTCTTCTTTGTGTACATAGTTCCATTATTTAAAAAAACTATTAAAGGATTTGCATCCAGGCGTTAAGTAAAATATTTTACTTATAACTATACTTTGAGCGACGAAAGGTTATATACCTTTCTTCTTGTGGTCTTTCTGTATGTATTAATTATACTCGATGCTTTCGTCTGAGGACAATTATTCTGTTTCTTATAACGTGATCATTAGATTGTCAAAATAACGATTTTAGCTATTAGCGCGCTCTGCAATCAGAGTAGTTTTTTAACCTTACATGATTGGAGAGAGCGCTAATAAATAAATAATAAAATATTATTGACATCTATTGGAGACCAAGGTACATACTAAAAAGTGCCATCTAGTGTAGGGGAACGTAAACACTTTTCAAAACGAGTGGATATCTATTCCCGCGACATAGTGCATTATATATGTGTAATAATGGTACCCTCGAACTGTTTGTAGATCCATAGATACACTATTAAAATTATGGACAGAACTTTAGATAAATGGAAGTCCAATAGGGAATATGCATGTTTTTTTTTTATTTCAATAATTGATAGGGTAACTACATTAGACCCTAAAAACAAATATTTAAAAAAATTTAAAGGGTAAAACACAAAAATAAAAGGGTTTAAACTTTATCTGCCACTTCCGCAGTAAAAACGGTACATCACTCCGCCGCCATTTTGTGACATCATTCGTGCTCAAAAAGCATATTAGTTTAATGTTATTGCACCTTAAAAGTTAGTCAAAAGGTTTGTTTATCACAAATTATCGTAATAAAGGACAATAAATACCAGAGAAAACAAGAATCTGTAGACTACAGGACACACGTTGACATTTGTTTTTGCACGAATGACGTCACATGCAGTGTTTGATAATGTCGGAGCGTTTAGAAATGCGTTCCGTTTCTACAAAAAAATGTACTTTTAAAAACGTATTTATAAAAAAAATTGCTAATCAAAATAAAATAGATTACTGTAAATATGTTCAAAGACATAAAAGGAGCATTATATATTAAAATAATAATAATTGGCGTTACATGCATATTCCCTATTGCGGGTTCACGTAGCTTGCTTTAAATGCTATAAACTTTCAAACAGCATACAAAAAACTAATTTTGACAGTTTTAAAGTGGCATTATTGGACCAATAATGCCACTTTAAAACTGTCAAAATTAGTTTTTTGTTTTGTAGGACCTAGGACAAGAAAAACAAATTAAAAGGGATTGCGAATAATTATAATGTAGGTAAATGAAACATATTATTTTAAACAGTTTGTAATAATTTCAAAAAATAGAATTTGACTTATAAAATATGACGTGAACACAGCTCAAGCTAATTGTGACTAATTATTACATAAGAAATCGAGTATAACGATAAAGATACCCGTTTTTATTAACATTAATTAAATTAAATAAATTTTATACTTAACATTAGGATATAGAAGATAACAGCTGTGGTAATTTAAAAATGGGAAAAAATAAAATAAGGAATAGGTACACAATTTCCAAATAATTATCTTATGAAATAATAATAAAAAATCCTTATAAAATAATTTCTTAACTAAGTATTTGATTTAGGGCTCATTTTCAAATCAGAAAATAGCTTGGTACAAATAACATTACTTATTAACAATAAATTTTGTAGAATATTGATTATTATGCAACAATTGTAAGTTTGTACATATTAAATTAAAAAGCTCAAGCAATCTTTTTTAAAATAGTAATTGAATTATATTTATTTATAGTTATGCATTTTTATAAATTCCTTTATAGGATAATCTTATATTAAATTTTTAAAGATAAAAATGCAATGAAAAAATTCCTGGTGGCGGGACTCGAACCCACGAACCTCGCTATCGCGGCAAGGCGCTCAACCGCTGAGCCAACCAGGTTCCAGTCAGCCCTCACGAATTTTGTCATTGCTTGTTATCTACTTATACACAGACGCCCTCTATTAGCTTTCTTCTAATAACTCTTATACGAGTGAAGTCAGAAGTCCTAGTTTCTAATACTAGATGGCAGAGGAGTCTGTTTTTTTGTTTTTACTTTTTTCAGTATTTTATATTTATGCATTTTTATAAATTCGTGAGGGCTGACTGGAACCTGGTTGGCTCAGCGGTTGAGCGCCTTGCCGCGATAGCGAGGTTCGTGGGTTCGAGTCCCGCCACCAGGAATTTTTTCATTGCATTTTTATCTTTAAAAATTTATTTATAGTAAAGCACCTAAATTCACAAACTTATTTAATGAGACTTTTCCCTATGATTGATTTTAATAGTAATTTAATCAATAAGACTTTGTCCTATGATTGAAATATTTGAGTCTTGGAATATACTTAGTTCTAATCTAAGTGGTTATATTTTTTTGTAATAATGTAACACACCTATTTGCTATTTTATTTTATAAGCGGGTTTAAGGTACTGAAACAAGTAAATTAATTAAGTAATTGTAAGTAAATTTGATTTAGTATATGTATATTAGAATAAAATAAAGAGTCAATAAGCCACTATATGGCTATGGAATTTCTAAAACATTCTAAAAAATATATATACAATATATAATAAACTTAAATTTCGAACATAAAATAATATTACATAAATTATAATATAATTGGGTAAACGCACTTTATTTCGCCATATTGCTGAAATACTGAAAAATATATCTGGCAATTACAGTGAAATATTTATTATGCTTATTTATACCATTTCATTCACTATAAGTTGATTGCTGTCTCACTCTCTCTATATAATTCAAGTTAAAATAAACTTTAATTTAAAATACTTATCCTGACGGGAATACTTTAAATTTAGATAATATTTTTTATTTGTAGTCTTTAGTTTTATTTGTTTGTTAGGTATATTTAATGTGTAACATTTTTTTTTTCTGTTAAATAAATTTATGTTTGCACTTCAACTTCAACAGCCAAATACTTATTAAATAAATATAAGTTATTAATAAACATTTACAATATATTGATATATAAACTTTGTATAGGTATATATCTGAATTTATTTAACAAAATTACCACAAACTTTGTACTTTTTACTGCTACTATCAACTTACAATGAATAAAGTATAATTTATTTATTATGTAGTAAAGTTAATAAATATTATTTATAGTATAGTACCTAATTTGATAAATACTATAAAAACTTCATATTCCTTAAATATCTATTATTATTATAAAATTTGTATAGGAATGATGATTGACTTGTTGAAGTTTAAAATTAATTTTGTTATTTTTCTAGCTACGGTATTAATTATTAGTATTAATTCTGCTCTATACACATAACAACAGGGTTTGATATAAGATTATAAGCCAAAAAACTATTTTGCTCACTCAGATCTTTAACCCGGCAGCACTTGCTAATGGGTAAAAAATATCACAGAGTACCTTAATTTGGATGGATTTAGACTCGTGATTATTCTAGCAATCCTAAATTCTAGGTAGCTTCGAACCGATAGTTAACACATGCTAAAAGCGAGTATTGGTGAAAATTATGTTTGATGATCATTATCTCATTGTTCGTTTATTGTAAAAATATCATTTTAGTTTTAGTCATTTTGTTAGTGTGCTCAGTTTATTAATGATATGGATCTAAATTTTGCTAAATAGATAAGAAAATACATGTTTATGTTGATTTTTGTAGGATTACTAAAGAAAACTAACCTTTTGTTAATCTTTTTGAATAATCTTTTATTTTAAATACATGAATATTATAACTTGGATTTTTCTTTTTATTTATAAACAATAATGCCAATATCACAAATTGATTGTAAAACATTAACTGTTTTCTTTATTAACGTCAATTAAACTCTGTGGTATTTTTTACCCGGTAGCAAGTAGTCATGTTTGTAAATACCTAGCGACAATTCATTATGATATTTTTTTCTCCTGGATTTTTTTAGCACTTTTTTATATGCAACAATTCAGCCAATGACAAATATTAAGTGGTCAGGAAAAGGATTCGCGAACTCGAGCGTCAAAAAACATCTAAATGTTGTTTTCAGTTATAATAAAGTTTTTTTTTTGGAAAAAAAGAACATGGAGGTGTAGATTTTATTTACTCGATCCTAATTATATAATTTCTTTATAAAAAATCTGTTCAGTTTTAAAATGAGAACTAAAGTAATATTTTTAGAATCATAATTCAAACTTTGGGTGTCTTTTCAAATGTTAATATATTTTTTATAAAAATACTATCTAATTAGGATCGAGTAAATAATATTTACACCTCTACATTCTTTTTCATTAAAAATAAACTTTGATATCACTGAAAACAACATTTAGACGTTATTTGACGTTCGAGATCGCGAAACCTTTTACTTCTTAAGAGCTATAAAGTTAAAATTATATAATCCAATTTAACCAAAGTATTTTGGTTATTGAAAGAATAAAACATCAACTACTAAAATATAAATGGAATAATTATTTTGTATTAAATTTGTTGTTTTAGCCTTCTACTTGGTTTGGTTAAATTGGACTTTAGGCAGATTCCTTAATCTACAGTAATGGTTCATAATTCCCATATTAAGGACAGATCAATATATGGTTAAGATTTTTGGAAGGGATTAACAAACTATTACGGAATCTTCCATTAATCACTGAAATAGTTAACTTCTATTTTGATGCATAGACAGACTTCCTAATATATATTTTCAAAATTATTGATAGAAAATATTTATTAATGTTAATATTTGTTAAATTTTTTTTTATACAATTCTAATAAGTTTTTATGAATAAGGCCATTAGGTAGGGTATGGTGCATACCTTAGTGCCTCTCCCCACTTGTAGCTTAACTGATTTAAATGAGAGAAGTTTTTAAATAAATTATTGAAAATATATTTACACAATTGTATATTTATTAACTAGGTACAACATTGTGATGGGGTCAATTAATAAATTGTTGATTAACAGCATTAATAGCAATTAATGACGTCCACTATGACGGCTTTATCGTTAAAATAACTGCCCGTTTCAGAACCGCATCCTAAAATAAGACTACCACCTCAACAAGATATTGATGCAGTAGTAATTAAATGTCTTAGCTATGATATGTTGCACCTTGTGTTGGTATCTCCCCCCACTCTTTGTCGGTTGAGGGCACGGGCAAACTGTCTGTCTCTCTCCAGCAGGTTTGGTTCTTCTTGCATAGAGAGAGCCAAAGCACGGGCCAGGGCTTCGTCTTCTGTCTGAAAAGCATTTTTTTGTACATTAGAAAAATATTGTTCGCTTTGTAATCAAATTGTTAAAACAGACTCATCTTTTATTTTACTGGAGCACGGTATGTGACTGACAGGGATAGGGTATTTATATTACAGAATGTGTCATTTAACTACTAGCGATTCTTGTAGGCCTCATTTTTATGAATTGAGTATTCTTATGTTGCTGTGTATGTACACTTACGAATGTGCCGTTTTTGTTAAAATTAATATTTATATGTTTAAATTATAAAGTCACATAGAACGGAATTATATCATCAAAGCGTGTTTAATATGGCACCATCCATTTATAATAAATTACCTAGGGATGTCCGTAATATTGATATTCTTAAGTTGTTTTTAAGAACAAAGTGACAAACTGTTAAGTTATAAGTGCTATTACAAAGTTAGTGAATTTATGGTAGACGTAACACTTAAATAAGTAATTGTGCTGTAATATCATAGTTGTTGGAGTTTTTATATTGAATTTTTAGGCCTTTTTTTGTGTTGTATTATTGTATTTAGTTTTGTTGTATAACTGTGTACTTCTAGTAGATTATAATATGTAATTATAACATCTTGTGTAATAACTATGGATAATAATAAAGAAATTTGATTGATTGATGTGACATTGGGTCTATGTGATGGTAATCAGATCTACAAAATCCATGAGCGCGGCTGATTAATACATTGTTGTTAAACAGCATTGATTGACAAATTTGCATTATGACTACTTAGGCTCGCGCTGCTTTATTGTCAAATTAACTGCTTGTTTTGTAAACAAACGTAAACATAACTACACCCTGAAAGGAGACTACCATCTTTACAAGAAATTGATACATTGATTGGTAGTCTCCTGAAAATGGTGAAACCAAAGGCTAAATCTGAAACATAGGTCGTTTGATGGTCTTTGCATTTGTATGTGTGTACATCAGATCTGTGTATCTCAAAAAAAGTATAAAATCAGTATAACTTACTATATTGCCTTGAATATCATTAACAGTGGTGGCTGCCGATTGGGCTGCCATGTTTGCATTGTTTAGCCGTACCATTGCAGCGGCCCTATTAAAAATAGTTTAATTTATTTAAACACTTTATTGCACAGTAAACAAAAATTATGTACAAAGGCGAACTTAATGCCTTAGGCATTATCTACCTTTAAGATTGTGTTTACTAGACAAAATTAATTATAATCCCTTAGTAAAGATTTAAATTAATTAGATTATAAATTACTTCAAGCCATAGAACAAAATAATATTTATTTTGTCAAAAAAGAATTACAAGTTTTTTTTTTTGTTATTTGACTATCAAAATTAAAAATTATCCCCTAATTTGATATTAGGTGTATCTAATTGTGAGAAAGAAGTATATCCTATAAATGGTTTACATTTATTAAAATTAGCATAATCTTTATTATTTACATATGAAAACAAAAAAATGGAATTGTCATACATGGCTCATACTCAAGGCTCTGCTTGCATTATTTGAGTTAAAATAAAATATAATAATAATATTTTGGATAATTTATCACATATTGCTCTGGTTACAAACTAATCTTTATGCTTGTACTATGTGTACCAGAAATAATAAAACATATATATTTTTTTTTTAAAACACCACAACCATTACAAACTACATAATAATTAAAAATATATTATAAAAATATTGTATATAAAGCTCTTGTATATTAATGTGATTTTAGACATACATCTAAAAGGACTTTTAATATGTTAAAAATAAACAACTATATAATGAAAACAAAACATTATGATTATTAGAATGGAATGGCATATAAAAATAAAAACATTTGCATATACACCCTAAAGGCATGAAGCCAGCGATATACTCACGCTGCTCTAGCGCGCTTTGCTGCCAACTTGCCCATACAGGCATGGTCTGCCGTGTGCCTGTGTCTGAGGCAGTGGTTCAGGCAACACTGGTCACACACTAGGGGCACTAACTCTTTCACCTTACAACCTTTGTATGAACATCTATTTGTGAACACCTGAAAATAATAAAAAATATATTATAAATATTTCAGTATTTGATTACTAAATGGGTGGTCAGATTCATGATAAAGCAACAAGGTTTTCTGTCCATTTCACAAATCTCTTGAACAAAATTGGGTCAGTTGTCCACCAAATTATTAATATATTAGGTGAGGATGGACCTAATAATAATATGAGATACTGGCTTTAATGACTTATTTTAACTGCCTAATTAAATTATAATAATAAATCAAGCAATAACAACTGAAATTGTGCAAGATATTTATAAACAGTTGTGCCTTATGGTTTCACCCATTGATTAATTTAAATATATTATTAGTATAGGTTTATTATTACCTTGTTACGCCTCTCCACTGCTGGGTCAGAAGTACATTGATTGTCAATATGAGCACCTACAGCTACATCTGGGGGTTCCCCTCGCTTCCCTGGCACGGGGACCAAACACAGAGGGCATACAGGCACTTGCACATCTTTATTGTTTGCAGATGAACAATCATGGTTGGCGTATGTAAAATGGTCTGCACTGCAAAAATATTAATAAAAATTCATAAAACTATATACTAAGAGCATTTTAATTAAAAAGGTTCATTATATCTCTCCTGCCTTAGATGATATTCATTAGTAAGAAAGTAACAAATATTTTTAACTTAAATGCTCTATAAAGTTTTTATGAATTATAAATCTTTATAGATGGGACTTTTGATGTGGTATTTCCATATTGTTGACACACATTTCTTTGCAAACAAACAGCAATCTTATTGAAAATCTTATGAAACTCCTGACTATAAAGACCATAAATCATATAAATTTTTACAATAATATACATTATACATGATACATTTTTGGCAACTGGAAATGTGTGCAGTTTGGCAAAGGCTCCAATTCTTTCTATCCCAGTTGGTCCTGTGTTATTCTGATCCATGTCCATGCTGTTTCTATGAAAAATTATCTTAATAATTATGCCTATTGTTAAACATTGACTTTTATAAAATTATCATTTTAGCATATACACACATGCACACTATACACCATCTAGCTATATTACAACTCATTCCTTATTTAAACTACTTACCAAAATACTTCTTTGCATGCATTGCATTTTACTGGGAGGAAATCTGTAATAAATCAGATGTAAAATAAGTCAGATATTTATGAATATTTCATAATAATATGTAAGTACTTTATAAAAAACTTTACCATAAGATATTTTTTGTAAATGTTAATGATATTGCATTCAAAAAACCTAACAAAACATGTTAGTTTTAAACACAAACCAAGTTCTATTTCCTACATAAAAAAATACTTTGGACAAAGACATTCTCATTCTCAAAAATACACCCTACCGCAGGCAAATAATTTCCATCCACCTCAGATAACATGTTTGCTTGTTTTTGCTAACAAAACAGTTAGGTCACTCCCATATTTGATTATACGTTTGGTATTATAAAACACAAAACAGTGCCACTGGATGGTTTAGATTCTCAATTGAGACAGCAATACTTAACAGTATCTTTTCCTTGTTTTGGGTATTCTAATAAATGTACTGAATATTTATTCATTTCATTATTGCTAGTAGAAAATCATAGCCAAAAATATAAAGTGTCACTTTTTGGGTGCAAGAAACGTATTGAAAAACAGATGACATAAAACACTTGATCGAACAAAGGCATTGCAAAACCTTGATATTCGTTAAAACAAACATTACCTTTTTAAAGTAATAATGGTTCACTTACCCAGTTTATTACAACCACTAAATGTACAATGTCGTCCTAGATCTGGGAATTCCATTTCTATCTTACGTAGGTTTCTGACACTACTGCCGCTTTGTTACCTTGATAATGTTTATATAGATTTTGTTAACTGTATAAAACTAATTCATTAGTACTGTTTCATCATGAGTTTTCTGTGAAACCAATGGAATAATCGCGAACAATGTATTTGAAAGAATACTTGGTCTTGAAAGTCATCACAAAAAAATAACAAATGGCACAGATACGTACGTAGTACTCTATTTTATCTGTGGGCAAGAGCTAGTGATGGGCGACCGGACCCGAGTCAAATAACTCGGTTGACCCGGGCAGCCCGGGCTACTTTTCCAACCCGTCGACTCGAGTTAATTTCCTCCTAACCCGAGCCGCGTCCGTAAACTAACACTTTGACACTGGGTAATCACTAAACTAAATGCATCTCTTGTTCTCTAAGCATTTTTCAATATTTTTTATCACACTCTGTGACATTACCCAGTGTTAAAGTGTTAGTTTCCGAACACGGCCCGGGTTGACTCGGTAGGTACGCAGAAAAAACGGGTTCAGCTAAACTTGCTCGCCGCTCGGAATCAATAAAACATACCACTAAAGTAATAAAATGTTGATTGTGATGTTATTTTTTTCATTAAAATTCTGAACATTATTGTCATTCTCAGATACAAATATAGAAAAGTAATTTTGATATGATTAAGTTAAATTTAATTAGTAGCGCATGTACTTATTAAACTTAAATTATTCAAATCAAAATAACTTTTCTATATTTGTATGCAAAATCAAACTTAACTCTTCTAATAGAATAGGAAGATATTATGAAATTTAAAAATCGGTTCATTCAAATACTAACCAAACGATTACTATTTTAGATGCCTACTTACAGCGTCGTCAATGCAACTCGACGACTCAACCTGGGTAAGTATTTTTCTAAACTCAGTTGACACGACCCGTTCCATTACTAAACAAAAAGAACTTATTTTGGATACAGCGTCGTCGAAGCGAGTCCACCCGAGTGCGACCCGGGTAAGCATTTTTTCAACTCGGTTGACTTGAGTTGAAAAATTTACGACTCGTTCCATCACTACATAGAGCCGCAGACCATAGCCACAGTCTCTGCTACAGACAGATAAGTTTTATTTTCTTGTGGAATGTCTTTCCGAATTACGCGTTATTCTATCAATGTCAAGTTGACTAAAGGGCACGAACATAGGGCAACGCGGCCCGGATGCTTCGATTCAGTGGCTTATATCATATAACCCAAATGGATGTAGCATAAGCAAGTTCTCCTCTCTGCATAAGAACATTGTAAAATGGTCATATACAATATAATTATAAAACATGTTCGTAAGTAAGTGTATGTGCTTGTGTTTATGTGATGTATAATATGAAAGTATGAATTAGTGTTGAATATGTGAATAGTAAATTTTGCAACCTTTCAACGTGTTTTAGCAGTTCTTCTGTTTCGCCGTAGTTGACCCAGTTTTCCAATTAAATTTTGCACTAGTGATAGGTAAGAGGATATATTAAATAATTGTATAAATATTATGAAAGTTTGTTGAATTGGCGGGTAGCAAAGGTAGTTCTGATTTTAATGTTAGGTAGCACAATATCGCTTCTTCTCGTATTTAATATTTACGGATCATTCTTTATATATTTGTGCACTCTGAGTGATACTCAGAGTGCACAAATATATAATGTACGATGTACAGCTGTCGTATGGAAAGAACATTATACAATAGAGAAGCCATTTAACAAAGGTATTTATTTTACGAAAGAGCGACATTGTTTATTGGTCGGTGTTGACGTTTTGTGATTAACGCACGTGCTTCGGAGTTTTTCAATTAATTTTATTGCTTTTGTTCATCAAAAAGTCTTAAATTTTAAGATTAACAACTAATGTGATTGTGTATTTGTCCGGTGAGGGTTTGTAATTTATATTTTACTTAAATATTAAATATGGAGATTCCTCCGAAACCTCCCGATCCTCTTTTGTCACCTACTGATATGGACTTCCATTCACCCGCGGAGTCACCAACTATGTTTTCGCCGGAACCGATACTCTTAAATAATCGCAAACGGCATCTGGACTCAGCAGCAATCGAGTCAAACACTAACGAACCTAAAAAACTTGTTATAGATTCACAAGAGTCTCGCCCTTCTATACAAATGACTTACTCTCATCCTAGAATGGAAATCGGACAACCTAAATATTCGGAAATTGACAAAGGACCGTTCTATGTATATGTAATGCGTAAAGAAACCTCCCCAGACTCTGGTATTTCCATTAATAGGATTAGATTTGGTCAATTTTTAGTACAAAATAATATTCCGAACATCAAAATGGGTGGTGTAAAGATGGTCGGCCGAAACAGAGTTTCCGTCGAATTCACTTCTGCAAAGGAGGCAAATAATTTCCTTGTTAATCCATGTCTTCAGTCCTCCAAGTACTCAGCTTCTATCCCATCATTCCAAATATCGCGTATGGGTATCATTCAGCTTCTATCCCATTAGAGGTTTCAATGACTGAACTTTCAGAAATCTTGGTTCTCCCCTCTAACTGTGGCATTGTTCTCAAAGCCAGAAGGCTAAATAGAAAAAAATATGAAAACAATATGCCTACTTGGATCCCTACCCAAACTACTACTGTTTGGGTTAACCTTTAAAGGTCAAATTTTTCCTGAGAAGGTTTATTTTTGCTATACCTCAGTCCCTGTTGACCCTTACGTCCTTCCCACAATCCGATGCTTACAGTGCTGTAGGCTTGGTCATATAAAATCTCAATGTAGATCCAAACCCAGGTGTTTTAAATGTGCTTAATCCCAATCTGAATATATCCTTCTTGGAAGCCTCTTCCAGGTTTTCTACCCGCAGCTTTGCAGACGTCTCTAAAACTCCCCTAACTCCATTAACCCCCCTTCAATATAATTCTAAAAATGTATCTTCCAAATTAACGTCCAGAAAATCATATAAAAAAACAGAATTACTTCAGAAACCGAAAAAACAAGTCTATAAAGGCCCATAACTCCACAATTGGAGCTTTTAATCCCCCCCCCTCCGGCCACTGGATGTGCCTTAGGGAACGTCAATCAGGATTCTCCAAAGGAGAACCTGATTGAACTAATTTTAACTCTTTTAATAAATATAAGTAGTAATTACAACAATAATATACCGAACAATGTTTCTCAAAAACTACTTAAATGAACTTCTTCACATCATCCAACAAAACACCCCAGACACAACACATAATATAGTGGAATGTGAATAGCATTAAAAATAAAAAGACTGATATAATATATTTAATTCGAAAATTTAATACTAATATACTGGCCATTACTGAACCCTGGCTTAAGCCAGGGTGGTTACGCGCGCCTGTAAATATTACAAATTAAAAACAAAATATAAAACATGTGTACCAACGTAACAAACAATTGTATATCCGTCCTTCTTCTCCCTCTAACACATCATCCTTCCATACCTACGTCCTACTCACTATGGACGACCGGAAGGTAGTTGCAAAAAAGATGACTGCGCATTAACTCGCACCGCACCGCCGCTCTTGTAAATAAATTAATATAAAAGGATTTACGAACAATCAAACTATTTAAAGTGCATTTTCTGTGTTTTTGTGAAGTTCTGTGTGTCATAAATAATTGTTTAGCCCTTGGAAGGGGCTGGACATAGCCCTATTGGATTGCCCTTGCGCACCTCGTGCGAGGGCCCTAAAATTACCATCTCAGGAAGCTGTCACAGCAGTGAGTACCTTTCCTTAATTTTCCTTCTCTTAATTTCATTGTATTCCATCTAGCCTGCAAATTGTTTGTTACCTACGGTACACATTTACGTCACCGTTCTGAACAGCCAGCATCACCCTATACAGTCCACTAAACGCGCCACCACAGGGTCAAGATTTGTACTCCCAGGCTTCCTTAGTGTGAGGAAAGACAGAGACGATGGATATGGTGGTAGTGCAATTTTTATTAGTAGACACGACCCTTTCCATCAGATTCGCATCACTGCTCACCCACCAGATATTAATATGGTTGCTATCAGATCAGGTGATATAACCTGGGTTTCCGTTTATGTTCCTCACCCCAATCGCTCCCATATTCCTATTCTAGATTCTCTCTTCTCTTCCCTTCCCCAGCCAGACATTATCTGTGGGGACTTCAATTGTCATCCCCCCATGTGGGGGCCCCGTTCAGCAGATGCCTTTGGATCGGACTTTTTGGATCTCATTGACAATCTGAATTTCTGTATTTTAAATGATGGTGCAGCAACCAGACGCCCCAATCCCACTCAACTTCCGAGTGCAGTGGACCTCTCCTTATGCTCTACTTCCTTGTCTCCAATATTGTCCTGGTCCATTTTATCAGAATCATTTGGGAGTGACCATTACCCAATTTTAATATCATATCTTATTCCTTCTCCCTTAACCTTGAATTTTGAACCCCTTTGTAAATATAAGTTGCATAATGCAGATTGGTCAAAATTTTCCGATCTCACAGGACAGAAAGCTAATTTGCTAGATGTTGTAAATGACAATAACTATATTTTTATTTATGACCAATTGGTGGAATTTATGATTTCTTCATCCGATGCATGTATTCCTAGAAAGCCCATCAGAAGTCTGAGAATGATGTCCCCTCCTTGGTGGGGTTCCGAGTGTACAAAAATGGTCAAAGCTCGAAGAGAGGCAGAAAGGCTGTATGATGCATCCATGTCTTTAAGTAATTTTATTAATTATAAGAAAATAGCAGCTCAAACAAGAAAACTGCTAACTAGTAAGAAAAAATCTGGGTGGTTCAAATTTTGTGAGAATCTTTCTCCTCGCTTCCCTTCATCCCTTGTTTGGAAAAATATCAAAAAATTCCGTGGAGCCATGTCCTCTAACAATACTTCCTCTTCCAATAACCCCTTGGGATGGTTGCAGAGTTTTTCAGAATCCCTGGCCCCTCCCCTGGATCCCCTATTTGATAATTTTCCCCCTTAACCTGTCTCTCTTAACTCTCTTGATCGCATGAATGAACCCTTTAACAGAAGGGAGTTTGACTTTATCTTGAGCAAGCTTAAAGATTCCTCTCCGGGCTTTGATGGTATCCCGTATTCATTTATCTGTAAATCTAGTGTATGCTTCCAAAATATCCTTTTACAAATCATAAATAAAACATTTGTTAATGGTATCCCTCCGGAACCCTGAAAAAAACAATTTTTAATACCTATTTTGAAACCAAATAAAGACCCTCCCTCCCCTCTTCTTACAGACCTATTGCTCTTTCTCCCGTATTTTGTAAAATCCTGGAACATCTTGTGAAGAACCGCCTGGAGTGGATAGTGAAGAGTAGAGGCATTATCCCTAATTCCCAGTTTGGGTTCCGTAAAGGTAAGGGCACAATGGATAGCCTAGGAGTGTTGTCCACTGATATTAGAGTAGCATTCTCAAAAAATGAATCAGTAGTAGGGGTTTTTCTTGATATAAGTTCTGCATATGATAGTGTCCTTCTTCCTCTGCTCAAGCAGAAAATGCTTAAGCTGAGCATCCCAGTGAGGATTGTACAGGTCATATCAAACTTGCTATCTCCCCGTACCATAAATATCAGATACCAAGGTTACCATCTACCTTCTCAAACAATCTGGAGGGGCCTGCCCCAGGGATCCGTCCTAAGCCCGCTCCTCTACAATATATATATACTTCTGATCTTGACTTATCTGTTACATCTTTTTGCAATATTCTCCAATATGCAGATGATCTGGCTCTCTATGTATCAGTGGCTAGCATTCTAGATTCTCAGGCTCCCTTGAATAGTGCTCTTTACTATTTAAACAATTGGCTTAAATCCCATGGACTAACACTATCCCATTCTAAAAGCGCTGTTGTTGTTTTCTCTAGGAAATATAAAATCCCTTCCTTGAATATTAAAATCAATGAATGCCCCATCTCCCAAATCCAATCATTTAAATTTCTTGGCATTGTTTTGGATTCGAGAATGACGGGTATTCCCCACTTTGATTACATTTCAGATAAGTGTGAGAAATCGATTAACCTACTTAAATGCTTATCAGGAGCATGGTGGGGCTCTCACCCATACTGCCAGAAACTTCTGTATAATGCTGTCATTAGAAGTAATTTAGACTATGCTTCATTTGTTCTAACACCCTGCAATCAATCTGCACTAAATAAAATAAACAAAATTCAATATAAAAGTTTGCGTGTTATTCTTGGTGCCATGAAGTCATCTCCTATTTTGGCCTTGCAATCCGAATATGCTGAGCCTCCTTTGTCTGTCAGAAGACAGTATCACTCGGATCGTTTTTTAAATAAAATAGCTTCTAATGCCTCTCACCCTTTAATGGGTAAATTGGAATTATTATATAGCCTCTCAAAATCTTCTTACTGGAAAAATAGGGATATGCCATGCTTATTGGCCAGCTATATAAAGTTGCGTAAATTTGATACCCCTTTATATACCTCTCAATGTTTCCCCTCCTTTGCCTTTCCATACGATTCTTCACTCTACATCCCAATAGTTATACATTTTGATATTGATAAGGACTCCCCCTTAGCAGATAGTATTTTCAATGGAGAAGTTAAGAAACACTGGTCAGATAGATTACCAATTTTTTGTGATGCTTCAAAATACGGTTCTGATACCTATGTTGGTTCAGCAGTTTAGATACCAAAATATTCTATTATTTTAAACTTTAGAAGTCCTCCTCTGTCTTCAATCTACACTGGGGAATCCCTTGCTATTTATGAAGCTGTATCTTACATACACTCCCATAAAATTAAAAAAAATAATTATATTCTCTGATTCTCAAAGCTGTTTAAAAGCTTTATCAGACTATTCCTGAAATAGTAATCCTCACTCTATTACTTTCTTTTCAACTCTGACCTGGCTTGTTGCTGGGAGGAAATCTGGAATAAAGATAAGGAAAAGGCTAAACATTACAGAACTATACAACCTCATATCAGTTTAAAACCTTGGTTCTTTACTTACAAAACATTTAATAAACAAATTACTTCCACTATTTGCCGACTTAGGCTGGGGCATAATAGTTCTCCTATACAACTTAATAAAATTAAGGTCCGTGATAGTGCATTGAGTGATTGCGGCTGCGAGCTGGGAACCCTGGAACATATATTCTTCAGATGTCCAAATCAGTCAACCTCATTATATGCCACTCTTTCCTGTGATGTCCCCCGACCTACCAACTTATACCCTTTACTCACTTTGTCCAGCTTCTCTGGACTCTGTGCTTTAGCAAAATATATTGAAAATTTCAAATTAAAACTGTAACTAATATGCACAGTTTTTTCAGTATATTAAGATATTTTAGGGCCCCTTGTAGCATTCAGAGATGCCAACCATACAATCATTAAAATTATTCTAATGTTTACCCTACTGTTTCTTACCCTACTGTATCTCTGAGTGTATATGTATTTATTTTGTATATTTATATTATTGTATCATGTATTTATATATAATTCTATATAACTGGGTATAAATTTGTGTTTTAAATCCTTTATACACTAAATTGCTGAATGTTTCTTTTTCAGATAGTGTGCTGTCCTGTATCTCCTAACTTTTGGCCCTTGTGATGTCTTAACTAATTTTAAATACTGCATTCCCCCTCCTAATCGGTACCTTGAGTAATATCTTTGCATTTTGTTCTCCCCTATTAGATTAACAATGTTATTTTAAACTTAAAGACTAATACGTTAAAGTCACTATAATTATTTTTCTCCTCCTTAAGTGCCCTTTTCACGACTAGACAGTGGTAAAATTCGCGAAAAGCGAGAGGCCATATAAATAAGAAATTGAATCGACATTGTTTATTTATTTGTGATTTGTTTTTAAACTTTTGCAAATGTCTTGAAATTGTCTTGCAATAATAATCTGTTGAGTGACTACGAACTTGTGTCGTTTAGAGAAATCTTGTATTTTTTGTGTTATTAATGACACAGAAGAAATAATAGGGTAATAATGGAAACGGGAAAGTATAGTAAATGCAGAGTGCGGACTAATATCCTCGTATACTGCAATAACCTTTCATAGGTTTCCCGCAGCTACTAAACCTAACTCGGTTACATTTTCTATTACAATATGCTTAATTAATTAAATTGAAAACGTATAATGAAAAGATGTTTTATTCAACTGTACCTACTTAATTTTCCCTTAAATATTTTTCTTTGAAGGGAAGTTTAATTGAGTACGTATTTGATTGATGAAAATCAGATATCTACACAATTAAATTTCACTTCAAAAAAGACTTTAAATATTTTTTATGAGGAGGTATTATGTTCCTTGAGCTTGAGTGATTGATTTTCTACCCTACTCCTTTTCCAATTCCTTTCTATCATATTATCCCACTTTTTCTACCAATAATATTTAAACTTAAATGTACCCTCAATTGGCAAAATTACGCGCACGCGTAGATGCCATTTATATAATATAATAATCGATCGATCGACGTGTCGATTAGTTTTTAATGTGGTTTCCCGGTAGGGCCCTTAATACTAAAAACTGTGAAAGAAAAGTTTTTTCTTACTTTACTTTATATATTATTTAAAACTTTATTAATAGTCTGTGCGCCTGTATGGTTGAAAAATGTATGCCATAAAACAAAAACCATAAAAAGCAATAGCTGTCAGTGTCAGTCAGTCAGTTGACTGAAGTAGGGATTTGGCCGACTCGTTTACTTTTTAGTTTTCCCAAATTAATTAAATCAAAAGTGATCTTAAACAGGATTACAAAATCACAAATAAATCTGGGTATATTTCAAGATTTTGTGATAAAAATGAGTAAGATAATTCCTTCTTGTGCTAAGCTGCTGAACAATAATGGTGTTTCTGTGAGTGAATAATTAACTTTCCTTTAAAATTTTGTCTAAATAAAATAAAACCATTGTTTATATAATTAATTTTAACGTGTTATTGCAGAAAAAAGTTATACCTATGGTCACTGCAACTAAATCAAAATACAGTACTTCAAATGATGCTAACTTTGATATCAAGGTAATTTTTATATTTGTATAATCTTTGAAATAAATATTTATAAAATAAATATAATATATATAAAAATACATTAAATATTATATATTATTTTACAGGTTCAGATTCGTAGTAATATTTTATTATGTAATATAACCTTCAAAATGTCAAACATAAATAAAATTATTATCAATCATATTTTATGTTTTAGCCATATAAATTGCACAAACTAGAGAAAGGTCCTGCAGTGAAGAGTTCATTGACAAGTGAGGATGCAATCAAGCTGTACACACAATTGGCAATCCTGCGCCGCATTGAAACAGCAGCTGGCAATCTTTATAAGGAAAAGATTGTTAGGGGCTTTTGTCATTTATATTCTGGTTAGTTGATGGAAATTATTGGATAAAACATAAATATATGGAATATTGCTGTAATTTTGTATGGTTGAGCTCAACTTACTAAAGTTTGAGACAATAATCATTGTCGTGCATATTGTGAAATTATTTGAGTTTGTTATTTACTATAACAAACTCAAATAATTTCACAATACTTATTGAAGGCTGGCTGGGACAATTTAATGCTGCTGTGATTGAATGTTAACATATTGGCTAAATTTTGAGTTGCTATAGGAATTCCTTTTTGAAGATGAAACTTTTATATTTATTCTTCACTACCTCTTATTTAACATTATAATATAATATGCAAGACAAATTACACATATTCCTCTTGTCACAAACTAAGATCTCGGCTTGTACAATGTGTAACAGAAACAACAATATAACATATTATATTTTATAAACACCCAGACCATGATAAACTGTACAGAAAAACATACTTTTTTTTTTTGCCATGGGCATGGGTATCAAACCCTCAATCCCCGGAAACAATGTCAAAGTAGTCTACTGACACAGTCATAACAAAATTTTAAATATTAGTTTATAGTGTCCTAAAATGTCAGAATTAAGTTACTTTTTAATGCAAACTCCTAGCATAAACTAGTAGTTAATAATCAAATCATATTACATGACTGATTGCATAGACTAATCTTATCTCAGCAGATTAGGTATATATATATATACATTATACTTGTTATCAAGTAGTGTTACCATGACCTCAAGTCAAATGAGTGTCAGTTAATGCAAATAATATGCACATTAGGTTAAATGGCATTATATAGGAGTACAATGTTTTTATGAAATGTTAATAGGGGCTAAAACCTAGAGACTGGATTTTTGACACATAACAACACAATCACTAAATAGGAAATAAGCTCTTTTAATGCTCCAACAATTAAATTTGCAATGAATGCCACAAAGTATCAGTAACTTTGTCAACTATAATCCAAATAATGTCCTTAAGTTCATTGCATATTTCTACCAGAACATGTAGGTAAATTCACTTAAGTGTAATGAGAAATGACATTAAACTTGTGATGGACCTTATAGATTTTTTACTAATGTTAAAATCTGACATTAAATAACAAAAAGAAGCTAAATATGTAAATACTGTATATGCATTTTTCTACCTTCTAACCAACTATATTTTAGGTCAAGAAGCAGTAGCTGTAGGCATGCATTCAGCAATGCGGGAAGTAGATACCCTTATAACGGCATATCGCTGCCACGGATGGACATACCTTATGGGCGAGACTGCATTGGGTGTACTATCTGAGCTTACGGGCAGGAGGACAGGTTGTTCTAGAGGCAAGGGAGGCTCTATGCATCTTTATGGACGTAACTTTTATGGTGGCAACGGGATAGTTGGTGCTCAGGTATGTTTGTTGTTAAAATTGGAGTTCTAATTTTAGGAAATTAAGGACATTGCATTCGGAATTGAGAAGTCTGTGTACTCCATTCAAAATGAGCTTTAACACTTCCAGTATTTCTTAAATACTGTTTGTCAAAGAACTGAAAGAATATTTTTGTCGGTCATTGTATTTATGAATTTTTCTGTGGTAGGAATGTTTTTTTTTTAAATCAAAAGTAAAGTATTTAAATATTATTACAAAAAAAAATAGAAGAGAAAGATTTTCACATACAATTATTAATTGTAAAAATATGTTTTATGTATAATAGGATGAAAAGGTTTAGGAAAGAAAAAGGAATTACATGGCGCACTATACGGTATTTTTTTTACCGTAACGGTATAAAACATACAGTATACATAAGTAGAGAGAGTAGTGAATACACCCTGCGTTCCGCTAGAGCTAGCGCGGGCAGTTTTTCGTGGTGCTATCTAAAACCAGTGCGACCGCCCATTTCAACACAGCCATGTAATTTTTTTTAGCGATGCTAAAATGCAGCACGGAAACGATCAGTGTTGATTTTTGATGCCACTTTTTGACAAGAAGCACTATTTTGAATTAAATAATTGAAATTAAAAATATTACTACCATATCATTATATAATAAATCAATATTCTTTAATTAACTATTATTTAAATACAAAATTTTATAATATCACAATATTAATTTAATTAACAACCTCAAACTAAACATACCAAAGCTGAATTTAGTTACACGATATTTATTTTTTAGGTTTAATCGAACTTTTAAAACTAAAACATATATGAATATATAAAATAATTAATTAAATTCCAATTTGTAGATAGATATATTCACATGTAAACAAACATCTGTCAAAAAGTAGCCCGGCTAACTTTTCGTGTTAAAATTTTTGGTCGCGGAACGATTGATGGTAGGGTAAATACGCTAAATGACGGCCCCCTAACGGATTTTCCAACTTTGGATCGCTCTAGCACTGTTAATTGCAACGAAAGCATAGTTTGTGATGCAGTTTTAGACAGGTTAATAAATCTATTTTACCTTTAGAGACTTAATACTGACTTATCTACTTAAAGAAAAAAGTATTAAAGGTTTAAATGCGTGGAGGACGTAAAACCTTAAACTCGGCCTTTTTTGGCCTATGATCGGTCGCTTTTTTCCCAAATGTCGGCCGGGTACAGGGTGTTTGAAATTAAGACAAGACAACGGAAAATATTATTAATAGGTATGTTTTATTTTTATAATATCACACCAAGTCTACATTTGGTAGTTAAAATTGCACTTCAATACAGTTACAACATTATTAAAATATAAAAATCACAATAAAATTAAATAAAAAATTATAACAATGAGATAAAAATTTGAACACAAAATTAATAAAATATTAATTAAGTCAAAGGGATTAGTGATTGTTTCTTAAACTTTTAAAGTCTTCATTTTTACATAATTTACGATAAAATTAAATATTTGTCAAAAAGTCGTTTAACAATAAAAAAATGGTATAAAATTATTATGCTGTGACACAAACGTGTTCATTCGTTTGTATTGATAATTAAAATTAAACAGAAACTCAGTTTCATAAAATTAAAATAAATTAACTCAAGTCATTTATAAAATATTTAACAGTTTATATCGATTATTCTACCTGTAACAAACGTAGGTCTTATATATAATAACATAGTAAACTATTAAAAAGATTAATACTAGTTTTGTTTGTTCATTTAAAAAAAACAACATTATTCATCACACCCAGCGATGTATCGTCACACATTGATCCACTATGACATAATTCTTTATGTTTTAAAGCTGATGAAATTGAATTAATAAAATTACAACCTAGGTTCAATAGTAGCAAGTTTTTAAGAGCAATTTATATTTATAGACCAAAACATAAACAGCCTGTATAGTAGCGGTCGAAATCGTGGCTGGCCGACATTAGGATCTTTAATGTTTCTAAAGTCGGCCCCTGTTTTGTGCACCTTATTTCTCTAAATTAAACTAATATCTCTCCGGCCGGATTTTGGCTATTAATCGTAAAATAGATTAATTTACCTAAAAGATCTGCAAATTCTCGTATTAAACCAATAGAATTAGTAAAAGTCTTATTTATAAAACAGACTGCATTTACTTTAAGTCGACCCCGGCCGAGAATCGGGTTATAAGTCGAAACTGGTGACCTAAAGGCGGCCCCCTATTTTTCTCTAAAACCAGTACGCAAAACATTAAAAAAACTAACTCAAAATATAGTAAAAATAACTTATTAATGATAACAAAGCTTAAAACTTAAATAAAAATACGTCTTACCTTTAAAAAGTCAATCCCCAAAACGTGGGTATTGACGGGAAGTAAACTACTTTTACAACAAACTGGACCCTTAAACAGGACGAATGTTAATGACGCTCAGTGTAAGTGACGCTGAGTGACGTGATGCAAACTAACGGTTTTTACGCATAAAGTATGAAATAGGGTTGCAATTTGAATAAAAATATTGACACTTATTAAGTGAGTGCAAGCTAAAATGATTAGACGGCCGACTATTGGGGGGGGGGCGACCCAAGGCGTATCTACCCTAACTTGAATTGCTAACATTTCCGCGCGGTGAAACGACCTTGTCTAAAAAAACCAGCGATCCGTGGCAGCGATGCTGAGGTCGGAACGTGATGACAGTGAAGGGGGAGATTTAAAAAGCCTTACTTCGCTGTTTCAAGTCCGGGAACACTGCAGTTTTTTCCGCTGCCTCCCAACCATGTGATGGACCCGGCACCCGCATGCAGAATAGCTAAAAATATTGTCTCTCTACCAATATCAAGTAAAAAAGGTGGTAAATGGTTCATTTAAGATCACTATAAACGTACGGCCAAACCAACGCGGTGGCGGTGGTGATCAGTTACTGCAGTAGTACTTGTATCGACAGGTTCAAACCAAACGCGTTCTACGGCTGCCCGCGCGATCCGTGCAGAGTCTGCACGCGCGATCACGGGCGGGCCGCCAGTGTTGCCAACTTAGTGGATTTTCCACTAAAACTGGTTGATTAGACCAGTCTTTCAAGGGGAAAATTGTGTTTTAGTGGCTGGTGAAAAAAGTAAAATTAAAAACAGATTCCTCTGCCATTTAGTATTAGAAACTAGGATTTCTAACTTCACTTGTATAGAGTTAATAGAAGAAAGCTAATAGAGTGCGTCTGTGTATAAGTAGATAACAAGCAATGACAAAATTCGTGAGGGGTGACTGGAACCTGGTTGGCTAAGCGGTTGAGCGCCTTGCCGCGACAGCGAGGTTCGTGGGTTCGAGTCCAACCCACCAGGATTTTTTTCATTGCATTTTTATCTTTAAAAAAATTATATTAAAAAAAGTAAGATTAAAATTGTTTTATTGAAATTTCAATGCGTACTATTTTTTTTTTGTAGATTTATACCCAAAATACGACTTTTTCTAGTGTATGGTACTATCCCTTAAAAGTTGTTGGCAACACCATAGATCGCGTGTTTGGTGTGAATGGCTGTGATCGCCACCGCGGCCGCAGATTGATCGCGTTGGTCTGTGCGTACCTTTAGAATGCTTATACTACAAACAGGGTGGCCACTTTCTGGAAAACCGGGAAAAGTCAGGGAATTTTCGGAGACTGGAAAAGTCAGGGAAAATATTAAAAGTACACACACACCTTACTACTGTAAACGATTGGCAACCTAAGCGGGGTGATTCCATCTAAGTTCTAAATATGTAATTTTTTTTAAGAATATGAAATATATTTTGTTGCTCCATATTTTCCGAAAATATTGCTAAAAATAATTGTTTCTATTCTTTAATAATTTTTATCTCAAATACATTTTTTTTCCAAAAAATAATAATAAAAAAAACAAATAATATAATTTTGGGATTTATTCTTTTCCTTTTGAAGCTCATTAAGGTCAGGGAAAATCTAAAAAAGTGACTGGAAAAGTCAGGGAAATTAGTTTACGAAAAGAAGTGGCCATCCTGTACAAAATAAGTACATTTTTACAAATAATATTCTATAAACTTAAAAATGTTACACACATGCTACAGTCTTCAGTCTACCCACAATGAACTTTTGTACAATGATGATTAACCGACTTATCCGATTCATTATAAACATTTCAGGCCCCCCTAGGAGCAGGTATTGCGTTCGCGCACAAGTATCGCGGTGACGGCGGCGTTACATTCACGTTGTATGGCGATGGCGCCGCTAACCAGGGCCAACTGTTCGAGGCATACAACATGGCTAAGCTATGGGACTTGCCTTGCGTCTTTGTCTGCGAAAATAATGGATATGGTGATTATTTTATGCCTTATTGATAATAGAGACAGTAGTTAGTAGTTTTATAGATTTAATCATGTAAATTTAAGGTCCTCTTTAGATTCTGATAATACCTATCATTGATTGCGTTATTAGAATAAGTAATAAAGCAAAGAGTTCTATAACTTCTTTGCATTATTTTATACTCATTCTTTCTACATTCCCAAACTAATATATAAATTAGAAGTATTTCTAAAGATAGTACAAAGAAAGTCCCTGAAATCTGTGTAAATGAATAAAGAGAGTTCGCAAAATGACAAATCGTTGAGTTGCGAAAATGACTGTTAAGTGCCTTTTTGTTTCAGTTTTAGT
Organism: Monopis laevigella; assembly: GCA_947458855.1. Taxonomy (NCBI): domain Eukaryota; kingdom Metazoa; phylum Arthropoda; class Insecta; order Lepidoptera; family Tineidae; genus Monopis; species Monopis laevigella. Next base: position 11,765,020 of record OX381594.1, on the reverse strand, counting down.
CTGTGGTTTCACCGGTTTTTAGGAGACTTGCATAGATATAGGTATTGTCAATGTAGTAGTCCCCTTTCAGGATGCAATTAAGCTGGGAGGCTATTAAACTCATGTAATGCAAATTCGGCTTTGTCACTGCCAATTTCGTAACCGCATATTTTTTACGACAAAGCATCCGCGATGTCGTTAAACAACTATTTATTGATCGAAATATCTAATTCATGGACTTTTTAGGTTTTTAATAAAATACCTTATACTAATAATTACTGTACACATGGTGATTTCTGCATGAAAAGGACTAATCTATTAATAAAATCGTACACCTTCCAGATTTCTAATTACTGAAAGTTATGAAGCTTATTATTATTATTATTTGCTTAAATAAATGGCCGCTACGCGTGCGCGTAATTTTGCCAATGTCGAGTGAGGAGGGTAGATTAAAAATGTTTGATTGTAAAGTGAAAGTGGGAAAATAGGATGGAAAGAAATAGGGATAAAACTAGGTTAGAATAAGGTATGGCCACATGACCATATACAAACATACGGTATAGTTATGCCAGTGTCATGTGAAGGAGGAAAGAATCAACAGTAAAATGGGTACCGCCATTTTACTGAAGAAATGGATTCGTTGAGGTAGCACAAACACTGAGGTCACTGCATAAATACTACACTTCTCCCACTTAAGATTACTTATGAATGCTTATTCTACAGAATTGGTACACTTTTTCACAATAATATCCTATAAACTTAACTATGAAAAATATATTAGAAACACACGACTACAGTCTTCGGGCTACCCTCAAGGAGTCGTTATGAAGCTTGATTGGGAGTAAAATTTAGATTGAGTTGCACCATAAGTCTGTTAAAGTAATTATAACGATTAAGGTTAAAAATGGCGTCGAATGTACCAGCTGTCATTCTGCTTTCAAAATAAACACTCCCATAAATAATAATAAATTTGCATCATGGCGATAGATACAGAATAATAATATTGTAAGTGAGAAATCGGAGTATTCGTTGCTAAAAAAATCATTTCATTTTACATCTCCATATCCATTAATATGGAGATGTAATATGAAATGTTTTTTTTTCGAAATCAAATTTTTATTTGCAAAAATTCTGAATAAATTGTTGTTAGGGGTTAGTACATGTACAGAATTTACCTTAAAGGCGCACAAATTTTGAATGTGATGATTTATACCAAACAAATATAGAACCTAAATAACAAATAATTCGTAAAAAGTTTTAATTAACATCTTAAAATAGTTGTAAAACTGCAAATCATTTTCACGGGGGTCTGATAATGCAGTTACAAATGTGACTTTAAATAAACGAGCCTTAGCTATAGGGGGCTTATACATTATTCTTAATTCGTCTAGGTTGTAAGCGTGCGCACGGAACACTATGAACACAATGCTTGACCGGCCAAAACATGACGCGACCGGCGCTAGCGTAGCTATGTAATTTGCCTAATAGCGTTTCTTTGATCAAAATTGACCAAAAGAATCAAAAGATATTAAAATCTAGCTAGTTGTGGGTACCAGCTAATTAAGTAAATAAAATGATATGTTTATAAAGGTATGGGCACAAGTGTGGACCGATCATCGGCCAGCACGGAGTACTACTCCCGTGGCGACTACATCCCCGGCATCTGGGTGGACGGTATGGATGTCTTGGCATCCAAGGAGGCCACCAAGTACGCTATCGAATACTGCACAAGTGGAAAAGGTAAGTGTTAATAATAATTAATACATCACGGGTGCCTTTTTGGCTCACAAGAACCTTTCCTCATTTCGCTGATGGTGTTTGGAGGCAACACCTAACATAAACTTATGAAATTGTTTATAGATTTTATTTATATATTGGTTATGTCTAGGTGGGAATAAATACCCTACAGCTCAGTGAGGCCCTAAAGCTTCGTAAGGCATATAAGTATTTATATAATAATAATCCTTGCTGAAGTACATCACGAAAAAAAAACACACACATTTTAATTTAATTAACTATATATTGCAATACTTTACATTGCTACTGGTCAGATAGTTGATTTTACATCAATAATCACAGTTTACTTGCCGCCGTGTTAGTGGGGCTGCTGTATTTAAAAACTTTTCCTAAAAGACTATTAAAATAAAAAGACTTTGCCGGTCCCAGTTTCACTATACCAACTTGTGAAACTGTTTATAGATGGGTTATTGAGTGTATTCAAAAACATCGCGTCGAGCTAGCCACTTGTTCGGTGTAGACTCATACCATCGGCTACGACGAGGTGGGTTTAAAACCCCTCCGCTGGGTACCCTAGGGCCGTCTAGGCGGTCTCGGGCGCCGTAAGGCACCCGTGAAGATATGTATGTGTACTATGTCAAATATTATATACCTATGTCCTTCTGAGTATCAAACCTTTTATATACTAATATAAAAAAGAGGTAAAGTTTTTGAGTTACTGAGGTTGTAGGGGGTAGTCTCTGGATCTAATAAACCGATTTTGGAAATTATTTTAGTGTAGGATAGCCCATTTTATCGAGGAAGGCTATAGGCTATATAATATCACACTACGACCAATGGGAGCGGAGCATCAATGTAAAATGTCAACAACGAGCTCCTTGTTTCTTTTGAGAGCTTCCGTTGCGTTCCCTGCGTTAAAGTTACGCAGACGAAGTTGCGTTGGTCAGCTAGTTGGGTATAAACTTTCATTTAAACCGGTTCAGTGGCTTAAGCGGCGTTGTAGCGTACAGATCCCGTAGGTTGACTGTACGCTTGTGATAAAGATACAGATTTAGGAAGGACTTACGGTTCACTGACTATCTCTTGTTTTTTTTCTTTTTAGTAGCGCCACTTTTTTGTAGGCATCGGTTTCACAATTTTACTAATAGTAATGAGTAGAATAGGCAACAGGATCACTCCTAACCCACTATACTTAGTATTTTACAGAACTGCAGAATTTAAAATATACAGATACGTCCACCAGACACGTAATCGTCTCATACATACACATACATATCATCACGGGTGCCTTACGGCGCCCGAGACCGCCTAGACGGCCCCAGGGTACCCAGCGGAGGGGTTTTAATCCCACCTCGTCGTAGCCGATGGTATGAGTCTACACCGAACAAGGTATAGTCACGTAATCGTCTCGGAGGCTTAATTTACAGTGGTGGTGTATACTTTATAGACAAAAATTATTTCATTAAAAAAATGGCAAATCTAAAACTAATCTACAGTTGCTAGTTTAGACAAAAAATAAGACAATTGTACAGATAGGTATCTCACAGGCGTGAAAAGGAGACATAATGTAAGGATTTGTATGTTGTGTTTCAGGGCCACTAGTAATGGAGATGGAGACGTACAGATACTCGGGCCACTCGATGTCGGATCCGGGCACGTCGTACCGCACGCGCGAGGAGGTGCAGGAGGTGCGCCAGACCCGGGACCCCATCACCTCCTTCAAGGAGAAGATACTCACCGCCAACCTCGCCACCGCCGACCAACTCAAGGTAACGCTGCGTCCAGGGGCCTTACCGGGAAGCCACATCTTGAAGGCACTACTCCATATTTTTCATTCCATAATATGGAACCGCCATAATAATGCGCATATGTAATGCGTCCCGTAATTCCAGATGAATTCCTGCTTGCCAATGATTAGTAAAATAGTCCAGCAAAATATTGGATGCGTTCCGCATACCTCATGCATACCGCATTTTTAAGTCTCTACCTAACTTAACACAACGGCAGAATTAGCAGAACACAAAAAAAGGGAGAGTATAAAATAGTTAGCTTTATTTTTAAACAAATAATAATTAAACATGAAACAACAATTAAATTAATATAATATAACAAACGAATGAAAAAAATGACTGTTGACATTTTCAAATTAGACCTTTTTAAAAAATATATGTAAGAAATTATAAAAAAGTAATGTAACCGGCCAGTGCTACGAAAAAGATATATTAATTCTTCCTTTTTTTGTGTTCCGCTAATTCTGCCGGTGTGTGTAGTTTACTAAACTACACGCATACACACAGCACAACGCGCCGGCGCCGTCCAGCACCTAGCTTTCTGAGCATGTGCGCAAGAACGAAGATGGATGGAGGTGTTTGATAATTTTAATTAAAACGGAATAACATTAAAATATTGAGTAGCCATTGGCCAGTACCTGCTTTGCTAGGGAGGAACGCGCCTACCGAAAGAGTATTTTCCTAAATGAATGCACTATGGACGTCGGAAAAATAATCACTGAAAGTCGAAACCCTACGTGCTATGCTTATGGTAAAATTTGAAATATTTCCAAAAGTTCTATTAAAAAAAAACCCTGAATTAGTAAAAAAAATTTCACTCTAGCAATAAATATGATTTTAAAAATCTTCAGTAAGTTAGGTATTTTTATTACTTCGTTAACCCCCGAAGCAAAATGTCCCGCATTAAATTTTCTGAAAGTTGGCTTAAATGGCCTATAAAACGAAATGTCAAACGAGTTTGTTGCCTCTATATTCTGTTCTCACTTCAACCACTCAACGCTCAGTGATTGCTTCTGTGCCGCCATCTTCTGTTCTCAAAACTGGAAATGCGAATTAAAGTCCATCTTTATGAGCCACATCGACAAACCGATGTGGCTCATGAAGATGGATAAATATGTATATAAATTATTGTCTATGTGTAGAACTCCATCGCCGTTACACGTACCTAATTCAAATCACATACATTTTATTTTCGCTTTCGATCGAACGACGTGCCGACCGGTATTTCATGGTGGCTTCCCAGTAGGGCCAAATTAATCCAAAACTCGCGGCCATGTCTATATTACGATGGCAAAAAAAGAATGCTTTAAAATTATATAATGCGAAGTTGACATGTCTATGTCACGAGCAAGCGTTTCTATTGGTTACGCGAGGCGAAATAAAAATTTGGTTCCGATAATACTCTACAGTTTATGAGTGGGTGTTTCTTGATACTCCTCTTCTCTACAAGAAATCTTGTGAAGCTTTATTTTTATCATTATCTATAAGAATAGCAATAAGATAAAATAAAATACTTATTTTTTTCAGGCTCAAAAATTAGATAAATAAATATTATATTATTAGTCATTAATTTTATAAAGGTGCATATTGCACCACTTTTATCCAACAGTACTGTTTTCAATGTCTATTAGTCTATTATAGGGTGCTTGTGACGTCACGCAGACTTTTTTTATTACAGATTTCAAATAAGCCAGATTTTTATATAGAAGTAAACGAAACTATTTTATTATTTTAGTTAGGCTATATTTTAGAAATAAAATTATAATTGTTATATTATCGTCACAACTAAGCCCTTTACAGTGAATGGGATAGTTAATATACTGACTAGGGGCCGCGGGACACCTACCTCAACAGCAAAGTGCCAGTAATAAACTATGATTTTACCACCAAAGTGTATAATCCGAAAAATTTTAAAGACTGGTCGTTATTTTTAAATTTTATTTATGAAAACCAGATTAGATAATAGTCACTACGTAAGCTAAAGTGCAAGTTTTTCCAGTACTCTTAAAAATGGGTATATTAGTTCTTTCCGACGATCATATAGTTTATATTAATAAATAAATACCATCACAGGTGCCTATTTGACTAACGAGAACCGTTTAAAGGGTTTCAGGGTACCCAGTGGACGGTTAAACTCGTCCTCATTTCGCCGATGGTGTTTATGATGATATAGTCTCATTGTATAAAGCGGTCACCCATCCCAGATCCGGCCTTGTTGTCACCTGCTTAACCTTGTTATCAGTTGCGCAGTGACTTAACCACTACGCTGAGCCGCTTTTTTTTGCTGCAATATATTAATTTAAATCAACATTTACAGGAAATCGATACAGCGGTCCGTAAAGAAGTGGACGAAGCAACCAAACAGGCTAAATCCGAGGCTGAGGTGGGGCCCGAGGAACTAACCGGTGATATTTACGTCAAAAACTATGAACCTTACATTAGAGGGGTGTATCCCGAGTCTAAAATGCAACACATCAATGTAAATACTCCGAAAAACCTTTAAATCAATTGAAGTAATCAATTATTTCTGTTTTTTAGGTAGGTAACACTTATTAGCACGGGTTATGAGTGTAATTTTTTATAGTTTTTTAGCCAAAATCTTGTGTTTGTTGGTAACATTTTGCGAATATCGTAAAATGTAAGGATTTAACATTTTTAATAGCATCATCTTTTAAAAATGTCTAATCCCTAACTGGCCTAAAATATATATGGCCATAGTGGGAGTTTTTTTTAATGTATACTATACCAGTTAACTATTAAGGCTGAGTTGCACCAAAATCGAATCGAATGTACCAGTTTTATTTTGAAAGTCGAATGACAGCTCGGACATTCGACACCATTTTTAACTTAATCGTTACAATTACTTTAACACTTTGGTGCAACTCAGCCTAATACTACTGCGTTTACTTTTTCACCAATCAGATATGCTTATTTTGTTAGTATTTAAAAATAAATAGATTCTTTGGTGGAGAGTTTGATGAGATAGTAAAAGTTAAAAGGCCACTATGGCCACTGAACTAATTAACAATAAGCTATATGTCATTAAATTATGAAAGCATGAATAATAATAAGCTATATGTCATTAAATTATGAAAGCATGAATAATATAGAAGTGCACATAGAAATCATAAATATTCATGTCTTAGCACCAGTTGCATCAAAGTGTCTGTTAAACTTATTGTAACAATTAAAGTAAAACATAGCGTTGAATGTACAAGTTTTATTTTTAAAGTCGAATGACAGCTGATATTTAATCATTACAATTACTTTAACGGACATTTTAGTGCAACTTAGCTTTCAAATCTATGATAGAAGAGAGATGTATACTCAATATTATTTATACTTCCATGCAAAAATGTTTAGGATTTTACGAAGGATTGCTTTTTTTATAGAATTGAAGAGTCTTAGGGTTTTACGCCTATAATAGTTTAATCGCTCATAACTGGTGTCGGTAGTTGTAATAATAATTGTAAATAAGCCATAAAAATCGCATTATGTAAAGTTTATTTATTTTTATTTGTCATTTTGTTATAAGGGTAATTTTTTAAATATTTTTTTTTGTTTAATGAAATACGTACAGACCTTTTTATTCCATGTTTTTTAAAAGCGTAATGTTTATGTATTGATTATTTATATGTTAATTTAATTAGAGACTTGATAATGAGTATTGTTAATGTAAAAATTCTAAAATATTTTATACTATTTAATAGGATTTGTAAAAATGTTTAGATTTGAATGTTACACAAAGTATGATGTTACAAAAAATAAGAAAATATAAGTTATTAATTAAATATATTTACAAGGTTTTTATTCTTTAATCATAAAATACATTGATCGCTTTTCGAGGTAGTATAAATCCATTTAGGATACCTAATGAATGTGTAGATGGTAAAGCAAAGAGGACATTCAGAGCAAATTCGTCTAAAACTGCTCGTTTTGGAAATGCAGTTCCAAAACGAGCAGTGAAAGATTTTGAGCATCATAGTGAGAACGACCGGTGAATGCCTTTGTTAAACAACGTAGTTTTGGTTTGGGTGAATTTGAAAGGTGTGTCGCAAACTTCGATTATATAACCAATGCATAAGCAAGCTTTCCCCTCTGCCAAAATACATGGTCGTAATGGCCATATATCGCAAAAATGTTCTCCACTCACTGAAAAAAAATGGTTAATTGGGGCCGAGCACGCGCGACATTCGGTTCGATACATATCGATCGATAAGACATATATGTACAAAGCTAACAAGCGCGACCACGATATATAACGAATAGACTAATTTTACGCATTGTAAGATATAGGTATGTCGACTTTTATCGAAAATGGTAGCACGCAGCTTATTAACACCAAAACGAAACTGTCAGATTGTAGACAAAAGTCGATATATATACAATTTTTATCACGTTTCTTTTAGGTGCTGATAAGTGTCGAAATTACTTTTGCTTTGATATTTTTATTGATTTAATAGGGAAAAACAACCAAAATGGTTTTATTCTCTTTAGAAAAAGTGTTATACTTAAGTGACTATAAATGTGCGTGTTATAGAAAAGTTGCTGAAACAACTGGAACATCAAAAAACAATCATTTGAAAAAAAAGTCTGGATGCCTAAACCAAGAAATAGATTATGAAAATAAGATTATCAGAAAATAAGTATTTATGTTTCTAGAGTTTTGCTATTTAAAAAAGATAATTTAATTAATATTAAAATTCTCGTTTTATTTTATTATCGTGTAAATTTTTTATTTAATTTTATGCATTTATTATTATGAAGTGGCAGTAGGTTAGTCTTAATATTTTAAAGCGAACAAATCCTAGAGGGGACGATCACTACTAGAGTTTAACCTTTGAACTTCGGTAACCCCCGAAGTTCAGATAGGTCTTGAATGCGGAATGTATTGATTGTGTAATGTAATTTGATTATTCAGCAGGCGTCTAATTCAGGCTGATAATTAAAATAAACCATTCACACGTCGCCGTATTGCATAAAATTCAAAACATCCATAAAATAAAATGTTTTATTTATATCGTTGAAGTATATTATTATAGGGAAGTACGAGTACCTTATGGCTTAATCGCCTTACCAGTCGTAAGAACAAAAGATAGCCGCCCGCAATACAAACCAAAATAAAAAGTGACTCAAATGCGACCATAACCAATCAATGATCAATAAAATATATCTGACAATTCGTTTGAATAGCGTTTTTAGGTCTTAGACCACTTCCGTATCTATACGTACTTTCCATTACATTTTTTTAATCATATCCAATGCTTTAATAAATAAAAAAACTCACCAAAAATCAAAATCTTTTTTTAAGCCAAGGTAACGAGTTTTATTCGGCTTTATTTTTATTTTGTTAAATATATGTATTTTAAAATCTTTTTAAATTAAAATATATATTTCTGTAACGATTATAATAATAATATAAAATAAATGCATCGTATAAGGTAATAATTATTTATTTATTACATAAATGTTTTTGACGAAAACACATTTGTTTTAACTAGTAGACAAAACTCGAGAAACTTATCGATGACGGTTTGCGTGCTCACCAATTCGATATATTTTTCGACAGCAGACGGTATAATACACCAGGGTCGATAATTTTAAAAATGATAAAAAGTGAAAAAAAATAATAGTAGGATGAAACCCGCCAAAAATGGACGAGAATATAACAAAAATGAAAGGAAAAATAATTTACGGGCGATCTCAGGTCGGGAAGGGGAAGGGGGTGAGTTTTTAAGGGTAAAAAACGGTGTATCTCAATTTCCGGCAAAACTACAAGTCCTATGAAAAAAAAAAAAATGACAAAGTTGTAGGTAATAAAGAGACCTACAACTTTCGTAATTACACTTTTTTCAGTTAACCTCAAAATTTATGTCAAAATTTCAAATAATCAAGTTATTGGTTTTTTATTTTTATCTTATGCAAAAAAAATTTTTTTTTTCACCAAATTTGGTGAAAACTTACCTTTTTATGCCTAAAGACACTGTAATTTTTTTGATTTGAAATATTCATTTTTTCACCTTATTTTGACTTAATATCGAAAAAACACCCTAATTTTCAATCGAAAATTCTCGCGTCAAAATATCAGCTTTTTAAAAAAAGTCGAGGAGTTTTTTATTCGTTGAAATCTCTTCTTTCTGATAATGTAAAAAAATATATACATTACTATGGTAAATGTTCTCCGAAAATGCAAAGAAAAGAAAAATACTCGAATCCGAATTTTTTTTTTTAATCACTATGTACAATTTTGAGCTATTTAGTAAATTTACACTTTAATTACTTGAAAAACGTAAGATTCTATGTTACATTGATAAACAAAAAAATACAAATCGAAATCTACTACTATAATTAACAACCAAATAAGTTAATATTTAATAAGACATCTACAATATTTTGAGAAAGTTGTAGAATATGGGGAAGGGGCTAGGCGGGTCTAGGTCTTTCTACCTGTTATTTCGTAGCAGCTGTAAAAACTGTTAGCCAGTATTCGAGATACATAAACAACATCGTTCATAAAAATACACGTGCAGGCTGAGTTACTTCAAGAAAACTGTGACAAATTTACTTTAAAACACACTTTTGGAATCTACATAGCAAGGTAAATCCTAACTATATTTTAATCTGTATCAATCAACTCTAAAATAAAAATATTTTCCGTCATAAATAGTATGCTTAATGTAACATAACCTAAAAAATTAAAGTCGAATGATATTTTAGTACATGATTTAAAAATAATAAGTTCGTTTTTTTTGCACAAACAAATTTAGTTATACACTGATAAAAAAGTGAATACCATGTTGAAGAAGATGATTTTCTTGAGTCAAGAGCAAAAATTCTTGAACTGAGAATAATTTCTTGACTCAAGATTTTTTTCTCACCAATGTGGAAGAAAAAACCTACGAGGAAGTTAGGGATTCAGATGAAATTGTGGATGAAGGACCAATTCAGACTAAAAATAATATTGGATACGAAGACTGTGATGGTCTTGAAGATTTTGAAGATCTACTAGAATCGGGAAGGTTTGTCGAATCTAACCATGAAGAAATGCCACCGAAGAGACAAAAAGTAATGGATAAGTGATTAGGGTTCAAGATAAGAATTATAAATAAGAAGATTAATGCATTTTAAAATATTATTATGAATAATAATAATCAGTTTAAAGTATCTAAATTCAATAGTACAATTTACATTTCTATTCATTTATTATGAGATTTTCTATGACATAAATGTAATTAGAATTTAATAAATCAACTTTTTGACTAAAAAAAAATGCAGCAATCACATTTTTTAATTGAAATCATTAAATCTTTCATATTTTGAACAACTATTTTCGCATGTTTCTTGGAATCTTTGTGATTTATGGATTTGTCATTTTTTTGTTTATCAATGTAACATAGAATCTTACGTTTTTCAAGTAATTAAAGTGTAAATTTTACTAAATAGCTCAAAATTGTACATAGTGATTAAAAAAAAAAATTCGGATTCGAGTTTTTTTCTTTTCTTTGCATTTTCTGAGAACATTTACCATAGTAATGTATATATTTTTTTAAATTATCAGAAAGAAGAGATTTCAACGAACAAAAAATTCCTCGACTTTTTTCAAAAGCTGATATTTTGATGCGAGAATTTTCGATTGAAAATTAGGGTGTTTTTTGGATATTAAGTCAAAATAAGGTGAAAAAATTAATATTTAAAATCAAAAAAAATACAGTGTCTTTAGGACATAAAAAGGTAAGTTTTCAAAAAATTTCGTGAAAAAAAAAAATTTTTTTTGCATAAAAGATAAAAATAAAAATCTTGATTATTTGAATTTTTCACGTAAATTTTAAGTTAAGTTATGTGAAAAAAGTGTATTTACAAAAGTTGTAGGTCTCTTTATTACCTACAACTTTGTCATTTAATTTTTTTTCATAGGACTTGTAGTTTTGCCGGAAATTGAGATACACCGTTTTTTACCTTTAAAAACTCACCCCCTTCAACTTCCTGACCTCAGATCGCCCATAAATTATTTTTCCTTTCATTTTTGTTATATTCTCGTCCTTTTTTTGACGGGTTTCATCCTACTATTATTATTTTTGGTTTCAAAAATTATCGACCGAGTCTGTATACCTATATCTTATCGTTGTCCGCGTGCTAAGCCCCATTGTGCAGTTTCACTATTTTTAAGGCGATCTCTCACTTCAAATTTGCGGAACCATGGTGTCTCCTATCACTTGTGAGTAAAATTTTCATTAAATATATACAAATCTGAATTTCACTTTAATAAGTAGGTACGTAAACGATAAAAATAAATAGTAGTAATACGTGATACGGGGGAGACAACTTGACACATCGCGTAGTACGGTAATAAAGATTAGCGATTCGATTACTATTCTTATACAATTAATCGCTACTAAATTAGAGCTGGGAAAAAGTTATTTATAAAAAAAAAACGATTTTTTTTTAATCATATTATTTTGCATTTTTTTATTTCGAGAATACTTTCTTGTTTCACCGTAATTAAGGTATTGTAATATTCATCTCAATTTACAACAAAAATGTCGTATATCCTTAAATGAGAATATCGTCTTTTTATTTCTTTTATTTAATCAAATAATATTTTTTTCAGCGAAAATATGAATATTGTTCGTCGTCCTAGCAAGATTCTAGGTCTGGTTCTTCCATATGACATTCTCCCATCTGATGTACCCCTCCCCACAAACCTAAATACTCTACTGACATTGTCTAGCTTTTCTGGCCTATGTGCCTTAGCTAAATACATAAAGAAATTTAAATTAAAACTATAAGAGTTCTATTATTAATAAATGCTACCCAAGGGCCTCCGGTGACAGGCGGAGATGCCAAAAACACATATATAAAAAAAAGACTGCTGTTTACCTGACCATTTCTTTGGAAAAGGTGAGGTACAATAGATTCATTGGTTCTCAAAATTTGGTTGACATGTCTGACTTTACATCTTTATGTTTTTTATATACTATATAACAGGGTATAAAGTAGTATCTTAAACTCCGTATATATTTTTGTACTAAATTCCTTAATTTTTCTTTTTCAGATGTCCGTGTCGTCCTGTGTTCGTTAACTTTTGGCCCTTGTGACGTCAATCCTAATTTGTGCTGTACCCCCATTTAATTGTACCATATTACCAATTATGTATTGTCTCGTTTTATACTAATACAGTTTTTCTAAAATAGAAGACTAATCTAATGTAACTTGTCATAATAACTATTTCAACTCCTTGATAGTGCCTTTTTCATAACTAGACACTGGCAAAATTCGCGAAAAGCGAGAGGCTATACAACAAGAAATTGAATTTATTATTATTAAATTAAAATTCTTCCATGTTATTTGTACTTCCACGAATTTTTCATTTGGTACATGCTGGCGCTAGCATTTGCTGATTCACGTGACTGGGAAAAACTCACAGTTATCTCTGCTTCCTATAAATGAGTGTGGAATACAGTTTTTCTAAAATAGAAGACTAATCTAATGTAACTTGTCATAATAACTATTTCAACTCCTTGATAGTGCCTTTTTCATCACTAGACACTGGCAAAATTCGCGAAAAGCGAGAGGCCATACAAACAAGAAATTGAATTCTTCCATGTTATATGTACTTCCACGAATTTTTCATTTGGTACATGCTGGCGCTAGCATTTGCTGATTCACGTGACTGGAAAAAAATCACAGTTATCTCTGCTTCCTATAAATGAGTGTGGAGTACAGCTTCCTTTTAGTTCCTATAACTCTGTGGTGTGGAGAATCCTTTGCGTTCTCGCCAGATTTCACATTTTGAATCTTTAAGAGCCTTACGTACAGTCGGCAACAGCTCAAACTGCCCATTTCCGTTAGTCTATCATGGAATAAACATAGGGCCATAAATCGCCTTTCTAGTTGTGAGAGCAGGAAATGGTCTGCCGCCATCATAAAAAAAAACACTTCATGTTTATTGGTTGAAGTGAGAACAGAATATAACGGCAACAAACTCGTTTGAGATTTCGTTTTATAGGCCATTTAATGCATTAAGGCCGTTTCATATATTATTATTAGTTTCGTGGTTCTAACACAATGAATTCACATTTAACGAAAGCAAGAGAACCTCAAAAATGTGTGCCGGACAGATGCATAATGACGTTCTCCTTTATATCATTATCAAAATATTTGGCTTTTCTCCTTTGTATTTATTTTAATACTTTTTAATCTTTTATGTCATCTCCATGTTCCATTTTTCAAATTAAATTATAATATTGTCATATTTTCATTGTCATACTTTCGTTTGTTATTTTAGTGAATAAGGCACAACATTTAAATAATAAATCAGTCGTTATTTTATTCTCGAACAACTAACTAGTTTTATTGAAGTAGTGTTCCTATTCAGTGCGGTGAACGCTAAATTGGTGACCCCGACAATTGGTGATCTTCGTTGTACCACATGCAGACGTATTATTCACCGGACATCGTGTCTAGTTTGCTGCGCATCTGCACGCCTGTAGTCACAGGCGTCTGCTCGTCGTGCTTCGTATCTGCACGCCTGTAGTCACAGGCGTCTGCTCGTCGTGTTCGCATCTGCACGCCTGTAGTCACAGGCGTCTGCTCGCCGTGCTTCGCATGTGCACGCCTGTTGTCACAGGCGTCTGCTCGTCGTGCTTCACATCTGTACGCCTGTAGCCACAGGCGTCTGCTCGTCGTGCTTTGCATCTTCTGGTTGTGCTTCGCATCTGCTGGTCGTGCTTCGCATCTTCGGGTCGTGCTTCGCATCTGCTGGTCGTGCTTCGCATCTGCTGGTCGTGCTCCGCATCTGCTCGTGGTGTAATCAACTCTTCAGGACTGCGCTTCAAGATACAATTTTATTATTAAGTTATATTTATGTTTATTGTAATATTATAAGTGTTTTTTTTTCAATATAATGATTTCGTCGGAGGCTATTGATTCCTCACCTCCCTCCGATCCTCAATCTATTAATCATTGCCTGATTGACCTGTCAGCGGTAACTCAGACAAAGATTTTGCCGTTCTGGCGCGAATCCCCAAAATTATGGTTTGCGCAATTTGAAATTCTAAATACACCTAAAACCAGCGACGACCAAAAATTCGGATATGTTATTAGTGTTCTTCTGCCCACCGATATACGCTTAATCAGCGATATTTTGCTTAAACCTCCTAGTACTAACAAATATGAAACTTTAAAAAAACGTTTGCTAGAGGTTTACGAAGATTCGGAAGAAAAACAGTTTCAAAAATTAGTTTAGAACTTGGTGATCAAAAACCATCCTACCTCCTTCGAAAAATGAGAGACCTTGCCGGTTCTTTAGCCCATGTGCATCTGGATTGAGAGATCTAATCAAAACCAAGCAAAATGACTATGTTGGCATTTCGTAGCATAATGTAGAAACTTATATATGAAATATTTTAATTTGTAAAGGCGAGGAAAAAAAGTTCGTGCGTCCAAAAATAGGAGCTCTCAATCCTGACGTTTTTGAAAAAATATAAAAAAATATTTTTAGAAGTATTTGCTCTATATTTTTTTGTACTAACATTCAGTACACACATCGTAAAAAATAATTATAAGAATTCAAAATATTTGGATGTGCATCTGGATTGAGAGATCTAATCATAACCAAGCAAAATGGCTATGTTGGCATTTCGTAGCATAATGTAGAAACTTATATATGAAATATTTTAATTTGTAAAGGCGAGGAAAAAAAGTTAGCGTCCAAAAATAGGAGCTCTCAGTCCTGACGTTTTTGAAAAAATATAAAAAAATATTTTTAGAAGTATTTACTCTATGTTATATTTTTTTGTACTAACATTCAGTACACACATCGTAAGAAATAATCAGAAGAATTCAAAATATTTGGAGGTAAAATGAAGAAGATATAAGGCAAAACATGGATCTCTCAATCCAGACGTTTTAGATTGAGTGATCCTTTGAAACACCATGTTAGGCTGAGTAGAAGCAAAAGTTGATTATCCCAGCATTTAATAGTACTTCTCGACATTATCGCAAATAATAAATAAATATCCAAATGATAACAGTTAAAAAGTTATAGCAACTTCGTCATTTTTTAAACATCAGGACTGAGTGATCTATATTTTTACATATATCTACTTTTACTTTCATCGCACAGAAAATCTAAAATTCTACGAATAATTAAAAAATCATCTTCTAAATCCTGGCATTTAAACTATTTGTGTAAAGATTGCAATTTATTATATTTTTAGATTTCAATTTTACCCATACAGCAAGTCGTGTAGGGTGACCATGTTTTTTTTTGTTGGCACTCGGTATGAACACATGCCAAACCATACAAATTCAGATTGATTCCGAAACAAATTTTAGTGTTTACTAATACCAGTAAATCCATAGACTAATGTTGAAAAACGGTAAACCCACAGATTGATGCCTTAAAAATAAAATCTGGATACCGTTATAATTACGACTCAAATTTTCGACCTACCTGAAAAGCGGTACCTAAACTCCGACTAATCCCGTAACATAACCGTCGAATCTCCTGAAAACCCGTAAACACTAATAATGTTTAAAAAAAATTTTTTTTGAACCACATACATTTAAAACCTAGTCATTTTAAATTTCTTTAAAACGGTAATGTTTAAAAAAAAAGATATTATAAATACCAGGAAGTACCCTAAGCCCCAAAATAGCCTGTCTAAAAATGAGAACACAATATAGCCACCCGCGACACAAAGTCAATACAAAAAAAATACAAGTGCGAAAACTCGCCCGCGGAGTGTTCCGAAGGTAGCGGAGGGGTTTTATTTCCACCTCGTAGCAAATTGTGAGTCTACACTACACTGAACAAGTGGTAAACTCCTAGCGGTATTTGTTTAGACTTAATCACCCATCGGTAAACAGTTTCACAAGTTTATATAGTGAAACTAGGACCGACAGCCTAACGTGCGCTTATCTTTGACTTGGACCCTTTTACACCTACACCTATTAGGAGATATTTTACTATATCACTACATAGTATAAAATAAAGTCGCTTTCTCTGTCCCTATGTCCCTTTGTATGCTTAAATTTTTGAAACTACGCAACGGATTATGATGCGGTTTTTTTAAATAGATAGAGTGATTCAAGAGGAAGGTTTATATGTATAATAAGAAGGTTTATATTTAGTATCAGCATTGCACCCGTGCGAAGCCGGGGCGGGTCGCTAGTATATATATATATATAAGTACCACAAATTTCAAGTATATCCGACCAGCGGTTCTCGAGATATTCATGCCGACAAACAGACACCTAAGAGTTCTTTTTTTGAAAAAATAAATAAATTCGGAACCCTAATGAGAACACAAGTGATTATAACCATTCAATGCTCAAAAAGGTGATAATCCAAAATGGATTACTGGACACAGAGAAACGTTTAACAAGTAATTTGTACTTTGTGAAAATTATTACAGCATTTCCTTGATATTTATACTTCCATAGTACCTTCATACAATATAGTATTCCAGTATTCTGTGCTTAAATAAACGTCAAAACGAAATATATTAATATCTAAGTTACTTCGCCTCTCAGGGGAGCGGCGTCATCAGTGACAGTAATTTTTAGTGATGAAATCCATACACTTAAATCAATAGGCAAATCAAATGGTTTATTATGTATTTTTTTAGCATTGATTTACACACAACTTGTAATTTTACTGCATTAAAATGAAAGTTAAACTATACATATTTACAGAATAATATGCCATGCTTCATAAAAATTAAAAACAAAACATGGTCACCCTACACGACTGCTGTATGGGTAAATTTGGAATCTATAAATCTAATAAAGTGCAACCTTTACACAAATTGTTTAAATGCCAGGATTTAGAAGATGTTTTTTTAATAATTCGTAGAATTTTAGATTTTCCGTGCGATGAAAGTAAAAGTAGATATATGTGAAAATATAGATCACTCAGTCCTGATGCTTTAAAAATGACGAAGTTGCTATAACTTTTTAACGGTTATCATTTGGATATTTATTTATTTTTTGCGATAATGTCGAGAAGTACTATTAAATGCTGGGATAATCAACTTTTGCTTCTACTCAGCCTAACATGGTGTTTCAAAGGATCACTCAATCTAAAACGTCTGGATTGAGAGATCCATGTTTTGCCTTATATCTTCTTCATTTTACCTCCAAATATTTTGAATTCTTCTGATTATTTCTTACGATGTGTGTACTGAATGTTAGTACAAAAAAATATAACATAGAGTAAATACTTCTAAAAATATTTTTTTATAATTTTTCAAAAACGTCAGGATTGAGAGCTCCTATCCTATTTTTGGACGCTAACTTTTTTTCCTCGCCTTTACAAATTAAAATATTTCATATATAAGTTTCTACATTATGCTACGAAATGCCAACATAGTCTATTTGTTTGGTTTTGATAAGATCTCTCAATCCAGATGCACATAATATTTGGAGGTAAAATGAAGAAGATATAAGGCAAAACATGGATGTGCATCTGGATTGAGAGATCTTATCAAAACCAAACAAAATGACTAGGTTGGCATTTCGTAGCATAATGTAGAAACTTATGTATGAAATATTTTAATTTGTAAAGGCGAGGAAAAAAAGTTAGCGTCCAAAAATAGGAGCTCTCAATCCTGACGTTTTTGAAAAATTATAAAAAAATATTTTTAGAAGTATTTACTCTATGTTATATTTTTTTATACTAACATTCAGTACACACATCGTAAGAAATAATCATAAGAATTCAAAATATTTGGAGGTAAAATGAAGAAGATATAAGGCAAAACATGGATCTCTCAATCCAGACGTTTTAGATTGAGTGATCCTTTGAAATACCATGTTAGGCTGAGTAGAAGCAAAAGTTGATTATCCCAGAATTTAATAGTACTTCTCGACATTATCGTAAAAAAATAATAAATATCCAAATGATAATCGTTAAAAAGTTATAGCAACTTCGTCATTTTTAAAACATCAGGACTGAGTGATCTATATTTTCACATATATCTACTTTTACTTTCATCGCACGGAAAATCTAAAATTCTACGAATTATTAAAAAAACATCTTCTAAATCCTGGCATTTAAACTATTTGTGTAAAGATTGCACTTTATTAGATTTATAGATTCCAAATATACCGATACAGCAGTCGTGTAGGGTGACCATGTTTTGTTTTTAATTCTTATGAAGCATGGCATATTATTCTGTAAATATGTATAGTTTAACTTTAATTTTAATGCAGTAAAATTACAAATTGTGTGTAAATCAATGCTAAAAAAATACATAATAAACCATTTGATTTGCCTATTGATTTAAGTGTATGGATTTCATCACTACAAATTACTGTCACTGAATAATTTAGATATTAATATATTTCGTTTTGACGTTTATTTAAGCACAGAATACTGGAATACTATATTGTGTGAAGGTACTATGGAAGTATAAATATCAAGAAAATGCTGTAATAATTTTCACAAAGTACAAATTACTTGTTAAACGTTTCTCTGTGTAGTAATCCATTTTGGATTATCACTTTTTGAGCATTGAATGATTATAATCACTTGTGTTCTCATTAGGGTTCCGAATTTATATATTTTTTCAAAAAAAGAACTTTTCCTAGGTGTCTGTTTGTTTGTCGGCATGAATATCTCGAGAATCGCTGGTCCGATATACTTGAAATTTATGGTACTTATAATGTGCATCTGGATTGAGAGATCTTATCAAAACCAAACAAAATAACTATGTTGGCATTTCGTAGCATAATGTAGAAACTTATATATGAAATATTTTAATTTGTAAAGGCGAGGAAAAAAAGTTAGCGTCCAAAAATAGGAGCTCTCAATCCTGACGTTTTTGAAAAAATATAAAAAAATATTTTTAAGTATTTACTCTATGTTATATTTTTTTGTACTAACATTCAGTACACACATCGTAAGAAATAATCAGAAGAATTCAAATTATTTGGAGGTAAAATGAAGAAGATATAAGGCAAAACATGGATCTCTCAATCCAGACGTTTTAGATTGAGTGATCCTTTGAAACACCATGTTAGGCTGAGTAGAAGCAAAAGTTGACTATGCGAGCATTTAATAGTACTTCTCGACATTATCGCAAAAAATAAATAAATATCCAAATGATAACCGATAAAAAGTTATAGCAACTTCGTCATTTTTAAAACATCAGGACTGAGTGATCTATATTTTCACATATATCTACTTTTACTTTCATCGCACGGAAAATCTAAAATTCTACGAATTATTAAAAAAACATCTTTTAAATCCTGGCATTTAAATAATTTGTGTAAAGGTTGCACTTTATTAGATTTATAGATTCCAAATTTACCCATACAGCAGTCGTGTAGGGTGACCATGTTTTGTTTTTAATATTAATGAAGCATGGCATATTATTCTGTAAATATGTATAGTTTAACTTTCATTTTAATGCAGTAAAATTACAAGTTGTGTGTAAATCAATGTTAAAAAAATACATAATAAACCATTTGATTTGCCTATTGATTTAAGTGTATGGATTTCATCACTACAAATTACTGTCACTGATGACGCCGCTCCCCTGAGAGGCGAAGTAACTTAGATATTAATATATTTCGTTTTGACGTTTATTTAAGCACAGAATACTGGAATACATGTGCATCTGGATTGAGAGATCTAATCAAAACCAAGCAAAATGGCTATGTTGGCATTTCGTAGCATAATGTAGAAACTTATATATGAAATATTTTAATTTGTAAAGGCGAGGAAAAAAAGTTAGCGTCCAAAAATAGGAGCTCTCAATCCTGACGTTTTTGAAAAAATATAAAAAAATATTTTTAGAAGTATTTACTCTAAGTTATATTTTTTTGTACTAACATTCAGTACACACATCGTAAGAAATAATTATAAGAATTCAAAATATTTGGAGGTAAAATGAAGGAGATATAAGGCAAAACATGGATCTCTCAATCCAGATGTTTTAGATTGAGTGATCCTTTGAAACACCATGTTAGGCTGAGCAGAAGCAAAAGTTGATTATCCCAGCATTTAATAGTACTTCTCGACATTATCGCAAAAAATAAATAAATATCCAAATGATAACCGTTAAAAAGTTATAGCAACTTCGTCATTTTTAAAGCATCAGGACTGAGTGATCTATATTTTTACATATATCTACTTTTACTTTCATCACACAGAAAATCTAAAATTCTACGAATAATTAAAAAATCATCTTCTAAATCCTGGCATTTAAACTATTTGTGTAAAGTATGCAAATTATTATATTTTTAGATTTCAATTTTACCCATACAGCAAGTCGTGTAGGGTGACCATGTTTTTTTTTTGTTGGCACTCTGTATGAACACATGCCAAACCATACAAATTCAGATTGATTCCGAAACAAATTTTAGTGTTTACTAATACCAGTAAATCCATAGACTAATGTTGAAAAACGGTAAACCCACAGATTGATGCCTTAAAAATAAATCTGGATACCGTTATAATTACGACTCAAATTTTCGAGCTACCTGAAAAGCGGTACCTAAACTCAGATTAATCCCGTAACATAACCGTCGAATCTCCTAAAAACCCGTGAACACTAATAATGTGTTTATAAAACATTTTTTAAACCACATACATTTAAAACCTAGTCATTTTAAATTTCTTTAAACGGTAATGTTTAAAAAAAAAAGATATTATAAATACCAGGAAGTACCCTAAGCCCCAAAATAGCCTGTCTAAATGAGAACACAATATAGCCACCCGCGACACAAAGTCAATACAAAAAAATTACAAGTGCGAAAACTCGCCCGCGGAGTGTTCCGGAGGGGTTTTATTTTCACCTCGTAGCAAATTGTGAGTCTACACTACACTGAACAAGTGGTAAACTCATAGCGGTATTTGTTTAGACTTAATCACCCATCGGTAAACAGTTTCACAAGTTTATATAGTGAAACTAGGACCGACAGCCTAACGTGCGCTTATCTTTGACTTGGACCCTTTTACACCTACACCTATTAGGAGATATTTTACTAAATATATGTATATATATAATATATAAGTACCACAAATTTCAAGTATATCCGAGCAGCGGTTCTCGAGATATTCATGCCGACAAACAAACAGACACCTTAGAGTTCTTTTTTTGAAAAAAATAATAAATTCGGAACCCTAATGAGAACACAAGTGATTATAACCATTCAATGCTCAAAAAGGTGATAATCCAAAATGGATTACTGGATACAGAGAAACGTTTAACAAGTAATTTGTACTTTGTGAAAATTATTACATTACAGCATTTCCTTGATATTTATACTTCCATAGTACCTTCATACAATATAGTATTCCAGTATTCTGTGCTTAAATAAACGTCAAAACGAAATATATTAATATCTAAGTTACTTCGCCTCTCAGGGGAGCGGCGTCATCAGTGATAGTAATTTGTAGTGATGAAATCCATACACTTAAATCAATAGGCAAATCAAATGGTTTATTATGTATTTTTATAGCATTGATTTACACACAACTTGTAATTTTACTGCATTAAAATGAAAGTTAAACTATACATATTTACAGAATAATATGCCATGCTTCATAAAAATTAAAAACAAAACATGGTCACCCTACACGACTGCTGTATGGGTAAATTTGGAATCTATAAATCTAATAAAGTGCAACCTTTACACAAATTGTTTAAATGCCAGGATTTAGAAGATGTTTTTTTAATAATTCGTACAATTTTAGATTTTCCGTGCGATGAAAGTAAAAGTAGATATATGTGAAAATATAGATCACTCAGTCCTGATGCTTTAAAAATGACGAAGTTGCTATAACTTTTTAACGGTTATCATTTGGATATTTATTTATTTTTTGCGATAATGTCGAGAAGTACTATTAAATGCTGGGATAATCAACTTTTGCTTCTGCTCAGCCTAACATGGTGTTTCAAAGGATCACTCAATCTAAAACATCTGGATTGAGAGATCCATGTTTTGCCTTATATCTCCTTCATTTTACCTCCAAATATTTTGAATTCTTATAATTATTTCTTACGATGTGTGTACTGAATGTTAGTACAAAAAAATATAACTTAGAGTAAATACTTCTAAAAATATTTTTTTATATTTTTTCAAAAACGTCAGGATTGAGAGCTCCTATTTTTGGACGCTAACTTTTTTTCCTC
This sequence comes from Monopis laevigella, assembly GCA_947458855.1. Taxonomy (NCBI): domain Eukaryota; kingdom Metazoa; phylum Arthropoda; class Insecta; order Lepidoptera; family Tineidae; genus Monopis; species Monopis laevigella. Next base: position 11,742,369 of record OX381594.1, on the reverse strand, counting down.
GCCTTTACAAATTAAAATATTTCATATATAAGTTTCTACATTATGCTACGAAATGCCAACATAGTCATTTTGTTTGGTTTTGATAAGATCTCTCAATCCAGATGCACATCTGGAATACTATATTGTGTGAAGGTACTAAGGAAGTATAAATATCAAGGAAATGCTATAATAATTTTCACAAAGTACAAATTACTTGTTAAACGTTTCTCTGTGTCCAGTAATCCATTTTGGATTATCACTTTTTGAGTACTGAATGGTTATAATCACTTGTGTTCTCATTAGGGTTCCGAATTTATTTATTTTTTCAAAAAAAGAACTCTTCTTAGGTGTCTGTTTGTTTGTCGGTATGAATATCTCGAGAACCGCTGGTCGGATATACTTGAAATTTGTGGTGTGTGGTTATATATATATATATATATTGTAAAATATCTCCTAATAGGTGTAGGTGTAGAAGGGTCCAAGTCAAAGATAAGCGCACGTTAGGCTGTCGGTCCTAGTTTCACTATATAAACTTGTGAAGCTGTTTACCGATGGGTGTAAATATCCAAATGATAACCGATAAAAAGTTATAGCAACTTCGTCATTTTTAAAACATCAGGACTGAGTGATCTATATTTTCACATATATCTACTTTTACTTTCATCGCACGGAAAATCTAAAATTCTACGAATTATTAAAAAAACATCTTTTAAATCCTGGCATTTAAATAATTTGTGTAAAGGTTGCACTTTATTAGATTTATAGATTCCAAATTTACCCATACAGCAGTCGTGTAGGGTGACCATGTTTTGTTTTTAATATTAATGAAGCATGGCATATTATTCTGTAAATATGTATAGTTTAACTTTCATTTTAATGCAGTAAAATTACAAGTTGTGTGTAAATCAATGTTAAAAAAATACATAATAAACCATTTGATTTGCCTATTGATTTAAGTGTATGGATTTCATCACTACAAATTACTGTCACTGATGACGCCGCTCCCCTGAGAGGCGAAGTAACTTAGATATTAATATATTTCGTTTTGACGTTTATTTAAGCACAGAATACTGGAATACATGTGCATCTGGATTGAGAGATCTAATCAAAACCAAGCAAAATGGCTATGTTGGCATTTCGTAGCATAATGTAGAAACTTATATATGAAATATTTTAATTTGTAAAGGCGAGGAAAAAAAGTTAGCGTCCAAAAATAGGAGCTCTCAATCCTGACGTTTTTGAAAAAATATAAAAAAATATTTTTAGAAGTATTTACTCTAAGTTATATTTTTTTGTACTAACATTCAGTACACACATCGTAAGAAATAATTATAAGAATTCAAAATATTTGGAGGTAAAATGAAGGAGATATAGGGGCAAAACATGGATCTCTCAATCCAGATGTTTTAGATTGAGTGATCCTTTGAAACACCATGTTAAGCTGAGCAGAAGCAAAAGTTGATTATCCCAGCATTTAATAGTACTTCTCGACATTATCGCAAAAAATAAATAAATATCCAAATGATAACCGTTAAAAAGTTATAGCAACTTCGTCATTTTTAAAGCATCAGGACTGAGTGATCTATATTTTTACATATATCTACTTTTACTTTCATCACACAGAAAATCTAAAATTCTACGAATAATTAAAAAATCATCTTCTAAATCCTGGCATTTAAACTATTTGTGTAAAGTATGCAAATTATTATATTTTTAGATTTCAATTTTACCCATACAGCAAGTCGTGTAGGGTGACCATGTTTTTTTTTTGTTGGCACTCTGTATGAACACATGCCAAACCATACAAATTCAGATTGATTCCGAAACAAATTTTAGTGTTTACTAATACCAGTAAATCCATAGACTAATGTTGAAAAACGGTAAACCCACAGATTGATGCCTTAAAAATAAATCTGGATACCGTTATAATTACGACTCAAATTTTCGAGCTACCTGAAAAGCGGTACCTAAACTCAGATTAATCCCGTAACATAACCGTCGAATCTCCTAAAAACCCGTGAACACTAATAATGTGTTTATAAAACATTTTTTAAACCACATACATTTAAAACCTAGTCATTTTAAATTTCTTTAAACGGTAATGTTTAAAAAAAAAAGATATTATAAATACCAGGAAGTACCCTAAGCCCCAAAATAGCCTGTCTAAATGAGAACACAATATAGCCACCCGCGACACAAAGTCAATACAAAAAAATTACAAGTGCGAAAACTCGCCCGCGGAGTGTTCCGGAGGGGTTTTATTTTCACCTCGTAGCAAATTGTGAGTCTACACTACACTGAACAAGTGGTAAACTCATAGCGGTATTTGTTTAGACTTAATCACCCATCGGTAAACAGTTTCACAAGTTTATATAGTGAAACTAGGACCGACAGCCTAACGTGCGCTTATCTTTGACTTGGACCCTTTTACACCTACACCTATTAGGAGATATTTTACTAAATATATGTATATATATAATATATAAGTACCACAAATTTCAAGTATATCCGAGCAGCGGTTCTCGAGATATTCATGCCGACAAACAAACAGACACCTTAGAGTTCTTTTTTTGAAAAAAATAATAAATTCGGAACCCTAATGAGAACACAAGTGATTATAACCATTCAATGCTCAAAAAGGTGATAATCCAAAATGGATTACTGGATACAGAGAAACGTTTAACAAGTAATTTGTACTTTGTGAAAATTATTACATTACAGCATTTACTTGATATTTATACTTCCATAGTACCTTCATACAATATAGTATTCCAGTATTCTGTGCTTAAATAAACGTCAAAACGAAATATATTAATATCTAAGTTACTTCGCCTCTCAGGGGAGCGGCGTCATCAGTGATAGTAATTTGTAGTGATGAAATCCATACACTTAAATCAATAGGCAAATCAAATGGTTTATTATGTATTTTTATAGCATTGATTTACACACAACTTGTAATTTTACTGCATTAAAATGAAAGTTAAACTATACATATTTACAGAATAATATGCCATGCTTCATAAAAATTAAAAACAAAACATGGTCACCCTACACGACTGCTGTATGGGTAAATTTGGAATCTATAAATCTAATAAAGTGCAACCTTTACACAAATTGTTTAAATGCCAGGATTTAGAAGATGTTTTTTTAATAATTCGTACAATTTTAGATTTTCCGTGCGATGAAAGTAAAAGTAGATATATGTGAAAATATAGATCACTCAGTCCTGATGCTTTAAAAATGACGAAGTTGCTATAACTTTTTAACGGTTATCATTTGGATATTTATTTATTTTTTGCGATAATGTCGAGAAGTACTATTAAATGCTGGGATAATCAACTTTTGCTTCTGCTCAGCCTAACATGGTGTTTCAAAGGATCACTCAATCTAAAACATCTGGATTGAGAGATCCATGTTTTGCCTTATATCTCCTTCATTTTACCTCCAAATATTTTGAATTCTTATAATTATTTCTTACGATGTGTGTACTGAATGTTAGTACAAAAAAATATAACTTAGAGTAAATACTTCTAAAAATATTTTTTTATATTTTTTCAAAAACGTCAGGATTGAGAGCTCCTATTTTTGGACGCTAACTTTTTTTCCTCGCCTTTACAAATTAAAATATTTCATATATAAGTTTCTACATTATGCTACGAAATGCCAACATAGTCATTTTGTTTGGTTTTGATAAGATCTCTCAATCCAGATGCACATCTGGAATACTATATTGTGTGAAGGTACTAAGGAAGTATAAATATTAAGGAAATGCTATAATAATTTTCACAAAGTACAAATTACTTGTTAAACGTTTCTCTGTGTCCAGTAATCCATTTTGGATTATCACTTTTTGAGTACTGAATGGTTATAATCACTTGTGTTCTCATTAGGGTTCCGAATTTATTTATTTTTTCAAAAAAAGAACTCTTCTTAGGTGTCTGTTTGTTTGTCGGCATGAATATCTCGAGAACCGCTGGTCGGATATACTTGAAATTTGTGGTGTGTGGTTATATATATATATATATATTGTAAAATATCTCCTAATAGGTGTAGGTGTAGAAGGGTCCAAGTCAAAGATAAGCGCACGTTAGGCTGTCGGTCCTAGTTTCACTATATAAACTTGTGAAGCTGTTTACCGATGGGTGATTAAGTCTAAACAAATACCGCTATGAGTTTACCACTTGTTCAGTGTAGTGTAGACTCACAATTTGCTACGAGGTGGAAATAAAACCCCTCCGCTACCTTCGGAACACTCCGCGAGCGAGTTTTCGCACTTGTCATTTTTTTGTATTGACTTTGTGTCGCGGGTGGCTATATTGTGTTCTCATTTTTAGACAGGCTTTTTTGGCGCTTAGGGTTTTATAATATCTTATTTTTTAAAACATTACCGTTTTAAAGAAATTAAAAATAACTAGGTTTTAAATGTATGTGGTTTAAAAAAAATTTTTTTAAACACATTATTAGTGTTTACGGGTTTTCAGGATATTCGACGGTTATGTTACGGGATTAGTCTGAGTGTAGGTACCGCTTTTCAGGTAGCTCGAAAATTTGAGATCAGTCGTAATTATTATAACGGTATCCAGATTTATTTTTAAGGCATCAATCTGTGGGTTTACCGTTTTTCATCATTAGTCTTTGGATTTACTGCTATTAGTAAACACTAAAATTTGTTTCGGAATTAATCTGAATTTTTATGGTTTGGTATATGGCATGTGTTCATACCGAGTGCCAACAAAAAAAAAACATGGTCACCCTACACGACTTGCTGTATGGGTAAAATTAAAATCTAAAAATATAATAAAGTGCAATCTTTACACAAATAGTTTAAATGCCAGGATTTAGAAGATGATTTTTTAATTATTCGTAGAATTTTAGATTTTCTGTGCGATAAAAGTAAAAGTAGATATATGTAAAAATATAGATCACTCAGTCCTGATGTTTTAAAAATGACGAAGTTGCTATAACCTTTTAACGGTTATCATTTGGATATTTATTTATTTTTTGCGAATATGTCGAGAAGTACTATTAAATGCTCGCATAGTCAACTTTTGCTTCTACTCAGCCTAACATGGTGTTTCAAAGGATCACTCAATCTAAAACATCTGGATTGAGAGATCCATGTTTTGCCTTATATCTTCTTCATTTTACCTCCAAATATTTTGAATTCTTCTGATTATTTCTTACGATGTGTGTACTGAATGTTAGTTCAAAAAAATATAACATAGAGTAAATACTTCTAAAAATATTTTTTTATATTTTTTCAAAAACGTCAGGATTGAGAGCTCCTATTTTTGGGCGCTAACTTTTTTTCCTCGCCTTTACAAATTAAAATATTTCATATATAAGTTTCTACATTATGCTACGAAATGCCAACATAGCCATTTTGCTTGGTTTTGATTAGATCTCTCAATCTAGATGCACATGTACTTATATATATTATACATATATATATATATATATATATATATATTGTAAAATATCTCCTAATAGGTGTAGGTGTAAAAGGGTCCAAGTCAAAGATAAGCGCACGTTAGGCTGTCGTTCCTAGTTTCACCATATAAACTTGTGAAACTGTTTACCGATGGGTGATTAAGTCTAAACAAATACCACTATGAGTTCGCCATTTGTTCAGTGTAGTGTACTCACAATTTGCTACGAGGTGGAAATAAAACCCCTCCGCTACCTTCGGGACACTCCGCGGGCGAGTTTTCGCACTTGTCATTTTTTTGTATTGACTTTGTGTCGCGGGTGGCTATATTGTGTTCTCATTTTTGGACAGGCTATTTTGGGGCTTAGGGTACTTCCTGGTATTTATAATATCTTCTTTTTTTAAACATTACCGTTTTAAAGAAATTTAAAATGACTAGGTTTTAAATGTAGGTATGTGGTTTAAAAAAAGTTTTTTTTAAACACATTATTAGTGTTTACGGGTTTTCAGGAGATTCGACGGTTATGTTACGGGATTAGTCTGAGTTTAGGTACCGCTTTTCAGGTAGCTCGAAAATTTGAGATCAGTCGTAATTATAACGGTATCCAGATTTATTTTTAAGGTTTCAATCTGTGGGTTTATCGTTTTTCAACATTAGTCTATGGATTTACTGGTATTAGTAAACACTTAAATTTATTACGGAATCAATCTGAATTTGTATGGTTTGGCATGTGTTCATACCGAGTGCCAACAAACAAAAACATGGTCACCCTACACGACTTGCTGTATGGGTAAAATTGAAATCTAAAAATATAATAAAGTGCAATCTTTACACAAATAGTTTAAATGCCAGGATTTAGAAGATGTTTTTTTAATAATTCGTAGAATTTTAGATTTTCCGTGCGATGAAAGTAAAAGTAGATATATGTAAAAATATAGATCACTCAGTCCTGATGTTTTAAAAATGACGAAGTTGCTATAACTTTTTAACGGTTATCATTTGGATATTTATTATTTTTTTACGATAATGTCGAGAAGTACTATTAAATGCTGGGATAATCAACTTTTGCTTCTACTCAGCCTAACATGGTATTTCAAAGGATCACTCAATCTAAAACGTCTGGATTGAGAGATCCATGTTTTGCCTTATATCTTCTTCATTTTACCTCCAAATATTTTGAATTCTTATGATTATTTCTTACGATGTGTGTACTGAATGTTAGTACAAAAAAATATAACATAGAGTAAATATTTCTAAAAATATTTTTTTATATTTTTTCAAAAACGTCAGGATTGAGAGCTCCTATTTTTGGACGCTAACTTTTTTTCCTCGCCTTTACAAATTAAAGTATTTTATATATAAGTTTCTACATTATGCTACGAAATGCCAACATAGCCATTTTGCTTGGTTTTGATTAGATCTCTCAATCCAGATGCACATAAAACATGGATCTCTCAATCCAGATGTTTTAGATTGAGTGATCCTTTGAAACACCATGTTAGGCTGAGTTGAAGCAAAAGTTGATTATCCCAGCATTTAATAGTACTTCTCGACATTATCGCAAAAAATTAATAAATATCCAAATGACAACCGTTAAAAAGTTATAGCAACTTCGTCATTTTTAAAACATCAGGACTGAGTGATCTATATTTTCACATATATCTACTTTTACTTTCATCGCACCGAAAATCTAAAATTCTACGAATTATTAAAAAAACATCTTCTAAATCCTGGCATTTAAACAATTTGTGTAAAGGTTGCACTTTATTAGATTTATAGATTCCAAATTTACCCATACAGCAGTCGTGTAGGGTGACCATGTTATGTGCATCTGGATTGAGAGATCTTATCAAAACCAAACAAATAGACTATGTTGGCATTTCGTAGCATAATGTAGAAACTTATATATGAAATATTTTAATTTGTAAAGGCGAGGAAAAAAAGTTAGCGTCCAAAAATAGGAGCTCTCAATCCTGACGTTTTTGAAAAATTATAAAAAAATATTTTTAGAAGTATTTACTCTATGTTATATTTTTTTGTACTAACATTCAGTACACACATCGTAAGAAATAATTATAAGAATTCAAAATATTTGGAGGTAAAATGAAGAAGATATAAGGCAAAACATGGATCTCTCAATCCAGACGTTTTAGATCCTTTGAAACACCATGTTAGGCTGAGTAGAAGCAAAAGTTGATTATCCCAGCATTTAATAGTACTTCTCGACATTATCGCAAAAAATAAATAAATATCCAAATGATAACCGTTAAAAAGTTATAGCAACTTCGTCATTTTTAAAGCATCAGGACTGAGTGATCTATATTTTCACATATATCTACTTTTACTTTCATCGCACGGAAAATCTAAAATTCTACGAATTATTAAAAAAACATCTAAATCCTGGCATTTAAACAATTTGTGTAAAGGTTGCACTTTATTAGATTTATAGATTCCAAATTTACCCATACAGCAGTCGTGTAGGGTGACCATGTTTTGTTTTCAATTTATATGAAGCATGACATATTATTCTGTAAATATGTATAGTTTAACTTTCATTTTAATGCAGTAAAATTACAAGTTGTGTGTAAATCAATGCTAAAAAAATACATAATAAACCATTTGATTTGCCTATTGATTTAAGTGTATAGATTACATCACTACAAATTACTGTCACTGATGACGCCGCTCCCCTGAGAGGCGAAGTAACTTTCGTTTTGACGTTTATTTAAGCACAGAATACTGGAATACTATATTGTGTGAAGGTACTATGGAAGTATAAATATCAAGGAAATGCTGTAATAATTTTCACAAAGTATAAATTACTTGTTAAACGTTTCTCTGTGTCCAGTAATCCATTTTGGATTATCACTTTTTAAGCATTGATAGGTTATAATCACTTGTGTTCTCATTAGGGATCCGAATTTATTTATTTTTTCAAAAAAAGAACTATTCTTAGGTGTCTGTTTGTTTGTCGGCATGAATATCTCGAGAACGGCTGGTCGGATATACTTGAAATTTGTGGTACTTATATATATTATATATATATATTTAGTAAAATATCTCCTAATATGTGTAGGTGTAAAAGGGTACAAGTCAAAGATAAGCGCACGTTAGGCTGTCGGTCCTAGTTTCACTATATAAACTTGTGAAACTGTTTACCGATGGGTGATTAAGTCTAAACAAATACCGCTATGAGTTTACCACTTGTTCAGTGTAGTGTAGACTCACAATTTGCTACGAGGTGGAAATAAAACCCCTCTGCTACCTTCGGAACACTCCGCGGGCGAGTTTTCGCACTTGTCATTTTTTTGTATTGTCTTTGTGTCGCGGGTGGCTATATCAGTATAATGACGTATGGTCTTATAATGTGGGGATCCGCGGCAGATTTTGATAGTATATTTATTTTACAAAAGAGGGCTATTCGGGCAATATATGGCATGAAAGCTCGTGATTCTCTCCGGGAAACATTTCCTATGATTGATGTATTGACACTACCATCTCAATATATTTATGAGAATTTATTGTACGTCAAGAAAAACTTAAGTATGTTTAGTAAAAATGGCGACAGGCATAATTTAAACTTAAGAAATATAGATAAAATTGATATTCCAAAGTTTAGACTGCAAAAAACTAATAAATGTTTTGTCATTAACAGTATAAGGTTATTTAATAAATTACCTAAAAGGTATATAGATTTAAGTGAAATAAAGTTTAAAAATTGTATAAAACAAACATTAATCCATAGGGCTTACTATAGAGTTAATGACTATATTAATGATAAAGATGTCTGGACCCGTTCTGATCTGCAATTGAGGTCTCACAACTAGTATTGCCTTTTCAAACGAGTACCCTAGTAGGTATGTTAAATCTGATATTGTAATAACTTATTATTACTTAATTTATTTTTTATTATATTTAAATTTTATGTTTGGATAAGGTATATCTTATGATTACTTATTAATATTTACATTATGCAGGTACTCTGTTATTATATATTATTATTTAGTAAAGTGCCTGTACTCTTTATTATTTGCAGTTCTGTACATTGGTACAGCAACCAATTGCTAAACTGTTAAATAATCTGCTATATTTTGCGCATGCTTTTAGTAGGGTTAGAGCATTTAATGTATGCTGCGATATGCATATCGGTAACTCAATGGCTATATTCCTCTGTTAGTTTGTGTGAAGCACCAGAGTTTTTTACTTGCTAGTACCTTTTTCTCCGGGGTGTCTCCGGAGGGATCGACTTTACAACTAGTGTTTACGCCCTTAAAGATACCGATCCATATAACTATGTTAATGCGATTGATGGTCATTTAAAAATATCTACAGCCAATATAATGATGATATAAGAACTAATATTTAAGGCGTGGATACGGTTGGTGAGGTCGGTCGCCTCGGTGGCACCCTTGTATGGCAGATGATAATCGGAAGGTCAATGGAATCAGCTAACCACCTAGTCTTACACTAGTTGGTTATGTAGCGTGCGTTCGGTTGGTTGGTTTTTTCAATACTTTTATTGACACCTTTTATTAATTAATCTATAATGGTTATATATATATAGCAGCCTAACCAAACGCACTCTAGACCTTATTGTTAAAACTTTTTTTTTTTTTTGACTATTCATAAATATCTGTAAAGATTTACATGAAATAAATAATATTTGATTTGATATTTTATTTGATATATTGTATTCTCATTTTTAGACAGGCTATTTTGGGGCTTAGGGTACTTCCTGGTATTTATAATATCTTGTTTTTTAAAACATTACCGTTTTAAAGAAATTTAAAATGACTAGGTTTTAAATGTATGTGGTTTAAAAAAAGTTTATTTTAAACACATTATTAGTGTTTACGGGTTTTCAGGAGATTCGACGGTTATGTTACGGGATTAGTCTGAGTTTAGGTACCGCTTTTCAGGTAGCTCGAAAATTTGAGATCAGTCGTAATTATAACGGTATCCAGATTTATTTTTAAGGCATCAATCTGTGGGTTTACCGTTTTTCAACATTAGTCTATGGATTTACTGGTATTAGTAAACACTAAAATTTGTTTCGGAATCAATCTGAATTTGTATGGTTTGGCATGTGTTCATACCGAGTGCCAACAAAAAATAAACATGGTCACCCTACACGACTTGCTGTATGGGTAAAATTGTAATCTAAAAATATAATAAAGTGCAATCTTTACACAAATAGTTTAAATGCCAGGATTTAGAAGATGATTTTTTTATTATTTGTAGAATTTTAGATTTTCTGTGCGATTAAAGTAAAAGTAGATATATGTAAAAATATAGATCACTCAGTCCTGATGTTTTAAAAATGACGAAGTTGCTATAACTTTTTAACGGTTATCATTTGGATATTTATTTATTTTTTGCGAATATGTCGAGAAGTACTATTAAATGCTCGCATAGTCAACTTTTGCTTCTACTCAGCCTAACATGGTGTTTCAAAGGATCACTCAATCTAAAACGTCTGGATTGAGAGATCCATGTTTTGCCTTATATCTTCTTCATTTTACTTCCAAATATTTTGAATTCTTCTGATTATTTCTTACGATGTGTGTACTGAATGTAAGTACAAAAAAATATTACATAGAGTTACATTATTATTACTTCTAAAAATTTTTTTTTATATTTTTTCAAAAACGTCAGGATTGAGAGCTCCTATTTTTGGACGCTAACTTTTTTTCCTCGCCTTTACAAATTAAAATATTTCATATATAAGTTTCTACATTATGCTACGAAATGCCAACATAGTCATTTTGCTTGGTTTTGATTAGATCTCTCAATCCAGATGCACATCTTTAGCCCCTGACAGTGCTATACGTGTGTTGTGGAGCAACCAGCTTCCAGCCCAGGTCAGAGCTGTTTTAGCTATTAATAAGGAAGCAAATCTAGACACACTAGCTTCCATGGCAGATCTTATGATGGAGAGCTTGGAACCACATTCATCTATTGCTACGGTTTCAAATGTGCATCTGGATTGAGAGATCTAATCAAAACCAAGCAAAATGGCTATGTTGGCATTTCGTAGCATAATGTAGAAGCTTATATATGAAATATTTTAATTTGTAAAGGCGAGGAAAAAAAGTTAGCGTCTAAAAATAGGAGCTCTCAATCCTGACGTTTTTAAAAAAATATAAAAAAATATTTTTAGAAGTATTTACTCTATGAAATATTTTTTTGTACTAACATTCAGTACACACATCGTAAGAAATAATCGGAAGAATTCAAAATATTTAGAGGTAAAATGAAGAAGATATAAGGCAAAACATGGATCTCTCAATCCAGACGTTTTAGATTGAATGATCCTTTGAAACACCGTGTTAGGCTGAGTGAAAGCAAAAGTTGGCTATGCGAGCATTTAATAGTACTTCTCGACATATTCGCAAAAAATAAATAAATATCCAAATGATAACCGTTAAAAAGTTATAGCAACTTCGTCATTTTTAAAACATCTGGACTGAGTGATCTATATTTTCACATATATCTACTTTTATTTTCATCGCACGGAAAATCTAAAATTCTACGAATTATTAAAAAAACATCTTCTAAATCCTGGCATTTAAACAATTTGTGTAAAGGTTGCACTTTATTAGATTTATAGATTCCAAATTTACCCATACAGCAGTCGTGTAGGGTGACCATGTTTTGTTTTTAATTTTTATAAAGCATGGCATATTATTATGTGCATCTGGATTGAGAGATCTTATCAAAACCTAACAAAATGGCTATGTTGGCATTTCGTAGCATAATGTAGAAACTTATATATGAAATATTTTAATTTGTAAAGGCGAGGAAAAAAAGTTAGGGTCCAAAAATAGGAGCTCTCAATCCTGACGTTTTTTAAAAAATATAAAAAAATATTTTTAGAAGTATTTACTCTATGTTATATTTTTTTGTACTAACATTCATGTGCATCTGGATTGAGAGATCTAATCAAAACCAAGCAAAATGGCTATGTTGGCATTTCGTAGCATAATGTAGAAACTTATATATGAAATATTTTAATTTGTAAAGGCGAGGAAAAAAAGTTAGCGTCCAAAAACAGGAGCTCTCAATCCTGACGTTTTTGAAAAAATATAAAAAAATATTTTTAGAAGTATTTACTTTGTTATATTTTTTTGTACTAACATTCAGTACACATAATGTGCATCTGGATTGAGAGATCTAATCAAAACCAAGCAAAATGGCTATGTTGGCATTTCGTAGCATAATGTAGAAGCTTATATATAAAATATTTTAATTTGTAAAGGCGAGGAAAAAAAGTTAGGGTCCAAAAATAGGAGCTCTCAATCCTGACGTTTTTGAAAAAATATAAAAAAATATTTTTAGAAGTATTTACTCTATGTAATATTTTTTTGTACTAACATTCAGTACACACATCGTAAAAAATAATTATAAGAATTCAAAATATTTGGAGGTAAAATGAAGAAGATATAAGGCAAAACATGGATCTCTCAATCCAGACGTTTTAGATTGAGTGATCCTTTGAAACACCATGTTAGGCTGAGTAGAAGTAAAAGTTGATTATCCCAGCATTTAATAGTACTTCTCGACATTATCGCAAAAAATAAACAAATATCCAAATGATAACCGTTAAAAAGTTATAGCAACTTCGTCATTTTTAAAACATCAGGACTGAGTATGTGCATCTGGATTGAGAGATCTTATCAAAACCAAACAAAATGACTATGTTGGCATTTCGTAGCATAATGTAGAAACTTATATATGAAATATTTTAATTTGTAAAGGCGAGGAAAAAAAGTTAGCGTCCAAAAATAGGAGCTCTCAATCCTGACGTTTTTGAAAAAATATAAAAAAATATTTTTAGAAGTATTTACTCTATGTTATATTTTTTTGAACTAACATTCAGTACACACATCGTAAGAAATAATTATAAGAATTCAAAATATTTGGAGGTAAAATGAAGAAGATATAAGGCAAAACATGGATCTCTCAATCCAGACGTTTTAGATTGAGTGATCCTTTGAAACGCCATGTTAGGCTGAGTAGAAGCAAAAGTTGATTATCCCAGCATTTAATAGTACTTCTCGACATTATCGCAAAAAATAAATATATATCCAAATGATAACCGTTAAAAAGTTATAGCAACTTCGTCATTTTTAAAGCATCAGGACTGAGTGATCTATATTTTCACATATATCTACTTTTACTTTCATCGCACAGAAAATCTAAAATTCTACGAATAATAAAAAAATCATCTTCTAAATCCTGGCATTTAAACTATTTGTGTAAAGATTGCAATTTATTATATTTTTAGATTTCAATTTTACCCATACAGCAAGTCGTGTAGGGTGACCATGTTTTTTTTTTTTGTTGGCACTCGGTATGAATACATCAAATACATGCCAAACCATACAAATTCAGATTAATTCCGAAACAAATTTTAGTGTTTACTAATACCAGTAAATCCATAGACTAATGTTGAAAAACGGTAAACCCACAGATTGATGCCTTAAAAATAAATCTGGATACCGTTATAATTACGGCTCAAATTTTCGAGCTACCTGAAAAGCGGTACCTAAACTCAGACTAATCCCGTAACATAACCGTCGAATCTCCTGAAAACCCGTAAACACTAATAATGTGTTTAAAAAAAACTTTTTTTAAACCACATACATTTAAAACCTAGTCATTTTAAATTTCTTTAAAACGGTAATGTTTAAAAAAAAAAGATCTTATAAATACCAGGAAGTACCCTAAGCCCCAAAATAGCCTGTCTAAAACTGAGAACACAATATAGCCACCCGCGACACAAAGTCAATACAAAAAAAATACAAGTGCGAAAACACGCCCGCGGAGTGTTCCGAAGGTAGCGGAGGGGTTTTATATCCACCTCGTAGCAAATTGTGGGTCTACACTACACTGAACAAGTGGTAAACTCATAGCGGTATTTGTTTAGACTTAATCACCCATCGGTAAACAGTTTCACAAGTTTATATTGTGAAACTAGGACCGACAGCCTAACGTATATATATATAAGTACCACAAATTTCAAGTATATCCGACCAGCGGTTCTCGAGATATTCATGCCGACAGACCTAAGAGTACTTTTTTTGAAAAAATAAATAAATTCGGAACCCTAATGAGAACACAAGTGATTATAACCATTCAATGCTCAAAAAGGTGATAATCCAAAAATGGATTACTGGACACAGAGAAACGTTTAACAAGTAATTTGTACTTTGTGAAAATTATTACAGCATTTCCTTGATATTTATACTTCCATAGTACCTTCACACAATATAGTATTCCAGTATTCTGTGCTTAAATAAACGTCAAAACGAAATATATTAATATCTAAGTTACTTCGCCTCTCAGGGGAGCGGCGTCATCAGTGACAGTAATTTGTAGTGATGAAATCCATACACTTAAATCAATAGGCAAATCAAATGGTTTATTATGTATTTTTTTAGCATTGATTTACACACAACTTGTAATTTTACTGCATTAAAATGAAAGTTAAACTATACATATTTACAGAATAATATGCCATGCTTCATAAAAATTAAAAACAAAACATGGTCACCCCACACGACTGCTGTATGGGTAAATTTGGAATCTATAAATCTAATAAAGTGCAACCTTTACACAAATTGTTTAAATGCCAGGATTTAGAAGATGTTTTTTTAATAATTCGTAGAATTTTAGATTTTCCGTGCGATGAAAGTAAAAGTAGATATATGTGAAAATATAGATCACTCAGTCCTGATGCTTTAAAAACGACGAAGTTGCTATAACTTTTTAACGGTTATCATTTGGATATTTATTTATTTTTTGCGATAATGTCGAGAAGTACTATTAAATGCTGGGATAATCAACTTTTGCTTCTACTCAGCCTAACATGGTGTTTCAAAGGATCACTCAATCTAAAACATCTGGATTGAGAGATCCATGTTTTGCCTTATATCTTATTCATTTTACCTCCAAATATTTTGAATTCTTATAATTATTTCTTACGATGTGTGTACTGAATGTTAGTACAAAAAAAATTAACATAGAGTAAATACTTCTAAAAATATTTTTTTATATTTTTTCAAAAACGTCAGGATTGAGAGCTCCTATTTTTGGACGCTAACTTTTTTTCGTCGCCTTTACAAATTAAAATATTTCATATATAAGTTTCTACATTATGCTACGAAATGCCAACATATCCATTTTGCTTGGTTTTGATTAGATCTCTCAATCCAGATGCACATGGACTGAGTGATCTATATTTTCACATATATCTACTTTTACTTTCATCGCACGGAAAATCTAAAATTCTACGAATTATTAAAAAAACATCTTTTAAATCCTGGCATTTAAACTATTTGTGTAAAGATTGCACTTTATTAGATTTATAGATTCCAAATTTACCCATACAGCAGTCGTGTAGGGTGACCATGTTTTGTTTTTAATTTTTATGAAGCATGGCATATTATTCTGTAAATATGTATAGTTTAACTTTCATTTTAATGCAGTAAAATTACAAGTTGTGTGTAAATCAATGCTAATAAAATACATAATAAACCATTTGATTTGCCTATTGATTTAAGTGTATGTATTTCATCACTACAAATTATTGTCACTTATGACGCCGCTCCCCTGAGAGGCGAAGTAACTTAGATATTAATATATTTCGTTTTGACGTTAATTTAAGCACAGAAAACTGGAATACTATATTGCGTGAAGGTACTTGGAAGTATAAATATCAAGGAAATACTGTAATAATTTTTACAAAGTACAAATTACTTGTTAAACGTTTCTCTGTGTCCAGTAATCCATTTTGGATTATCACTTTTTGAGCATTGAATGGTTATAATCACTTGTGTTCTCATTAGGGTTCCGAATTTATTTATTTTTTCAAAAAAAGAACTTGTTAGGTGTCTGTTTGTTTGTCGGCATGAATATCTTGTCATTTTTTTGTATTGACTTTGTGTCGCGGGTGCATGTGCATCTGGATTGAGAGATCTAATCAAAACCAAGCAAAATGCTATGTTGGCATTTCGCAGCATAATGTAGAAACTTATATATGAAATATTTTAATTTGTAAAGGCAAGGAAAAAAAGCTAGGGTCCAAAAATAGGAGCTCTCAATCCTGACGTTTTTGAAAAAATATAAAAAAATATTTTTAGAAGTATTTACTCTATGTAATATTTTTTTGTACTAACATTCAGTACACACATCGTAAGAGATATTCAGAAGAATTCAAAATATTTGGAGGTAAAATGAAAAAGATATAAGGCAAAACATGGATCTCTCAATCCAGACGTTTTAGATTGAGTGATCCTTTGAAACACCATGTTAGGCTGAGTAGAAGCAAAAGTTGACTATGCGAGCATTTAATACTACTTCTCGACATATTCGCAAAAAATAAATAAATATCCAAATGATAACCGTTAAAAAGTTATAGCAACTTCGTCATTTTTAAAACATCAGGACTGAGTGATCTATATTTTCACATATATCTACTTTTACTTTCATCGCACGGAAAATCTAAAATTCTACGAATTATTAAAAAAACATATTCTAAATCCTGGCATTTAAACAATTTGTGTAAAGGTTGCACTTTATTAGATTTATAGATTCAAAGAAATTTCATTATTTACATACAGCAGTCGTGTAGGGTGACCATGTTTTGTTTTTAATTTTTATAAAGCATGGCATATTATTCTGTAAATATATATATAGTTTAACTTTCATTTTAATGCAGTAAAATTACAAGTTGTGTGTAAATCAATGCTAAAAAAATACATAATAAACCATTTGATTTAAGTGTATGGATTTCATCACTACAAATTACTGTCACTGATGACGCCGCTCCCCTGAGAGGCGAAGTAACTTAGATATTAATATATTTCGTTTTGACGTTTATTTAAGCACAGAATACTGGAATACTATATTGTGTGAAGGTACTATGGAAGTATAAATATCAAGGAAATGCTGTAATAATTTTTACAAAGTACAAATTACTTGTTAAACGTTTCTCTGTGTCCAGTAATTTATTTTGGATTATCACTTTTTGAGCATTGAATGGTTATAATCACTTGTGTTCTCATTAGGGTTCCGAATTTATTTATTAAAAAAAAAAAAGAACTCTTCTTAGGTCTGTTTGTTTGTCGGCATGAATATCTCGAAAACCGCTGGTCGGTTATACTTGAAATTTATGGTACTTATATTTAGTAAAATATTATTCGTATTATTTTAGTGAAATATTTTCTAATAGGTGTAGGTGTAAAAGGGTCCAAGTCAAAGATAATAAGAAACGTTAGGCTGTCGGTCCTAGTTTCACTATATCAACTTGTGAAACTTATTACCGATGGGTGATTAAGTCTAAACAAATACCGCTATGAGTTTATCACTTGTTCAGTGTAGTGTAGACTCACAATTTGCTACGAGGTGGAAATAAAACCCCTCCGCTACCTTCGGAACACTCCGCGGGCGAGTTTTCGCACTTGTAATTTTTTTGTATTGACTTTGTGTCGCGGGTGGCTCATTTGTGTTCTCATTTTAGACAGGCTATTTTGGGGCTTAGGGTACTTCCTGGTATTTATGATATCTTTTTTTTTTAAACAATACCGTTTTAAAGAAATTTAAAATGACTAGGTTTTAAATGTATGTGGTTTAAAAAAGTTTTTTTTAAACACATTATTAGTGTTTACGGGTTTTCAGGAGATTCGACGGCTATGTTACGGGATTAGTCTGAGTTTAGGTACCGCTTTTCAGGTAGCTCGAAAATTTGAGATCAGTCGTAATTATAACGGTATCGAGATTTATTTTTAAGGCATCAATCTGTGGGTTTACCGTTTTTCAATATAAGTCTATGGATTTACTGGTATTAGTAAACACTAAAATTTGTTTCGGAATCAATCTGAATACCAACAAAAAAAACATGGTCACCCTACACGACTTGCTGTATGGGTAAAATTGAAACCTAAAAATATAATAAAGTGCAATCTTTACACAAATAGTTTAAATGTCAGGATTTAGAAGATGATTTTTTAACTATTCGTAGAATTTTAGATTTTCTGTGCGATCTGTGCATCTGGATTGAGAGATCTAATCAAAACCAAGCAAAATGGCTATGTTGGCATTTCGTAGCATAATGTAGAAACTTATATATGAAATATTTTAATTTGTAAAGGCAAGGAAAAAAAGTTAGGGTCCAAAAATAGGAGCTCTCAATCCTGACGTTTTTGAAAAAATATAAAAAATATTTTTAGAAGTATTTACTCTATGTTATATTTTTTTGTACTAACATTCAGTACACACATCGTAAGAGATAATCAGAAGAATTCAAAATATTTGGAGGTAAAATGAAGAAGATATAAGGCAAAACATGGATCTCTCAATCCAGACGTTTTAGATTGAGTGATCCTTTGAAACACCATGTTAGGCTGAGTAGAAGCAAAAGTTGACTATGCGAGCATTTAATAGTACTTCTCGACATATTCGCAAAAAATAAATAAATATCCAAATGATAACCGTTAAAAAGTTATAGCAACTTCGTCATTTTTAAAACATCAGGACTGAGTGATCTATATTTTTACATATATCTACTTTTACTTTAATCGCACAGAAAATCTAAAATTCTACAAATAATAAAAAAATCATCTTCTAAATCCTGGCATTTAAACTATTTGTGTAAAGATTGCACTTTATTATATTTTTAGATTACAATTTTACCCATACAGCAAATCGTGTAGGGTGACCATGTTTATTTTTTGTTGGCACTCGGTATGAACACATGCCAAACCATACAAATTCAGATTGATTCCGAAACAAATTTTAGTGTTTACTAATACCAGTAAATCCATAGACTAATGTTGAAAAACGGTAAACCCACAGATTGATGCCTTAAAAATAAATCTGGATACCGTTATAATTACGACTGATCTCAAATTTTCGAGCTACCTGAAAAGCGGTACCTAAACTCAGACTAATCCCGTAACATAGCCGTCGAATCTCCTGAAAACCCGTAAACACTAATAATGTGTTTAAAAAAAACTTTTTTTACCACATACATTTAAAACCTAGTCATTTTAAATTTCTTTAAAACGGGAATTTAAAAAAAAAAAAGATATTATAAATACCAGGAAGTACCCTAAGCCCCAAAATAGCCTGTCTAAAAATGAGAACACAATATGGCTATATTGTGTCCGCGACACAAAGTCAATACAAAAAAATGACAAGTGCGAAAACTCGCCTGCAGAGTGTTCCGAAGGTAGCGGAGGGGTTTTATTTCCACCTCGTAGCAAATTGTGAATCTACACTACACTGAACAAGTGGTAAACTCATAGCGGTATTTGTTTGGACTTAATCACCCATCGGTAAACAGTTTCACAAGTTTATATAGTGAAGCTAGGACCGACAGCCTAACGTGCGCTTATCTTTGACTTGGACCCTTTTACACCTACACCTATTAGGAGATATTTTACTAAATATATATATATATATATATACAAATGTATATATATAATATATATAAGTACTACTAATTTCAAGTATATCCGACCAGCGGTTCTCGAGATATTCATGCCGCTAAACAAACAGATACCTAAGAGTTCTTTTTTTGAAAAAATAAATAAATTCGGAACCCTAATGAGAACACAAGTGATTATAACCATTCAATGCTTAAAAAGTGATAATCCAAAATGGATTACTGGACACAGAGAAACGTTCAACAAGTAATTTGTACTTTGTGAAAATTATTACAGCATTTCCTTGATATTTATACTTCCATAGTACCTTCACACAATATAGTATTCCAGTATTCTGTGCTTAAATAAACGTCAAAACGAAATATATTAATATCTAAGTTACTTCGCCTCTCAGGGGAGCGGCGTCATCAGTGACAGTAATTTGTAGTGATGAAATCCATACACTTAAATCAATAGGCAAATCAAATGGTTTATTATGTATTTTTTTAGCATTGATTTACACACAACTTGTAATTTTACTGCATTAAAATGAAAGTTAATCTATACATATTTACAAAATAATATGCCATGCTTTATAAAAATTAAAAACAAAACATGGTCACCCTACACGACTGCTGTATGGGTAAATTTGGAATCTATAAATATAATAAAGTGCAACCTTTACACAAATTGTTTAAATGCCAGGATTTAGAAGATGTTTTTTTAATAATTCGTAGAATTTTAGATTTTCGATGCGATGAAAGTAAAATGATGATGATGTTTTAAAAATGACGAAGTTGCTATAACTTTTTAACGGTTATCATTTGGATATTTATTTATTTTTTGCGAATATGTCGAGAAGTAGTATTAAATGCTCGCATAGTCAACTTTTGCTTCTACTCAGCCTAACATGGTGTTTCAAAGGATCACTCAATCTAAAACGTCTGGATTGAGAGATCCATGTTTTGCCTTATATCTTCTTCATTTTACCTCCAAATATTTTGAATTCTTCTGATTATTTCTTACGATGTGTGTACTGAATGTTAGTACAAAAAAATATTACATAGAGTAAATACTTCTAAAAAGATTTTTTTATATTTTTTCAAAAACGTCAGGATTGAGAGCTCCTATTTTTGGACGTTAACTTTTTTCCTCGCCTTTACAAATTAAAATATTTTATATATATGTTTCTATATTATGCTACGAAATGCCAACATAGTCATTTTGTTTTGTTTTGATAAGATCTCTCAATCCAGATGCACATAAATCCATAGAATAATGTTGAAAAACGGTAAACCCACAGATTGATGCCTTAAAAATAAATCTGATACCGTTATAATTACGACTGATCTAAAATTTTCGAGCAACCTGAAAAGCGGTACCTAAACTCAGACTAATCCCGTAACATAACCGTCGAATCTCCTGAAAACCCGTAAACACTAATAATGTGTTTAAAAAAAACTTTTTTTAAACCACATACATTTAAAACCTAGTAATTTGAAATTTCTTTAAAACTGTAATGTTTAAAAAAAAGATATTATAAATACCAGGAAGTACCCTAAGCCCCAAAATAGCCTGTCTAAAAATGAGAACACAAACTAAAAATGTCTAAAAATGACAAGTGCGAAAACTCGTCCGCGGAGTGTTCCGAAGGTAGCGGAGGGGTTTTATTTCCACCTCGTAGCAAATTGTGAGTCTACACTACACTGAACAAGTGGCGAACTCATAGCGGTATTTTTTAGACTTAATCACCTATCGGTAAACAGTTTCACAAGTTTATATAGTGTAACTAGGACCGACAGCCTAACGTGCGCTTATTTTTGACTTGGATCCTTTTACACCTACACCTTTTAGGATATATTTTACTAAATATATATATATATATATAATATATATAAGTACCACAAATTTCAAGTATATCGGACCAGCAGTTCTCGAGATATTCATGCCGACAAACAAACAGACACCTAAGAAGAGTTCTTTTTTTGAAAAAATAAATAAATTCGGAACCCTAATGAGAACACAAGTGATTATAACCATTCAATGCTCAAAAAGTGATAATCCAAAATGGATTACTGGACACACAGAAACGTTTAACAAGTAATTTGTACTTTGTGAAAATTATTACAGCATTTCCTTGATATTTATACTTCCATAGTACCTTCACACAATATAGTATTCCAGTTTTCTGTGCTTAAATTAACGTCAAAACGAAATATATTAATATCTATGTTACTTTGCCTCTCAGGGGAGCGGCGCCATCAGTGACAATATTTTGTAGTGATGAAATCCATACACTTAAATCAATAGGCAAATCAAATGGTTGATTATGTATTTTTTTAGCATTGATTTACACACAACTTATAATTTTACTGCATTAAAATAAAAGTTAATCAATACATATTTACAAAATAATATGCCATGCTTTATAAAAATTAAAAACAAAACATGGTCACCCTACACGACTGCTGTATGGGTAAATTTGGAATCTATAAATCTAATAAAGTGCAACCTTTACACAAATTGTTTGTATTTAGAAAATGCCAGTATTTAGAAGATGTTTTTTTAATAATTCGTAGAATTTTAGATTTTCTGTGCGATGAAAGTAAAAGTAGATATATGTGAAAATACAGATCACTCAGTCCTGATGTTTTAAAAATGACGAAGTTGCTATAACTTTTTAACGGTTATCATTTGGATATTTATTTATTTTTTGCGATAATGTCGAGAAGTACTATTAAATGCTGGGATAATCAACTTTTGCTTCTACTCAGCTTAACATGGTGTTTCAAAGGATCACTCAATCTAAAACGTCTGGATTGAGAGATCCATGTTTTGCCTTATATCTTCTTTATTTTACCTCCAAATATTTTGAATTCTTATAATTATTTCGTACGATGTGTGTACTGAATGTTAATACAAAAAAATATAACATAGAGTAAATACTTCTAAAAATATTTTTTTATATTTTTTCAAAAACGTCAGGATTGAGAGCTCCTATTTTTGGACGCTAATTTTTTTTCCTCGCCTTTACAAATTAAAATATTTCATATATAAGTTTCTACATTATGCCAACATAGTCATTTTGTTTGGTTTTGATAAGATCTCTCAATCCAGATGCACATCGTTTTCAAAGCCAACAGAACCAACACCTGCAAACATTTCATTAATTAACATGCAGTTTGAGAAATTATCATTGGAGATAGCAGAACTTCGTAAAACGATCGACCAAGATCCACATCCCCGCTGGCAGTACCGCGCTCATTCTCGTTCTCGCTCTCGTTCAAATTTTACATCACAAAACCACAAACAATCTACAATGTGTTTTTATCACCAAAAATTCGGAAACAAGGCATACCGCTGCTCTAGTCCTTGTAGTTGGACAGCCTCACAGTCGAAAAACTAATTACTCCACCGATCCTGGCGGAAGTCGGTGAAGTGACAAGCAACCGCCTTTGCGTATTCGATCGTTATACTCAAGAATGATTTCTCGTCGACACCGGCGTAGATATTTCCGTACTAGCTGCAAAGAAGAAATCCTCTCCAGAAGCTCTCCAGCTCTTCGCAGCGAACGATACGCATATCAAAACTTTTGGTGAAAAAACATTAAAATTAAATCTGGGTCTTCGGCGTGATTCCCATTGGCAATTTATTCTTGCAGATGTTAAAACATCTATTATAGGCGCTGATTTTCTAAGCTCGTAAACGAATTATAGATAGTCTTACAAATATTTCAATCGACATCGTACAATTTCCGACCGCTCAATCTTCTATTCATATAGTGAACCGAAATAATTCATTTCATGATTTACTCCTAAAATTCCCTGATATACTGCGGTCCATGTCAATGAAGTACCCTCCCAAACACAAAGTCATCCATCATATTAAAACTTTGGGACCGCCACTTTTCTCCCGACCTCGACCTCTACCACCTGCAAAATTCAAAGCAGCTAAAGAACAATTTGACAAACTTATTGAAATGGGTATATGTAAGCCATCAAATAGTCCTTGGGCAAGTCCTCTACACGTAGTTACAAAAAAGAACGGTGAGTTGAGAGCTTGCGGAGACTATAGAAGACTAAATTCTGTAACTATACCCGATCGTTATCCGATTCCACGCATACAAGATTTTACATACCAGCTCTATGGCATGAAAATATTTTCGATACTAGACCTAAAAATGGCATACTACCAAATACCAGTTCATGAAGATTTGGAGAAAACGGCGATCACTACTCCTTTCGGCCTCTTTGAATTCACCTCCATGACTTTTGGTTTACGCAACGCCAGTCAAACCTTCCAACGTTTTATGCACAAAATGTTACGTGGTCAAGAAAATTGTTTCAGTTACATCGATGATATTCTAGTTTTTTCTAAAAATGAAAAAGAACATAGAATACATCTAGAGAAAATTTTTGAACGTCTTGACAAATACGGTGTTACTTTAAGCATTGATAAATGTGAGTTTGGTAAAAAAGAAATAAAGTTTCTTGGGTACGAAGTTTCATTTCAAGGCATCAAGCCAACTACAGATCAAATTGATGTAATTTCAAATTTTCCTAAACCCAATAACGTTCAAGAGCTTTGACGATTTTTAGGTATGCTTAACTTTTATCGTGACTGCTTACCTCGTCAAGCCACTCTTCAAAGTGAACTTAACCTTTTCCTTCACAACTCAAAAAAGAACGATAAAACTCCTATTATGTGGACACCGAGTGCTGAAAAAGCTTTCGATGATTGCCGCAAAAGCATCACCGAGGCCACTACCCTCACTCATCCTCTCCCCGGCTCATCACTTTGCCTTATGACCGACGCTTCAGACCACAGCGTTGGCGCTGTTCTTCAACAAAAAATTGACGACGTCTGGAAACCTTTAGCATTTTTCTCCAAAGCTATGAGTTTTACTCAACGCCGTTACAGCGTGTATGATCGGGAACTATTAGCGATGTACATGGCTGTAAAACGTTTCCGGCGCCTTATTGAAGGAAGTGAAGATGTAGTTATCTATACCGATCACAAACCACTCACTTTTGCATTAACTAAACCTCCAAGTAATAACGACACTCCTCGACGCGAAAGACAACTTCATTTTATCAGTCAATTCTGCTCCAATATTCATTACATCAAGGGTGAGAATAATTCTGTCGCTGATGCTTTATCTCGTATCGAGAGCATTGAAGACTTTAAAGCTTTAACAACCTTGGATTTTAACAAGTTAGCTGAAGACCAACTCGTTGACGACGATTTAAAAATCCTTGGCACAAGACCCAATCTAAAATTCACAAACATTGCACTTCCCGAATCATCAAAATACATTACGTGTGAAAATTCTACTCCATTTCTTAGACCTTACCCACCACCGCCATATCGTTTTGCTGCGTTTAAAGCTCAACATGAACTTTGTCACCCAGGTATACGGTCGTCAAGAAAGCAAATCACTTCAAAATTTTTCTGTCCTTCCATGAACAAAGATATCAATACTTGGGCTAGATCTTGCATTTCTTGTCAGCGTGCAAAAATCCATCGGCACGTAATCTCTCCTCCCGTAGATTTTCCATCATCACAACGTTTTGAGCACATACATATCGATATTGTCGGACCCTTGCGGCTTTCACACGACTATCGATATTGTATAACAATCATTGACCGTGCAACTTCATGGCCCGAAGCCATCCCAGTTAGCGACATTACAGCTGAAGTCGTTGCCAGAATACTGTACGAGAACTGGATAACAAGATTCGGCTGTCCTCTTCGCATCACAACTGATCAAGGACGACAGTTCGAATCATCTTTGTTTAATTTATTGTTAAAAAAATTTGGAATTACCAGAATAAGAACCACCGCTTATCACCCACAAGCAAATGGAAAAGTAGAGCGGTGGCATCGAACACTCAAAGCATCCATAATGGCTAGGGATGCCATAGTTCACTGGAGTGATGAACTTCCGACAATACTGTTTGGTCTACGAACTGCTCTTCGCGAAGACAATCTCTGTCCTGCTTTGATGACATACGGATTAACTTTACGACTTCCGTCCGATTTCTTTGAAGCGACCAAGTCGGACATTGACGACGCAGAATTTGTACGCCAACTTCAACAGTCAATGTCTTCATTAGTGCCTACATCAAGGTTAATTTCATCAAATCGGCAAACATTTATTCACAAAGACTTACACTCTTGTTCGCATGTTTTTGTACGCAATGATACCGTTCGTCCTCCGCTTACACCACCTTACGATGGACCTTTTAAAGTACTGCACCGTCACGAAAAGCATTTCAAAATACAATTGCCCAACCGAACAACGATAATTTCCGTGGATCGATTGAAACCCGCTCATATCTATTCAGACCGGATTATTACTACAGCTGCCCCAACATCCATTCCACCAAACCCTACGTCAGTATCTCGTTCTATTAATAAAGATACTACCTTAACGACCAACCCGTCAACCCCTGCGTCAGTTTCTCCCTCTCCTGTTAAAGATACTTATGCCTATGTCACAAAACGAGGTAGAACTATCAAGAAAAATGTACGTTTTTCTTGAGGAGGGGTTCTGTGCCGGGCAGATGCATAATGACGTTCTCCTTTATTTCATTATCAAAATATTTGGCTTTTCTCCTTTGTATTTATTTTAATACTTTTTAATCTTTTATGTCATCTCCATGTTCCATTTTTCAAATTAAATTATAATATTGTCACATTTTCATTGTCATACTTTCGTTTGTTATTTTAGTGAATAAGGCACAACATTCAAATAATAAATCAGTCGTTATTTTATTCTCGAACAATTAACTAGTTTTATTGAAGTAGTGTTCCTATTCAGTGCGATGAACGCTAAAAATGTTTAGTTTGAGATTTTGCCGACTGTACGATTCAAGTATTCAAGATTAATTATATCTGTGATTTTATTATTAATTCTTAATTACGATTACGACTATATTTAAAGTAATCGATTACGGCAATATATATAAGGTTCGTTTTCGTCCCATCTCTATTGACACTGACATTTTTTTTTTTCATATATTTCAGGGGCCTTATTCCGAGTTTTGACACGTTCACCGTCACGAATTTTGCGTACGCTTTTTCCGTTTTCGACGATCACCTTTGTATGGGATGACAGCTGTCATTTTTTAAATGGTATTACGAGTAATTGGCGAAATTTCCGTCACGCACGGTCACGCATTTATTGTTTTGTCTATGAATTTTAGTATGGATTTCTTGTAATTTGTATTACGAGTTGCATGCATTCAAACAAACGAAAAAAAAGTTTTCTGCGACTGCCATAGAGTATAATTAATATCTAAAGAAAGCGGCAGCTTGCTCGTATACGTAGATTTGTGGTCGTCATTTTCGATATTCTTTATTTTTGTTAAAAAGAGTGGATTTTTTTGTAATTTATTTATTAGTTAAATCTGACTATTATTATTATAGATTATTGTGGAATTGTTGTGATTTTTTGTTCCTTTTGTTTTTTAAATTTATTGTGTTTTTTAGCCTATTATTATTATAAATAATTTTGTTCCTTTTGTAAATATTATAATTTGTGTGACGTTGTGTTTTAATAATATGATATAAAAACCTGTTTATTTTATATCATATTTTTAACATTTGTCTAATAAACTATTCTCCTTGCGGAAGAAAAAATAACAAATAATTCATAATAACATATAATTAAATACTGGAACCCTTTGTGAATAAAATTAATAATGGATTGTAGGGTAGGCAGAAAAAAACACTCTTTTGAATTGTTATATTTTTAATTAATTATTATATTAATATTAAAGCATTGAAAGATAAATGAAATTACTTTAAGCACATCCCTGCCTTTTTGTTTTTCAACATTATTTACTCCAAAACAATTAACATTATGGAAGTTGAGCCAATGTCAAAACTTTTGGGCCTGGAGGACAAATTTGAGAGGGCCATGAAGACCTTTGTAGCCCGCTTTTCATCTGCATCTCTCTCCTCAATTTCAAGGGCGCAATTGGCTAAGAATTTCAATACTTTTAAGGACTTTGTACGGGAAACACTGTCACAGCTCCGTGCCCAAATCAATAGCGTTGCTATTATGGCTAAAGGTATTGAGAACAGAAGCCGGCGTAAGTTTATTATATTCCAGGGTATAAAAGAAGAAGTTGGTGAAAGCACTCCTAATACTATTTGTAATGTGGTGTCCAACAGGTTACATCAGCATTGTTCAGCAAGTAACATAAGTTTTAGCTATCGGCTTGGAAAACAAATTGAGCCGGACAAACCCCGTCCAATTCTGGTTAAATTTCAAGGTGAGGATATCCGAGTCAGTATTTGGCAGGGCAAAAAGAGTCTTAAGGGCTCTGGTATATCACTAGCTGACTTCATGACACCAATTCGGAGGCAGATTTTCATTGAAGGCCGACAATTATATGGTCTTAATTACTGTTTGTCCCAAGATGGCAAAGACTACTTAAAATTGCCAAATGTTCAAAAACATTGCCTGCCTTCTGCTGCCCACTCAAGTGAATTGGCTGCCAAACATCCACCGGTTTAGCTTGAGACACAAATCAATAGGAAAGTCCATGCTGCAAAAACTTCTAAAACAAAATAATTCAAGAAATATTGTTAATTATGTATATTTACCCAGGGCTATAATATTCTGTATCTTAACAACATCAATATCTTATTGGGTAGTTTTAGTTTTATTCCCAGAAATGGTTATTACAAGTTAAATTCATATTTCCTGTTTGTAAGTATATTTCTTTAATAAATAAAATAAATACCATCGC
The DNA here is from genome assembly GCA_947458855.1 of Monopis laevigella. Taxonomy (NCBI): domain Eukaryota; kingdom Metazoa; phylum Arthropoda; class Insecta; order Lepidoptera; family Tineidae; genus Monopis; species Monopis laevigella. Next base: position 11,713,770 of record OX381594.1, on the reverse strand, counting down.
GGGTGCCAATTTGGCTCCTGAGAACCGTGTAAACGGCCTCAGGGTCCCAGCGGTGGGATTAACCCATCCTCATTTCGCCGATGGTATTTGGAGGCAACACCTAACAAGTGGCGAGCTTGTTGCGGTGTTTATGATGAAATAGCCTTGTTGTATAAAGCGGTCACCCATCCCAGGCCGGTCTTGTTGTCATCTGCTCACCGTGTTATCAGTTGCGCAGTGACTTAACCACTAGGCTAGGGCCGCTTTTCATTATCATCATTTCTTTATATGTTAAGTGAATGTCCAATATTTTTTCTTTCCTACAAATGTTGTAATTGTAACCATGCTTGCAACTAAAAAGGCTCGTACCATAAAAATTAAAATTACCAAATGTTTTCTTTCATAAATATTCACAATGTTTGTTTACATTTATTTTTCTGTTTTTTTTAACTTTTATTTTCTCTTAAAATTTTTATGAGCTTTGGCAAAGGTACTGGAAAAGGCTAAGGTCAATGTACCATGGAGTTCTGTCTTATCCATAATACTTATTAACATTACTATTGCCTATTTAAATATATAATGTTTAATTACATATAGTATTTAATTTAAAAGCCTTACATTTTTGGCAAATTATTGCTGTTTTAATGACTTTATACATATATATATATATTGTTTATATATTTATTATTAATTATACTTATTTTTATATTTTATACCATATTACCTATATATTATGCCTAACTCATCTTCAGAAGATGAATCTATAGAATTTTATTCGTGTAATGTAACTCATCCACTTCTGATGAGATTGATGTCAGCGGAAGCGATATTCTTCTTGGTAAAGCATTACATAACACTTTTTCAACGTTTTATAATTTTTTTAACCTTTTTCATATAAATGCCCAAAGTATTCCAAGTCACTACTCTGATTTGCTAACCACTTTTGAAAGCGAGCATATTCACGCGATATCGGTCTCGGAATCATTTCTTAAACCGAGTTATCCTTCTTCCTGTTTCTCTATCCCCAGTTTTATATTAATCCGGAATGACCGCACCGGTAAGGCATGTAGGAGAGGACTTTTGCCGATTTTTCATTAGGTGGGAATTTTTCCCACTTTTCTTAAAATTAGATTTGTTTCCCACTAAAAAATATTTTTTTCGTCAAGTGGGACTTTTTCCTACCTTAAAAAATAATATTTTTTCGTCAACTAGGACTTTTTTCCTACTTTTTAAAAAAATCCCACTAAAAAAACATTTTTTCAAGTGGGACTTTTTCTGGATTGTTCGCAGTAGTTCCATTGCGTTGTTCCATGATGGAACTAGTGCTAATTTTTTTTCGCACTAGTTCCAATTTTTAAAATTAATGGTAATAATGGAACTACTGCGAATAATAAAATAATTAATAATTCGCACTAGATCCATTATGGCACTATTAGTTTTTTTATGCAATAGTATCATTTCTATATAATAATGTTGCTGCGAATAATAAAACTAAGTTCGTCACTTGTAATAACGATTATGCTTTAAAACAAATATTTCGCAATGCACCAAGGAACAGATCCAGGAACTCTTGATTTGAGGGGGGGCTCGGGCCTTTTGACAAGATTTTTAATTTTTTTTTTTTTGCCGTAATAATATACATAATGAGCCTCAGTGGCGGATCCAGGGGGGTGGGGGCGAAAGCAACGAAATGTATAGAAATTTATGAAAGTGATGAAGAATTGGTTACAAACGTTCATGTAATGGGTGAAGCGTTAGTGATTACGTGACCGATGACACATAATTTCTGTAGGTCATTATTGTAACATTAAAGCTACTTTCGCACGAGCGTTTAATAAAGCGTTAGGAGTTCGGCGTTGGTAGTTTTTTTTACTAGTTTTTTTTTTAAACTAGTATCCACGTTGTTCTTTATGAAATAGGAATGGTATATCTTTTTGAATTATCGAAATCGGACCATTAGTTACGGAGATATTAAATAATAAACATAGACCGTTCCTGCCGTTAAAAGCCAGTGTGCCAAGCACGCGTGACGTCACTGTGACTGACAATTTCGTGCGCTAGCTGCATTTAGCGCAGCGAGAACACATTACACTACGAATCGACGGACCGACTGGTGTTTGACAAATTTTTGTAAATAAAGAATTATGATATTACCTAATAATAGATAATTTTAAGAAAAAAAATGTTATTAATTATGAGTACTAAGAAAGTAGAAACTGGTTTTGTACAAGCTCAATCAGATAAACTTCCAAAAGTGGATTCATTCATGGTATTTGATTATCTAGGCCAGTGGTTCCCAAAGTTGTCTGGGCTACGACCGATCTAATACAAGTTTACAAAATCCGCACCTATCTCTAGGAAATTTAACTGTTACGAATATGAATAAAGGACCTTTTAAATAACAAACAAAATTAAAATACACTTTTTTTCGCCCGTTCGTGTGACGTTCTACAGACAAGGCCCACTCAATATTCGCTCACGACCCACCAGTGGGTCGACTAAAAGGTAAATATTTGGTACTCTGTCCCGTGATGAATAATATATATTTTTTTCTTTTTCAGTTGTACCTATTCTAATAAACGTTATATGTAATCGTAGTAAATGTGGGTTTTAGAATATATTTTTTTCATAACAATATCTCTTCGGTTTAAAAATAAACGTTGATGTATAAAAATATAGTCCATGATTTTAGTATTTTGTTCATGACTAGTATAGTTTTTATTATGGAAATGAATTATTAATCCTTAAGTTATCCGAAAACGATACCAAACTTTCCATTATACCAATAGTTTTAGCACAATAGCGCTCACAGTTGAGCGCAGCAAAGTCAACCCCCCCCCCCCCCAATATTTTTTTTGGTCTTTCTTTTGGCACGAAAATAGTTTATCTGGAGTTTTGACAGACGTATTAATAAATTTCGGCACCATACAATATGTCTACATAGTAAATAAGTTCTACCAGATACACAACCGACACTTAATTAGTTTTAAACACAATCAGCCAAGCCGAAACACAGCGCGCCTCACAACTGCCTACGGCTAACTGGCGGCGACCGTCACAGTGACGTCACACACTCAGAGCCGCTGAGATGGGTTATTGAGTCTATTCAAAACATCGCGACGAGTTAGCCACTTGTTCGGTGTAGACTCATACCATCGGCTACGACGAGGTGGGATTAAAACCCCTTCGCTGGGTACCCTGGGGCCGTCTAGGCGGTCTAGAGCGCCGTAAGGCACCCGTGATGTTACATACATACATATTCTAACGTTCAATAGAATGAAAATTAAAAATAATAAACAATTTTTTTTCAATCATTTATTACAAAATCTCAAAAACAAAATGTCACCTTTTCACCTACAAAAATAATGGATTATTTTAACTTAATAGCCAAATATATAAATTACTAGCGACCCGCCCTGGCTTCGCACGGGTGCAATGCTGATACTAAATATAAACCTTCTTATTATACATATAAACCTTCCTCTTGAATCACTCTATCTATTAAAAAAAACCGCATCATAATCCGTTGCGTAGTTTCAAAGATTTAAGCATACAAAGGGACATAGGGACAGAGAAAGCGACTTTATTTTATACTATGTAGTGATAGTGATAGTGATAGTGATATCATTACTAATTGTACTATCCCTTACATTATAATATACAATAGAATATTTAAAAAAACATAAAAAAGGTTTTTCTGTCCATTGTTCTAGGACAAATACAAATCTGAATCTGTGAGCACGAATTGGGCACTCTGATTTACCATTAAACCAAGTTTTTAGAGCCAAGAGCTTAGACATTATCCACAGGGTTTTTTTTTTCAAACTTACAAATTCATGGTATATTTCTAGTAAGCATGTCGTTAAATTGTAAATTACGTACAAAGAAAACGACATAATAATATGAAATACTTCTATGCATGTTTCATCAGATACCCACAAGTAGGTAGTTCTTTGTCGTATACCAATAAACCAAGAAGTTCTACGAGCCAAGAGCTTATTGTTTTAGAAGACAGTATCTACAGATTTTTTTTTCTAACTTCTAAATTCATGTTATATTTCTAGTAAGCATCTCGTCAATTTACAAATAACTTACTAATAAAACGACATGATAATATGAAATGCTTCTATGCCTGTTCTATCAGAGGCCCACAAGTAGTTCTTTGTCGTATACCATTAAACCAAGTTTTTAGAGCCAAGAGCTTAGACATTATCCACGGGGTTTTTTTTTCAAACTTACAAATTCATGGTATATTTCTAGTAAGCATGTCGTCAAATTGTAAATTACTTACTAAGAAAACGACATAATAAAATGCTTCTATGCCTGTTCCATCAGAGGCCCACAAGTAGTCTTTGTCGTATACCAATAAACCAAGAAGTTCTTCGAGCTCTGGTGGGCAATTCTCGCGCTTTCGACATTCATCTCGATTCGAGATTTTCCAACGAAAAATGACTAAATATGTCATTTTTCGTTCAATATTTATATATTTATTATTAATTAATTAATATTTATTATTTATTTCGTTTAATGTTCGTAATTTTTTAACGAAAAATGGCATAATTAGTCATTTTTTGTTTAAAAATCTCGAATCGAGATGAATGTCGAAAGTGCGAGAATCTCCCACCTGTTATTATAATTTCTATACTAGTGGGGCTTGTCCTGCTTTCAATGAAGCAAAACTGTATTTTTTTTCCGAAAAAGATAGAGATATAGAGTTATTTTATTGTTTTCATAAGGCTTCACTTTAGGTGGATCTGGTAGATATCTTTTGACAAGTTCTTTAGCCCTTCTCGTCCCATCCATGACAACTATCTGGGGCATATCATGGGCTCTTCTGATTGATAAAAGGGTAAAAATATTTTTTAGTAAGTTATATAGGCCGGTTGCTTATGGATATATTATAGTTGATTAAAAATGCCCGAAGTTTCAGATGTTGCATGTGAATCACCGAAATGATCGAATGAACAACTAATATGGTCAGGCTCGAAACCCTCTCCAAGTCTTCAATATAATAATATAAGAAGAAAAATCTGACACTTTTATATTACTATATATTCTTCCAAATGTACCTCTCTATCTTATGATCCTTCAGGCACACAAATTTGATAATTGCTATGTAGGTAGATTTAAAAAATATATGTATAATAAATATAAATAAAAAAACGCTTTGGGTAATGGCCGAGTCTAGCAGCGGACTGCTACAGGCTCAAAATACAATAATTTAAAATATAATACAAAAAACAATGAAAAGGCTTACAGGGCTTTTCATTGTTTTTTGTGTTATATATTAATACAAAAAAATAGTACTTACGTTTTAGCTGCGTGCAATACAACGGGGGGTCTCACAAACCCCAGAGGCGTTCACTGAGGTCAGGGCACGATTTAGACGAAAAAATTTAATCAGTCTATTTGCAAAGGTCGCACTCGAGATTATCTGGAGGTACAAATTAATAGCACTAAAATTAAAAGAGATATCCATAAAATATTACGCCTTGGGTATTAAACCCCACGTTGTACGCGGAAGGTTAAAACTCAAAATCGCTTTACCGCGATACTTCGAAAAGGTTTCTTGTTTTACCAAAACTAAATTTTTTAACTACTTCTCAGAACTAACTAAGATGAAACAACAACAAAAAATATATATACTTTACTATGAAGTGATATAAATCACCAAAAATACAAACTAATTATTACTTATTACCAATAAACTTAATTTAATATACTAAATTAAATTCCTACATTATCAAACTTTAACTTAATATTATTCTTTCTTTAAAAACACATTAAATTATAAAGTACTTCGTATGACATTATACTAAGTACTAATGCATTGGATTTAATTTTCAAGATTTGAATAGTCTGTGCAATGAAATAAAAATATATTAAAAAAACTTTACGCAAAAACTGTTTTGTCTATGGTGCTTGCGACAACGCGAACGCACGAAGTTTAGTAACTCGTAATACGAATCGACGTCATCGCAACTCACGAAAAAATTGTAACGCGCGAACTTGTCGTGTTTAACGTTTGCAAACTCGGAATAAGGCCCCAGTTCTTTCTTTTCACGTCTTTTTGCAATCATGGCGGCGGCAAATATTTCTAAAAAGCGAAAAGTATGTTGATTTTATAGATAAATAATGAAAATATACACAATTTTATGTACAATTACTACATTTATTACTAACGATACGTAACTATATTTCGTTTATTTCATTATTATCAGGATTTTTATGGATTCAAAACTTATTGTTGTTGTGTGCAGTGTTATAAATGACCTAAGTTTAAGTTTAATTCTAGTGAAATTATACAATATAAGTATAATAAAAATCTCTATTATAAAAGTGTTATTGGTTTTTTAGGAAGATTTTGTGAAAAATGTGATATATTTTAACATAACCTATTTAAACCTATACATCGTCTTTCAGTTCGTCGGCGATGGTGTTTTCAAAGCGGAATTGAACGAGTTTTTGACTCGTGAGTTGGCCGAAGATGGTTACTCCGGTGTGGAGGTCAGGGTTACTCCTGTACGCTCAGAGATCATTATTATGGCCACCCGCACACAGAGTGTATTGGGAGAGAAAGGCCGCAGGATTCGAGAGTTAACATCGGTGGTTCGCAAAAGATTTAACATTCCCGAGCAATCTGCTGAGTTGTACGCCGAGAAGGTCGCTACTCGCGGTCTTTGCGCTATTGCACAGGCTGAGTCCCTCAGATACAAACTTATTGGAGGTTAGTGTATGTCTTTTGATAGTAGTTTACTGTTGCAGTACAGGCCTAGGGGCCTCCTTGGCTAAATAAGAACTCATCATCAAAGTACAGTACTTTTTGCTGGAGACACCTCCAGCAAAAAGTACTGTACTTTGATGATGAGTTAAAAATTAATTATTATTTGTATAAGATATTCCTGTAAGCATTTATGAACATCAAAGTCAAGTAATTTACTTAATTGCAAGAAATTTTGACTTTCCCAAGCAAAAAAACAACTAAAGTACAGAATATTGGACATGGTGATTTTTTGGGTTGAACAAAGCTGGCTCTGATACACTGGCAAGACTCCGAAGAGGTAGTAAGTATTACCTCTGGTAAAACTGTACTTTAGAGCCTGCGGATTTAGGGGGAGAGGAGGCGGAAAGGGAAGGGGGTACTTAGGGCTACCCCCTGGTACCACCCTCTTTTGTAGGAAATGCCTAGTTTTCTAGATATTAGTGTTTAAAGTTTTTAGGTTATGCTTTGATCATTAAACAAAAACGGGCTTTAGTTGGTAAAGAATAAGGTTCAAAGTCCTAACCATAAATTTTGAAGACTTTCTGTGTTGCCTTCATTAAATTTAGGCTTTGAGTACTGAAGTTTTTGTGTGGTTATAAAAAAATAACCTAATGCCGAAGGTGAGGCAGAAAGCTTCGTTCCGCTCGCTTCCTGCACACCTAAACCTAACACATCCAATTCGGTTATGGGTACTTATCCATTCGCTTGCTCCCGCCTATGTTTCTAATATAACTGGTTTGGGTAACTAAAGATTTTGTTTAGTAATAAAGAAAATCTAAAATTGTTAATTAATCAAAATTATTTTCATAAAAATGTATAAAAAAAAAGTCATATGTGTTTCTATTGCGTATTTTGTTAGGAAATTTTAAAACTTTAACAATTTTTTTCTAGAAAACTATAAATTTCCTAGAATTGAAATTTTGCAAAACGACTTGTTACATTTACATGTGTCTATAAATAAATCAGCGTCGCTAAAATCGACGGTCTCTAAAGTACAGTTTAGCCTTACCTCTTCTGAGTTAAAGAGAAAAACATTTAAACATTTGAATATAAAATTTGGATTACTCTAAATAAATATATTACATTGTATTTTTGCTCTACCATAAGTTTAGAGCCTCGAGATTTATATTTTGTATTTTGGTTTTAATATATTCCACCCCAATACAAAAACATGTTGTGATAATGACAATAATGCTATAATTAAATTAATATTGGGAATATTAAAATTACCTTTGAATTTGTGTGAACTATTTATAATTACAGCTCACACAGTGTACGAAGGTTACAAATTTATTTAGGAAGAATATATATATATTATATATTAAGTTTTGAAAATCTGTCCGCCTCATATCTATTGGTGTCTCTTATGTTGTGGGTTTTGATTCCCACCTGTGAAAAAAACAATATTAATACATTTAATACCCACCAAAACTTTTACGGAACATGTTTCCAAGATGGGGCTGACAGGATAATATTGTATTTGGCCAGTTAAACAGTGAGAGGAGAGTTAAATTCAAAGAAATCCTTTTGGCTTGGTTCATGGTCTCAAGTCCAGGAACACTGGAGTTCACTCCCCTGCCTCCCAACCACTATGGATTTGCTTATTGCTCCCGCATTGAAATATACATAGCTAAGAACAGTGCCTGTCTCTCAGCTTAAGAGTATAAAATGTTCAAATGGTGTGTACCAATGAGTACAAAGCCTCTATAATGCCTCGGAGAGCATGTTAAGCTTTTGGTCCCAGTTTCACTATACCAACCTGTGAAACTGTTTTTAATTGTGTTTTTTTTACATTTAAGGATTAGCTGTCCGACGTGCGTGCTATGGTGTCTTACGTTTCATCATGGAGTCTGGAGCCCGTGGCTGTGAAGTTGTGGTCTCTGGCAAGCTGAGAGGGCAGAGAGCCAAGTCCATGAAGTTTGTTGATGGACTCATGATTCACTCTGGTGACCCATGCAATGACTATGTCAACACTGCCACCCGACATGTGTTGTTGCGTCAAGGTGTATTAGGAATTAAGGTAAGGGTTTTGTACTTTTACTAGATTTTTATATTTTATAATTTAAAAACAGCTTATATCACAGCTGAAATGCAACCATCACTTTTAGCAAGTCGGATAGATAGATTGATAAACTGCCAAGTAAACTAGTCATATTTCAGTGTAGTCTATGGGTTTGCATTTAGAAGACTACTATTAAATTCCTTAATGAGGTGGTAGTCTCTTATCAGAGTTGTTAGCTTGGTAGTTGCTTTGACGATTTTCATTATTGAGTCAGCATAGTGGGTTGTATTCATGGATTTTGAAGCTCTTGTTGCATACCACTAGGTAGATACATTATTTGTAGTATATTGTTGGGTTTTTTAGTTTTTATGTACAGTTTACTAAGGAGCCTAGAGGATTAATTAAGTCTGTAAACTTAGCTATTGATTTCTAAACCAAAACATTGTTATTTATTACTATTGGGGAAGGTTATAAATTAATGTAGAATATACAAAAAATACAGCGTTAATATGGAATTCCTCCACAATTTCAGGGACCATGATGCATTTCAATTGTTCAGGGTCTAATAATTGTGGCACATTAAATGGCATGTTTCATTTGACTAAGTTTGTATCTTATTGCTAACTTAAAATGAAACATGCCTACATCCTTACAGCTTTATTTAGATTTCATGCCATGTGTTTAGCTATATATTTTCTGCAATGGGCTTCCAAGAAAATTAAAAAAAAGAATTTTTATTTTTAATTTCGAAAATATAGGCTGAAATAAGAAACTAATTTCGATTTTATCAATAAAAAAAACTGGTTTTTAAAATACTCATGAACATTTTAATCTATTTTGTGATACGTCATTATCACGCTAGCAAAGAAAACAAGCTGCTTTATAAATATATATACAGGGTGAATTTGAAAGGATGTACTTTGGGCTAATATGAGGTTCTGCTGATCAAATCGAACAACTTCTCCCATGTGTCGCAAATTAAAAAAAAAAATTGGTTTCCTCATACAAATTGGTCATTTCAACATTACTAATTTGTATGGAGAAGGCAATTTTTTTTTATTTGCTTTCATTGGGTTCCATGGGAAAAGTTGTTCGTATTGATTAGTAGAACCTCATATTAGCCTAAAGTACATCCTTTCAAAGTCACCATGTATATATGAATAAAGCAGCCTGTTTTCTTTGCTAGCGTGATAATGTGTTTCTAGAAACTTCTATACAAGAAATCTTGTGAAGCTTTATTATTGTTATTACCTATAAGAATAGCAATAAAATTTAAAAACAATACTTTTTATTATTACCATGCTGCATGCATTTGCATGCTTGTGATGTCTGCAGATTTTTTAGATTTCAAATATTAATATCTCAAAAACCAGTCAATTATTTTAAATTGCACAATTGAAAATAATTTTAATATTATACAAAAGGGCAAAAAAAGTATCTTTTAATATGCATACCAGCCTGAAATATGTGATTGAATCTGACTATTTTTTGCACCAATCTTGTTACTTTTCACTCCTAGTATGTTGATCCAATATGAAATTCGAAAGTGTCAGTATTGGGCTCTGTATCTCTTCAACATGTTTTTGTTAATACATTGCCTGTTTGTTGCCTGTCAACTTAGGCTGAGTTGCACCATTATGTTTGTTAAAGTAATTGTAACAATTAAAATTATAAATGTAGTCAAATGTACCAACTGTCATTTGTCTTTCAAGATAACACAAACATTTATAACTTTAATAGTTATTAAATAATTCAGCCTAAAAGTGGGGGCACAATTATATATTAGTATAGTGTCTTAATTGATTGTTTCTGCTCCAGGTGAAAATCATGTTGCCATGGGACCAACAAGGCAAGAACGGCCCGAAGAAGCCTCAGCCCGACAACATCCATGTGACGGAGCCCAAGGACGAGCCCGTGCCCTCCGAGCCCACCAGCCGGCACGCGCCCGTCGTGGCCCCGCTAGCCGCCGCGCCCCCGCCCGTGCCCGTGGCTTAATCTTGTTACATATACTATTATATATACTTATATAACATCTAAGCCGTTTTATTTCAATTTTACTTTACTTACTATAGATCCTACATCTATCGATTTTTCCCGCGTTTGTTTTACTGAAGACTATCAAAATAAACATTGCAAAATGTAGAAATCATTAATTCATTAGCGGCAAAAAAATCGGTTTTGTCGACACTATTAGATTAAAGGTCGATAGTTAGGTGAATGTTTAGTTTGAGAAAACGGATTTAGGAAAAGATGCATTTCAAGTATAACTTCTTTTAATTCAATGGCCTTCTACGCTTTACGCATATTTTTGTCAATGTCAATTGGGTAGATTTAAAAATGAAAGAATGTAAATTAAAAGTGGCATAAGAGGATGGAAAGGACTAGGGTAGAAAAAGGGAATGGCAAAATGACCGTATGAAAGCGTACGGTGTAGTCCTGCCAATGTCTAGTGAAGGGGAAAGAAACCAACGATAAAATGGGTACCGCCATTTTATCGAAGGCTAAGGGATTCATTGAGATAACACAAACACTGATGGACGGATCGTTGCTAAGCATTGCTAATGCTTAGCCGATGCTTCGGACTGTCAAACTGCATATGAAAAAACAAAATTTTGGCAGTTCCAAGCAATGACTCAGGCTAAGCAACGACTATTAATCCGACCATGAGACACTGCGAAAATACTACACTTCTCACACTTAAGATCACAACGGAATGCTTATTCTACAAAATTGGTACATTTTTGCACAATAATATACTTAACTATGAAAAATATAATAGATACACACGTCTTCGGGCTACCCTCAAGGAATCAAGTATAATTCTGTGCCTCCGGTGCTAAATGATTCAACTTAAGTTATATCGTTTTTCAGTTTAAAAAAAAAACGCATTTTTTGATCTAACTCACGTGTCGCTTATCTCTTATTTCGGAGATAGCTTCGTGTCTAGTGATACAATTAACAATTTTTTTGTGAAATTTTAGTGCTAACTGATATTAATAAAGTTAATTCACCCAAAATTTATTATAGGTAGTAAAGATTTTTTTTTTGTCTTAATAAATATAACTTGAGACATTATACTTAACGTTATATTTACTATGAATTTATGGGTGTAATGATTTTATTAAAGATGTATTAGTTTGCACTAGCACTTACTTTAACCTTATCTTGGGTATAACACGACTTAAATCTACAGGTTGAAAATTTTATTCATTAATATTTCATACTAAATGTTTTGACTCAAATTAAATTACTAAACACAAGTTATAGCGTTTTGTGCTTGTTGATTCTACTCGGGTTATATTAATCAACCGAACAAACTCATAAAATTTTTAGTCTTACTTCGTTGTGCAATTTGGTATAAATAACAAGGAGTGGCAAAGACGGGGTAAATTATGTGGGAGAGGAAAGTACTGCAATGAACGCTTATCGTGCCTTTTTCGATTTTATATTAAACCAGCCTAAGCTCAGAGGTAGACTGACCCCAGTACCCAAACCGGCTGGTGCCACGGGTGCTCGGAGGATGGAGGCTACCGGATGATCCAGGCGCCAACAGCGGACAATCCCCGTGCGAGGCCAGAATGCCTCGCACAACTGCACTTTACCCCCGGGACTAGGGCTCTGGATGCTCTATTGGAACCCCGGAGGCATTAAAGCAAACCTCTATGAGCTTCGTACCGCGATGGCGCAGCCGGGTCAGCGGCTATCGCGGTATCGCCTTCCTGATCCGTAGGAATATTGTCCACGAATAACTTCTACATGCGGAGTTCATAACAACCAAAACAATAAGAGTTAGTCTCCAGTCGTCAGGCTTAAAGTTGAAAGCCTACGCCGCCTATCGCCCACGTCTGTCGTCTTCATCGATCCTGCTTTCGAGGGGTCCTGGATGGAACCCCTACCCTGGTAGTCGAAGACCTTAACGCCAAACATCCAGCATGGGGCTCCCGGCTAATCAACCCAGCGGGTAGGGTCCTGTCTAAGGACTCAGATGACAAAGACTATAAAATCCTAGGACCGGATTCACCGACACACATTCCTACGTCGACATTGTAGTCGGCTTGGCCATGAGAGTTCCAGTCCACGTCGAGATCTTGTACGACGTGAACTCACAACACCTCCCAATACTTGTGATGCTGGGCACACTGTTGAGGTCACCGCGAAGGGGCGATTCAAAACGGACTGGGATCTGTACAAATATATACTTAATAGTTCTTATCTTGCTGGTCCCATAAACTCACCGGACGACGTAGAAGCGACACGACTCGCTTCATGGAGTCCCTAGTGCACGCTAAGGAGGCGGCAACACGTGAGCTGCCTCCTCTCACCGGCTTAAAGCCTCACCGACATCACCTCCGACTTAAGCTTCAGCTGAAAAGGCATCTCAAGAGGCGCTGGGCCAACTTTCGTGACCCCAGCCCCAAATGCGAACTCAACCGGGTCAAGGAAGAGCTCGCGGCGGAGATCACAGCTTTTCGGGGAAGGTCGTGGGAAGAATACATGGGCTCCATTGGTAATGACGTTACCTTAGGTCCCTGTACCGTCTCACCAGAGGCTCTACCATGGGTTTGCGCCACGGAATAGAAAAAACAAGTGGAAATGCTATAAAGCACCAAATGTATTAGAACCGGTGTCGCCAAAATCATATATCTATAAGTATTGAATCTATAACCACTTCGTCCTGATTGGTTGCAAATATACACAGCAATTTTAAACACTATTCTCCAAATAATTAGATTTAAATTCATATAAAAAAATAAACATGCCATCTATCATAAAGTAGTAAGAACCTCCTATAAAATTTGTTCTGCTATTCCAACACAGATGGCGTGATTACTACAACATTCGAATAAATGTTTTGTTCCGTCGACATAAGGCATATTATCTTTTATATAAAAAAGTATTTTAGTTTATTCTAGAACTTTCTTTGTATAAAAATATAATAATTGAAAGGCCGCGACATAATAAAATATTTAAAGTATCGATATCGATGCTTTTTTTAAATATAAATTGTGCTCTATATATTTAAACGCAGATGGAAGGGAAAACTTTTTAGAAAACATAGCTATAAAACTTTTAGAAAATATAAAGGCTTAAACACTGATTTTTGAGATAAGTATATTTTTTTAAGTTGAGTTGGGTGACGTTGTTGTGACGTGAGCACGAAACAAAACTTTGGGACGCAATCTTAATATAACTAGTATTTTTATAATAAAAATAAAGAAATTAGGCAAAATGAAGAAATTATTTTTGCCTGGAATATTACATTATTTTATAAAAATATTTTTTATCGTTATTTAAAAAAAATGAGTTTTTTGTCGCAATGGTACAGACCCCAATTTTGTTTGTGCATATGACAAAGGTTAGATAGTTGGTTAAGTTCTTATTGATGACCTTTCAATGATTTTAATGAAATTATATATAAACCGCTCATTATAACAATATGGTAAATAGTAAGTAATGGTAATGGTAAGTAATTGTAACAATGGTAACCTAATAAATTTTGATTATTCAATTTTATAAACTATTAATTTCAATTTCTTTTTACAAACAACTGTTACTGTGTCTAAATATGAACACAATTCTTGATAATAGAGAATAGCTGCTGCGCTATAAATATTTTTTTATGTATGTGGTAAACCAACCAAATTGTGCTGACTTCTACGTATAGGGAGTTTATCGTTATAAAGAGTTTACACGTACATTTTATTATTCTAAGCCCACACTATTAAAAAATTGTATGCGATACAATATGAATAAATATTTAAATAAATATGTAAGTATATAATTTTGTATAACTGCCGAAACTGTTCCTTCTTTTTTTTAAATAAATAAGTTATATCGATAAGCACCCACTACAACACTAACCGAGTAGCAAGAACTTTTGAAATCAAAAGTTCAATCTAAAGTATTCTTTATTACAATTACACAAGGTTGATTTTAACTTCATTTAAACTACAATTATTAGTAAACTAAAATAAGCTAAGGTTTTTAAAGAATACTAACAAAATCGTACTTACCGATGATACGAAACACCTCCATTACGAAGATTTTTTCTCCTACTATCGTTTTTGCACTCCAGAATGCAACAATACGGCATATTTACAATAATTATGCGGAAAAATTAGGAACGACGCGAGACTACCAACTCGAAGCGATGTTAGACACGACTGATAACGATTGGGATCAAATAAGCGTAGCTACGCTTAATTGTGCCACACTAAACACGCCTACTTTGCACTTCCACTTGTTTTTTCTATTCCGTGGTTTGCGCATTGTAGAAACCAATAGGATCGCTTTATTCAATCCTGTTACCAAAAATAAATCGATCTTATTGGTTGTTGCTCACGTATACGTAAATGAATACGTTACGTAATACGCCGTATAAAATAAACATTGAGGTTAATAGTAAAACAATTTTTTTCTTTTTGTACTTAAAAACAAGTTTGTTTTTGCTCTCCTGTAGTGTCATTTTTGAGATATATCAGTTAGCACCGGAGGCACAGAATTTATCTTAAAGTCTTTTAGTTACGGATCGATTAAAGTAATATATATTCACCTATATTACTATCGGGCATGTTTTAGTTATGGTTTGAAGAAAGAAAAAAAAAGGATTGCGAAACGGGCGACGCGACGGGATGGCAGCGCATAGCTAGTAGTTTATAATTTGCTTTATTTTGTTAGCGAATAACCCATAAAATTAGGAATAATATATGGAACCTTCCTAAGCCGCCCTAATCATATCATAAGCTCCATAGAATAACCAAATTAGTTATCACATGTTTCAGAAGTTAAGGGTTGCGTTGTGTGCTCCTGCCCGTAGTCACTTTACTCTCGCAGGACCACAAAAGTAAGTAGGTAGGTACATTATACTTTCGAAGTTAGGTAATTTTTGAGCAGGAATTTGTTTGCCTGTTTTCATTTCACTAGACCGCTTAGTTCAAACGTTATGGAGTATCAAAGACATGGGTACAGTCGGGAAGAAAACTTTAACAATGACATAGTTAATTTTATTGTTATTTTCTAATTAGAGCTTGATTCTTGGGTCAGCTGTTTAAATTTGATAAAAACAAATAGCAGGTTAAATAATAAAGTCTAATAAAGCCTTTATTATTACATTGTCTTAATAAATAACTTTTCTTCGCGACTGTCTTGTCTTTGGCGTTGTATCCGGAGGTCGTGGGTTCGATTCCCACCCATGGCAACAAAATATTAGTACGCTTTTTCTGTACAGTTTGTCATGGTCTGGGTGTTTATAAAATATAATATGTATTATATAGTTGCTTCTGGTACACATAGTACAAGCCTAGAGCTTAGTTTGTGACCAGAACAATATGTGTAAATTGTCCTACATATTATTATTATTTATTATTTATTTACTGTACCAGACGATCTTTGTGATCACCATAACTTTTGAACTAAGCGGTCGAGCGAAATGAGAATATTTTAACAAAATGTGAAACAAATTTCTGCCTACTAGGGCTTGAATATCGGACCATTATTCAATTCCGGTATTGGGATTCAATATTATTCATTATTTAGTTCCGGAATTCTGGAGTTTAACCCCCGTATTCTAAGACGTATCCTTAACTCCACTTTACACTCAAGGAACATCTATCTCTTTCCACCAAATGTCAACTATAAAAAGCAAGTTGAGACAGACGCTCCTTGAGTGAAGAGTGGAGTTAAGGAAACGTCTTAGAATACGGGGGTAAGGCTACCTTTAAAAATGTTCAAGGGGAAGCTATATCGACATACTGATCGACGCACTAAGGGGTATTTTAACAATCTGGGCGGCCATAATCCGATTTCTTGAACTCCAACGTAGATAAAAAAAACCGTTAGTCTAATATAGTTAAATAGTGTGCGCGCTACAAACAATGCTTCCCCTTCCCCTCCGCCCTCCCACGCAGTCGAAACTTGACCGTCCCTCTGAGTGCCCGTATCGCTTATCGACTTTTCAATTCAATTCTACATTTAATCATCTGAATTATTTTAATTGAGTTAATTATTACGAGTAAACAATATGGAAGGTGATAGAGCAGGTAAGTGTGTCTTGTAACTATATGATTTTATTATAATAACTATTATATGAAGTTTATAAAAAATATTTTAAATTAAGTATAATTTTATCAATTTTTTTTCGTAAATATTTTATAGTAAATTCTAAAAGTTAAACTTCCCAAGGTGTCCCAGCAAAGATTTTATATTTATATAATGCTTATGGTATTATCTATACTGTAGTAAAATATTGGTTGCTACTTCTTGCTATTTTCCAAGAAAATGATATTTTAAAATTTGTAGTGATGAATACTTAAAAATCAGAATTTGCTATTTTATATTTTAAATTATATTTTTTTGTTGTAGGATCATCAAACGTCATAGTAATTACCCGCAAACAATTATTTACTACTATGCAGCAACAAAATTTATGTACTATTGGCGAAAAATTAGATTTTTTGGAAAATTACCTTCTACAGTTAGGAGATTTCTCTGAGGAGCATGTACATGAAATTAAACGTAATTTTTCACGATTTAAGTCTCAAATGAAGCGAAGATGGATTGAAGCATTTCGGAGAGAGGAATTATTTTTAAGAAAAAATGCAAAATGGCTTGAAGGCATATTCACCATACCAAGGCCAAAAGAAGCAGGGCCAGAGCGCCCATATAAATTATTTGATGACTCAAGCGAAAGGAGCAAGAGACGAAAAACTGTAAAATTACGTGAATCTACGGACTTAGGGTTGCTTACCTATGCTGCAATGTCAAAGTTAGGAGAAAGTGGTAAGAGAGATGCTTCTGTTGTATTAAAAGATTTATTGAGTTCACCAAAGCGAGCCGCAAAATACAAGAAAGCATACGCTCGTATTCATAAACAGCAAGCAAAAGCCACAGCAACCAATTTGACTCCAGCACAGGCCTTGTCTATTTTCGTTGAAGCAGGGCTTTCCAGAAGGCAGTACGAAATAATAAGAAGTGCTTGTAAAAATATTTTTCCATGTTACAGCTTACTACAAAAAGCTAAACTACAGTGTTATCCTGTTAAAGAATCATACCGGGTAACTGAAACATGTGCTGAAACAAATTTGCAGTGTTTAATTGATCACACAGTAACGCGATTGATGACACATTTAGAAGAAGTATTAAAACTTTTAAACAAAGAAGAAAAAAATACTTTAGTTTTAATGTGTAAGTGGGGTTGTGACGGAGCCCAACAAGCTCAATATAAACAAAAATTTGAAAATGCAAAAGACTCCGATGCAAACTTATTTCAGAGTTCATTTGTACCCCTTCAACTTATTTGCTCTAACACTAAGAAGGTAGTGTGGCAGAACCCAACACCTTCCTCGCCACGATATTGCCGACCCATCAGGATTAGATTTATTAAAGAATCGAAAGATATAACCAACGATGAAATAAATTATATTAAAAATGCCATTAATGAACTACAAGCAACAAAGGTGGTGATGGCTGACACTACCTATTTTATTAAACAAAAGTTCATGCTTACCATGGTAGACGCGAAGGTTTGTAATGCTGCCACCAACACGACATCTACAATGAGATGTTATATCTGCGGTCTAACATCTAAAGACTTTAACAATTTAAATATCAAAATGAAATCAAATCCTGAGGCAATTGATTTTGGTCTTTCAATTTTGCATGCCAGGATACGGTTTTTTGAAACAATTTTACACCTTTCATACAAACTACCGATAAAGAAGTGGCAACTGAGAAAAGTTGCTGAAAAAGAAATAGCGAAGCAGAGAAAAAAGGAAATACAGGATAGATTTCTCCTTGAGATGGGATTAATTGTAGACGTGCCTAAGCCAGGATTTGGTAACACTAATGATGGCAACACTAGTCGAAGATTTTTTGCGGACCATGTTTTAGCAGCAGAAATTACCGGCATTAACGTAAATTTAATATATCGCTTAAAAGTTATTTTAGAAACTTTATCTAGTGGACATAAAATCAACATAGAAAATTTTTCAATTTATGCAAAGGATACTTCAGAGCTTTATGTTAAACTGTATCCATGGTATCCTATGACGCCAACTATGCATAAAATATTAGTACATGGATCCGAGGTGATAAAAAAAGCATTGCTTCCAATAGGGCAGTTATCGGAAGAGGCGGCTGAAGCACGCAATAAGCATATAAGATCGTATCGACAAGACTTCGCTCGAAAATTTTCAAGAATATCTTGTAATATGGATGTGCTTAACCGTCTGTTATTAAGTTCTGATCCTGTTATAACTGGTATGAGACCTGAACGTCATCATAAGATAAGCAAACCTTTTTTAAAGGAAACCCTAGAAATGTTACTTCCGGCTGAATATAACCTGAGCGCACACACGTTTTCTGATGAAGAATTATCTGATAGTGATATATCGGAAATATCGCTGGATTCTATTTAGTTAGTCTAATTTTTTTTTTAGTTTCTAAGTTTATAAGATTTTTTTTAAATATAAAATGTAAATAATGTGTAGGATAGTCTTTTATTTTTCCTAATTTACAATTAAATAACCTAGGAATTGATTTTGAATCAATTAAACTAAAAAAATAATTTTGGCCGCTCAGATAATAGAAATACCCCACTGTGCGACGCGTCGATTGATAAAAATATAAAAGTACTCGATCGAAGAAAAATGTCAAATCCCATACATTTGATTTTCGATTTCTATCGATCGACGTGCATGGGTTTCGATGGGCTTCCCGGTAGGACCCCTGATCCATGAAGTCATAGGAATTTAGTTGTTAGTGAAATTTCAAGAACGTCCAATGTGTTCAAGCTATAAATGACACGCTACGCCTCAAACCGTGACAAAATTATATATTTTTTCGATATCGAAATTCCGGTTTTGATTCACCAATTCCGGTATTACAAACGAATACTGAAATACGTCGGAATTCCGGAGCTTAAGCCCTAGTACCTACATTATTTCCATGGTGGTCCTGCCAGAATCACGTTACTTCAGTAGGACCACCGCTGTAACTTTTAGACCCAGCGGAATGAATTTTATGACCACCACCCCCCCAAACCTCAAAATTGGTGCCACTCGTCACCACTTGCACAATTGTTATTTTTTCCCATTTGTCACTATTAGGGGCGAACATATCACTATATTGTTATAAGGGTTCAAACGGTGATTTCGTTTGCCTTTTACGGAAAAAAATCTTTAGGCTCCTATTTTTTTTTAATAGGTCCTACACAGAACTACCTATATTATTTAAATAGGTATTAGTAAATAAATAACAAGAGGTTTATTACAACAAATTGATCAACTAAATAAAACAAAAATTACGCAAGTCAACATTTTATTAAAAAATAAGAAAACTCGGCCTAAAACACCAAAACCAAGTGCATAGATAATGACAATAAGATTTATTACAAACGAGTCGACGAACACGCGGGATGGTATAACTAGTAACAATTTAATTTATCCCCTTTCAGCTATTTATAAAAAATAAATATTCAAACAATGTTTAATAAACAGTACCTAAACATCATTTTGAACATTATATTTTTTGAGATATTATTTGATGGATTGGATAAGAAAAAAAACTTAATAGTGAATAAAATTTGCAGCTTGTAGTAAGCAAAAAAGCATTTTGATTCTAAACTATTTAAAAATAAAAAAGGTAAATTAAACTTATTTATTACTAACATATCTTAGTTGCTGATTAAAGTTAATATCTTATGTCTTAATTTAAATTAGATTTAAACAAAAATTGTGTAAGGCATAAAGTTAAAATCTTATCCGTCTTAATTTAAATTAAGTTTAAACAAAAAATGTGTAAGGCATAAATTTAAATTTGTTTTAAGACAGATTTAAACGAATATAAGACAAATCAGGAATTCATATAATCAGCAACTTATACAACAGTTATATATATACTTACTTAATAAAAATAATTATCTATTTATTGCTTTAAATATATTTTTCACACTGCAATTTAATTATTTATGTATGTATATAAAATCTATATGAATACTTAATTAATTGGACCAAAGTTGTTCATATTTTATTTGGATAAATAACATACAAACACCTTACATACAAGAAATACTAAATAATACCTATTATTTAAAACTCCCATATCCAGTGTTACCATATAAAAATACATAAAAAAATGATAAAAATAATTGCAATTAATAGTCTTTTAAGTTTCATAATGTTATTTATATAAAAAAATCTATAATCTACAATGCAAATTAATTCATAGTAAATAAAACAATGTTTTTATTTTAAATGACAAATGTTTCAACCTATTTTAACTAAAATGTCTAGTTTTTGTAATGCTATAAACTATTTTGAACTTTGAGGTAAATTCAACATTATAGTTAAAATAAGATTAATAAAAGTATCTCTTTAGTTAAAACAATATTAAGATAAACAGTGTTGTGTATATTTTGTTTTAAACACTAAAGTGTTTATATTTACATAATACTATGTTAGCTTAATAATTGCTTATATATTTGTAAATAAGTAAATATATTTATTTTATTTTGTGTTATTTTAATAGTGTAAAACAAAAAGGTAAAAAAAGTATATTCACTTTCATTTTCAATAAAAATAGTTACAATACAGATGTTTATTATTCTGCACACATCTACCGGTATTCATTAAAAAATATTGAGTTCTGAACAACACTTTAGTTATAGAAGGTTTTGTCTCTTTTTTTTTGCAACACAAATGTATATGTGTAAAAGAGAAAACCTATTAAAACTAAAGTGTTCTTGAAGGACTCAATAAGTTTTTATGAATAAGGCCACTTGTCTCTATACAGGCTGACTTTGATAGGTTGTACTTTAGGCTAATATGTTTTTTTGGGTTGTACTGATCAAATCGAACAACTTTTCAAATGTGTCAAATAAGAAAAAAATAAAAAAACTTCTCCAACAAAATAGTAATGTTGAAATGATCAATTTGTATGGGGAAGCGAAATTTTTTATTTATTTTCGACATATGGTTCTTTGATTTGATCAGTAGAGCCTTTTATTAGCCTAAAATACCACCTTTCAAATTCACCTTGTATAAAAATAAATGTTTACATTTTTTGTAAGACATATTTAGTATGACTTTTGTTATTGGTAGGAATTAATCCATTAATTTTATATTGTTTATATTTTTTTTCTAGTTAGTTTATATCTTGCTTGTGATAATATGTGATACTGATAACCTGACATTTTAAGTCCCATCTATTTAAAGGCATTTTTCATATTATGGTTTGCTTTTTGTCATTTACTATATTGATGAAAAAAAATCTATTAAACTTATGAAGGTAATTATTTTATTATTATTATAAATTAATTTACACCTCACCATAAAATTAGATAACGTTACCTTTGCCCGAACGAAATTAATAATAAATTAAAAAAATAATTGTGTATTGAACATTGTTACAGAAGTGTTTATATGCCACATGGAGGTAACTAAGAAAATAAAACTGCCATCTTGGATTCCTTATTGTTTTTAATCCAAGTTTAGACTAAACATTGTTTAAATACCAAAATATTGTTTAAAAAAAATCCAAAAGTTGTTAACTTTATTTGAATAGAAATAAACATACATACAATACTTTTCACAACCAAAATGTTAATAAGCGAACACTTATTTCATTATACAAAATATGTTTATTTTGTAGAATAAGAAACTTGCATAAGTATATCTGATTTAACATAAATAGTAAAGGCACATTGGTAATACAATAACATTCACAAGGTTCAAATCATAATATACATTCTGAAACTACACTTGCATGTGATTTTGTTGTGTTTGGATGAGATTTTGTTGTTTGAATGAGATTTGATATGTGTGGGTGGATTTTGTTGTGTTTGGATGAGATTTTGTTGTTTGAATGAGATTTGATCTGTTTGGGTGGATTTTAAGGTATTTGGATGAGATTTTGTTGTGTTTGGATGAAATTGGGTACAGCGTCTAATCATGTTTTAATTAAATACACAAATATGTGATTTATATAAAGTGCCTTCTGTGTGTTTATAGTGTGAGTGGCATGCAATATCTGTAACAATGTGGCTTTGTGTGTTTACGCTCTCCGCGTATCATGCAGCGACCATCACCCGTCACGTGTGCTGGCTTGGAGCTTCTGGAATATGGTCACCATTATTAATTATAGTCTAATTGTAGAAGAAAAAAAAATATATATATATGGTCTTAATCGTTTTTTAACTGGTTTATTTTTACAAAAACCGTCAAGCCACCTAGTCATGTTTCGGTTTAGTATCTGGGTTCAACATTTTCCAGAAAAACTTTCTTGTCACCACCTCAATTGCTCACAAATCTTCTTTCAGGATGCGGTTACGAAACGAGCAGTTGATTGTAACAGTATTGGGAGTGATTAATGTTTTAAAAATAATGTATTGATATAACCCATTTACGCACTTCGTATGTCTGCCTACCATCATGCTATATCATGATATTTAGGACATAAAATCTATAATAATATATAATCAAGTGACTTTGGAAGCTTATATCTTGGGCTAGTATGAGACTCTACTAGTCAAATCAAACAACTTTTCCTATGTGGCAAATGAAAAAAAAACATGCTTCTCCACACAAAACACTAGTAATGTTAAAATAACCAATTTGTACGGAGAAGCCAAAAATTTAGGATTTGAATTACATGGTCTCATGGGAAAAGTACATCCTTCTGAAGTCACCATGTATAATATTACATTTTTATTAATTCCTGATCAATATAATCTTATATTGAAATTTTTAAAGATAAAATGCAATGATAAAAATCTAGTAGGCAGGACTCGAACCCACGATTCTCGCTTTCGCGGCAAGGTATTCAACCAACAAGATTTTACCCCTCACAAAATGTATCATTGTTTGTTATCTACTTATACACAAATGCCCTCTATATGGTTTCTTCTAATAACTCTATATTAGAGTGAAGTTAGAAATCCTAGTTTCTGATACTTAATGGCTGAGAAGAAATTTTATCTATAAAAAAATCCCTTCTGAATGAAAAAAGAATGAAAAATTCTTCTTAAATAACCGGTGATCAAACAAGAATTATTTTCCTGTTTCAATACTGGTTATCTACGCGGCATAAGCGAAAAAAACAATATATAACATGTACATGACTTACATCACTGAGCCTGAGGTTGTTCAACTACAGGCGGAGCTAGGCGGCAGGTGAGCTGTACGGCGCCGAGGATCAAGGAGCGGAGCGGGCCGGGCGTGGAGGGACGGCCGGCTACTCGCTCGGCTAGCACGCGGAGCTCGCGACACGTGTTGCGGGTGTAGGGGTTGCGGCGAGAGGTGTAGCGCCATGTGATGAAGTAGTAGTATACGAACGGTGTTAGGAGCCCGCAGTAACCGCTGTTCAACGGAAATTCAGTATTTTAGAAAAAAAAGTTTAGGTAGGCCTTTCAAATTTTTATGTCATATAAAGAACCCTGGGAATCTGGTGTTTTTTATATGAAAATATTAAAAAAATATTTATAATTGATATTTTTTTCCCGCACCCGATTTCCGTAAATAATATCACCGCCAGCGGAGGGGTTTTAATTCCACATCGTCGTAGCCGTATAGTACGAGTCTACATCGAACAAGTGACTAGCTCATCGTCATGCTTGGTTTGACTCAATAATCCATCTATTTATTAATCCATCTAGTTTCACATGTATGGTGAAATTCTCCGAGGCACTACAGTGGTGTTGTTAAACAAAAGTATATATTTTTTTATTACAAAAAATCATTACCTAAACTGTTATGTTTTTAAGTCTAAATCTAACTAACTCTGCCACCTTGTGTAGTACAATAATTCAACAGTTAAAAAAGGAATATTTATAGAAGTGTTTTCTTTGACAGTGGAAACAAATGAAAAAAAATCTTCTATGACGAAAATAATGTAACACATATTTACTAAACTCACATTTCTTGTACACATGTGGCAAACTTGGATGGTACAAAAAATAATGTTTAAATAATTAATTACGTAAGCTTGAGTAGAGCACCAAAACAAACAATTTGTTTCATAACAAATTCGTAAATAAATTATCCTTAGCCAGTAACTTCGCAAATGTTTGTAATTTTTTTTTTTAATTTTTTTTTATTTGTAGGACAATTTACACATATTGCTCTGGTCACAAACTAAGCTCTAAGCTTGTACTATGTGTAGCAGAAGCAACAATATAATACTTATTATATTTTATAAACACCCAGACCATGACAAACTGTACAGAAAATTAATCTTTAACAACTGTATAACATAATGTAAATTTTAGGAATCCCCCAATATTTATTTTATGCAACAGTCCAAATAAACCGTTTCCACCTATTGGTAGATCCGTACATTTTAAACTGTACAGTAAGTGAAAGGCTTTTTAACAAAAAATCATGGTAGAGTTACAAGACAAGATTAATTAAAAAGTGAAATTGTCACCAAAACTGGCCAAAACAGTACATGTCACAAAATATTAATATACCTATAAATTATAATAAAATTAATTGTTAGGTGTACGGGTTAATCCCTCCGCTGGGTACCCTGAGGCCGTTTAAACGGTTCTCGGGAGCCAAATAGGCACCCATGGTGGTATATAATATAATTTGCGATGGTCTTAAGATACAAGGTGACCTTGAAAGGTTCTACTTTGGACAATTATGAGGTCAACTGCTTAAATCTTAAAACTTTCCCCATTCTTCCAAGGTAATCAATTGTATCGTTGTTTCTGATACACATAGTACAAGCTTAGCTTAGTTTGTGACCAGGGCAATATGTGTAAAAATGTCCTAGAATATATAAAATTATAACTTACAAGAATGCCATAAATACGATGACTGGGAACAGTACGATTTCAGCGAGGGAAGCCGCGCGCAGGATGTTTCGCGACTGGAATTCTACCAGGGAGATCAGCAGACGAGCTACCCACATAGAATTCTGTCCTAGTGTCTGAAAATATATAAGTTATAGCTATAAAAAACGATATTAAGTGGGACGCTTCTAAGCTTTGCTAGGCCGACCGACCAGTACCGTTACCATCGTCCATACAGATGCAATAACCGTCAAGTGACCTAGTAATACTTCGGTAGTCTTTGCTTTTTCTTTTATGGTGCGGTTACGAAACGGCCGTTTGACTTGACGATAAAGTAGCGAGGATTCATAGTGGAAGTCGTCTTTGTTGCTGCCCGTTTTGTAATCGCATCATTTAGCTTACAGTGGAAGCAACTAATGCTGGTTAAAAAAAAAATATTGATCTACCAACCCCATTCATAGACTTTCGTGTCTACTTGGTGAAAATAAAGTCATATAAATATACAATAAACAAAATTATTTTCTGCCTGGTTTTCGATTTTCGGTCTGGAAAATTACATGGGTCAGCATACAACCTTACAGTACAAACTGAAACTAAACTTGAATAACCTGATAGAAATTATTTTGTTATGTTTATTTTTATTTAGTCAATAATATTCATTTTTATATAATCAACAATTGATATAACAAACGTATAATATTGTAACATCAGAGTGGTTTTTAGTCACTCATTACAACCGTTATCTAAAGTGTTATTTAAACAGCTATTTCAAAATGTATTAGTAATGAACACTAAATAGAAAGAAATGTACAAACAATTAACTAATGAAGATAAATTAAGTAAATAAAATTAAACAAAGGAAATGTACTATTATACGTGGAAAGCTTTAAATTCTCTAGGCTGAACAGATTTCATTGCCATGACCTTATTTTATTTTTACATATTACCATATTTTGGTATCAGTTTGTGGCTTTACTAATATCTAGGTGACCCTGCAATCAATATATAAAAGTATAATGACTGGTTTAAAATTTTCAAACAAAATTTTAATGCTTGTCACAATGCATGGACTTTTTAGATCACATTTAGGGCACCTAAAATATAATTTCTAAATGAATATTTAGGAATTAAAACAACAAAAACATCTTTCATTATAGTTAAATAACACATCATATTTTATTATTATTTTTCTATTGGATGTGACCCTACATCTACCTGATGGAGAGCAGTATGCAGGTCCAAAAATAAATAGAACCAGCACTTAGAACTGTGTTGTAAGAGCTGGTTTCATCTATTATGCCGGCTTAAGATGACTATTCACACTTTGTTTAAAGGACTCAAGATTATAGGATGGAGGAACCACGCAAGCTGGTAGAGCATTCCACATTTTAATAGTGCGACAGATGTAAGAATCCCCAAATCTTTTTCATATCAATAAAAATAATCAATACTTACATCCAATACAGTCAAAGAATATGATGCAGCATGGAGAACAGCAAACAAGAATACAGGAGTCAGGATCACTGTTACCATAGTTAAGGAAATCATAAAGGAAGTTAATTGTTATTTCTAATTCATATAATGCCACATCTAGTTGTCTCTCTGTCCATAAAAATGCATCTATTTTTTTTTTTTTAAAAGAGAATTTATTATTATTGTAATAAAATCTATTATGAATATGAAACATTTTTTTTTAAATTAATTAAAAAAAATATTGTATTATTCTTTATATAGAAACTCATTGTATAATATAGATAAAAAGTTGATGAGTACAGTCTTGTCTTCAACTGTACTCGCCAACTTTTTATCTGCATATATTTCTTTTATACAATGCTTTGAGTATTATATAGAATTTAATAATGATACTCAGTTGTTTCAATTAAAAATCAGTTACTTTAAGTTAACTGTGATAATCTACCTGACAAGCCCTGTAACATGGTAAAATTTAATTAATTTAAGACAGGTAAAATTTAGCTATTCATTCACATACATATTATAAAACTAATATTGTTTACTATTGTGTGAATTCAATCAACAACCTCCAAATACAATGCCAATAGAGTAACCACTAGACCATGGATGTGTCATGTCTTACAGCTGCTAATTTTGCTGTAATTATGTAGTTTTTAAAAGGATACATAAATTAGGATGAACATTCATAAATATAAGTGAATAGAAGAGGTAATGCGCACTGTCCTCCAAGAAGAAGCGAGCAAGGAACTCTCTAGACAGACTGATGTCCCTCGGTGGAATGCGTTGGTGCAACCTGAGAGCACTCACGGCTGCGTTACCTATCAATGCTTTGTGGAATGCACTTAATGGACTGAAATAAAATTATTTACTTTATTACCTTATATATTATTTTTAAAACTTTCAGGTAATTAAAAAGTAGGTAAAATAATTAAAGGTCTTAAGGACACTGTATTCACAAACACCGCATTCTTCATACAAAATGAGCTTCCAGCAATACTCAATTACTGTTTGTCGCAGAATTAAATTAATATTTTTGTAGGTCATCATATTTATTAATCTTTCTGCATTGGGTTAATTTTTTTTTTATAAACATAAAAAAAAACTTATTTAATATTACAATACAAAAACATTTATTAACCACAACAGAATTTTTGCATTTAATTTCGAACATAAAAATAATAATTGAACTTCGACTAAGATCCAAGTTGTAATATTGGAAGTATGTTTGTATGGGCTTCAAGTCGACATCAGATCGCTTAATAAACTTACTATAACTTATTAATATTATAATAACTTTACTATAATAATAATATACATTAATTAATATTAATAACATACAAAAAAAAAATTAAGTTGTGTTTTTTGAGATTGATACTTGATACCTTAAAAAAACTTGTTAAACTGTTTTCAATTTGTAACATTTTCTTTTGTAAATTTTATAGAAATAAAATTGATTTTATGAAGATATTACCAATTCAAAATGATAGATAATTTAATGATAACAACTATAGAAATTTACTATATCTTAATCTATAGTATGGACAGATAAAAGGCATGTGTTCTGATAACCCTAAAAGGGTAAATTTTTATATTTAAGATAAAGGTAATTCCTTTCACTAATCTCATCATGATAGTGTGATGTACCAGATTGTAGATGGCCCTTTATGAATTTAACACATTAAAATGATTTAAAATGCATTTTAGGATTACTTAAGCTGATAATTTAATCCAAGATACTTAAAATTAGTAAAATAATGTAAAAAAAATAACAAACTGACTAAAAACATGTGTCTTAAAGTGACTTTAAGATACATGGGAGGTGAGAATATCTCATGAATGTCAATAAGGTCTTAGACCTCTAATAAATTAATTTTGATTCACAAAATGGTTGATTTTCCCTTGCAGTAATATAGTAGTTATGTTAATACACATAACATTTGTAACATTTTAATAATATAGGAGGTTTTAACAAACTTGACAGACCACTTTCTTGGTTGACTGTACTAAAAACAACAATACTAATAAATTTTGTGTGAATGGATTTACACTGAGGAAAATTGTACATAAAAATATATATGCCATGAGTGGAAATCAAACCCACAAACTCCTCCAAATAAATTATAATAATACAAATGTCTACTAGATGGTCTTGCATATATTTTTGCCCTAAATGGTATTGTAATACATGATTTTATTATAATAACTAATAAAACACTTATTTGGTATGATTTATGGAAATAATACTATTATTATAAGCCTTTTTGACTAAGCAGTCTGGTCCAGGGTTATTATTATATTTTGATTAATGGAGTCTACATGTTACACATAAATTAGCCAATGTCAAGTGGGTAGTTTGATTTAAATTCTTCAAAATATTATTTGTGAAAGAGGGATAATTGGATGGAAAGGAATTGGGAAAGGACTAGGGTAGAAAAAGGAATGGCAACATGATTGTCTTGCCAATACCAAGTGAAGGAAAAATCTACAGTAAAATGGGTACCGCCATTTTACTGTGGATGTGGGATTATTTGAGATAACACAAACTCCGAGATGACTGTGTAAATGCTACACTTCTCACACTTAATATTACTATACAAATGCTTATTCTACAAAATTAGTACACTTTTGCACAATAATATTCAATTTGAAAAATATAATATCTATAGTGTTCGGCTACCCTCAAAGAATCCTCTGGTCCAGGGTACCCAGTAAAGAGTTGCTTATGGTATTTTAAGTCTACACCATACAAATAAGCTTGTCACTATAGTTATATAGAGAAATGTATGTAAATTAATAAATTACCAAAATATGTTAGATGCTGTGCTTTTTTGAATCAATAAATAATACTGCATACTTACTTATTGAATAAAGGTAGAATGTATCCAAAGGTACATAATATTGTTAATATTCTAATCGCCCATAGAGCTACATCTATTTTATTTGCTACTACATGTGCCTTTAGAGCCGGCAACCCTTTTGGTGGACCATCTTCATTTCGAGTTGTTGTGTCTGCCATTTTCTGTAAAAAACAACAATAAATTAAGTTTTTATCTAATGTTAAACAAGTTATTTAGCTAACAGGAAAAAATATAAAGTACAATAAAAACTTATATTTATAACCTTTTAATAAAAAAATGATAAGTGATAATAAATTTACAATAACACAATGTGTATTCTTGACATCAATGATTGGTGTAATTACTACGAATTAATTAGTTTTATTGATGCAATACAGATGAAAGTATAACGCAAATTTAGGGCAAGTGTGTAGTAGGTACCGTTTTGTTTGTCCTTATGTGTCTACTTACAAATATAACAACTTTTAGACCTTGAAATAGTGCCTTTAGCGTAAAATT
Organism: Monopis laevigella; assembly: GCA_947458855.1. NCBI lineage: Eukaryota > Metazoa > Arthropoda > Insecta > Lepidoptera > Tineidae > Monopis > Monopis laevigella. The sequence goes on along the minus strand of OX381594.1, from coordinate 11,683,408 downwards.
TAATTACCATAAAGCGATTATTGTAAGGAAAACTCGTTTTCTTACAAACCGTGAGACTACGTAAGTTGCATAGCCTATAAAGATGACACTATCTTTTTTACAGATAACGCAGGATATCGAAATGATTGTACTTACATCACAGTTTTATTGGCTAAAACACTATAAATTATTTATTATAAGTTTTTAACACTATTAACTATTTAAAAATATTAATTAATATAAATTAGAACAATCGTCGTCTTACTACTTTTCTGTCACTTGGCGGAACTGAAAGTGTTGCTATTTGAATTTAATGTTAAGTGCAGTTATAGAGTATAATTAATATAGTTATACCACAGAAATATACAGAAATGTGCAGTGCTGCCAACTATTTTGAGCCAAATCCGCGATAGGTAACAGCAGCCCGTTTATTAGATCTAATTTATAACATATAAAATTAAACTTCATATTTAGCGATTGTAAATAAATAACAAATAATATTTACTTTAAATTATGAAATTATATTTTAGACATTTGCCTGACATCTCTCTTCTTTTATAAATTAAGTCTTTCTGGGGGTTTATCACCCCTTTAACTCGAGCATCGTTGATACAGGATACAGGTTCTTGGTTTCTTAAACCATTGCCAACTGGAGCACACATTAATGGAAATGTTTTTACTAATGGTGCTGACAATGCTCCACCTGTATCTCTCAACGATGGTTGAGTTAAAAGGGTGATTAAACCCCCAGAAAGACTTAATTTATAAAAGAAGAGAGATGTCAGGCAAAGCTTAGCATTATTATAATACTAATCTATCAATGTCTAAAATATAAATACATAATTTAAAGTAAATATTATTTGTTAATTATTTACATTTTCTCTGTAACTGTGCTTCAAAAGAGTTTGCTTCAGGACTCAGAACTATATTTTCATCCAAAACCACATGATTTAAACGCGACTTTAATTGTCAAATAAAACTAAATACTGCCAAAATTACAGGCGAATTAAAGTTACTCTTGTACTAACTTTTACAAGTAAAATTCTTCTTTAAAATAGATTTTTGCAAAATTTCTAAGTTTAATTTACAATAGGGAATATACATGTAACGCCAATAGGGAATATGCACGTTTTATTATTATTTAATTACTTGATAAAGTAACTACATTAGACTCTAAAAGTCATCTTGACATCTGACAAGAACATACATATTTTTTGAGAATTTTATTAAATATTACCTTTTTTATTATTATTTGAATAGAAACTTTCAAATTTACCAGTTTTCAATTAAATTTAGCAAATACAAATGTTTTTAATATAATATTGTGTCAAACAAAGTTCAGCAGAAGACAAGTCCACGAAATTTCATTTTCAGCTTTTCAGCCTTTCATTTCAGTAATTGTATATTAGATGGTGTTTATTTATGGTGAATACCTACCACATATATTGTTGTGGCAATCAAAATTGTTGAAATCTATTGGATAATTTGAACCTCAAAACCCGGACGCAATTCAAAAAGAATAAAACGAATCTGATAATTTAAAAAAATATCTGTGTGCCTCGTGTGTTATGAAAGAACTTCTTGCCCTTGATCGCCAGTGTCTTGAGGATGAAAACTGTTCTACTTTATTATAAATTTATTCTATTATTGTTAGTTATTTTGTTTATTTACTCTATTAATTTATATTATATACATTAATTATTGCTAGTTCATATTAAGGTTATATATAGGTTTATATAGGTTTTTTTATGGACTTACAATTATCTTCGCCCCCACCCGTACCATCCACGTCAAATCAATCCATTCTGCAGTCACAAAACCTTGAAATTGACTATGTTCGTTGTCATAAATGTGCCGAGCCGAAATTCTTTAAAGGTTCGAGAGGACTCAAAATTCATGAAGGTAAAAAACATAACTCTACAAATAATCCAATACAAAATGTTTCATTGGTTAATAGTCCTAACAATAATAACAATCCCATTCAAAATTTCCAAACTAATATTTTGGAATTAAAAAAAACGGTACCATTAGTAAAACGAATTCCTCGGGGTGCAAGATCATGTGTAGCTAAATGCTTCTCAGATCATATTGAAAAGGTTTTTAGTAATGAGGTAAGTGAGGTAAATTGGTCTAATATTAAATTACAATAAATGTGAACTTTATTTAACCAATAACGTACTTGATATTAATAAATCTAATTTAATCAACTTAGCTAACTCTCTTGCACCTGGTATTAAAATAACCTCAAAAGAAGAACTATCTTTATTAGGAGCTCCAGTATTTGAAGAAGGAGTCATTCCAACATTAAATTCCCAACTTAATATTTTTTTAGAAATTTCTGATAGATTAGAAAAAATAAATTGTCATACAGCCTATTCTATAATAAATTACTGTACATTCCTCCCAAAATTTTTATATTTATTGAGTACAAGTCCAGTTTGGAAATTTTCAGAAATCATGTCCTCAATAGATGACACATTGAAAATTACACTTCAGAAAATACTAAATTTGAATTTTAATGATATTTCATGGGCTCAATTAACACTCCCAATTAAACTAGGAGGCATTGGTATGCGAAAAGTTAGTAGTTTAAGTATACCAGCCTTTATATCATCCATTTATAGCATCTCATCTCTTATGTCAAAAATTCTCAGAAAACCTTTCGTAGAAATAAACAAAGTAAACTTAATAGAAGCAGAACAAACATGGAAAATATCTTGCCCTGAATGTGATATCCCAGTGGAAAAACACATACAAAAACATTGGGATACACCTTTAGTTCAAGCAACACATAAATATATACATGAACAACAAAATAATGATAAAGACAAAGCTAGAATCCTAGCGCTAACACAAAAGGAGTCAGGATATTGGCTACACGCCATTCCATCTAAAAATTTAGGCACATTTATGGACAACATTAGTTTCAGATTAGCTATAGGGTTGCGGGTGGGAGCGGAAATATGTAGTAAACATATTTGTCCGTGCGGTAGTGACGTCGACCAATATGGACACCACGGTCTTAGTTGTTTTAAAAGTGGAGGTCGCTTTTCTCGCCATTCCTCACTCAACGACATTCTGAAAAGGTCTCTTGCCGTTGTAGACGTTCCTTCAATTTTGGAACCGCCTGGATTATCTAGGAACGACGGCAAGAGACCGGACGGAATGTCGCTGATTCCATGGAAGATGGGCCGGTGCCTGGTATGGGACGCAACCTGTGTAGACACCTTGGCATCGTCTCATCTACAAGGGACACTTCGGAGTGCGGCAGCAACGACTTTAACTGCTGAAACACACAAAAGGCGCAAATATGAAAATATTTTAAATGATAATTACATATTTGTGCCTTTTGCGGTGGAAACACTAGGACCGTGGGGGCCTTGTGCAAGACTTTTCTTTAAAGAACTGTCTTCACGATTGGTCGCCGTCACGGGTAACCGGAGAGCTGGCCATTTCCTCGCTCAAAAAATTAGTATCATTATTCAGCGAGGAAATGTTGCCAGCATTCTATCCACCATGCCACACGGAAAAATTTTAGAAGATTTGTATATAATTTAATAGGGTTTGTAAATATATATTATTTTTTAGATATAGTTTTATATTTTTTATTAGTATTACTTATTTATGTTTTATAAGTTTTTTGTGTAAATAAAAAAATAATTTCTAAAACATGCAACATAGATAATACCTCTAAAAACAAATATTAAATATTTTTTAAAGTGTAATAACACCAAAATAAAAGAGTTTAAACTTTATCTGCTACTATCGCAGTAAAAAACGGTACATCACTAGCCGCCATTCTGTGACGTCATTCGTGCTCAAAAAGCATATTAGCACCTCAAGAGTTAGTCAAAAGATTTGTTTATTATAAATTATCGTAATAATGGACAATAAATACCCGAGAAAACAAGAAACTAGACTACAAAACACACGTTGACATTTGTTTGTGCACGAACATGTGACGTCATGTAGTGTTTTCTAATGTCGGAGCGTTTATAAATGCGTTCCGTTTCTATAAAAAACAACGTAAATAAAACGAGGGATATTTCCGAGACAAATCAGATAAGTGAAATTTACTGCATGGGGAATTGTTTGTCATCAAAAGTAGTAAAGGTCGGAATAATTTTGGAGCTCAACTCATAGAGTTATAGGAAGCAAAGGTGATCCTATTGCGATCAAAGCGTGGCAAGTCTCACACATATATACACTAATGCAGAAGACAGAGTCGGACTAATTTGCGAGAAATGTCAAAATAACCCACGCACGGTCCGATTCAAGCATTTCGTTACGTATCAGTTGTTTGTACTGTAGGTAAGGGAAATTGATTTATAACGAGATGAGAAATAATAAATAAATAAATACCACCACGGGTAACTTTTTGGATCCAGAGAACCAGGAGGGATTAACCCGTTCTCATATCGCCGATGGTATTCGGAGGCAACGCCTAACAAGTGGCGAGATGGTTGCGGTGTTTATGTAGGAGATTAGAAAATGAATTGAAAAATTTCAAGTGAATGTAATTAGGTCATTTATTTATATTACAGTATGTACAAAGTCTCTTTCTTATATGGACTTCTAAGCTGCTTATACATGGTGAATTTGAATGGGTGTACTTTGGGCTAATATGATGTTCTACTGATCAATACAAACAACTTTTCCCATGGAACCATGTGTCGCAAAGGAAAAAAAAAATTGCCTTCTACATACAAACTAGTAAAGTTAAAATGACCAATTTGTATGGGGAAGCCATTTTTTTTTTCATTTGCGACACATGGTTTCATGGGAAAAGTTGTTTGTATTGACCAGTAGAACATCATATTAGCCCAAAGTACACCCATTCAAATTCACCCTGTATATAGGATGTTTTTTTATTTTTATGGATACCTACTACCCTTTTTCATTTCAAAATTAGGTACGTACTGTAAGTGATATTGATTTTTATATAGATGAGAAATTTTATGAAAAAAATACAACATAATAATAATAATAATTTACTTAAATAGGTATTTTTTTTACATGTATTATGTACTTGTAAGAATTTAAGTTATACAACAATGAAAATGCAGTTTTCGCGAGAAAAATCAGTAAAAGAAAAACTATAATGTTTATTACATTAGATATAAAATAATAAATAATATATTTGGTGCAAGAGGAATTCCAGCAAAGTCTTTGCACCGTCTATTGAAGGACCTTGGCCTTCCGAAAACAGCCGACAGAACTTTTATGGATCGTGTTTCCAGGATGGCGCTAACAGGATCATATAGTATTTGGTTGAGTAGAGAGGGTAGTAAATACAGTGCAGGTGGGAGTTCAAAAAGCCTTTAAACCTACTTCGCGGTCTCAAGTCCGGGAACGCTGCAGTTCATACCTTTCAACCACGCGATGGACCCGGCACCCGCACGGTGAAGCCATTGATTGCTAAGAACATTGTCTCTCTGTTTATATAAAACAAACTTAACAATAGGACATATCCACATATCCAACAAATTTAGACTCACTTTGAGAAGCAAGTTTCTCTAAAGCGTTTAGAGACTACTGTAAATACTGGCTCTACATTAACTCTTTTATACCATCTGGCTGGGTGTGCTAAAATATTATATATTTTTGTTGCACAAAACTATATGCTCTCGCCGCTCTCGGGAATAAATATTATATTAAAGAAAAAACTAAGACTAATTTTGGTAAATACCTAAATAATTTCTATTAAAATTTACAAAAGTTCTTAACTACGGAGAATAAATATTTTTTAAAGCAGTTTTTTGCCTTTTTAATAAATCTAATCAAAAACACTTTATTACACCCTAGAATTGAAAATAAGTAGTTTCTAGGTTTTGTTTTTAATTCTGATATAAATTTACCAATTTATTACCTTAACTTTTTTTGTTAATATTTATTATATAATATTAAAAATAATAAATAATAGTAACTAAATAAAACTTAAATAACAATCATATTAAAACATTAAGACAAAAAAAAATTAACCTAAAGAACAATTAAAATTAATATAAAATATATACAAAAGAACTATAAAAGATAAAATATTGCCTCCATCCCCGACAAAACACCAACCGTGCTGAGTACAGATGCGGCATTCCCTCTTTGTATTGCCAGACTGACATTCTGTGACAGGAATGACCGAGCACGGACAGATCCTGTAGTTTGAATCAGCTGACGACCAATTTGATCCACTAACTGACTTGCATCCTTACCCCACGGTCCCAGCGTCTCTACAGCAAAAGCCGAGAATATATAATTTTCTTGTAAATGGGAATATTTAAGTTTTTTTATATTCTCTGCTTTTGCTGCAGCGGTGCCAGCACACTGTGACGTAGTACGTAAGTAGCTAGGAGCGAGAGTGTCACTACATGTAGCATCCCACAGTAGACATTTGCCTTGGCTCCACGGTATTAGCGTCATGCCATCAGGCCTCTTTCCATCGTCATGTGAGACACCTGATGGTTCGAGCGTGCTAGGAACGTTAATAGAAGCCAAAGCTCTTTTTATGATACTGTTAAGCGCCGCATGTCGTGACACTCTGCCCGCGCTACGGACACAAGACAGTCCGTGATGACCAAAAGGATCGACAAGCGAACCGCAAATACAGGGATGAGATTTACAAAGCTCAGCCCCCACACGCAGCCGACAGAAATACGAAGGGTGTTCTTGTCTAAAAGTGTACCGAGTGATGGAGATGGGTACGCAATTAGCCAACCACCCGACTCCTTCTGACAGCCTGCGCGTAAGCGAGCTAAGTCAAGAGATGAACTTGTTGAAAATAAAGTATTGTTATGTTTTTTAATGATTGCTATATCCCAACTTTTTTGAATTTTTGGTAGACTAGGTAATTCGTCGATTGAACTGACCTCTTTCCACCGGCTAATACCTTCATTCATTCCGCTGATCTCAAAATTACCAAGTAATAGGTTAAGGATTGATCCAATAAGATCAGCGGAAAGATGAATGGAAGATAAAAAAGCCGGAAGAGCAAGGTCGCCGAAACGACGAATACCTATTCCTCCAAAAACTATTGGTTGAGTGGCTTGAAGCCAAGAATTTGAATGAAATTTTAAATTTAAGATATGTTCAATTGAAAATTTTACAGTGTCATCAAATTTATTTATAAGATCATTAAAAAGCCAAAATGGAGATGAACGTATGAAATATATCAATCTGGGAATACAAAGAGAATGCCGCAAAAGATACAAAGCAATGTGGGAATAGGTTTAAGACGGTAATAAAAAAAGTCAAATTTTCTATTTTACCTTGTATTATAGATGGCAAACCAACAGTAAAAATTGGACTTCCCAATAAAAATAAATTATTAGTATCTATTATTTTAATTCCCGGTAAAATATTATTTATCAAAGTAAAAATATCGATTTTAGCATCAACAGAAATTTTAGGTAAAAAAAATAATTCGCATTTATTAGTATTAATTTCCAACCCAATTGAGCTAAATTTTTCAATTAAAATTTTCAAGTCTTCTACAATAGTTGAAGATTTACCGATTAAAATTCCGTCATCTAAATACCGAAATTTATAGAACTTTTAAGTGATTGAATGATATCTTGTATACCTAAACTGAAAATTGCGGGACCAAGAGGGTCACCTTGTTGGCAACCTGTACTTGATTTTATAATGTTATTGCCGAAAAAGAGATTTGTATTACTACTATAACATTGCCATAAATACGGAAATAAATTTGGAATATTTTCTTTAACACAATTTAAAATACAGTCGCGACGGATAGAATTAAAAGCGTTACATACATAAATTTTCACCAAAATTTCAGTATCACTGTTGGATTCCAAAAATGTTCGTACTGTATGTACCGCTACTTCACAACCTGAAGATGTTCCAAAACCCAACTGTGTAGGTCGAAAATGATTACCAAGTGGTTCCATAAAAGGCTTCGGCAAGCGACTTTTGAGGCCAAACGTCTAAATGTACACCCTATTGCAATTGGCCTGATACCTCCGTCTTTCTTTTTTAATGCACAAAGGGAAGCTCCATACAAATATTTAACAAAATCGTCGCATACTTTTCCAGACAACATAAAATTTATTAAGTTTGTAATCCTTATAAGTAATTTCTGACCAATATCTCCCGATTGTGTATATAACAAATCTTTGAGATGTTGAGGTCGAAGACCATCAAAGCCGGCGGAGGAACTTGTAGGAAATGAATTAATACTTTTCATAACATCATCAGGAGTAGCTATTAAAAAAGGAGCTTCGGCTGCTGGGGCATCTGGAAAATTTAAATTATTAGGTGCAAAAGGATGTTTCAATTTTAAAGCTTCTAAAGTTTCAGAACTATCTTGGGCAAACGTATCCTTAGAAGACAGAATTCTGACCGCTCTACGGATGTCACCATCGGCTACTTTAGATTCAACTATTTTTGTAAAAGATTTTGTACGCTTTGGTAAATTAAAATTAGAATTGGGAAATATGTCCTGTTTTAAATTGTTCCTAATTTTTTTTGTAAGGGAAGTGGTTTTGTCGTATGATTCAATTTTTAAATATTTGTAGGAAAAAAGAAATAATGTTTCCCAAGCTAATAAATCATTTTGATTAAGACAGCAATCTAATACTTCAATTAATTTGTGAGCAATTTCAATACGAGCACCTCTTGGAATTCTTCGAACAACTGGACACGATAATTTCAGTTTATAAATAATTTCATCAAAAATTGTCTGTACTGGCGAATCAACTGATGTATGTACAGGCAAAGGTAATGATAAATTAACATTAAGTGTTTAAACCTCACTTTGATAAAAAGGATTTTTGGCATAAACTACAAGTGAAAGTTCCAATTGAAATTTTTTTATTGTTTGATACTGAGTTATTTGCCATCTATAAATTAAATAAATATTGTATTAATAAAATTCTACGATCAATAAAATACAAAAAGTACTAGGTACATATTATATAAATTAATTAGAGTTTTTTTGTTTATTTTTATTTACTAATGAATAAAGGTTTGTTAATGTTAGAGTCCTTTTCTGTATTATTGATGGCTTAGTTGGATGTTGAGACGTTAAAGCATAATTTTCTATACTTCTATAAAACACCATCACGGGTACCTTTATGACTCCCGAGAATCGTTTAAACGGCCCCAGGGTACCCGGCAGAGGGTACCCTTCCTCATTTCGATGGTATTCGGAGGGAATATTTATAATTATTTTATTTTCAAATGGGTCGCTCTAATTTTATTCTGAAACAATAATAACTGTTATTATATAACTTAGCTACTATAAATGTAGTCGACAGTGATGCTATACAAACGTGCTTCTCATATATATTTTGTAGATCAAAACACATTAGTCTACAAACTGAAGCGGTACTAGGTATGTGTACCGGCAACGACAATACTACTACGTATTATATTTAAACAATTCAAACTAACGAAGCGTGTATAGGCATCTTAAGCCGGCATAATAGGTGCAATCAACGGTTACGTAGATCGTAATTGTTGATTGCATTTGTTGTTGGACCTTCATACTGCTTTCCAACAGGTAGATGTGAGGTCACATGCCAAACTCTCATATAAAAAATTAAAAAATACTGTACAGATGAAACATTTAAATATCAGTCACAATAAAAAATAATATTATTTTACAAATCCGACCCTGTGCTCATGAATTGTCAAAAGTTGTTATTGACCAACAATTTCTAAGTTTTTCTCTAAATAGCAGCGAAAAATGTAAGGTTTACTTAAATTTTGTTGGACACAATTAAATATATCATCTGTGTGATACATATTTCGAAAGGACAAGATTAACTAATAAACTTATTGAAATAAGTATTTGAATACATGTCAACATTTAAAATTTACTTGTGGTTATTTCTAGCACTTTTTGATGGTTTGCATTGCCTTACATATAAGCACTAAACTTTACTTTATTACACTCTACACTTTGCAATATCTAATTTTAATTAAATATTGAGTATTTGCAAATAGTATTGCATCGAGATGAAAAACTATACCGTTAATACATAGATATTTTACGTCAATGCGTTAATATGACATGTTATGACTTATGTTTGACTTACTAGCATAGATAAACTTTAATACCAATGAATTGGTGCCTATTGATGTAGTTTTTTCCCACGGGTGCTTATTTCTTACGGGTGTATGTGAACTAAGGAAGTGAAAAACGTATATGATCTGTGCCATGAGAGGGAGTAAGCCCAACTCATATGGTTATACGACTAATTAACATTTATCTCTGCTTCCTATAATACTCTTTTAGTGGAAAATCCACAAGGTTGGCAACGCTGGACATGTGTAGTAGTAATGTAATGTTCCTAGATGATATTATAAAAATGATTTTTAAAATGCAATCGGGCATCATGGGCAGGGGCCCAACCGAGATTTAATGGGACTGGAAAGCCACTTCGAGATACTGATCGACGCGTCGCGTCCGTCAGACCGTCTAATAGAAATAGATAGTTTGAACTGAGGCTCTACCATGGGTTTGCGCATTGTAGAAACGTCACGTATTTCTTTACGTATACGTGAGCAACAACCAATAGGAACGCTTTATTCAATCCTGTTACCAAAAATAAAGCGATCCTATTGGTTGTTGCTCACGTATTCGTAAATAAATACGTTACGTTTCTACAATGCGCAAACCCATGGCACAGAAGAAATAATAGTACAAGTACCCATGGTAGAGCCTCTGTTGTCGGCTGTCCATGGAGATACTTATTTAGGGAACCGTGAAGTGTAAAATCAAGCTTGTTTTATTATTACTATAAATCTTGTTATATTCTAATGACACATTAATGAAATCGAATGCCAAATCTGTCTAAAGTACCTGGGCAGTCAAAATCACAAGCCTATCGGCCACTCGGCGCTCGCACGTTTGCGAAATGTAAAAAGATAGTATATTTAACTAACATTTCAATGGGATAATTAAGTTTATTTTCATTAAGATTTTTATTATATTGTGTTTTTATTACATATACCCTATTATTTCTTAGCTTATATAGCGCCACACTCAATTGCGAAAGTAGAATATGAGGATTTACATCATGCATTCCAATAGAAATTATCACTATGTCGTCTTGCTTTATCCTTTTGACAATGCTGTCACAATTATTAAGTATTTGTGCACAATTTGCGTTAGATATAATCATTGCATTGATTTTGTATTTGTTGTTGTCCTGATTTTCTCTTTGTTTCGTCATCGATGATGCCAGACCACGTACTTGCTCGTCTCCAAGAATGAAAATAGTGTTTATATTTTTACTATCAGTTAATTCTTCAGTTATTCTGGTATTACTTGAAAGTTCATTTTCCTTTATGATATCTTTGTGTGTAATTTTATTAGTTGCCTCAGGTTTATTATGAGACAGAGCAAAAAACTATGTGATTTTTTATTTAATTCATGATCATTATTTTTGTCGGTTGATATGACTGTCTTAGTTTTTTTCTTAGTTGAAGATTGTGGTGTGTTCATGTTCAATAAACCTTTTAGGGTTTTAACATATTTTTTCGATTCGTCTAGTTTGTTGCTAAGTGTTTGGTTCTGTCTATTCAAATTATCTATTTCTTCGTGTGCACTCATAAGGTTTAATTGTAGCTGAGAAATCTGTTCTTTGAATTCTGTTAATTGCGTTACAGTAATGTTGTCAACAAATTCCGGTAAGCTACTGTAACTGTCGTTAACTTCAAATCCAACATTCTCAACAAATGTCACATCTAAGTCCACGGATTTGTCTTTTTCTTTGCGTTATATTTGAATCCATAACTAAATAATAAATAAATTGTATTTTCGTAGAAAAAAAATCCTTATGCGGAGGTGAGGATCGATCTCGCGCCCATCGACACAAGCGGTGCGAACTGCGCTATTAGGCTACTAGATGAACAATAAATGCGTTTGAAAATATGAATTGCTTGTCAGAGTGTATGCTATAATTTTTTTTGTGAGGCGGTAGTTCAGTTTTAATATTTTAATTAACATCTATTTTTTATATAAAATGTTTATGCACTTGTTTTCCTATATATCACAAAAAAGAAGTTGTACTTATATATTTAAGCTGTTCTCCAATCACCGGTAACAGTTTTAATGTGAAGAGAACTTCATTAATCACTCAGTTAATGAAGTTCTCTTCACATTAAAACTGTTGCCGTAGATTTATTCATTAATTTAATTAAATCTATAATTATTGTAGTAGATAACACTCACAGATGCACTTTAGTACTTATTTAAACTATAAAAGTACAAATCATTTATAAAATCACACGAAGTTAAAAGTTATTTTATTATTTAATGGAGCTCACTTAATGCTTGCGCTTGGCTATGGCGTAATATATAAGGTATATAGCGAGTATATTAAAATATACTCGTAATGCAATTCGTCATTGTCGCCCCCCATTTCGTAATCACATAATTAAGCTGCAATCGCACAATAACACCATAGTGGGAGCGATCAATATTGTTTAAGAACAATTATTGATTGAACCCATTCATGGTGTTTGTAGGTCTGCTAACCACCAGGTAGATAAAAAGTCACATGTCGTGCTCGTGAATCGTAAATACGTGAGGCACCACCAATAGAATCGCGATATTACAAAATTAAAGCGATCCTATTTGTTGTTAAATCAGTAAAGTATAGGTTGTTAATCGCGTACCTACATACATAACATTACGTTAATACAAAGCAAAACCTTAGTAGCAGAGGCTCTACCATGGGTTTGCGCATTGTAGCAACGTAACGTCTTTGTATTACAATAGGGCCGCTTTATTTTTGGTAACGGGATTGAATAAAGCGGCCCTTTTGGTTGTTGCTCACGTATACGTATACAAATACGTTACGTTGCTACAATGCGCAAACCCATGGTAGAGCGTATACGTAACGTGACCAAACGTTCCGTTTTGAACGGGGCTGTTCCGATTTTTAGTTGATAACAAAAGTGAATATTTAAATAAACTTTTCAAAATTGTGAAACTGGTATATACTGGCTTATACCCATCTATAAACAGTTTCAGAAGTTGTTATAGTCAAACTAGGACCGATAGCTTTACGTGCTATTGAGTCTGTCCAAACATCTCAACGAACTGCCACTTCTTCGGCGTAGATTTTGGCACGACTAGATGGGAGCCCTTTGTTAGGTGGGTAGGTATTTTGAGGCGTCTACCTTCATATTACCTATATACCTTCTCGGGCGCCTATTATTTTACTTTTTATTTATTTTTATTTTTTTTCACGTCACATTTCCAAAATATTTATTGTTATTAATTTTAAGAAACTACAATGAAAACTAAAAATGAATTGTCTTAGTTTTTTTCTAAGATAATCTTAAAAAGATTTAAATTATTAAGAATAATTTACAATATTTACATTTAAGGAGGTGACGATGGATCAGAAAATGTGCCCATAGCACTAACTGCATTTCCGCGTTGTATGGCCATTGATATTCATTGGCCTAAAAGAATACCTGAACGCGGATCCCCTGTTAACTGTTTAAGCTTTTTACCTAAAGACAATATAAATAAAGGATTTTGCGGACTTAGACCAAGTACCCATTGTCTCGACAATGAATGGGACAAAAAAATAGGAATTTGAAATTTGAGTGTATTTGTTAATTTTTTTTATGGCATAGGCTTCAGCGGCAAATCCGGCCGATTTTGAAGACCCTGAGGTATACGAGGGAGCCAGAGTGTCCACACATGCAGCGTCCCATAATAGACACTTTCCGTCTTGCCAAGGAATGAGAGAAATGCCATCGACGCGTTTTCCATCATTCCTGAACAAGCCGGAAGACTCGAGGCTGCTCGGAATTTCTGCTGATAATAAAGCTGATTTTATAATAGAGTTGAGAGCTGCATGTCTGGATATTCTTCCTGCAGATCTACTGCAACTTAAACCGTGGTGGCCACTAGATTTTACTTTTAATTAAAATATAATATTATTATACAAGAAGTTAATTTAAATACAGTTTTACTTTACTAAAATAAATTTTACCTATAAACATTAAAGAAAAACTATAGTATAACAAATATTAAAAAAAAACTATAATCTAAATTAAATAAAAAAAATCGTAAAAGTTCCCCTGAGGCCGCACATGTACCGAGAACTCCAACAGCGTTGCCCCTTTGAATTTCTAGCCCAACTCGTTGTACAAAGTAGGCTCTAGCACGTCGGTCACCTGATTTTTTAATAAGTAATTTCTCCAGTAATTGGGAAAATTTCAAAGCATCAGCAGGGTAACCACCGACTCCAATACCGTGAGATCTCGTTCGAGTTGAGATCGAGAAAGATGTTTTTGGTATTACGAAAAGTGAAATATCGTTATTTGAATTAACCACTGCATAAACTGTTCGAGTACCTAATTAATTACAACAAAATATATATAATATTATGAAGTTTGTAAATATGAATTGTATTAAATGACGTAATTTTTGATCTCAACTCGAACGAGATCTCACGGTATCGCAGTCGGTGGTTACCCCCCAGGTGACCATAGACCTAATGTTTCAACTGCAAAGGCCAGAAATTCAAAGTGACTCGCTAACTGGGAATACTTATCTTTTTTTTAATCTCAGTTTTTAGTGCTGCGGCCCCAGCGGAAACAGAGGTGAGCTGTAAATTTGATGGGGCGAATGTATCCGTACAGGTGGCGTCCCATACACATATGTTTGACATCAGGCTTATTGGTCTATAGTTCGATAAGTCTTCCTTTGAGCCTTTTTTATATATAAGAATTATGTGCGAGGTTGACCAATGTTCAGAAATCTGTCCTGATGTTAGAATGTCGTTAAAGATCTTCGTCAGAATGGGCACCATTCGTTTAGGGTTCCTTTCAGTAATTCGTTCGTGATCTTGTCTGGACCTGGTGCCTTATCTGACTTTTGGCTTAATATAGCTTTCCTGACCTCACTTTGTAATATATCTGGTTATAAGTTTGGAGGGTATATATATATATATATTTTTTAATATGTAGGACAACTTACACATATTGATCTGGTCACAAACTAAGCTCTAAGCTTGTACTATGTGTACCAGAAACAACGATATAATACATATTATATTTTATAAACACCCAGACCATGGACAAACTGTACAGAAAAACGTACTAATATTTTTTTGCCATGGGTGGGAATCGAACCCACGACCTCCGGATACAACGCCAAAGGCGCAACCACTAGTCTACGGAGGCGGTCAAGGTGGTAGTAGTATATGTGTGGCGGTCAGGAGTATATGGTCGCTGTCAACCATATACTACCTTGTAGTTGTCGTACTGTTTGTTTTCAGCTATAGTATAGATTTTGGTAAAAATCAGAAGCTGTTTTTACTATGCTTTTGCGGTTTGTGATGTTAATTTGATTGCTTTTGAGATTAGGTACCCAAGGAGTCGTTTCTCGAAGTTCTTTAAGAGCTTTTTTTGTTCCGCCTGATTCCATGATATGTTTTTCGAGTGTTTGTATTCTCCTTATTTTCCTGTCCTTGCGTTTGCATAATATACTTATTTCTGCTATTTCTCTCAGATTCCGTTTGCCGTCTTTGTTGGCAATTAGACTTTTTCTTTTATTTATAAGCTGCATGGTGGAATCTCTTAATTTTTTTTCTTTTCTAGTATTAGCATAGCGAAGTTGATTTTGAAATCAGAGCCAACCGATAATCGAATCGAAACACCCATCGAAAGCCAAATGTATGGGATTTGACGTTTCTCATCGATCAGCCTCTACCCATAGAGTAAAATTCCTATACATTTTTATCGATCGATGCGGCGATTCGATTGGCGATCGTGTTCTTTGGTTAGGCCCCTGGTGTATTCTTTTCTTACGTCAAGTCCTTCTGTTTCTTCGATTTCTCTGATCTAAATTGCTAATGGGTATGATGTTGGTTCGTTAGTTTCTGCGATATGGGTTCTGCTGGTCAAGCTAATGTGCTTTCTATGGATCTTAGGGGGCGCCATTTTGAGCGATGCTTAAATTTAATCTAGAAATTACTGTAGTATCTGTAAATAGAAAGCACACAAGCAAAACACAATAAAAAAGCTTTGAGTGGCTACTTATAATATAATCTATTTCATTTCTGTACTTTCCTACAGGGGAGACCCATGTCCACTTGTTGTTTTTATTCGTCTTGAAGATGCTGTTCGTGATTGTAAGATTATGTTCTAGGAGGAGATCTATTAATCGTTGACCATTGATACTTACCACTATGTATTATGCCGACTAAATGATACTGCTACGAAACGGGCGGCAACAAACACGAATTTGTAATAGAATTAAGGGCTGATTTTTCAATCGTCAGATGAAATAATTCAACGGATAACTTGTATGGAGGAATAATAAATTTGTCAGTTCTTCATACAAGTTAACTGTCGAATAACTTTATCTGACAATTGAAAAATCAGCCCTAAGTCTGCTTTAGCCAAGTTTTTGAGATATAGTTTTGTGAGACATAAACAGTGTTTCACTTACAATGATAACCGTTTATGAATGGTTTCAGACATATTGGTATAACTTCCTTTCACTTTTATCTACATTTTTTTTAATCTGACCTTTTTAAACATTTTGAGTAGGTGACGATTAAAAAAAAATTAAGACCTTATAGTCAAAGACAAGGGGCTTTATTCCGAGTTTTGACACGTTCACCGTCACAATGCGCAAACCCATGGTAGAGCCTCAGAGGCTCTACCATGGGTTTGCGCATTGTAGAAACGTCACGTATTTCTTTACGTATACGTGAGCAACAACCAATAGGAACGCTTTATTCAATCCTGTTACCAAAAATAAAGCGATCCTATTGGTTGTTGCTCACGTATTCGTAAATGAATACGTTACGTTTCTACAATGCGCAAACCCATGGCACAGAAGAAATAATAGTACAAGTACCCATGGTAGAGCCTCTGTTGTCGGCTGTCCATGGAGATACTTATTTAGGGAACCGTGAAGTGTAAAATCAAGCTTGTTTTATTATTACTATAAATCTTGTTAAATTCTAATGACACATTAATGAAATCGAATGCCAAATCTGTCTAAAGTACCTGGGCAGTCAAAATCACAAGCCTATCGGCCACTCGGCGCTCGCACGTTTGCGAAATGTAAAAAGCATAAACGTAAAAACCGTACCCGGCGCGATTTTTTAACCTAACAAGAGCCGGACACCGTTTATTTTGGCCGGACATGCAACCAAAAACTAATTATGTCCGGCTTCATCCGGACATAATTAGTTTGCCTGGTAACGCTATCTACATACATAATATCATACGTATTTGTTAAAATAATGATTATTATCACGGGCGTAGGCAAGGGGCGGTGTTGGAGGAAGAAACCCCGGGCCTTATTCCGAGTTTGCAACCGCTAAAGACGACAAGACGTTGCGTAAACTATAAATATTGAAATGTAAGTTCTATTTCAATGGATATATAGTCTGTATTAGGTTGGCTATAATAATACCGCCATCTTGAAATACGCGAATTCTTCGCAAGTTTGAACATTTGATGAGCATTGGAATTTCAACTCTATATTTAATAGGATAGAACTTATATTTCAATATTTATAGTTTACGCAAAATGCGCGACGGTGAACGTGTCAAAACTCGGAATAAAGCCCCTTGTCTTTGACTATAAGGTCTTAATTTTTTTTTAATCGTCACCTACTCAAAATGTTTAAAAAGGTCAGATTAAAAAAAAATGTAGATAAAAGTGAAAGGAAGTTATACCAATATGTCTGAAACCATTCATAAACGGTTATCATTGTAAGTGAAACACTGTTTATGTCTCACAAAACTATATCTCAAAAACTTGGCTAAAGCAGACTTAGGGCTGATTTTTCAATTGTCAGATAAAGTTATTCGACAGTTAACTTGTATGAAGAACTGACAAATTTATTATTCCTCCATACAAGTTATCCGTTGAATTATTTCATCTGACGATTGAAAAATCAGCCCTTAATTCTATTACAAATTCGTGTTTGTTGCCGCCCGTTTCGTAGCAGTATCATTTAGTCGGCATAATACATAGTGGTAAGTATCAATGGTCAACGATTAATAGATCTCCTCCTAGAACATAATCTTACAATCACGAACAGCATCTTCAAGAAGAATAAAAACAACAAGTGGACATGGGTCTCCCCTGTAGGAAAGTACAGAAATGAAATAGATTATATTATAAGTAGCCACTCAAAGCTTTTTTATTGTGTTTTGCTTGTGTGCTTTCTATTTACAGATACTACAGTAATTTCTAGATTAAATTTAAGCATCGCTCAAAATGGCGCCCCCTAAGATCCATAGAAAGCACATTAGCTTGACCAGCAGAACCCATATCGCAGAAACTAACGAACCAACATCATACCCATTAGCAATTTAGATCAGAGAAATCGAAGAAACAGAAGGACTTGACGTAAGAAAAGAATAAACCAGGGGCCTAACCAAAGAACACGATCGCCAATCGAATCGCCGCATCGATCGATAAAAATGTATAGGAATTTTACTCTATGGGTAGAGGCTGATCGATGAGAAACGTCAAATCCCATACATTTGGCTTTCGATGGGTGTTTCGATTCGATTATCGGTTGGCTCTGATTTCAAAATCAACTTCGCTATGCTAATACTAGAAAAGAAAAAAATTTAAGAGATTCCACCATGCAGCTTATAAATAAAAGAAAAAGTCTAATTGCCAACAAAGACGGCAAACGGAATCTGAGAGAAATAGCAGAAATAAGTATATTATGCAAACGCAAGGACAGGAAAATAAGGAGAATACAAACACTCGAAAAACATATCATGGAATCAGGCGGAACAAAAAAAGCTCTTAAAGAACTTCGAGAAACGACTCCTTGGGTACCTAATCTCAAAAGCAATCAAATTAACATCACAAACCGCAAAAGCATAGTAAAAACAGCTTCTGATTTTTACCAAAATCTATACTATAGCTGAAAACAAACAGTACGACAACTACAAGGTAGTATATGGTTGACAGCGACCATATACTCCTGACCGCCACACATATACTACTACCACCTTGACCGCCTCCGTAGACTAGTGGTTGCGCCTTTGGCGTTGTATCCGGAGGTCGTGGGTTCGATTCCCACCCATGGCAAAAAAATATTAGTACGTTTTTCTGTACAGTTTGTCCATGGTCTGGGTGTTTATAAAATATAATATGTATTATATCGTTGTTTCTGGTACACATAGTACAAGCTTAGAGCTTAGTTTGTGACCAGATCAATATGTGTAAGTTGTCCTACATATTAAAATATATATATATATATATACCCTCCAAACTTATAACCAGATATATTACAAAGTGAGGTCAGGAAAGCTATATTAAGCCAAAAGTCAGATAAGGCACCAGGTCCAGACAAGATCACGAACGAATTACTGAAAGGAACCCTAAACGAATGGTGCCCATTCTGACGAAGATCTTTAACGACATTCTAACATCAGGACAGATTTCTGAACATTGGTCAACCTCGCACATAATTCTTATATATAAAAAAGGCTCAAAGGAAGACTTATCGAACTATAGACCAATAAGCCTGATGTCAAACATATGTGTATGGGACGCCACCTGTACGGATACATTCGCCCCATCAAATTTACAGCTCACCTCTGTTTCCGCTGGGGCCGCAGCACTAAAAACTGAGATTAAAAAAAAGATAAGTATTCCCAGTTAGCGAGTCACTTTGAATTTCTGGCCTTTGCAGTTGAAACATTAGGTCTATGGTCACCTGGGGGGTAACCACCGACTGCGATACCGTGAGATCTCGTTCGAGTTGAGATCAAAAATTACGTCATTTAATACAATTCATATTTACAAACTTCATAATATTATATATATTTTGTTGTAATTAATTAGGTACTCGAACAGTTTATGCAGTGGTTAATTCAAATAACGATATTTCACTTTTCGTAATACCAAAAACATCTTTCTCGATCTCAACTCGAACGAGATCTCACGGTATTGGAGTCGGTGGTTACCCTGCTGATGCTTTGAAATTTTCCCAATTACTGGAGAAATTACTTATTAAAAAATCAGGTGACCGACGTGCTAGAGCCTACTTTGTACAACGAGTTGGGCTAGAAATTCAAAGGGGCAACGCTGTTGGAGTTCTCGGTACATGTGCGGCCTCAGGGGAACTTTTACGATTTTTTTTATTTAATTTAGATTATAGTTTTTTTTTAATATTTGTTATACTATAGTTTTTCTTTAATGTTTATAGGTAAAATTTATTTTAGTAAAGTAAAACTGTATTTAAATTAACTTCTTGTATAATAATATTATATTTTAATTAAAAGTAAAATCTAGTGGCCACCACGGTTTAAGTTGCAGTAGATCTGCAGGAAGAATATCCAGACATGCAGCTCTCAACTCTATTATAAAATCAGCTTTATTATCAGCAGAAATTCCGAGCAGCCTCGAGTCTTCCGGCTTGTTCAGGAATGATGGAAAACGCGTCGATGGCATTTCTCTCATTCCTTGGCAAGACGGAAAGTGTCTATTATGGGACGCTGCATGTGTGGACACTCTGGCTCCCTCGTATACCTCAGGGTCTTCAAAATCGGCCGGATTTGCCGCTGAAGCCTATGCCATAAAAAAAATTAACAAATACACTCAAATTTCAAATTCCTATTTTTTTGTCCCATTCATTGTCGAGACAATGGGTACTTGGTCTAAGTCCGCAAAATCCTTTATTTATATTGTCTTTAGGTAAAAAGCTTAAACAGTTAACAGGGGATCCGCGTTCAGGTATTCTTTTAGGCCAACGAATATCAATGGCCATACAACGCGAAATGCAGTTAGTGCTATGGGCACATTTTCTGATCCATCGTCACCTCCTTAAATGTAAATATTGTAAATTATTCTTAATAATTTAAATCTTTTTAAGATTATCTTAGAAAAAAACTAAGACAATTCATTTTTAGTTTTCATTGTAGTTTCTTAAAATTAATAACAATAAATATTTTGGAAATGTGACGTGAAAAAAAATAAAAATAAATAAAAAGTAAAATAATAGGCGCCCGAGAAGGTATATAGGTAATATGAAGGTAGACGCCTCAAAATACCTACCCACCTAACAAAGGGCTCCCATCTAGTCGTGCCAAAATCTACGCCGAAGAAGTGGCAGTTCGTTGAGATGTTTGGACAGACTCAATAGCACGTAAAGCTATCGGTCCTAGTTTGACTATAACAACTTCTGAAACTGTTTATAGATGGGTATAAGCCAGTATATACCAGTTTCACAATTTTGAAAAGTTTATTTAAATATTCACTTTTGTTATCAACTAAAAATCGGAACAGCCCCGTTCAAAACGGAACGTTTGGTCACGTTACGTATACGCTCTACCATGGGTTTGCGCATTGTAGCAACGTAACGTATTTGTATACGTATACGTGAGCAACAACCAAAAGGGCCGCTTTATTCAATCCCGTTACCAAAAATAAAGCGGCCCTATTGTAATACAAAGACGTTACGTTGCTACAATGCGCAAACCCATGGTAGAGCCTCTGCTACTAAGGTTTTGCTTTGTATTAACGTAATGTTATGTATGTAGGTACGCGATTAACAACCTATACTTTACTGATTTAACAACAAATAGGATCGCTTTAATTTTGTAATATCGCGATTCTATTGGTGGTGCCTCACGTATTTACGATTCACGAGCACGACATGTGACTTTTTATCTACCTGGTGGTTAGCAGACCTACAAACACCATGAATGGGTTCAATCAATAATTGTTCTTAAACAATATTGATCGCTCCCACTATGGTGTTATTGTGCGATTGCAGCTTAATTATGTGATTACGAAATGGGGGGCGACAATGACGAATTGCATTACGAGTATATTTTAATATACTCGCTATATACCTTATATATTACGCCATAGCCAAGCGCAAGCATTAAGTGAGCTCCATTAAATAATAAAATAACTTTTAACTTCGTGTGATTTTATAAATGATTTGTACTTTTATAGTTTAAATAAGTACTAAAGTGCATCTGTGAGTGTTATCTACTACAATAATTATAGATTTAATTAAATTAATGAATAAATCTACGGCAACAGTTTTAATGTGAAGAGAACTTCATTAACTGAGTGATTAATGAAGTTCTCTTCACATTAAAACTGTTACCGGTGATTGGAGAACAGCTTAAATATATAAGTACAACTTCTTTTTTGTGATATATAGGAAAACAAGTGCATAAACATTTTATATAAAAAATAGATGTTAATTAAAATATTAAAACTGAACTACCGCCTCACAAAAAAAATATAGCAAACACTCTGACAAGCAATTCATATTTTCAAACGCATTTATTGTTCATCTAGTAGCCTAATAGCGCAGTTCGCACCGCTTGTGTCAATGGGCGCGAGATCGATCCTCACCTCCGCATAAGGATTTTTTTTCTACGAAAATACAATTTATTTATTATTTAGTTATGGATTCAAATATAACGCAAAGAAAAAGACAAATCCGTGGACTTAGATGTGACATTTGTTGAGAATGTTGGATTTGAAGTTAACGACAGTTACAGTAGCTTACCGGAATTTGTTGACAACATTACTGTAACGCAATTAACAGAATTCAAAGAACAGATTTCTCAGCTACAATTAAACCTTATGAGTGCACACGAAGAAATAGATAATTTGAATAGACAGAACCAAACACTTAGCAACAAACTAGACGAATCGAAAAAATATGTTAAAACCCTAAAAGGTTTATTGAACATGAACACACCACAATCTTCAACTAAGAAAAAAACTAAGACAGTCATATCAACCGACAAAAATAATGATCATGAATTAAATAAAAATCACATAGTTTTTTGCTCTGTCTCATAATAAACCTGAGGCAACTAATAAAATTACACACAAAGATATCATAAAGGAAAATGAACTTTCAAGTAATACCAGAATAACTGAAGAATTAACTGATAGTAAAAATATAAACACTATTTTCATTCTTGGAGACGAGCAAGTACGTGGTCTGGCATCATCGATGACGAAACAAAGAGAAAATCAGGACAACAACAAATACAAAATCAATGCAATGATTATATCTAACGCAAATTGTGCACAAATACTTAATAATTGTGACAGCATTGTCAAAAGGATAAAGCAAGACGATATAGTGATAATTTCTATTGGAATGCATGATGTAAATCCTCATATTCTACTTTCGCAATTGAGTGTGGCGCTATATAAGCTAAGAAATAATAGGGTATATGTAATAAAAACACAATATAATAAAAATCTTAATGAAAATAAACTTAATTATCCCATTGAAATGTTAGTTAAATATAATTGTGAATATGTAGACGTTTTTTATGGTTATCCTATTGGTAATGCATTTAATAATGGTAGACAACTTGATAAACTGGGCTTTAAGCTTAATATAGAAATTGATTATCTAAATTATAAGAAAAAATATTTGCAAAAATTCGTTACTACAACCAATAAAGTGAAAGACAGTAAAATGTACAAACAAAAATTTAAACAATTAACATTACCCTATTTGTTTACGAAAATGAATTTAAACCATAAAACACACAATACCAATGATTCCGAAACCTGATTTAACGTAACTAAATTAAATCTCACCTTAAAACAGATTTTTTTTCGTAAATAATACAAAAAAAATAGGAAAAAAGATAACTTTATTTCATCAAAATATTGCTGGAGTATTGAGTAAACTAGATTTATTAATAGCGGCTCCATCAGAGTTAAAAAACGAATTAGGCGAAATTGAGATTATTTGTTTGACCGAGACATTTATTAAAAAGGGGTGCGAAAGTAATTTATTGGTACCAAATTACCAACTTGCCTCATCCTTTTCTAGAAGTAATGAACGCAGAGGTGGCAGTTGTATCTTAATAAAAAATAATATAGAATATAAAAATATAAATTTGACATTAATACCAATGTTTTGATTTTGAATTTTGTGCAATAGAACTTATAACATTAAATTTAATAATTGTTTGTATTTATAGAACACCGATATCAAATATTGACATATTTTTTAATGAATTTAATGTATTTTTTAATGTATTACATAAAATTACTTGTAAACGAAACAAACAGAATATGTGGAGACTGGAATATTGATATATTAAAAAACAATAAAATTGCCAAGGAATTACTATCATTGTTTAAAAACTACAACTTAAGCTATCATATACAAAAACCTACTAGGAAGAAATCTTGTCTGGACCTTATAATAAGCAATATTCCTAATGTAACATCTAAGATTCATTATTTAGCATTATCAGACCATGAGACCGGACAAAGTATATCTTTCAATCAGACTGCTAGTGCAACCGCTCATAAACCTACTACATGGTTTGAAATGCGTAGAGATTATAATAGTGAAAATATAAGTAAATTTGTAGAATGTATTTCTAATATAACATTTAATAATGTTCTTATACACACAAAAATAAATGAAGCATTTAATTCTTTCCATGAAATGTTTACACTCTTTTATGATCTGTGTTTCCCATATATTCGCGTTAGGATTAATAATAAAAGACAAAACAATAAATGGTTAACTAAGGGCATTAAGCGATGTTGTATAGTCAAGAGATGTTTATACATAAAGTCAGATATATCTTATAATAAACATATAATAAAAAATAAATACACAAATTACACGAAAATTCTAAAAAGATGTATAAATGAAGCACGTAAAATAATTAATGAACGTTACCTAACACATGCTAACAATGTATGTCAAGCTTCATGGAATATAATAAATAATACATCTCAAATTAATAAAACAAATGAAATTCAATTAATAACTTATAATAATATAACATTAAATAATCCAAAGAATATATCTGACATCTTTAATAAATATTTCATTGAACTCAATAATATTGACAATAAATATCACAGACATGTAAATAGATTAATAATAAATAATCCCAATTCCATATTTTTGACACCAGTGACTAATGAAGACGTTTATAAAATAATTAAATCGCTTAAAAATACGAAATCAACTGGGTATGATAAAATTAATACGAATATCATAAAAACGGTGAAACCATACATATCGCATGTTATGTGTTATCTAATAAATAAATCATTTGAAGAGGGAACATTTCCAAAAATTCTAAAAATTTCTATTGTTAAACCCATGTTCAAGAAAGGAGATAAAACCGAATTAAGCAATTATAGACCAATCACTTTTATTCCCATATTTTCAAAAATTTTTGAAAAGGCAATGCAAATAAAAATTAATAGTTTTATAAATAAATTTGAAATACTGGAACAAGAACAATATGGTTTCAGAAAAGGTAAATCTACTACACTGGCCTGTTTTCATTTAATAAGAAATATTTTGGAAGCCTTAGATAATAAAGAGTCTGTTGCAGCTTTGTTCCTTGATATGAGCAGAGCATTCGACCTTGTATCCCACTCAATTCTCCATGATAAGCTTGAACAGTATGGTATCAGAGGTGAAGCTCTAAGTTGGATTGATAGCTATCTTGAAGGGAGGCAACAAAGAGTAGATATTGATAAAATAAATAACAAACAAAAATACACGTACAGTTCTGAATATAGAGAAAATAACTTCGGGGTACCACAAGGTAGTGTTTTGGGGCCATTGCTGTTTTTATTATACATTAACGACCTTCCAAAAGCTTTAAATCACAACTGCATACTATTTGCCGATGACACGACTATTATTATTAAATCTAAAAATAACAACCAGTTAGAATCTGATATCAATAATAGTTTAAAGAATATAATCGACTGGCTAGAATATAATAATTTAAAAATTAATATAGATAAAACTAAAGTAATTACATTTTCGACATATAATAATACATCAAATACAAATTTAAATATATTTTATAATAATAACAAAATTGAACAAATTGATAATACTTCATTTTTGGGCATTACATTAGATAGGCATTTGAACTGGAAGGCGCACATTGAACAGCTTTGCGACAAATTAGACAAATATGTGTTTGTTCTTTACCGATTAAATCTTATTAGTAACCAACAAACAGCTGAATTAGCGTATCATTGTCATGTTTCAAGTTTACTACGTTACGGATTAATTCTTTGGGGCAATTCAGTGGAGGTCAACAGAGCATTTGTTACACAAAAAAAGTGTATTAGGGCATTATGTAAAGCTCACCCGCTCGACAGTTGTAAACGCTTATTTGCTAAATTAAAAATACTCCCTTTACCGTGTTTATACATCCTGGAACTTTGTATTTTCGTTAGAAAGAATTTTGATACGTTTAAAACAAATGAAAAAGTTTATGGATCAAAAGGAAAAATTAAAAATAAATCATACGCTCCAAGAGTACGATTACACTTATGCCAATCAAATACATTTACCATGGCAATTCGAGTGTATAATCACCTTCCTAAATCATTTAATAGTCTACTATTTGGATCATTTAAAAATCGTCTGCATAAATTATTGCTTCATAAGTTGTACTACCTACTCAGTAAAATATTTTTTAGAAGACAGGTCTATATGTAATGCTGACCATGCTGATATTGATGTGTGATAATTACAGTGTTAGTGTAAATTGAATTGCTTGTACTGTTATTTCTTCTGTGGTTTAACTTTAATATTATATAAAGATTAAAAAATCTATATATATATTTTGCACGCCATTGTGTGGTAGAATATGTAGGATCAAGCAAACAACTTTTCAACAACATGTACCCATATTCTGGCAAATAAATGATTTATTATTATTATTATTATTATTATTATCGTCAATCCAACTACCCATTTCGCAACCGCACCCTGAAAGGAGAATGACACCACGATAAGAAATCGATGCAGTAGTTTCCTGAAAACCGGTGAACCCACAGACTAAAACCGAAACATGACTAGGTCACTTGACGAGACCGGTCGGTCGGCCTAACGAAGTTATAGAGACCTTCCTCCCACCTAAATATATATAAATAATATATGGTAGAGAATATGGTGACTAAAAAAAATATTCTCGTAGATACCTATAGGCAGATACTTGCCTGCAAAATAACAATCGGGTGCGCCGAAGCCAGGCAGTGCCAAAAAATTAGCAGTACCGCGCCAACCAGCGTAGTCGACAGCCCCTTGGCTGATACCTTGTCATATACGAGTCTCGATTTAACGCGAATTTAATCAAACATATAAATTAATATAAAACTAAAGTCCTTATGACGAGTGCAGTTTTTCAATCTATTTTTTGTTCCCTTATTAAGTTAAGACAGGAGCGGGTCATTTGTTTAGGATAAAGGGTGAGTTATTTTTCAGATAAATTATTTTTTCAAGATAATTACAGTATGTTCTTAGTAAATAACTTTAGGGATAAGTACAAGATTTTAGATTTATTTAATAAGTAACTTTTTTTTCTGTAAATAACTTATTTTTTACAGAAAAAAAGGTACTTATATGATATATTATTATTTACTAGTACTTAAGATAAAAGGGAATTACTTTTATAAGGGAATTATTAATTGAAATAAAGTAGAGTACAATTTATTAAGTATATAACTAATTATAAATAATACATATAAAATAATTAAAAAAAAAAAAAAAAACTTACCTATAAATTAAAATAGACTTACAAATCACAATCAGTATAGAGTACATAAATAAGTGCAAGACTTACACATTCAACTAAAGATGTTTTGTTGTTTTTATATACCACTATATTTTATTCATTTGCACTAGTCACAAACTAAGCCTAGGCTTGTACTATGTGTACCAGAAACAACGATATAATACATATTATATTTTATAAACACCCAGACCATGACAAATTGTACAGATAAAACGTACTAATATTTTTTTGCCATGGGTGGGAGTCGAACTCACGACCTCCGGATACAACGCCTAAGGCGCAACCACTAGTCTACGGAGGCGGTTATTATTTAACGGTTAATAATGTTATTTAAAAGATTATTATTTAACTAGTCATTGTTGACCCGGCTTCGCGTGTCATATATTTTCTGTCCAATCACATCCTAATTCCAGATTGGAAATAATTCTGTATATTGTTATATCCCGTGAATAATTAATTAAAAAAATACTCTCTTTCCTATATAAAAAAAAGCTCGCCTATGTACAATTTTGTGCAATAAAGAATTTTAAATAAATAAATAAAAATCGTGAAATATGTGTTTAATTTTATAATGAACAAACAGTTCAGAGTTCACATACTTTTATTTTAGTGTAGTTCACATGTAGTTCCAGATATATAAAGTAGTATGACAAACTACACCTAAATATATTTGCTAGTATGGACTGTTGGAGTAAAGCGAATCCAAATGAAGTGCCCGTGACATTATTCGTTAAGAAGTAGGTACAAGATTTTTTTGTTAAATATATAAAAATTGTTCTTTATTTTATTCGTTTACGAATTACAAAACTTACCCCCATATTGTAAGTCGTTTTTTCCACTCCACTTTTACTCAAGATTAGTCTGTCTCTTTCCACCAAATATCAATCCAAGAAAGAAAGACTTAGACAGATTATCCTTAAGTAAAGGTGGAGTGGGAAGCGCGAGAATACACACTAGCGGATGCACTTATAGAGTTTACATAAATACAGATACCTACATATAGGCAGGTATATAATTATCTTTACATCAAACTGAAAAAGTAAAATAACAATAACAATCTAATAAATAACTAAACAATTTATAGTTGTGGCCTAGAGTAGGCCACAACTATAAATTGTTTTAATTTGAAGGAGATGAAAAGGGGGAAGGAAATTTCGTTTATTGCTCAGTAAACAAAAGTTATGTACAAAGGCGAACTTAATGCCTTAGGCATTATCTACCAGCTAACCTTTAAGATTGTGTACGAAGGGAAGCCGGGTTAATACTTAGGCATCTATCCCAACAGTCTATAACGTGTAGTAGTACAAAATTTTGCTGACATAACACCCGTCGTGTATCCGAAGACATAAAACAGTAGAAACTATCCTTAGACCATTTAACATACCCCTGTCTACCCAGAATTTATTATAAAAAAATACAAATAATTTATGTTGAAAGAAGAATTTATGTACCAAATTTAGTGACTTCCGTTACTATTGACGTAGGTAGGTATATTCTGTTACCGAGATATTAACTTCCCTAAAGATTTATTTATTCTTCCTTGGGTCCTCCCTCACAACACAAGATTCCGTTAGTACAAGCTTTTTTAATGAATATTTTATTAAATTAATAAAGATTTTTTTAGGAAAACACTGCATCATTTTCTTGTTGAGTTGGTTGTCTCAATTCAGGGCTCGGTACAAAATAGATTTATTAAAGCTGTGAATTAAGTTCAATTTGCTTATTTAAATAAATAATATCATCCGACCGCTCTTACGGCGCCCTAGACCGCCTAGACGGCCCCAGGGTACCCAGCGGAGGAGTTTATTAATCCCATCTCGTCGTAGCCGATGATATGAGTCTACACCGAACAAGTGGCTAGCTCGTCGCGATGTTTTGAATTGACTCAATAACCCATCTATAACCAGTTTCACAAGTTGGTATAGTGAAACCGGGACCGACAGCTTAACGTGCTCTCCGAGGCACTATAGTGGTGTTTTCAAACAAATGTAGGTACATACATTTTTAAATAAAAAACTAATTGATACAGACCGGGATTCGAATCAGGCACCTAAGTGTTTTTACCACTAGTTTAAAATCCACCTAGGTACTCTAGTTGTATAATTTTTCGACTCTACCTATCAGTGCTTTTCAACAGGCATTACAGATACACGTGGCGTGCTCAAGGAAATTAAAAAGAAAAAAGAAAAGTAACAATATTCTAGTATTATTAATTCATAGAATGCCGCCTAGCTATGCGGCATCGCGCCACCCCATTATATGGCGTCAGACTGTCGGGGTGTAGTTAGAGTTGAACGTTCGACGTGAATTGATTACGTTACTCTAAGCACGGTGATTTTATATGTATTGGGTACTTATATTTTTTAAATAAACTTATAAAACTACACTTTTTGCGTCGGGTGTTAAAAATGGGTTACAGTATGGGCGAGTATATACAGGGTGAATTTGAAAGGATGTACTTTGGGCTAATATGAGGTTCTGGTGATTAAATTGAACAACTTTTCCCATGGAACCATGTGTCGCAAATGAAAATAATTTTTGGTTTCCCCATACAAATTGGTTATTTTAACTTTACTAGTTTGTATGGAGAAGGCAATACTTTTTTTCATTTGCGGCACATAGTTCCATGGGAAAAATGGTTCGCATTGATTAGTAGAACCTCATATTAGCCCAAAGTACATCCTTTCAAAGTCACCATGTATATTAGTACTTATATAGAAATTCGTCTTTCCCGTCGCCCATTTCTTAACCGCATCGGCAAAGTGATAGCGATCAATGTTCTAAAACAACAATGTATTAATCGACTCTATTCATGGACTTTGTAGGTCTGTTTACCATCAGGTAGATTCTTAACAAATCACATGCCGTGCTCCAATAACAAAATCAGTAGGTATATTGCTAAATATATTCTATATCTGATGTTTCGGTTTAAGTCTTACCGGTTTTCAGGAGACTACTGCAACGTTTGGTTATAGTAGTCTCCTTTCAGGCTGCGGTTACCAAACGGGCGGTTGATTGAACGATAAACCAGCGAGGATATTATTAAAATAGACTCGTAACGCAAATTCGCCCTTGTTGCCGCCCCTTTCGTAACCGCATCGTATATATAGTTGGAGCGATCAATATTGTTAAACATCAATTTATTGTACGACCCCATTCATGGACCTACAAAAGGTCTGCTTACCATTAGGTTGAAGCTGTACTCCTATAAAAAAAACATCACGTCAAGTCACGAAAATAAAGAAATTACTATGGCAAGCAGGTTAAATATTAAATTATATTGTGTACCATCACGGGTGTCTTAGACGGTCTCAGGGTACTTAGCGGAGGGGTGACAGACATATCAACCATGTCGTCAATGTAGACAATGGCCCTCTTCTTGGTGTTTGAACCAGTGATATCTTGTAACATGTGTAACCTTGTAATAGCGAACCAGGTTCACTAAGTATACCAAGTTGTGAAACGGATGGGTAAGTGAATCTGTCGGTCCCAGGTTCACTGAACCCTTTAGGTTAACCTTTCAGCAATTTAAGCAGCGCAGGAATAGGGGAGTTAGATATAACTAGGTAATAAATAACCTAAAATATTTGGTACGTATGAGAGTGCTTTTTATTACTAGACAGACTGATTTGGTCATAATAAGATGTTTTATTTATTTTATTTTACTTTATTCAGGAAAACAAACAATTACACAATATTTATTACAATTTAAATATAGGTATCTGAGTTACTACTTGTGTAAACAGCTTCATTATCCACAGTTATGTATAAGTTATGTTAAGATAAAGGACACAAAAGGAAAAGCATTTAACAAGTAAATATAACAAGTAAGTATAATTCATAAAAGCATATATACCCAAACATATAAACATAAACATAAAAACACTATTTATTATTATTGAGTAGGTATATCCAAACACTGCGACCAGCTGGCCTCTTGTTTGGTAAAGACTCATAATATCATCGGCTACGACGAGGTGGGAATAAAATCCCACTGATGGGTACCCTGCGAGGTCTTCGTAAGGCACCCGTGATACATTTAATTTCTCTTGAACGAGGATGTCAAGTAATTATAATATATGATGAACTTGAAGCGATAAGGAAAGTAATATAACCAACAGAGGAAGCGGCATTAATTATTATATAATAACTCAACAAGTTCGCCGTGGACAAGTTTTTGTAAATAATTTGGCTTACGAACGCACCTTGGCCGAATAGTCGCAAACCTTGGCCGGGAAAAGTCAGAGTTCACAGGTGTGATATGTGATCGATGTGACACATACACTGTGTTCTCATAAACATATAACTAAAATCCTCAATAAAAATGACAATAAAATAATTAATAACTAATTATAAATAATAACTATAAAATAATTAAAAACAAAATTAAAAAAAAAAAACTTACCTATAAATTAAAATAGTCTTCCAAATCACTGTCTGTTAGTGGCATGGTACCCAATACGCTGGCAGCATTTCCTCTTTGAATTATTATACTCAGTTTTTGTATGAAATAGCTGCCAGCTTTATTGTTTCCCGAAATATCGACGAGCCTAGGGGCAATTTCCTTATAAAAGGCTTTTGCCTCAGACCCCCACGGACCCATCGTCTCTGCAGCAAACGCCGAAAATATATAATCTTTAATAATTGATTGATATTTTCGACGCTTGCTTAGTTGCGCCTGTTCCGCCGCAGCCCCTGCTTTCATTGAGGTACCTTAGAGATGGGAGGGAGCCAATGTATCACAACAAGTAAAATCCCATACAAGAGACTGTCCTAAACTCCAAGGTACCAAAGTCATCCCGTCTGGTCGCTTGCCATCGTCTCGACTTAAGCCGTTGGGTTCCAAAATAGACGGAATCGAGACCATGGCAAGTGTCCTACGGATAAGGCCACTGGCACTGTGACGGAAAAATCGGCCAGCACTTCTAGAACACGAGAGTCCGTGGTGACCCAACTCGCCGACATCTTTACCACACAGACAGCGATGAGGTTCGCACACCTTTAACCTGTGTTCTAGATAAACACTACAATTACGAACAGTATCTTACTAAAGTTCGTTTCACTAAAGAATACTTTAGGTGGGAGGAAGGTCTCTTATAAATTCGTTAGACCGACCGACCGGTACAGATGCAAAAATCGTCAAGTGACCTAATCATGTTCCGGTTTTAGTTTGTGGGTTGACCGGTTTTCAGTAGATTACTGCATGTATTTCTTGTCGAGGCGGTAGTCTCCTTTCAGGGTGCGGTTACAAAATCGGTGGTTGAATTGACGATAAGGCAGCGAGTATACTAAAATCTACTCGTAATGCAATTTGTCTTTGTCGCCCATTTCGTAAGCATCATTTAGCCGGCATAGTGGGAGCGATCAATGTTGTTTAAGAACAATTATTAATTGACCCCACTCATGGGCTTTGTAGGTCTGCTCCCCACCAAGTAAGTACAAAGTCACAAGCCGTGCTGCAATAAAAAATCCTTTGGCCGCGGCGCTGCAGTCGCGCGATGCGATGTTAGTAACCTCATGCCCGATTTCACCAACAATCCCTAACTCTAAAGGAGCCCCTAAATAAGAATTTTGACATATTTTCTATGAAACTACTGTCATTAATTGTCCCTTAACTTAGTTAGGGCTCCCTTAGAGTTGGTGAAATCGGGCATCAGACTCATAAATTTTAGGTTGAATTCGATTTATTTTACTAAATAAAATTTATATAACTAGAAGCAAATTATACTGACATCGTAGGTACTAATATTTATCGTAGGTACACTTTTCCATAGGAACTCTTTCGGTTGAATATTACATTTGGTTGTACTGCCAACCTAGCGGGAGGCGATAATGACAGTTTATTACACTATAACGGCTGAAATCACCTAGACGGCCTCGGGGTACACAGCGGTGGATTTTATTCCCACCTCGTTTGTAACAGATAGTATTCTTAGTCTACATCGAACAAGTGGTCAACTCGCGCGTCGCCGATAACCCATTTCTAAACAGGTTCACAAGTTGGAGTGAAACTGAGACCGGCAACTTAATGTGCCCCCCGAGACACCACAGTGGTCTTGTCAAAAAAATGTAACATAGTATTTTTTAATTAAAAGTCATCTACAAACCGCGTTTTGGACCTGGAACTTTAGTTTTGTTTTGAAGTCTAAGGTCGTCCACCACCACCAACTGACATCATGAAATGACAGTTCTTTGAGGTAACATAACTGTGGACGTATTGTATACAGGATGAGTTTGAAATAGAAACAGTTGTTCGATTTGATCTGTAGAACCTCATATTAGCTCAAAGTTCAACCTTTCAATGTCAGCATGAATATTTTTTCCCTTCGGATGTTAGTTACCCAAACCCTAGCGGATGTCTAGCCGATGTAACACATGCAAGTGATGACGTATGACTAGTCCCAAGAATAGCATTATGTGGCGGCCAACACTGGCTCACAGTGCACTAAACTGCATCGCACTAGACTACGTTCTGGCCCTTGATCTAAATCACTATATCGCGACAAAATATATGTTGACGTGATTATATTCGGCCATTCAAAAATAGCTTTCTCTCGATTGTACAGAGACAAAGTAGTAGTTTCGGCCGCCCTAGGCCGTTTAAGCGACCGCTCCTTTTTAATATCTTTGCAGCTTAGAAATGTGAAAATGTTCTGTGTGAAAGACAACATTGAGTTCGGTTCCTTTGTTTAATATTAATATTACAACTTAGGTTTGGGAGCAGATTTCCCCCCCTGATATTTGGCTGCCCACGGCTCGGGCCTACGCGAAAGTCCGCTACTGTGATCGTAAATAACTTTCGCTTTGTTAATCAAATAAATTATTTAATTTTTATTATGTACAATATACAGGGTGAATTTGAAAGAATATACTTTGGGCTAATATGCCAGTGTAACAGGT
This sequence comes from Monopis laevigella, assembly GCA_947458855.1. Taxonomy (NCBI): domain Eukaryota; kingdom Metazoa; phylum Arthropoda; class Insecta; order Lepidoptera; family Tineidae; genus Monopis; species Monopis laevigella. The sequence continues at coordinate 11,648,981 of OX381594.1, read as the reverse complement.
TCTGCTGATCAAATGAAACAACTTCTCCCATGGAACCATGTGTCGCAAATGAAAAAAAAAGTTGTCATTACTAGTTTGTATGGAGAAGGATTTTTTTTTACATTTGCGGCACATGGTTCCATTGGAAAAGTTGTTGGAATATGAGGTTCTACCTCATATTAGCCCAAAGTCCTTTTAAAGTCACCATGTATATTAAGCAGATATAAAGACAGTAATATACTTGATGGCCCAGTTGGACCCCAGACTCAAAACATTACAATTTTTAGGTCCCCAAGTAGGATTTAAACACTACTATAGTGCCTCGGAGAGCCGTCCCAGTTTTACAATAACCAATTTGTGAAACATTTTATAGATGAGTCTATCTGAATACCGCGACGAGCTAGTCACTTGTTCTGTGTAGACTAACCTCCGTATTCTATTTCTAAGTCGTGTTTTACACTCCACTTTCACTCAAGCATAGTCTGTCTCATTATATTTTTTTTGATTAGATATTTGGTGAATTGAAACAGACAACTGGAAGAACAATAATAATTAATTACCAAGAATTGAAACTTTTTAGAAAACCTAGTACCTAATACCTAGTACATAATAATACATAATACTAGTATAATAATTATTATCTATTAAAGGAAACTGAGTTCAATAACCTTAATGAATGCTAAACAAATAATTAATTGAAGTTAGGTGTTATTTCATTCTGATAGCACTTTATTTTCTACATATTAGGCATGTATAAATGCATATTGGTTAATAATATAAATTTACACTTTATTTGTCACTAACAAAATAATACAAATAATCTTGTCATAAAGGTATTATTTATTACAATACTTACTGTTATTCTGAGATACTACAAGTACCACAGATACATTATAATATACGGTCTCAGACGAAATAACTTGAACAAAGATATTTTTTATACTATTTATTAAATATATTTAATAATTCTATTCGTTCCAAAAATAACATATTTTTTTCGATGCTTAAATTTCTGGAAGTGCTAATCGATTTTGGATAATATTGATCTAATAATAAAAACAACATTATCTAAGTAGGTATATTTTATTCATTCATATGTGAGGAAAGGTTTTGAAAAATAAAGAGGACCCCACATATGCAACACAAATTGCATTTCAAGAAATAAAATGATATATATGAAATAGATAGTTCAAAGATATGTCGATGATAGCTTTGGTTCAATTACGGATGTATCAATGCTTCGTCATTTCCTGAAAATACTTAGTTTTTTTGTATCAATGATTAGTCAAAGTATACCTACATGGTAATTGGTGAATTTAAAAGGTTGTACTTTGGGCTAATAATACGCTCTACTGATTAAATCGAACCTTTTCCTTTGAAACAAAGTCTCAAAAATGAAAAACAAAATTGCCTTCTCCATACTACATAGGTACCTACACAAATTTGCTGTAGACTGTAGAGCAAAAAAAAAACTCAGACCAAAATTTATCAAGACTATATGTTTTATTAAAAACACTTACGGTCACAGGTTCAAGGGGTCACCTCGGCGTGTACCAATGATTTTTTTTTAAATGCTGTGCTCCTACAGCATAGGATCATTAACATCAGGTAGATAGAGCAGACCTACAAAGTCCATGAATAGAGTCGATCAATAAATTGTTGTTTAACAATATTGATCGCACTAGGCTGGTTAAACAATGAGGTTTCGATTTTTTTTTAATCATAAAAGATTTAAGCTAAAATAAAGTAAAAAAAAAAACGAATACGAAGCAAAAACTGTGCTAGACTTCAGAATCAGAACGTCAGTAAACCAATGCCTTAAGAAAAATATGTTAAATTGTCATTAAAATTCTTATTAATTATTTATCAAACGATGTTATCAAATTATTTTCATTGTTTGTGTTTATGCATTGGAAAAAAGCAAATCAATGCTATACCTACTCCTAGCTACTATAACACTGTTAAATCTCGAAGGTAGGTCAGTCTTTATCTACACTTTTAAAGCAATTCTGTTATTTTTAGAAAATAGAGTAACAAATATACCTAAGGACCAAAACATCAAGTCGAACAAATATTCACAAACAAAATTACTAGAAACGGATTTAAAACTAAACTTTATGCAGTAGAAGTTGGTGCAGGAGGAATTCCAGCAAAGTTTTTGCACCGTCTATTGAAGGATCTTGGCCTTCCGAGATCAGCCGTCGGAACTTTTATGGGGCGATTTCCAAGATGGCGCTAACAGGATCATATAGTATTTGGTTGAGTAGAGAGGGTAGTGAACACTGCAGGTGAGAGTTCAAAAGGCCTTTAAACCTACTTCGCGGTCTCAAGTCCGGGAACGCTGCAGTTCATTCCCCTGCCTTTCAACCACGCGATGGACCCGGCACCCGCACGGTAAAGCCATGGATAGCTAAGAACATTGTCTCTCTCTGATATTCCAATAATACACTGACCAATATAGTATTTGGTATGGAAAATGGACGAATCATTTACCTCAAAACTATTTAAATAATATTGATGAAAGATTCCAGTAATCTATATTAAAGATAATAAAATTATTCTTATAGTTATATTTAAAAGGCCTCCATGAGAGGGTATTAAAAGTAGTGTCAATAGTTGAGTGTTAACAACAGAAAGAACTGCTACCCTTGATGATGGCGCGGTGAATTCCTGAATAGCTTACATCTCGTCTTTGTAGCTCTACCACAAGGTTACAATTTTTACTATAGTCGCTAACAACTATAGATAGGAATTAACCAATGAGAGATGTTTAATTTTTTTTTATATATAATATTTTATTTTTTAATAAATTTAATAAATAGGATGCTATTGGTTGTTTCCTATCTAATGTTACGAGCGTACTAGCGACTATCGTAGAAACTGTTTAAAAAAAAATGTGGTAGCGCTACTATCGTTTGCGAATCTGGAAGTTGTGGGTTGGATTCTCACTCATGGCAAAATAATTTATAGTACGTTTTTCTATACTTACAGTTTGATATGTTCTGGGTGTTTATAAAATATAATAGGTAAGTATTAGTATCGTTGTCTCTGGTACACATAGTACAAGCCCAGAGCTTAATTTGTGATTAAGACAATATGTGTAAACTGTCCTCAATATTATTATTATTATAGACATAATATAATATTAAAATAGCTTTCTGAATCTGACGATTTTCTGTTCGATCCCATCGGATAACTAGATCACATATTCGATCTGGCAGTCTTTTAAACAAATATTTTTTTATATCAAATTATTACTATCAAAGTTGTGCCACTTTTTATATGGGAAATGTATAAAATTTTCTTTACAAGATGTAAACGAAATTCACGGAACAATAATTTCGTCTCAGCTAAAGCATATAAAAAGAACATCAAATGACTTTGTTTCAGAGTGGGTTAGTCGAGAATGAAACGTGATGAATCGGTGAGGAGTTTCAATAAGATAAGCATCCGTCGTCCCAGCGACCAGCGGCCGTACTCATCGGCTCTCGGCTGGAGACAAAACTCCCTGACCATCAGCACTCTCGCCCAACAGTCTGCCTATTTAGCTGAGAAGGCTCTACAAAAAGAGTAAGTCAGGGTTTTAGGTCCCTATAACTTCGCTGCCGACTGACCGTTACAATCTTTTGGTTTTAGTCTTTGGGTTCATAGGTTTTCAAGAGATTATTGCATTGAGGTGGTAGTCTTCTTTTCAGGGTGCTGGCAGTTGTTTTGATGATAAAGCAGCGAGTAAGAGTCACAAAGTTTAACTTTTGTAGCATCGTCGTTCCTAAGATAAGATGTCGTTTGAAAAACTACCCTTGGCCTCCTTTCCCCGTCCTTTATTGATATTTTTAATAACGGTGAAATACGCAAATTGTTTTAAAAGGAGAGTCTCTGTTCCAATCTTAGTTAACTTTATTGTAGTAAACTTTATTTGAATTGAAATGATGTTTCGTCACTTACCAATAAAAATCATCTTTGACAGAAAAGAGATAAAACACTATTGTAACTAAAACTAAATATTTTTTTTTATGCATAAAAGCTAAGGTACCTACACATTCCATTACTTTCCAAAAAAAATTATCCCTGTCTTTTACTGGAGCACGGAATATGGGTAAGCAGCCATACAAAATCCATGAATAGGGTCTATGAACACATTGTTATTTAGCAGCATTGATTGCTCTTACTATTTAGAGACGGAGAGAAAGACAACTTTCATTACGAGTCTTTATCGTCAAATTAACTGCCCGTTTTGTAACCGCAGACGGATAGCTGACTAAATCGATGTAATAGCCTCCTGAAAACCGGTGAATCCAGAGACTAAAACCGAAACATCTTTGAAATGAAGAAGAAGAAGCTCAGTCCTAGAATAAGTAGTTTCAGTGGGTGAAGATGAGTAAAGCCGTCAGTCAGTCATATATATATGTGTATTTTTAATATCATTAAATATTTCTTTGAGCAAATATAGTACTTATATTTCGTTATTAACTTTTCTTGACATACGACTTTACACTGTTTATAAGTACCTAAGTACTTTTAATGAGTCCGATTATATTTTCAAAATCACCGCCTTAGGGCCGGTTTCTTGATGGATAGTTTACGTTACTATTGTTAAAAATGGCGGGTGGTCTATGAGATTTTTGTCAAAACTTATTTCAAATTCATATAAAAGACGCCATAACTGTCATTATTTAACAATTAGTCGAGATGACTATCCATCAAGAAACCGGGCCTAGTGTCGAACAACAAAAAATAACCACCCGGCACAAAGGTTACTTTCCGTCAATTAAGTCAGTAAAGTAAGAAAACTGCCACGAAGGTATAAAATGACAGTACACCGCACGTAAAAGTTAATATAGCTCATTAAAGAAAATACTATACTTACACGTAGTTATGTAGATTTTTAAAAAAACTTTATAAATTCAAAAAATATTTGTACAAAATGTTAAATAAAAACATACAATCAACAAGAAGTATTGAATATCGATTTTGCACGTTCGTAGCCATATAGAGTTTATTGTAGTCATATTGTTTTTGTAAATATAAATAAAATAATAAGTAAAATATTTTCAGGGAAGAGACTGAAAAGGATCACGGCGTTCCAGTTTCTTGGTTCAAACTTGTAAGTAATAAATACTATATATAAAAAATCAGATACGATTTCTTAATTGGTGGTTAGATTTAAAGAAAGCTAGGGAAATGTACTTTTCACCCCTAACTTGGATATCATACATTAATAAATAATCAACAGGTACAACCGAGTTGCGAAAGAGGATGTTGATTTTGAAAAGTGGTAAAAGAACTCGTCAAAGCCAATATTAGCGAAGATGTGGCTAAAATTAACCTATATCAACATTTTTATAATGATGCGATACCTTTCTTTTAAAATACCACGATATGTGACTGCATCGCTCTGCCATGAGAAGAATAATAGTCGCCACCAACGATAGAATTGATAGATGCATCGCTAGTGGAATGTACTATTTCGTCTTTATAAGTTCAAGCAAATTCACTCATTGTTTGATTTATTTATTGGAGCACGACATGTGACCTAGTGGTGAGCAGACCTACAAAGTCCATGATCAATCAGTAATTGTTCATAAACAATATTGATCGCTCCCACTAGGCTAAATGATGCGATTACGAAATAGGGGGCGACAATTACGAATTGCATTACGAGTATATTTTAATATACTCGCTGCCTTCTCGTCAATTCAACTACCCATTTCGCACCCTGAAAGGAGACTACCACCTCGAAATCGATGCAGTAGTCTCCCGAAAACCGGAGAACCCATAGACTAAAACCGAAACAGGAGGTCACTTGACGGTACCGAGACCGTCGGTCGGCCTAGCAAAAGTTATAGAGACCTTCCTCTTAATAAACTTACCTACATTTAGTTTTATCATTGTCAAAGTTAATACTACACACAGGTACAAAACAGTTACCTAACCACGAATCTTCCATTCTAATTTGGCAAGTTCCACCTGTTCCAAAACCAAATATCTGTATTAATCGACCACTACCTTGACATTTGGAGTCATTCCAACTTTCTAGAAAGCTTTTAGTGTACCCAATTATCTGCCACATGCCCACCTGGTAGCAAGGTAGTTTTTCTAATAGCTATATAATTAAGGTAGTACCTGTACTGTTATTTCTTCTGTGGTAATAGTTTTAAGGGCTCTGCAGTCGATTGACACCCATACAAACTTACTTGCTGTTGCTTACGACTTGGCTGTTAGTCAAGTTAAATTATTATATTTATGTTGGTAATTGTACGTAAAAATCTTTCAGTTGTAATATTTTTTTTTGTATTATTATTAATATTAAATAGCTTTAATTATCTGATTTTAGAAAACCTAACACACAAAGATTAATAAATACAATGACCGACGTAAATTTTATCTTAAATCTGCGACAAACAGTAATGGAGAATAACTGGAAGTGCGAAAGCTCATTTTGTATGGAGAACGCAGACTTCGCGATTACTCATGCAGTATCCTTAAGTTTATTATTCTAATAGTAGAAAAACACAATTAGGGCTGCTAATTGAAAGTTTATAAAAGTCGATCAACGTGAAAGCTCATATGATTACGAGAATTGATTTTTGAAAAATACACGTAGAGGAAAATTTTCATTATTCTTTATGAAAAACGTAATGTTAATAATCCGTTTAATAGGTTAGCTACTAAAAATCTATCTAATCTGCAAAATCTTTACATAATTATTATTCAAATAAAAATACAGGTACAAATGAGTGTCTTAATTTCCAGTACCGATTTGCGACACCATGCGAGCTGCTACTTATTGCAATTGGCGTAATTTTTGCGTCACTAAACGGACTCTGCGTGCCAGTGGGAGTCATCATATATGGAGAGTTCACATCTCTTCTCATAGACCGGACTATCATGAGAGGAACTTCTACAGAAACCATAACTATTGCGTGGTTCGGTGGAGGAAAGATATTGTAAGTTTTGTTAACTATGAGAGGCACTTTACTAAACGGACTCTGCTTGCCAGTGGGAGTCATCATATATGGAGAGTTCACATTTGTTCTCATATACATCATATGAGGCACTTCTACAGAGACTTGTCGGTTCAGTAGATTTCGTAGAGATTTACATTTTTTTTTTCTTTATCTCAGGACCAATGCCACCGCGGAAGAGAATCGCCAGGCATTGATTGAAGACTCCCAAGCTTTTGGCATCGGCTGCACTGCGTTCTCTGTCGTGCAGTTCATTGTGGGTCTTATTAGCATTGACTTGTTCAACTACACGGCACTTCGCCAGGTCTGTACAACTATATATTTTATTTTATCAGAAAAGCAGTAGTTAAAAAGTTTGAAAAAATTAGTTTGTTGGAATTTTGAGTGGCTTTTAAAAGTTTTTTCAATGTACAATAATCTTAAGAGGAGTGTCTGATGAGGCTCTTCGATGCTCATGCTGATTCAACTGCAAAGTATTAACTCTCCTCCCGCATGACGGTGAGTCGGTAACGCTACCTACCATTTATATAAACCTTCCTCCCGACCTCCAAGTGAAAGAGCACGTATGAGATTACATACTACAATTTAGGCAGCAATACGACTTTCGGGCCAAAACTGTTTACTACCCCTAAACTTTAATGGATTTGAAAAAAAAAAATGTCTCATTTTATTAAAGGGAAAATAAACGATGACTGTTTTAATTTTTTTTATTTTTCTGTCTTGATGTTTTATAGGAATTATTTTAATGTGGAGTATTTTTTCGCATCATCATGAATTCCAGGGGTTGATATTTTTTTTCCTATGCCAAACTTTAAAAAAAGGAGATTACATATATAAATATGACCTATATCTTGTACGAGCCGAGATATAGGTCATATTTATAATGCCTCCAACAATCGTAAATATCTATGAATGTTTAGGGGGAGGTAACAGTTAGGACCAAAAGGTCGTGAATGTATGGGAAATGTTTGATCAGACGCTGCTCCTAATAATGGGATTCGAAGAAAGACTAAAAAAAAGTCTTTAAAATCTAAGATCGACTATTATTAAAAAAATATAAGATACACATAAAAATAAGCATTTATGTTTTACAGATTGAGCGTGTGAAAACAAAGTTTTTGCGTTCAGTGCTTCGACAGGATATCAGTTGGTACGACCTCAATACATCCATGAACTTTGCGACTAAAGTATCAGAGTAAGTAGAAATTAGCTTTACAAGTAGCATCCTCTTTGCTTTATTACTTCTTAAATAGTTCGGGAATAATATCTTGTCTATTAGAAGAATCTTACTTTCCTTATCTAATAATATATTGAAAAAACACAAACTATTTATTTGCTTATACGTAAAAATGTAAATATACGTAAAAATGGTCCTTCGGGTACGATTAAGAAATTATTTCCAGTGATGCACCGATTTGAATCATACACTTGACCAAGTAGGTATTTTTTTTCAGTGACATAGAGAAGCTACGTGAAGGTATTGGTGAGAAGGTGCCTATGCTGGTATACTTGGTGATGTCATTCGTGACTGCCGTCGTCATCTCCTTGGCTTACGGCTGGGAGCTCACGCTGGTCATCTTGTCGTGTGCTCCTGTCATTATTGCTACTACTGCTGTCGTTGCTAAGGTATTATTATATAATAGTTATTTCCTGTGACTGTTTATCCAAAACAGGATGGCAATTCCTGGGATTAGCGACTTTAACCATATAAACTCTTTATTAGTATACATATATACAAGTTTATAGATTCTTCATCAACATCTTATAAGATCAGACCACTTTTGGAGATTTGTTTTACAAAACGGCAATTTTGATCATTGGCAAGATTTTTATTTTGAAGAATCTTATCTAGCAGGAAATCGAGAGATCCTAATATAAACTTTAAAGTACAACATATGCATAATATAGCATACTATAAACTTTGTGAGTTTAAAAAGTGTTTTATTTTTGGGAAATCTAATAGCCCATATTTTTTTTAAAGCCTAGAAGATATGAGAATATATGAGATGTATATGAGAATTTTGTAATTTTAAATGTTGTCTTTGGAGATTCTAATTTAATAATAAAACAATTTCGGACAATATTTTCATAAGGTTAGTTTATGGAATAGGTATTATTCTAGTATTTATTAAATAAGTTGTTATTACAGGTGCAATCATCACTAACAAGTCAAGAGTTAGCAGCATACAGCGTTGCTGGTGTCGTTGCAGAAGAAGTATTGTCATCAATACGAACAGTAGTCGCTTTTGGAGGAGAACAAAAGGAAATAGATAGGTACCTATGTTATAAAATTATTATAATATGTTAATTTAGAAATATTTCTCTGGTCACCAACTAAGGTCTAGGCTTGTACTATGTGTACCAGGAGCAACGATATAATACATATTATATTTTATAAATACCCAGAACATGACAAATTGTACAGAAAAAGCGTACTATTTTTTTGCCATGAGTGGGAATCGAACCCACGACCTCCGGATACAACGCTTAAGGCGCCACCTCTAGTCTACGGAGGCTGTCAAATCTATAGGTATATATAGTGTATATCTAATATTATATTTGAATCTACATAATTATATTAAAGTTTGTTTTCAATTATCTAAAAAAGTAAAAGAAAATTTTATTCAACCTACACCTGAATTACCATTAAGTAAATCTAGTTATTAGTAAAGCTAATTTTATTTTACCTAAGTTCTGTGATTAAAATATTTTAATGGAAATTGGTATGGTTTCACAATATCTACTATTTCATACTACTATCAGCTAAAATTGGATGAAAATGCATTTACTTCTACTATTTAATTGTTTTCAAGATTGATATCGTTAGCGGATTTTTTTTTATTTGGAGACTTTGTGGTCCAAACAAAGTCCATGAATGAAGTAGAACAATGAAAGAAGTTAATTTTGTTATTATAAAAGTACATTTATGTTATTTAGCAATATTTTTGCTACCACTATATACCGCTAATCGATACAGTTACGAAATGGGCGGCGAGACGAATTGCATTACAAGTTTATTTTATTTCTTATCTTCGCTGCCATATGGTCAATTCTACCCGTTTCGTAACCTCACCCAGAAAGGAGACATTGACAAGAAACCTATGCAGTAGTCAACTCAAACCCGATAAACCCACAGACTAAAACCGATACATGACTGCATCATCTGTGTGGGTAATGAATCATTTACATAAAATATAATGTTGAGTGTCCTTAATCTTGGTATTGCATTAGTATGGCGTTTATGCCGTTTTGTATAATTTTAGGTACAGCGAACGTCTTCAACCTGCCAATAAAACTGGGGCTCGTCGAGGAGTCTACTCAGGTTTTGGGAGCGGAGTCATGTGGCTCATCATCTATGCTACATATGCTCTGGCATTCTGGTATGGAGTGAGACTTATAATGCAGAGCAGGCATATGGAAGTGCCTGTCTATACGCCTGCTGTACTTATGATTGTAAGTTCTTTTATTTTCTTCATTAGTAGTTTTATTGTTAGATTCTTTATTAAAGTTATTGTTTTCACTGTTATCTAGAGTTTTTTTTATTTGGTAAGATTTCAGAATTAATATTATTATTCATGAAATCATTTGAAAAATACGTCCGTAAATCTTAAATTTTCGAGCGCATTTAAAATTTATATTCAAATGGAGTTCTCTATTTGTTAAGTATTATTTATTACTCCAATCTTGGTGGTTGAAAGACTTTGAATATTTTGACGAAATGGAGCGCCACATTGGCAAGACAAGTTAGCAAGGCGTACTGTTGCCCTAAGTGTGAGCGTTTTTTTACTTTTACTACCTCATTAATCGTCAACTCTCTACCTAATATATATATATAGATAGGATCGCTTAATTTTATGGACTGTCAAAATAAACATATCTGATTGGCGGAAAAAGTTGTATAATTAACTGAATAGAAAACATTAAGAAAGCCCCACTGAACTTATACTTTGCATATTACTTATACCAAAATTTTATTCACAGGTATTCTTCAGTGTCCTTCAAGGTGCCCAAAATGTTGGCCTGACATCTCCGCATATGGAAGCCATAACCAATGCTCAAGCATCAGCTGGGTCTATATTTGCCGTTTTAGATCGAAAACCAAACATTGATAGCTTAGGAAGTGAAGGAGAAAAACCTTTGTTGGATGGCGACTTGCAACTTAATGATGTTTTCTTTAGATATCCTGCTAGGTCGGATGTGCAGGTACACTAAATTAATAATACCAATAATAAATAACATACACCAACAACACATTTATACGGACTCGTTACAACCGCCCATACAGATACAAAAACAGTCAAGTCACCTAATCATGTTTCGGTTCTAGTCTGTGGGTTCACCGTTTTTCCTAAGGCTACTGCATCGGTTTCTTGTCGAGGTGGTAGCCTACTTTAATGGTGCGATTACGAATGATTAAAATAGACTTGTAATCCAAATACGTCTTTGACACCGCATCATTAAGGCACAGTGAGAGTAATCAATATTGTTGTATGACAATGTATTAATCGATCCCATTTACGGACTTTGTAGGTCTACATCAGGTAGATACAAAGTCACATACCGTGCTCCAATAAAATAAAAAAATAGACCTGGTCACAAACTCTAGGCGTATGCTATGTGTACTCGAAATAAAGATACAGGTACATAATTGTATTTTATATACACCCGGATTATATAATATATTGAAAAACATACACCTTTAAATTGTTTTGCCATGAGTGGGAATCGAACCCACGATCCTCGGATATAACGCACATTTTTGTGATATTTGTACAGATTTACTGATATGATATAACCTTTAAAACATTAATCTCACCTTTTTGTCATCTGGTTTGCAACAATTTATTATCTTTTGGCTATTCGTGGACAAGAAAATCTTGAACAGTAACCGACATTGGCGTTAACTAGTTGGCCCAGAAGTTAATTATTGTTTAAACATTTTTACAGGTACTAAACGGAATCAGTTTAAGAATTCCTCGTAATGAGACAGTGGCTCTAGTAGGACCCAGTGGTTGTGGAAAATCAACAGTCTTACAACTACTTCAGCGCATGTACGATCCTGACACAGGCTCCGTAACTGCTTCGGGCAATGATATGAGGAATATTAATGTTAGACATTTAAGGAGTTATATAGCTGTTGTGGGTCAGGAACCTGTGCTATTTGCTGGAAGCATTAGGGATAATATACGGTCAGTAATAGCTTGTACTAGGGATATTAATTAGGTAATGATATTTTATAACATAAAATAAACATAAAAAAATAAAAATACGTTAGAGCCGTTAATAATGATGATCGTAGTTTTAAAGGAATTGATAGGCTGATAAGCATGTTAAGTTATTTGGGATAAAACAAATAAAATAGAGTAGTAAAAAGTAACAAAGACTGTCTAAAATTTGTAAAAATAATTGAACTTTCAGAATGAGTAATCCTTCGTGTTGCGATGACGAAATCATTCATGCAGCAAAACAAGCATATTGTCATAACTTTATTAAAAATCTGCCTGACGTAAGTTATAAGTATCATTTAGTGTTTTCTGCATTACTAACTTCTTTCATTAAATGTTTTGATAGTTTGTATAAAATAATTTGTCACAGTTGAATTTAAAATATTCAGTGCACTGAATTGATTATGTTGCTATTTTTATAGGGATATGACACAATGATAGGAGAGAGAGGTGCCCAATTATCTGGAGGTCAGAAGCAACGCATTGCAATAGCAAGAGCTTTAGTAAGAAGGCCTAAGATTTTACTTCTTGATGAAGCTACTTCAGCATTAGATTCTCACAGTGAAGCTAAAGTGCAAAAAGCGTTGGATGAAGCTGCTCATGGTCGAACTACCGTAATGGTTAGTCACAGGTAGGGCACAAATAATAAGAAAAAATATATTGATATATTTTACTTAATGTTTATTTATATAGGTTTTTTTTTTAGATTATCAACAGTATTAAATGCAAATCGCATTGTTTTTATTGATAAAGGTGAAGTAATAGAAGAAGGAACACACGAACAATTAATGTCAGAAAAAGGTCGTTATTATCAACTGGTTCTTGAAAATGAACCTACAATGGCAAAATCTATTGACAATCCGAAACGTAAGTCAATTATAAAATTAAATTTGGAAAGCTAGGTAGGTAAATCTTTTCATATATATAATGTATGTTTCTTTTTAGACGTTCGCATGCGACATAAACTACAAAAGTTGTCTTCAATAGACTCAGTAAAGAGCACAACCTATTCTACTGATTCAGAAGAAGAATTAGAATTAGAAGAGAAAGTGGAAAAAGAGGAATTGCCGTCATCTTGGAAAATACTTAAATTATGTAAACCAGAACAAGGATTAATGATAATTGGTGTTCTAGCTGCTATTGCTGTTGGTTCCTCATTCCCTACATTTGCTATATTGTTTGGAGAAACATATGGGGTACGTTACTACTATGGTATATAAGTTATCTTTGTAACATCTTTACTTATACCCACTTGTTTTCTTAATTAGGTTCTCGAATCTGAAGACGAGGCTTGGGTATTTGGTGAAACAAATTTCATAGCTATTCTGTTTTTATTAGTGGGTTTATTTACTGGGGTTGGTATATTCTTCCAAATTTATATTTTCAATTTGACTGGTGTTCGACTTACCGCACGTTTAAGGTTTGTTATTTTATATATATTTACTACTAAGCTAATACTTATAAATAAATGTAAATAATAAATAAGTAACTTTCAGAGTAGCAGCGTTTGCTGCTATGTTAAAACAAGAAATTGGTTGGTTTGATGATCCTATAAATGGAGTTGGGGCTTTATGTTCAAGACTAGCAGCTGATGCAGCTGCTGTTCAAGGTGTAAGTCTTTGTTTATTTTTAATTATATCTATTTAGCATCGTATTTTTAATTCTATTATATGTATTTTTTTTCTTCAGGCTACTGGCACAAGAATTGGTGCTCTTATGCAAGCGACAGCAACAATAGTTATAGGAATAATTTTATCTTTATATTTTACTTGGAAGATGACATTAGTGTCTTTGATATCTGTTCCACTAGTCATAGCTGCTGTGGTTCTTGAAGGTAGAGTTTTAGCAGAAGGAGCAGATACTGTTAGAATTGCTTCCAATAAAGCTAACACTATTGCTACCGAGGCTATAACGAATATAAGAACAGTTAACGCTTTTTGTAAGTAAATTTATTCAAACTATTTTAAATATTTATATTATTTAAACCAAAAAAAGTATAAATAATAATTGGATTCCTATTATTTGGCTGGTGTTATCGGCTGGAAGGAAAACCCTCGTCTGGGTACCCTGAGTTTGTCTAGGCGATCTTAGATGCTATACGGTAAAGTAAACTAAAATCGCGGTTTATTAGTTGGATACTGATTATGTAGTGATCTTTCAGCCAAAAAATATTATCTGTAAATTAGATTACCCAGTTTTTTAAATTCCCATATACATATATCAAAGAAATGCACAATATTTTTAAATATAGATTAAATTCTAAAAGATTATATAGTAAATACTTCAGGAAAATTAATTAAACTTAGCAAGAAAACTTAACTAGTTTCTATTAATATTACTAGCTTGTTATACTACTATAATTTTAAATCTGATATTTTTGGTGTTTTTTTAGGTGGTGAAGAAGGTATAGTAACAAGATATCAAAAAGCTGGTGATGAGGCTCGGGTGACAGCTCGACAATCATTAAGATGGCGTGGAGCTGTATTTTCCTTTGGACAAACAGCTCCTGTAGCAGGATATGCCCTCGCACTTTGGTATGGAGGGGTGTTAGTTGCTAACCGAGAGATCCCTTATAAATCTGTTATAAAGTGAGTATTTTAAAGTAATTTATTAGTCTTCATCATTATATCATTTAGGTGGGAGGAAGGTCTCTATACTTCGTTAGGCCGACTGTTCGGTTTTGTTACATCACAAATACCGATGCAAAAACCGTCAAGTGGTGTAGGTATGTTTCGGTTTAAGTTTGTGGATTCACCGGTTTATGGGAGACTATTGCATCGATTTCTTGTTGAGTTCGGAGTTTCCTTTCAGGATGCGGTTACTGTTGGCGTGTATGGCCGGTGAATCCTTGGTAGTATACACTGTTGGATGGTTTCTCTGCAAGTCAGGCTGTGGGTGCAGTTTTGTGGTAAAGAAAAGAAACTTCTACTTGTGTGATGAGTGGACTGTAATTACTTATAGAAATAAATAACATACGTAGTTAGATCTAAAAAAACTATGTTATAAATAATTGAGGCAAAGCTAATGTCGGCGAAGTCCAAACGAGTTGGCTCGAACATGCTGCCCGCGTTGAAGAAGTAGTCTTCAATATGTTGGTTCCTTTTGTCCGGGTAACGGACATATATGAGTGTATGCCCGCCTGATGACGCCTCGCTTGGTTTTGATTTCGGCAACTCTAGCGATTCCATCTCTCCCTGGAAATGTGGTTGTGATGCGCCTGAGTAACCACATTAGTGGCGGTAGTTGTTTGTCCTTAATGACTACCAGATCTCCGACGTTAAGGTCTCCTTTTGATTTCAACCACTTAGTTTTGTTCTGAAGCCAAACGATGTATTCTGTAGTGAAGCGGTTCCAGAAGTGTTGCCTTAGAACGTCGATACGCTGGTGCCTCTTGATGAAATTGATTTTGCTTGACTGTGGAGCCTGTGACTGTGGAGCAAACAGCAGAGATCGTCCAATCAGGAAATGTGCGGGTGTGAGAGGAGTAAGGTCTGATGGATCTGTGGAAAGTGGAGTGAGAGGTCTGGAGTTTAAAATGGCTTCTATCCGAATGAGGCAGGTCGACATCTCCTCATATGTAAGATGTGTGAGATTAAGAATCCAGCTCGAAGGACCAAATGTTGGCGTGTATGGCCGGTGAATCCTTGGTAGTATCCACTGTTGGATGGTTTCTCTGCAAGTCAGGCTGTGGGTGCAGTTTTGTGTTAAAGAAAAGAAACTTCTGCTTGTGTGATGAGTGGACTGTAATTACTTATAGAAATAAATAACATACGTAGGTAGATCTAAAAAAACTATGTTATAAATAATTGAGGCAAAGCTAATGTCGGCGAAGTCCAGACGAGTTGGCTTGAACATGCTGCCCGCGTTGAAGAAGTAGTCTTCAATATGTTGGTTCCTTTTGTCCGGGTAACGGACATATATGAGTGTATGCCCGCCTGATAACGCCTCGCTTGGTTTTGATTTCGGCAACTCTAGCGATTCCATCTCTCCCTGGAAATGTGGTTGTGATGCGTCCGAGTAACCACATTGGCGGCGGTAGTTTTTGTCCTTAATGACTACCAGATCTCCGACGTTAAGGTCTCCTTTTGATTTCAACCACTTAGTTTTGTTCTGAAGCCAAACGATGTATTCTGTAGTGAAGCGGTTCCAGAAGTGTTACCTTAGAACGTCGATACGCTGCTGCCTCTTGATGAGATTGATTTTGCTTGACTGTGGAGCCTGTGAATGTGGAGCAAACAGCAGAGATCGTCCAATCAGGAAATGTGCGGGTGTGAGAGGAGTAAGGTCTGATGGATCTTTGGAAAGTGGAGTGAGAGGTCTGGAGTTTAAAATGGCTTCTATCTGAATGAGGCAGGTCGACATCTCCTCATATGTAAGATTTGTGAGATTAAGAATCCGGCTCGAAGGACCAAATGTTGGCGTGTATGGCCGGTGAATCCTTGGTAGTATTCACTGTTGGATGGTTTCTATGCAAGTCAGGCTGTGGGTGCAGTTTTGTGGTAAAGAAAAGAAACTTCTGCTTGTGTGATGAGTGGACTGTAATTACTTATAGAAATAAATAACATACGTAGGTAGATCTAAAAAAACTATGTTATAAATAATTGAGGCAAAGCTAATGTCGGCGAAGTCCAGACGAGTTGGCTTGAACAGTTACGAATCGGACAGTTATTTATAAAGAATTTGACGATAAGGTTATACTATTAAGGTAAACTCGTAATGCAAATTGTTCTTTGTCGCCGCCAATTTTGTAACGTCATCATTTAGCCGGCATAGTGGGAGCGATGAATTCTATTAAACAACAATGTATTGATCGACCCCTTTCATGGATTTTATAGGTCTGCTTGCCACAACATAACTGTAAGTCTGCTTACAAAATAACATGCCGTGTTCCAGTAAAAAATAAGTTTGATATTAATTACCATAGGAATAGGTAAATGGGGAATAAAAAAAAGATTATTTTCAGGGTTTCAGAAGCCCTAATATTTGGAGCTTGGATGATGGGACAGGCTTTAGCTTTTGCTCCAAATTTCGGTGCTGCTATTTCGGCAGCCGGGCGAGTCTTCCAATTGCTAGAAAGACCTTCCTTAGTTCAAAGCACAAATACACCTTCCGTTGTTGAAAACTATGTAAGTTATTTAAAAATAAAAATATTCTCAACTATAAGTTTCCTTTGCCTTTTATTAAAATAAATTTGTTATTTTATTATTTTTTTATTTGTGAATGAAACCTTTAAACAGAAATCCGTTTTCAAGTTTTTTTTTAATTCATTTAGGTGGCAGATGGCAAAATTCAATACAAAAATATAAACTTCCATTACCCTACCCGAAAAGAGGTAGAAGTTCTTCGCGGGTTGACTCTTACGATACCTTCAGGGAAGAGAGTGGCTTTGGTCGGACCTAGCGGCTGTGGAAAGTCTACACTCATCCAGCTGTTACAGCGATTGTATGACCCTGATGACGGAGATGTGGTCAGTATATAAATTCCATATATTTAAAGAAAAAATAAATATCATCACGGGTGCCTTTCGGCGCCCGAGATAACCTAGACGGCCTCGGGGTACCCAGCGGAGGCGTTTTTAATTCCATCTCGTCGTAGCCGATGGTATCAGTCTACACCGAACAAGTGGCTAGCTCGTCGCGATGTTTAGATAGACTCAATAACCCATCTATAAACAGTTTCACAAGTTGGTATAGTGAAACCGGACCGATAGCTTAACGTGCTGTCCGAGGCACTATAGTGATGTTGTCAAGCAAATGTACATTTTTTTTAGATTAAAAGCTCATTGGTGCACACCTGGGTTTGAACCAGGCACCTAAGTCTATGGTCTAACCAACTCGGCCACCATGTATTACAAAGAATATTAAATGATATTTAAAGAAGCCTTTTAATTTGCCGTGTATTTATAAGGAGGGTTATAAAACCCTACTAGACTATTACATCGATTTCTTGTCAAGGTCTTCTGGGTGAGATCGGCCGGTTGATTTAATGATAACGCAACGGGGATATTAAAGTATACTCGTAATAAAAAATCATCTTCGGCGCCGACCGTTTCGTAACAGAATAATTTAGCCGGCATAGTAGGAGCGATCAATGGTGTTAAATAATAATGCATATTAATTGACCCCATTCATGGAATTTGTAGGGCTGCTTGCCATCAGGTAATACAAATTACATGCCGTGCTCCAATAAAATAAGATTAATAACTTTGACCGAATATTTAGAAAAACTTAAGTAAGAAGAGAATTCATGGTATTTCCTTAGAAGAAAAGGTATTATTCAACCCGAGTGTTAGAATGTTATGTTGATCTCTTATACATATGGTCTGAGACTAACATAAATAATGTCATGTTCAAAACTGCAGATTTGTCACAATGTACACATTTTATGTTTTAATATATTATTATTATAGTCACAATGTACACATTTTATGTTTTAATATATTATTATTATAGTCTGACCATTATTTGAAATTTCTATGGAGTTCCACAAGGATTTATTTTTGGTCCTATTCTTTTTACGATAACAACTATATCACTTCTTTATTCTTTCACGATTATTATCATCAGCATAGTACACTGCTAGATATATAGGTCTTTCCCAAGGCGCACCATTCTATCTTATGCAATTTGTATCCAAGGAATATGCTATGTGGATGAAGACAAGAATTAATAATATTATACCTGCAAGTTTTGGTCTCATCTATTCTAAGTGCCACTAATACTATCACAATAATAATACTAATTAATTTTAGTACCTGGACGACCATAGCATATCAGGTGATATGCGCATCAGTACACTGCGTCGTAACCTCGGCATAGTGTCTCAGGAGCCAGTGTTATTCGACAGGACTATCAAGGAGAACATTGCGTATGGGGATAACAGCCGCATTGTCCCTATTGAAGAGATAGTCAGCGCTGCTAAGCAGGCTAATGTTCATTCTTTTATTGCTGCTTTGCCGAGTGTGAGTATTTTTATTATATTTACTTTTACTTAATTAATGGTATTTTCTGTTACATGTATTAATTAAAAGTTTAAAAAATATCCGGTAAATGAAGGAGAAAAACTGTTCAATAATTATTTTACCATTTCCAGTTGCAGATAAAAAAAGAACTAGACCTATATATACATACTTATTAGCAAAGTATTTATTTAAATAGGCATTTATAAAGAGTAAAAAAAAACTAAAAATAAAGTGTACAACTTTAGTTATAGTTTTTTTTTGTAGTCGGATAAAAATCTATGGTTACCATTCCACGCGCGTGGTGCTATATTGTACATCCCTGTTTTTCATTAGCCTGATATTTAATATCAAAATTTAACGCACAGTGGATAAGCAATACTGCTTATATTAGTGTTACCTGCTAGATATATGAATATCATAAATTTTTATTAACAATTTTTCAGGCTTATGAAACGAGAATAGGCGCCCGGGCATCTCAGTTGTCAGGTGGTCAGAAACAGCGAATAGCAATAGCACGAGCCCTGGTTCGAAACCCTCGCGTTCTACTACTGGACGAGGCTACTTCTGCTCTGGATACTCATAGTGAAAAGGTAAGGTTTATACGGTACTCGATCAAGATATTTTTGCAAGCAAGATATTAAGAATGGGTTTTGGATAATAATGCTAATATTAAACCAATGTTAAGGTCAGAAAAAGAAATACCTTAATGGTACTTAAATCAGCACAATAAAATAATTAAATACCATTAAAGAATGCGCTCTTTATAGGTTTCCATTATTTTTACAGTCAAATTATTCATATATCTTTAGTGTAAATTGGCAACCATCTCTTGTGTTTTTTTTTACATTATATAGATCTCACTCCCAAGGGAACAGAGATACTTGTAAATTGTCTATTATTTTAATTCATTGATTTATATACCTGTGAAAGCAACTTGTCTCTATCTATGGTCTTGTGTGATATTTTTATTTTATAATGTTAACAAGAAGCAAATAAATAAATACTTAATGGCCTTATTCATAAAAACTTATTGAGTCCTTGAAGAACACTTTAGTTACAATAGGTTTTGATTCTTGATGATGAACCAACATGAATATACCTAAATTCATGTTGGTTGCTAAAAAGAGAAGACAAAACCTTCCATAACTAAAGTGTTCTTTAATAACTCAATAAGTTTTTTATGAATAACGGTGTTAATCTCTAGAATCGCCACATACTCCTAAAAGAGTACTTATCATCTGTAGACCAATTTCGAAGACGTTTAATTGCAGCACCTTTGAAAACGTTTCATTTTCATGGTACCTGTATGTTTACACTTCACCTGACTTTATATATTTGGTTCGTCAGCTTTGATTGCAACTTTTTTCTACATACCCCAACCAACGGAGCATCTTCATACTTTCTTTAAGTAAGGAACACAAAAAGTAATTTTTAATCTCTCAGGTGGTCCAAGAAGCATTAGACCGAGCAAGCGAAGGTCGTACCTGCCTCATCATCGCCCATCGCTTAGCCACCATACAGACAGCAGACATCATCTGTGTGATAGACCGAGGAGTCGTGGCCGAACTAGGAACCCATCGGGAACTGCTCGCCAAGAAGGGGATCTATGCCAAGCTCTACGAACTACAGTGCGGTTTGGTAGAAGAACCCGATGAGAATGCTAATGAAACTGCTGAAAGTGCTGCTGAATAATATTGATATTTTATTTTTATATAAGACTTTAGGGATAATAAAATGTACAGTTCCATCAACTTAAATACTAGTGTGAGTTTTTTTTACGATTACTTTTGATTTTCACCAATCACCACGCTCGCATTTTTAGTTCCTAAAATTTCAGTTGCTACTTTCTATAATAATTTTAGTTAATTTAAATGCAAAGTAATAGTTATAAAACTCACACTAACGCTGAGTTGCACCAAAATCACATCAAAGTAATTGTAACGATTAAAAATGGCGTCGAATGTACCAGCGTCATACGACTCTCAAAATAAAACTAGTATATTCGACGCCATTTTTAGCTTTAATCGTTACATTTACAGAAACTTTATTTTGGTGCAACTCAGCCTAAGACTACTGTAGCCAGTGTGAGTTTTTTTTTAACATTTATTTTCGCGTTAACTATACTACGGCGTTAACATTTTGGCCAATCACATGCTCGCATATTTAGTTTTCAAAATTTCCGCTTGGAGCGCTGAACTATTTTCCATATCAATTTTAGTTACTCAAACGCAAAGTAATAGTTAGAAAACTCACACTAGGGGTACTGAAAGGTGTCGTCACCGTCATTTTATACGGAGTCTGCTGGCGAGATTTTTCTTTGAACAATGATTTATCTTCCGGGCATTATCACTGACAATTCAACATGGCGGCCTACCTATTTAGTTAATTCCGATTTTCGTCACTTCACAGAACTTGTTGTGGTGATTTTTCGTTTCCATCATTACCTGTCGAATACGATATGTTATCGAGAATGTGCGCAAACAATCTCGATTATTTTTTCTTTTAAATGACTTTGAATGAAAGTTCTGTTAATTTCGAATCTCGAACTGTACGATATTTTTTATATATAGGTAGGTATATTATATATTATATTAATGTAAGATACTTATTAACGTAGGGAATTTGTTTTAGAGAATATGAAAGAAAAAAAAACAATCAATTAAACCGATATTAATATATAATTTGTATTAATTAATTTTATATAATAGCTCTAGGTAGATTTAAATTACATAATTTTACTCTTTAAATTGTATTTAATGTAAGATAAAAAATCTGTGTCAAATAAAATAATATTTTTCAGACTAGATTCTACTTACCTATAAAATATTTACTAGTATTTGACTTCCATCAGCGCTTTCACCGAAAAAAAAAAAAATTGTTACGCCCTTATGGTACTTCTATAAATAACACTTTTGTTTATAATACATAGGTACCTAACTCCTAGTTAAATGTGTAGATTATATTAAAATTCCTCTCTCTCAACCTCTAGCATTCCTAGATTGTTAATCCTACATTCCTTATCCTATACCTACAGTTTTTTTTTAACAGGGTTACTCTATTATGAAAGGTATCATAAATACATTTCTTAAAAAAAACTTAAAAAATCTATTTCTAATGTCATATAAAGAAATCGAATTGTTTATAATATAAAAAGTTTTTTTTTTTGGCTTATAATAGTCATGATATATATACTTAGGTATAATATATAAATGCTTGTCAAGAAATAATTTACCAATAATATTTTGGATAAAATTCTAATAAAACTGCAACAAATAGTTTCATAAAAATAGTTCATATAATGTATTTTATTTTATTATTTTTGTATTTACAACGTAGTCGCTTTTCTTATACCTATTTGTGATATTTTTTAATTTATTAGAGTAGATAGATACTTAGTTTATTACTGTCTTTATGAATATAAAGACAGTAATAATAATAATAATATGTAGTATAGTATATTTACACATATTGCTCTGGTCATAAACTAAGCTCTAGGCTTGTACTATGTGTACCAGAAGCAACAATATAATACATACAGTGGTTTAATTATAAATACTGCCCTAAATATAAGCTACATGAACAAAAAATATAACGCAATAGCCTAATGCTAATATTTGTATGCTACTCTATTCATTTTTCAATGCCGTTAGGTCTCTTATTACTAAATATCTATTTGTATGCTACTCTATTCATTTTTCAATTCCGTTAGGTCTCTTATTACTAAATATCTATTTGTATGCTACTCTATTAATTTTTCAATGCCGTTAGGTCTCTTATTACTAAATATCTATTTGTATGCTACTCTATTAATTTTTCAATGCCGTTAGGTCTCTTATTACTAAATATCTATTAATAAAGATAAAAAAGTAAGAATATAAAAGGCCTAAAATCCTCAATTGAAATAAGTGTAAAACAAATTAGTTGCCGTCGTATCTTGTTATCACTTCTTGACCATTCATTACATTGAATAATTTGTTCTCACTTTTTGCTTGTTTAGAAAGGCATTTTTGGCCTTATGGCACTTGCCTATCAAAATAATTCAATGGACAATATCGTGACAGTGGGCTCTAGAGAAAAATCGTGTCGTGTCGCCTTCAATCAAAACTGACTTTGGCAGGTGATAGCGTACCTCACGCCTACTGTCACTGTCAAAATACATACGTTTTTGACTGAGGCGACGCGACATGTCGCCTCGCTTCTTTTTCTCTAGAGCCCAGTCTCGCGAGATCGAATTGCTTATATTCAAATGCCCAATACTGTATAATATAAGATAAAAATAGTGATATTTTAATTACTGACCAAATAAAGTATTTTCATCGTTTTTTGTGATATTTTATTCATTCATCGCAAGTACTTACAAAATAATATTCCTACATACATACATACATATCATCACGGGTGCCTTACGGCGCCCGAAAACTGCCTAGACGGCCCTAGGGTGCCCAGCGGAGGGGTTTTTAATCCCACCTCGTCGTAGCCGATGGTATGAGTCTACACCGAATAAGTGGCTAGCTCGTCGCGATGTTTTGAATAGACTCAATTACCCATCTATAAACAGTTTCACAAGTTGGTATAGTGAAACCGGGACCGACAGCTTAACGTGCTCTCCGAGGCACTATAGTGGTGTTGTCAAACAAATGAACATATATATTTTTTAAATTTAAAAACTCATTGGTACACGCCGGGATTCGAACCAGGGACCTAAGTGTTTTTAAGTCCAAGGTCTAACCAACTCGGCCACCACGTATATTTTCAAATTACAAGATATAATAATATTCCTATTACAAGATTTTCACTGTGCGCTTAGAATTGACAAAATATTTTGAATATTTACAAAACATACTAAGTATTGCTCTTAAAATTAAAATTGGTATTTTGACAACTCTCAAGTGCGAAAATCGAATAAGTAGGTCCAAAATCTCGCTAATCAAAGTAGCTTTTTACTAAAAAATGTTTAACAGCCCAACATTGCTTTAATATTTAATTTAGCTGGGCATGGATGGGTAGAAAATACTAAATCTCATAATAAAATAAATACCTGTCTTGCCCTAAATATTGTAACAACTCTTCCCACTCCATAATATCGCAAAATATTGTACAATGTATTGGCGCCAAGATGTATAACATCGTATAAAAATGACAGATTCCAAATTCAAATGTAATATTTTTAATTGTAACAATATTTATGGCCAGACTATGTATAATAAATTGAGATTTTCACAATAGTGAATGGTGTGTTCGCTGTGTTCTACCCATTCATGTCGAGATAATTTAAACATTTAAGCAATGTTAGGCTGTTAAACAATTTTTAGTAAAGTAACTATAAATATTTATTATTATTGTAGTGGTGGCCTAGTTGGTTAGACCTTGGACTTAAAAACACTTAGGTCCCTGGTTCGAATCCCGGTGTGTACCAATGAGTTTTTAATTTAAAAATTTATGTACATTTGTTTGACAACACCACTATAGTGCCTCGGAGAGCACGTTAAGCTGTCGGTCCCGGTTTCACTATACCAACTTGTGAAACTGTTTATAGATGGGTTATTGAGTCTATTCAAAACATCGCGACGAGCTAGCCACTTGTTCGGTGTATATCTATTATGTATATCTTTTGTAGATTACGAAATAGAATTGAATATTTTTTACAGTTTTATTTATATCAAAAACATCTTTGATTGGTTGATGACTGGTGACGTCACACGCAAGTAAACATAGCGTGAGCAATAACCAATAGGATCACTTTATTCAATCCTGTTACCAAAAATAAAGCGGCCCTATTGGTTATTGCTCACGTATACGTAAAAGAATACGTTTCTACAATGCGCAAACCCATGGTAGAGCCTCTGGGCACAGCTCGGCATTACATGCAAGTATCACGTAATCACCTCATTATATCGTCATTAATGTTATTGAATATGACGATCACTTTCAAAACATTCACTACACCTTCGATAGCTCAGTTGGTAGAGCGGTGGACTGTAGCTGGTTTCAAATTGTTATCCATAGGTCGCTGGTTCAAATCCGGCTCGAAGGATTCTTTTTTAATTTTATAAATATATTCTTTCAAAAGGTATTTATTTGAAATTTTTTATTTCTTGTTACTTAATAGGCACACGCCCTCTATGCGCATTCTTTTAATTACTCGCTTAATAAAGTTAAGAGTCAACAAATTTTGTAAAGGGTGACTTCTTCCTGGTGCGCTCAGCAGTTGGTGCGATTTTTGAATATTAGCGGATAACTAAATATCACCGAAATGCCCAAAAAATCATCGATTTCTAAAGTTCGTATTTTTGAATCTCATCGGACTAAATTATCATACCTATGATATCAATACGAGTGCCTTCGACTACTCGTAAATAAAGTCACCGATGACAGATAATAATCATCAGAGATAATGTATGTTAAGTTACGTAAAAAAAATCGTGTCGCGCCTACACACGAACTGTATACACTGTCACCGTGTTAAACAAAAAAAAAATCTTGCGGTATATCGCGGGGCGGCGTAGCTTAGGTGAGGTGGTTTAGGTAGTTCCGTTCCGTGGTAAACTTTAATGAACCCACCAAACTCATGTTTTTGCTGTGGAATTAATTGAACCCTTACTGGTTTCTCCTTTCTGGGTATTTGGTTTCCTTTTTCATTATGTTATAATATGCAATTATATTTTTAATACTTTGTAGTATACATGATTATTTTTTTCTCAAACACCCTTCGCACGACTTCTCAAAAACAATCTTATATTTTACTCATTCATATTTGTCTTGTCTGCAGCACACACGACAAGTTTTCGTCCTTAGGTCGCTTGTACACGCTAAGAAATTCTCGCCGTGTCTGCTGCAGACAGGACCAATTAATCGTGTATACGACAATAAATTAGGTAGTAGTATAAATTGGGTAGATATTTTAATACCTGATTAATTAGCGCTTCCGGTTTCCTTGTGAATCTGTTTATAGATGGGTTATTGTGTCTATTCAAAACATCGCGACGAGCTAGCCACTTGTTCGGTGTAGACTAACTATCGGGTTCGACGAGGTGGGATTAATACTCCTCCGCTGGGTACCCTGGTGCCGTCTAGGCGGTCTCGGGCGCCGTAAGGCACCCGTGATGATATGTATGTATATTCAACCGTCTTACAGCGCTGATTCTTAACAGCGTTGACTCTTAACTTTATTAAGCGAGTAATTAAAAGAATGCGCATAGAGGGCGTGTGCCTATTAAGTAACAAGAAATAAAAATTTTCAAATAAATACCTTTTGAAAGAATATATTTATAAAATTAAAAAAGAATCCTTCGAGCCGGATTTGAACCAGCGACCTATGGATAACAATTTGAAACCAGCTACAGTCCACCGCTCTACCAACTGAGCTATCGAAGGTGTAGTGAATGATTTGAAAGTGATCGTCATATTCAATAACATTAATGATGATATAATGAGGTGATTACGTGATACTTGCATGTAATGCCGAGCTGTGCCCATAGGCTCTACCATGGGTTTGCGCATTGTAGAAACGTATTCATTTACGTATACGTGAGCAATAACCAATAGGGCCGCTTTATTTTTGGTAACAGGATTGAATAAAGTGATCCTATTGGTTATTGCTCACGCTATGTTTACTTGCGTGTGACGTCACCAGTCATCAACCAATCAAAGATGTTTTTGATATAAATAAAACTGTAAAAAATATTCAATTCTATTTCGTAATCTACAAAAGATATACATAATATTGTTTAAAATAAAGTGAAATATGTTTTTTTACGCCATTGTCTGATAGGATGACCACAATTTATAGTATATTTGAATGTAGTCAAATAGCCTACTGAACACGAAGGGCGCTGTAAGACGGTTGAATATACATCCATATCATCACGGGTGCCTTACGGCGCCCGAGACCGCCTACACGGCCTAAGGGTACCTAGCGGAGGGGTTTTTAATCCCACCTGGTACGAGCCTACACCGAACAAGTGGCTAGCTTTAATTTGATTAATTTTATTTTAGTAAATAAAATCTATACAGTAACTTTGGAAGGTTGTAAGGTACTTTGGGCTAATATGAGGCTCTACTGATCAAATCGAACAACTTTCCCATGAAACCATGTGTCGCAAATGAAAATAATGTTTGGCTTCCCCATACTAATTGGTCTTTTTAACATTACTAGTATGGAGAATACAATTTTTTATTTATTTGCGTGGTTCCATAAGAAAAGTTGATCAATTTGATCAGTAGGACCTCATATAAGACCACAGTACAATCTTTCAAAGTCATCCTGTACATGTACTAAGAACATCGTATTTCATATGTATTTAGCATATTATGTTTACTCTCCATTTTTTTACACTTTATGCAGTATTCTTTCGTATAAGCATTATTATCTATCAACAGAAAATCAAAGTCAATGTTTATTATATTTCCCATACAATGTCAAAATTAAAAGTGCAGTTTTAAGTTAAGGTAGAAATTATAATTAATATTATTTAAAACTTAAGCAGGTTTAGGCTTAGTTGTACCAAAATAAATGATGATTAAAGTTAAAAATGGCGTCGCAATTACCTGTTTTTTTTTTAAGTCGAATGACAGCTGGTATATTCGACGCCATTTTTAACTTTAATAGGGTATTTGACTCCTTTTTGATACCCGTTTTGTATGATTCTCCATTACATAATAAACACACTACATTGATATTTCCGGGATGTCTCCTCTATTATTAATAAAAATCAATATTAAAGTTTGAATTTCCATAATGGCGCTAAAAACGCTGTTTCGCAGTCTATGTCAAGTGTGACGTCACACGCAAGTAAACAAACAAGCACAGATTAAATAATCTCGTATATATTATACTCTATTCTATTTCATCCACATGATTTATAATCTGTGTATTGTTTTGTTTACTTTGTGTGACATCAACCCATGTTTCAACAAGTTTGTGCTATCTCAACGAATGCCTTTATCTTCAGTAAAATGGCGGTACCCATTTTACTGTTGATTATTTCTTCCTTCACTTGACACTGGCATCACTATACCGTATGTTTGCATACGGTTTGTGGCCATTCCTTTTTCTACTCTAGTCTTTTCCCGATTCCTTTCTGTCCTATTATCCCACTTTTACCGTACAATTTTTTATCTACCCACAACTTGTCATTGGCAAAATTATGCTTAATAGCGTAGAAGGCCATTTAGGTAAAAAAAAAAGAAAGAAATAAAATAAAATGAAGTGTTTTCCAGTAGTTATTATTTAACGCAACAGATGGCGTTTAGTCGCTATCTATAAAAACTGTCAAAATAGATAACGGTAATATGAAGACATTTTTCCAAAAACGACACTTGTCAAAAAAACTCAATTTACAGGAGAGGGTAATATCTGTGTAATACCATCTGCTCTCTATATAGTTACCTAGTTTTTTTTAATGTCATAGTTAAACATAACTGCTACAAGATTATTAAAAGTGTACATTCTAAACTTTTTCCAATTTTATATAAAAAATGGTCTAAGTGACACACTACATGACAAGTGTTGTTTTTGCCAAAAAAAATGTCTTATCTGTATGAAAATAAAATGCATTATATTAATATTTTGTAGTTTTTATTAACCAAATACCTACACTAAAATAAAAATTATTTTATAAGTAATATTCTAAGTCTCATCTTCGCTACTATTATCTGAGTTATCAATCTCATCTACTGGGCCCTCATTACTTTGCAGTGTTTCATAGAAAGGTAGGTTTTCTTTCTTAATAAAATCAAATAGCTTAAGCCATACAACCTCAGTTTGTAACAAAAACCGCACATGTCAGTGACATGTGTTGTTCTTGTAAAAATGGCCTTGGACAAGTGCTGTTTTTGCTCTTTCCATACAATAGTTTTCTTTACGTTGCGAGTGACTACTGCCATTTTTGTAAAATTTAAATGAACTGAAATGTGCACAATGCCGTCATCTATCGGCCCACGTTAAAATATCATTTTACTTAAAAACTGACAAGTGCGGTTTTTGGAAAAAAGTCTTCATATATAAAATACACCCAAAATTTAGGGTAAATAGGAAAAGAAATACTTTATATGAATAATTTATAAAATTTACTTAACTTTGTTTAACATATACACTAATATCCTGAGCATTTTGTATATCATATTTATGTATATCTTTTGTAAATTACGAAATAGAATTGAATATTTTTAAAGTTTTATTTATATCAAAAACATCTTTGATTGGTTGATGACTGGTGACGTCACACGCAAGTAAACATAGCGTGAGCAATAACCAATAGAATCACTTTATTCAATCCTGTTACCAAAAATAAAGCGGCCCTATTGATTATTGCTTACGTATACGTAAATGAATACGTTTCTACAATGCGCAAACCCATGGTAGAGCCTATGGGCACAGCTCGGCATTACATGCAAGTATCACGTAATCACCTCATTATATCATCATTAATGTTATTGAATATGACGATCACTTTCAAAACATTCACTACACCTTCGATAGCTCAGTTGGTAGAGCGGTGGACTGTAGCTGGTTTCAAATTGTTATCCATAGGTCGCTGGTTCAAATTCGGCTCGAAGGATTCTTTTTTAATTTTATAAATATATTCTTTCAAAAGGTTTTTTTTTTTTTTTTTTGTTACTTTATAGGCACACGCCCTCTATGCGCATTCTACTAATTACTCGCTTAATGAAGTTAAAAGTCAACAAATTTTGTAAAGGGTGACTTCTTCCTGGTGCGCTCAGCAGTTGGTGCGATTTTTGAATATCAGCGAATAACTAAATATATCTGAAATGTCAAAAAAATCATCGATTTCTAAACTTCGTATTTTTGAATCTCATCGGACTAAATTATCGTACCTATGATATCAATACGAGTGCCTTCGACTACTCGTAAATAAAGTCACCGATGATAGATAATAATCATCAGAGATAATGTATGTTAAGTTACGTAAAAAAAATCGTGTCACGCCTACACACGAACTGTATACACTGTCACGGTGTTGAACAAGAAAAAAATCTTGTGTGCACTATACACGACACGCTGTGTGTTGCTGCGGTATATCGCGGGGCGGCGTAGCTTAGGTGAGGTGGTTTAGGTAGTTCCGTTCCGTGGTAAACTTTAATAAACCCACCAAACTCATGTTTTTGCTGTGGAATTAGTTGAACCCTTACTGGGTATTTTGTTTCCTTTTTCATTATGTTATTATATTATTTGTACTTTGTAGTAAACATGATTATTTTTTTCTCAAACACCCTTCGCACAACTTCTCAAAAACAATCTTATATTTTACTCATTTTACTCATTCATATTTGTCTTGTCTGCAGCACACACGACGAGTTTTCGTCCTAGGTCCTAGGGCTGACAAAATTATTGTCGTGTACACGATTAATTGGTCCTGTCTGCAGCAGACACGGCGAGAATTTCTTAGCGTGTACAAGCGACCTAAGGAGTAACCGGTTATTGGGATAAGTAATTTTGGCATTAAATTCACTTTATTAGCACGGTCAAAAAAACATTGTCAGGTTCTATAATTTCGAAGGCATTTATGTCTCAGCAGGTACATAAAATACATAAATCCTTACATCGGTATTCATAAAAACTTATTGAGTCCTTAAAGCTTTAATTATATTTATTTATTACAAAAGTTATAGTAAAGCTAAAAAAAGAGATAAACCCTATCTCTTTTTTTAGCAACAGAAATAAATATTACAACAGTAAACAGAGGTAAATGAAATCGCTTCCAATTATAACTCCAATATAACATTAAAAATATTATGCTTGCATGCATCGGAACGCATTTATATATACGACCATTTTGATTTATCAGTGTCAAATGATAGAAAAAAGTAATAAAATGTTGACACTTTGACTATAAGTTCTTTCCCTTGTATAACTCTGTGGTCTTTACATTTTTTTTATTTCCGGAAGTTGTATTTTTTTTATACTTTCGGCAATTTTACTTTTTTTTTTTAATTTGGCTTTACTTAGTGGATCTTGCAGTCATTGCTCGTTAAGTTTGTTTCACGAAAGAATTCCTTAGGCATTCCTTGATAACCTGACTTTTACGATAACCTAAAAATTATTTTACGGTAAATATGATTACATACATACATATCATCACGGGTGCCTTACGGCGCCCGAGACCGCCTAGACGGCCTCAGGGTACCCAGCAGCAGTACCAGGTTTTTAATCCCACCTGGTACGAGCCTACACCGAACAAGTGGGTAGCTTTATTTTGATTTATTTTAGTAAATAAAATCTATACAGTAACTTTAAAAGGTTGTAAGGTACTTTGGGCTAATATGAGGCTCTACTGATCAAATCGAACAACTTTCCCATGAAACCATGTGTCGCAAATGAAAATAATGTTTGGCTTCCCCATACAAATTGGTCTTTTTAACATTACTGGTATTTGCGTGGTTCCATAAGAAAAGTTGATCAATTTGATCAGTAGGACCTCATATAAGACCACAGTACAACCTTTCAAAGTTACCCTGTACATGTACTAAGAACATTATATTAACATCGTATTTCATATGCATTATTTATCATATTTTGTTTACTCTCCATTTTTTTTACACTTTTTGCCGCAGTATTCTTTCGTATAAGCATTATTATCTATCAACAGAAAATCGAAGTCAATGTTTATTATATTTCCCATACAATGTCAAAATTAACTTAAGTGCAGTTTTAAGTTAAGGTAGAAATTATTATGAATATTATTTAAAACTTAAGCAGGTTTAGGCTTAGTTGTACCAAAATAAACTCTTTGTAAATGATGATTAAAGTTAAAAATGGCGTCGAAATTTCTAGGTAATATACAAGCTTAAAAAAAAATACGTCATTTTTAACTTCAATTTGACTCCTTTTTAAAACCCGTTTCGTATGATTTTCCATTACATAATAAGCACGCTACATTGATATTTCCGGGATGTCTACTCTATTATTAATAAAAAGTAATGTTAAAGTTTGAATTTCCACAATGGCGCTAAAAACGCTGTTCGCAGTCTATGTCAAGTGTGACGTCACACGCAAGTAAACAAACAAGCACAGATTAACCTCACGGTCCGAATGGCGATAACACCGCTGTCAGCGCTGACGTTCATAATCACTGGTCCGATTCAAAAAGCGCGATGTAATCACTCACGGTACTATTAGCGTGCTAATGAATCGGACCAGTGATTAAGCGCGCTCACAAGAACCTCTCTTGTATCTCCCTCTATCTTGCAACTAAAACATATGCTCCTCTCACTCTGTTTTAATGTCAAATAAAATGCCGTAACAAATTAATGAATTTTAATGTATTTTGTATATTTGTTTATGTCGTTCTGACAGCGCTCACAGCGATTTCACCCAGAAGCAAAATCACTGTAAGTCCAATATGGCGTCTGTAATGACGTCACTATCTATGTCAAAACATCTATCGTTAGCGCTTACGCCCAATCGGACCGGTGATGACAGCGTTGACATCGATTTTGGCGTGAATCGGACCGCAAGGTAAATAATCTCGTATATATTATACTCTATTCTATTTCATCCACATAATTTATAATCTGTGTATTGTTTTGTTTACTTGCGTGTGACATCAACCAAACAAAGATGTTTTTGTAATATTGTAAAAAATATTTCAATTTTATTTCATGTAATCTACAAAAGATATAATTTAATAATAAGATATAATTTAGTTCAAAATAAAGTGATATATGTTTTTTTTCGCCATTGTCTGATAGGATGACCACAATTTATAGTATATTTTTAATGTAGTCAAATAGCCTATTGTTACAATTACTTTAACGGACACTTTGGTGCAACTTAGCCTTAAGAAGTTTTTAGATTAAGCATAATCTGCAACGCATTTTTTTTATAATTTATTTAATTTTTATATTTTTTTTTTTAAATATTTTAAATAAAATATAAACTCTATAGGGTCTTCTTCTTGTCTTTTTATTAAAAAATAAAATTCTAAATTTTATTATGAAACAGTTTATATCTCATCCCATTCATACTATTTACCAATTAAGAAACTACTGATATGCTACCTTTGTACAGTTAATATACTGCAGCCCTTTAATATAAATATCAGTGGGCAGATTAGACTTTAAATTATTAACCAAAAAGACATATCCATATTAGATTCCATAGCCGTCCCATATTAGATTATAAATAAAAAACTTACAATTATTATTTTAATGCATTTTATTGATCCATATTATGACATACAAACGCACCATACACTTAGCTCATAGTAACATATAATGCGAAATATTTAATGAACTAAAGAAAATTTCATCTTGTGGGACTAAAAGATTTATTTATTTTGGTTAGCTGACTTACAACTATAATAAACGGCAAATAATTAACAATATTATTCTAATAATCAACAATATTATAAAATGTACTACGAGAATTTAATACATATAGTATTATTAAAATTAATGTAAATATTTAAACCATTTAATTAAAGACGCTGCCTAAAGATAAAAGATTGTAGAACACTACATTGTAAAACAAATAATTGATTTTAATGACAATTCTTTATTAGACAAACAATTTACTATAAATAAATAAGTACTAAGTAATAGCTAGGTATATTTATTCCTATGCAATAAAAATAATACAACTATATATTAGTTAAATTAAAAAAGCACGCTTAAAACAATTAATAATAATATATGACAAAACCTATATGGCTTGTCAATGTCGTCATAAAGTATAAGCATGACATTGACAGTAAAAGCTGTGTAGCTAAAGACGCCATCTAGCGGTAGTAACTAGCAATAATCATTGTCATTTAAAAGCCTATTCTGCTATTTTTTTAATATTATTTAGCCATCACCTCCAGTATTTAGCAATAGAATCTATACTACAGTGTCTAAATTTCTAATTATTATTTCTAACACATTTTAAGTATAATTAACAAAAAACTGCGAAGGCTATTTTAATATTAGACTATGTCCTAAGGCTTAGCAATTAGAATTTGTCACTTAAAGCTATTCCTAAATTTATACCCTATATTTTAATCGACCCATATATTTAAAAACATTATAACAAAACAAATGTAATAAATAGTATGGAAGTTATTCTTGAAGATTTTCTTGACCTATACAGGTTGGAGGAAACAAACGGGACTAAAAAAAAGTATCTTAATTAAACACTGAATTGAAACTTAATCTTTTTTTTTTTAAGAAAAATAACAATTATATTCATAGAATCCTGAAATTTTACTTTGAATCAAACCATTATGCTCTTATTTTATTAATTATTTTACTATTCCATTCAAATGTTTCCTATAAACATTATGTCCAATACAAATGGAACACGATATATTTTAACAATTTTTTTTTGTAGGTAACAAATTTAGATACATTTTTTAAAATACTATCTGTCCCGAAACTTTAACCGTTTACGCAGCGCACGCAACGGAAGCTCTCAAAAGGATCAAAGAATCATCGATCCATTGATTCAGTTCGAACCAGTAGTTCCTGAAATTAGCGCGTTCAACCAAACAAACAAACTTCTCAGCTATATAAATTGAAAACAACAGATTGTTATTTATTCCAAAAATAAGATAGTTTCCTTTCAGTTAAATTTAATATCTCAAATATTTAAGGTACTTTCCATCCTGTATATTATAATCAATAATCACAAGCTAAATTTTATTAGTTGATAAGCGACTATTTTTTGTAGGTATATTAAGAAAAAAATAATTAAATAATACAAAATGCGACATAGATTTGATCTAGTATTCTAGATATACTTATATCTGTCAAATATTTCAAACCGTTTTGAGTTATGATTTATGTCGTTTTCAGAAGGTCTAAAGTATTTTTTATATGTTCGTATCCACAACTAGAAAATAATAAAAAATACTTTTTGCTTAACTAGGGCATTCAGGTTTGACAAATATTTATATCGCATTTTAAGTTATTTTTTCTTATTAGTAAATCTTACATATAAAATAATATACGACAAAATTAGTTAGGTTTGAATTAACTATATGGGTCTTAAATTCTAAATGGACAAGTGACATTGTATATACATTGTGCACAAAATAATATTATTTTTCTATATATTAATATTTACTTATATATTAATGGACAGAATTGCGTGTTGCGTATATAGACGTGGTATAGGGCGTGAGGACAGTAATAAGCGTATAAGCCTATATTTTGGTGAACCTACTAATAGTAATTAATATATTAAGTTTTTTGTTTGTATATATATATAAATATAAATAAAATTTTATATGAAAAAAAAATGGATAAAATAATATAATAATAGATATATTTTATTAGGTATATGAAATAAAAATTACAGTACTTAAGTTTCATATTAGTAATAGGTAAATTGAATAGGTTTTTATTAAAATTTCAATAAGTACTCACCAATAAAATAAAATCAATCGCCATATTGCGGTTAATCATTGGAACTAATTTCTTGTAAGTTCTGTTGATTGCAGCGCCCCATATCAGGATTTTATTTTAATGATGAGACTATACATAGTAAATTTTAAAATTCAGAGGCTCTACCATGGGTGTGCGCATTGTAGAAACGTAACGTATTAATTTACGTTTACGTGAGTAACAACCAATAGGATCGCTTTATTCAATCCTGTTACCATAAATCAAGCGATTCTATTGGTTGTTGCTCACGTATACGTAAATGAATACGTTACGTTTCTACAATGCGTAAACCCATGGTAGAGCCTCTGGTGTTTAAAAAAATATAGATAGTAAGTAAAAAAGAATAATAATTGATATTTATACAGGAAAATATGTATTATAGTTTTACCAGAAACTCATATGAATTTCAAAGGAATATTCAGTAGTTTTTTTACAATTAATATTCCTAGATTTTTAACACTTGAACACTGGTATTTTGGTATTAAAAAATACTAATTGAAATCATTTAGTTCCTAATATCGCCTTCATGAGTTTCTGACTAACTATGGTTTTTTCTATTTTTTTCTAGAAAAAATATTGCTAAAACTACATTCTAAATAGAGTAGAATTACCTAGGAAGAGTTGACTACAGAAGGGACGTGACAATAAGGGTTTCCATTAGTTTTACAATTACTAGGATAAGGGTACATGCTAGGTTTTATTTCATTGCCAACGACACCTCTAAGCGACACTCATTGGTGTCGTTTCCCAAAAGATTTTATTTATGACACTACTGTCGTTGATAACAATTATAATTACGAATACAATTCATTATGCCAGCGATCTTTTTTCTATTATGATGTAACGGGGTTGTAATCACGGAATAAATAATACTTGTTTTATTTATTCCGTGGTTGTAATCGTAGAGTAAACGCCAAATAGAAGTCATACGGATAAATAAGGAACTAAAAATGTAACATTGGTTCGTACGACAGCAGCGCCACGTTAAAAAGTTTTTAACGAAATTTTGCAATGAGAAAAACTCTTTTTCCCAGTATTGTCTTTAGCTAGTCATTATGCCACCAACTTTGTTAATATAAATAGTATTTATAAACATACTTTCAATCGATATTCTCAAATTATTATTATTAATAATATTTATCTATTTGAATGAATACGGTAGCCATATTGCGAGTTTTCTATTACTTGAGTGTGAGTTACTAAAATTTGAATGGGAAATAGTTCAGCGCCTCAAGCGAAAATTTTGAGAACTAAAAATTTGAGCTTGTGATTGGTGAAAATGTTAAGGCAGTAGTATAGTAAACTCGAAAGGGCTTAGTTAAGAGTGTCATTTATGGGTGTCGGTGGAAATGAGTTGCTAGGATTAGGGTAATTGCTAGGGTAAAATAAAACCTACAATACTATGAAAATTTTAACTTTCTAACACTAGGTTTATACAGAAATAACCATCTATTATTGTATTGTTTTTTTATATATTACTTATCTATGTAGTATAATTTTGAAATTTATCAAGTTTTTTTTTCTAATTTTGGCACAAGATTAATTAGGAAATATTTAAATTATTTTAAGGGATATTTGTTAGCCTAAATCACATAGCGCAAAACGAGCGATGCCCAAAATGCAACATACCATAAATGTAGAGTATAAATAATTAATAAATATAGTTTATTTAGCGGCATGTAGGTACAACTATTTTCTTAGCTTAATGTAATGTAAGACGAAAAATAGTTAATTTTAGGTTTAATATTGACATACATATTTAGCGAAAATAGCATTTTTTATCAGTTTGCATTAAAATTACTTTTTAGACAAAGGAATAAACATAAGAAAAATAAAATAAAAAATAATAAATATTTTAAACCATTTAATAACAACCAAAATAAAATCAATAATACATTAAAAATAAAATAGGAAAAATTTAAGTACAAGCCATCACCAATTAGGAATGTAAAAAATAAAATAATTTATTAGGTCACATAAATAAAATAAATACTTAGGTAATACTGAAAATGGATGGAACTGAAGAAAAATAATATAGGTTATAGATAATAATAATAAAAACTTTATAAATAAAAAAAAGGTAAAATTTTATATAATCTCATTAAAAAAGTTTACGTAAAATTACTATTATATTGCACATCATAATAATTAGGTAAGTAATTGTTTATAATCCATTAAATTACCTTCTAAATAAAATTGGTTAATGAATACCCAAAATTGGTGAATCAATACCTAAATGATAAAAATCCTTTAAAACTTAAATGGCACACACTTACAAAACAAAACTTCTATTACAATAATAATTAAGTATATTTTCTTAGATACTATTTGTAATACAATTTGCTAATAAAATTAATAAACAAGCTTATATAACTAAAATAACTCCTTTTCTTATAAAAAAAAGAGTCGCCAGAACAATCACTGGAATATCACCTGCCCATACAATACAACTTTGTCCACGTTTTTTTTAATAATGCGAATAATGCGAATAATTATTTATAATGACAATTGGGTCATTAGGGATGACATTAGAATGTTACGGTGACATGACGTTAGGTAAAAATTCAATAAGGAAATATCAGTTCTATTCCGATGGTCTAATAGTTTGTGTTAGTTTCGCTATAGAAATGCCGCCATCTTGAATACACGATTTCTTCGTCTTGTTTGAATATGAATTTGGATTTTCAACTCTATTATAATAGACTGACAGTTCGAGTTCTAAAGTAAAAACTGACTTGTGAAGTTTCTTTTTAAATCGTCTGTTTTAACAATCTTATAATGTCTATCCCTAAAATGACAGTTCTTGGGTGAACCAATATTAATCCTAGGAGCGCGGCTCTTAGAATTAAATTAAGTAAAATTCATTACTTTGAATTATTTTAAGTAATAAATCTTATTACACTAATAAATGCATAAATTATTTTGGTAATTTAGATTTAAAGTTTAGACGTTTAGTCTAATAAAATAATAAATTACAAAAATAATATATATAAGCTGTCATTTTCGTCAATAGTAAATATATTATAATCACCAATTAAATATATTATAAATATTATATTTAAAGCATATTATAAACATAATAATATGTCATCCGATATTGTATAAAAAATATCATAAAAATTATTGAAAAAAAAACGGACTAAGTTCGTATGAGAAGGTGACAGTCCATAGAATTCTTAAACAACATAAACAAAGTCTTTTTTTTTTTATTCTTACAAAACAACAAAAGCGAATGTCTTAGAACACTATTTATCTTAAACATAGCTTTATAAGGAGTTAAATAAGCAAGATAAGGTATAAAAATGGAATGATAAAATAATCACATGGGTACAAAATAATTAAGTACTTTTTTTTAGGACGAAATAGGTAAAATTATTAACATTATAGCGTACTAATAGTACAGCAACTAATATATTATTTTAGGTATGAATTTACTCATATCATTTCATTGTTATATAAAAATTATTAACATCAATTATTTAATTAAGTACATATATAATTGAATTATTATTTACATTTTATTAAGAATTTTTATTTGAAAATTCATAAAAAATCAATACGTTTCACAGACAATCGTTAAGGCCCTTTTAATATTTATAATAACTGACTGAAAATTGCAAAAAAGCGCTTTTAAATTTAAATTTAAATACCATCACGGGTGCCTATTTGGCTCCCGAGAACCGTGTAAACGGCCTCAGGGTCCCAGCGGAGGGATTAACCCATCCTCATTTCGCCGAGAGTATTCGGAGGCAACACCTAATAAGTGGCGAGCTTGTTGCGGTGTTTATGATGAAATAGCCTCGTTGTATAAAGCGGTCACCCATCCCAGGCCGGCCTTGTTGTCATCTGCTTAACCTTGTTATCAGTTGCGCAGTGACTTAACCACTAGGCTGGGGCAAAAAAGCGCTTGTATATAAATATTTATATAGGTAATATAATACAATTTTATCTAACATTTAATTAATAGCTTCATGTGTGTTTAGGGCCTAAACGTTAAGCTAGCCACACACAACACTAACCTTATTTTTATACAACTCGTGGCGTTTTTTTAGCGCTACTGGGTAGGTGTGCGGCTTGCTTAAACAGATCTGTATAAACGTGATCGTCTCAGTACCTCTGCTGAAACTCGTGGTGCCATCTGTTGAAGTCGATGTGGAATACCACGAGAGAACCGTTCTCCAGGCCAGCCAATAGGAATCTGAGGAATAAGTTTATAAATAATTATGCTATTGCAAACAATCGAGCGCAGTATACTGGGTGTACACCGCACTGATAAGGTGAGAAACAGTATATTGCGCTCTAAAACACAAGTATCGACGCCGCTCAAAAAGCCGCCACGCTTAAATGGAACTGGGCAGGCCACGTGTGCCCGGCAAGCTATGGCCAAAAATTATAACAGATTGGAGTAAGGCCCAGGAGGAGGGATGAGTTGGACACCTTTTTGAGGGACTGGTCCAAAATAGCAAAAAATTGAGAGAGATGGAAAGAGGGAAGGGAGACCTTTGCCCAACAGTGGGACAGTATAGGCTAATATATGTATTGGTAAGGTAATAAAGGTATAGGCGTACCTATATACAAGTGCATAGCGATACTTGAGTGACGTATGAAGATATTGCAGGGGTTTGTACCCTATTTGCCTTTTTAGATGTTAGGAAGGTTTCTATAACTTCGCTAGACCGACCGACCGGTCTCGTTACCACCGCTCATATAGATGCAAAAGTTATTAAAATATTACATTCATACTTGTAGTATGTAGGTAGTAGGACATAGACACAACTAGATTAAGCCTTTCTCTATGTTTAATTTTTTTTTTTAAAGTTCTAATCAATAGTAGGGCAAACTGAGTACACTTTATTATTTGTAAAACTACCACAATGTTCTAGATTAATTTAAACTGACTACTTCTTTGCCTTAATTTCTTTGTCTTAAAAAAAACATAATAACATAATTTAGTAATGGCGACGGTATGTTTTTTTACGTGGTAAGTAAAATAATATTGGTATTTTTTAAGTAGGTACTTAGTAGTACCTATGTAGATCATAAAACTATTTTATTTTACGTTGTCTGCATAGGTACTTTAACCTAAAAATATAGGCATCGTAAGTGTATACATTGTTTATGAAACTAAATAATCATTTTTGTGTGTATATCAACGTACACACAAACATGTATTATGTAATTACAAGAGACATCAATAAAGATAATAAAAGTCAACATTTCGTAGGTGAATTTCTTTTAATGTTTTTGCTATTATTTAAGCAACCGAATGCGATGCAATATGCTTTTGCCTTCATTTCAATTAATAAATACTAAAATATCGCGACGCGGCGCGTGAGTGATTATCGAATAAACGTGCGATTCGGTAAGCGCGCGGCAGACCTCTAAAATAAGCCTGTCTAGACGGGCCCGCCGGGTAGTTTATACCTAAAGTGCTCAGTGCGCTTTGCCTGCGTATACTTACTTCTGGTCGTGTGAGAGAGCGAGTGAGCACACGGGCGCTCCCGCGTTGGGGAAGGCGTAGAGCGGGGAGAGCGTGACGGCGCGCCACACCTCCACCACGCCCGCGGCGCCCGCGCACACCGCGTACTCCCCGCACCGCGACAACACTATGCACTGCCAACAACAACACACCTTATGTTAATAGAGCACTTTACACACATTGCTCTGGTCACAAACTAAGCTCTAGGTTTGTGCAATGTGTACCAGCTGCGCAAATAAATAATGAGACTGTTACTGATCATTTTTTTTTTGGGTAAATTATCAGCAATAATTAGTTACTCAAGGTTCGAGAGTATTTTTTTTTACAAACTAGTTATATTTTCTAAGTTTGTAACTAGTGTAGATTTGATGACATTGAACTGCGCTGTAATAAAGCACGGAGGGGCCAATTATAATCCAATGTAACTTTTTTATTTAAAGTCTTACCGTCGGGCCGTCTAGGCGGTCTCGGGCGCCGTAAGGCACCCGTGATGATACAAACTTGAGGTTTTTTAACTTAATATCGATTTTTACTTACTGCGAGCATAAAATTATAACTAAATTAATATTATAAAAAATATGGCCCCTCAATTCTGATGCTCATATACAGAAA
This sequence comes from Monopis laevigella, assembly GCA_947458855.1. NCBI lineage: Eukaryota > Metazoa > Arthropoda > Insecta > Lepidoptera > Tineidae > Monopis > Monopis laevigella. Next base: position 11,607,377 of record OX381594.1, on the reverse strand, counting down.
GATTATGATACAATGACCTATAAAAATATTATTTTAATTCTGCGACAAACAGTCGAATATTACTGGAAGTGCGAAACCTCATTATGTATAGAGAACGGAGACTTCGCGATTGAGTATGCAGTGCCCTTAAAGAGGAGCGTCTGATAAGGCTCTACGATGCTCATGCTGATTCAACTGCAAAGTATTAACTCTTCCCGCGCAATCAGTGTATCATACCGTATGCACATGACAGGGAACGTGTATGATAACGTTACCGACTGGTACCATACATATATGTAAACCTTCCCATCGACCCTCAATAAGAGAAAGAGTCACAAAACGACTTTTTGGGCCAAAACTGCTTTCTACCCCTAAACTTCAATTAATGGATTTGAGAAAAAAAATGGTCTCATTTTATTAAAGAGAAAATAAGCAATGATTGTAAGTTTTAAATTTTTTAATTTTCTGTCTTGATATTTTATAAGAATTATTTAAATATAAGGGATTTTTTCAGGGATTGATGTTTTTTTCCTATACCAAACTGTAAATAAAAAGGAAAACTTACGAGCCTAGATATACATAATAACAGTTAAGACAAGACTGTATGGAAAATGTTTGATCAGAGGCTCCTCTTAAATTGATTATTCAAAGTGCTTAAATACTCACATTGAAGTCATCATGATGCGTTTCATGCCTTAGCCTCCGTCCGTTGAGTGTGTAGGCCGCGAGGTGTCCCCTTGCGAAGGCCACCAGCAGCACGCCCTCCCGCGACAGTGCCAGCTGCTGCGGAGCCGGCGAGCTGTCTGTGGACGGGAGCGACCGGAGCACCTCGCCGAACGTCGTGTGGATCAGTACTGGGCCGTCTGGAGACAAGGAATTGGATTAGGGACTTCTTTTAGCTTTTGAGTAGATAGGATTATACCTATCACCATTTTAAAAAATACCATAGAAGTTTTTTTTAGGTATATGTAGGACAATTTGCAGATATTGCTCTGATCACAAACTAAGCTTTAGGCTTATATGTGTACCAGAAACAACGATATAATATAAATTATTCAGTTGGTTGGCAGGTGAGCGATTTGATGTTTTAGTGCATAGAGATATATATAGAGAGCCGCCTAAAATCGCCTTTCCAGACATGAGAACAGAAGATGGCTGCCCGCCGTACAAATAAAAAAAAATATTGAGCGTTGATTGGTTAAAGTGAGAACACAATATGGCGTCAACGAACATTTTTGACATTTCGGTTTATAGGAGAATTTGTGCATTAGTACGGTTCTATATATTCTTTGTTTTTGAATTCCAATACACTCGTAAAACGATATCGATTAACGATCGTAAGATGTTTGCAGTGAAATCAAAGGGAAATCGAATCAAAATATTTAATAACGAGTGTTTATTTCAATAACTAACATTGGCGTTATTATAGGTGTATTTTATAAGTCTCATATTCAGTAATATTCACAATCAACAGTTTGAACTGAAGTCATAACCTAGACTTACGCAGTATAAACGTCGTCATTTGGAGACTTAGGTACAAGGTACATGATTCTTCTAAATGAATTGGACATGAAAGTAGAAATTTAACTTTTTTACCATATATAACGTGAAAATTTTTACCTTTCATATCCAAATTATATTCAATAAATTCAGTAGAATCAGGCCCACTGTCCAGCCAGACCCATTCAGAAAACGATGGTCTACCCAAAAACAGTTTCCCAATCTTTATTATCGTTGTGTGTGTTTTAGTTATACATACTGAGTGAGGAAGAGATGACGAGTCCAAGTTCGGCAGATACCAGCACAGCGTTGACGGGAGCGTCGTGTCCGGTGAGCGTGACGCGCGGGGCGGGACTGTCGCCCTCTCCCACTATGCCGCCGTGACGAGCCGACCTGAGGGCAGATGTAGTCAGATGAGGTCAGATGTCATGGCATAACAAAAATAAATTATGTCTATACGAAAGTTAAAGAAATAATGGGGGCTCTAACTAAATTTGATACCAACTCCGTGTAAAAATTAAAATTTGACATGTTTGAAATTAAAATTGTTAAGTTTTATATATACTTAGTTAATATACAATTCACTTACAAATAACTTCATCAATGGTTTACATTCACCAGTATAAATATTATTAAATATATTAGAATACCAAATATGAATAACTCCCTCAACAAAACATTATTTATAAAATTTTCATTTCCAGACACGACCTCAAATAAGATCGTCGACCCAAACATTATATCTGTGAAATGTTCCTTCCCAATTATGGTCTGTGAAATGACCCCAAACATTATATCTGTGAAATGTTCCTTCCTAATTATGGTCTGTAAAATGACCCCAAACATTATATCTGTGAAATGTTCCTTCCCAATTATGGTCTGTGAAATGACCCCAAACATTATATCTGTGAAATGTTCCTTCCCAATTATGGTCTGTGAAATGACCCCAAACATTATATCTGTGAAATGTTCCTTCCCAATTATGGTCTGTGAAATGACCCCAAACATTATATCTGTGAAATGTTCCTTCCTAATTATAGTCTGTGAAATGACCCCAAACATTATATCTGTGAAATGTTCCTTCCCAATTATGGTCTGTGAAATGACCCCAAACATTATATCTGTGAAATGTTCCTTCCCAATTATGGTCTGTGAAATGACCCCAAACATTATATCTGTGAAATGTTCCTTCCCAATTATGGTCTGTGAAATGACCCCAAACATTATATCTGTGAAATGTTCCTTCCCAATTATGGTCTGTGAAATGACCCCAAACATTATATCTGTGAAATGTTCCTTCCCAATTATAGTCTGTGAAATGACCCTAAACATTATATCTGTGAAATGTTCCTTCCCAATTATGGTCTGTGAAATGACCCCAAACATTATATCTGTGAAATGTTTCTTCCCAATGATGATATATGTGTAATGAATATCCCAAACTTGATGAATGTAAGTAAGCTGTTGAAATTAAAAAAAAAAATTACCAGTGCCACAAAAGTACGGTGCAGTCTTCGGAACCCGACGCTATGTAGCAGTCAGACGTAATGTTACACTCTGACCGCGACACACACGTCACCACGCCGTAATGTCCAAAGATTATTTGAACTATTTTGGCTGAAAAATAAAATTATTAAAAATCAGTACAATGTAATATTAAATTAAAAAACACCTTTTGATTATAAAAATCTATTTAATCAATAAAGGATTTAATTGACCATAAAATCAGTAAATTTTGATTACTGGTGGGCAATACTCGCGCTTTCGACATTCATCTCGATCCGATATTTTTGAATGGGCAATTCATCCCTTGACTGACTACCATCTCGACAAGAAATCTATATACAGCAATCTACGAGATCGTAGACTTAAGTGGGCAGGAAAAGGATTAGCGAACTAGAGCGTCAAAATACATCTAAATGTTGTTTTCAGTTATAATAAAGTTTTTTTTTTGGAAAAAAAGAACATGGAGGTGTAGATTTTATTTACTCGATCCTAATTACATAATTTCTTTATAAAATATATGTTTAGTTATAAAATGAGAACTAAAGTAATATTTTTAGAATCATAAATCAAACCTTGGGTGTCTTTTCAAAAGTTAATATATTCTTTATAAAAATTCTATCTAATTAGGATCGAGTAAGTAATATTTACACCTCTACGTTCTTTTTCATTAAAAATAAACTTTGATATCACTGAAAAAAACATTTACACGTTTTTAGACGTTCGAGATCACGAAACCTTTTACTGGCTTCTTAAGAATAAGTTACTAATAATCAAATAAAACCATAATAGTCAAATATGGCGGCGTTGCCATACAATTCTCTAATATTTATTCCAAACATCCTATAATATAAGGGCCTGATGCCTATCTTGATGGTTAGACTAATTTTAAAATAATGACGGATAACTTATTAATGGTTAAATTTCGAAAAATAAGTGCTTCTTGGTAGATAGGTAAATTGACTATCTGTTAAATAGAATTAATTAATAATAATCTGTCTTCCTTTAGTTTAATCTCTAGTATGATACGAATTTAATTTTGATAATTATACTAAATGAATTTGAGCATAACAATATTTTACCAATTATGAAAGTTTATCAGATTGTTCGGATGAAGATTATTTAATGGCAAAAAAGCGTAAAATCACTTTCCATCCCAGGAAAGATCACTTTAATATTTAGGATGAATTTCGCATAAATATAAAAAAAATATCTATGGCTCATAATCTGTGGCTCATTGAATAATTTAAAATGTTTCTTCAGCGACGAACAACAAGGTAAGAAAATAACATTATATTCAAAGTGATGAATATGTATAAATATGCCGGAAACTGAACATGTATTGAAGGCAGGTATGATGGTTAAGTTATGTATACTTGTAACCTATTGATAGCTATAGTTTTTTTTTCAAGAAACACATTTTGCTGATGACTAACGATTAATGAATTAACTATAGTTGCTTAACCAATTGTAAAAGATTATTATTATTATCTTATATTAATGGCTTCTACGCGTGTGCGTAATTTTGCCAATGTCATATTGATTGAGGGTAGATTAAAAAAAAAATTCGAGTATAAAAGTGAAAGTGGGATAATAGGATGGAAAGGAACAGGACTAGGTTAGAATTAGGAATGGCCACATGACCGTATGCAAACATACGGTATAGTGATGCCAGTGTCAAGTGAAGGAGGAAGAAATAATCAACAGTAAAATGGGTACCGCTTTTTACTGAAGATAAAGGGCTTCGTTGAGATAGCACAAACACCAAGATCACTGCGTAAATACTACACTTAATATTACTATACGAATGCTTATTCTACAAAATTAGTACACTTTTGCACAATAATATTTAAAAAAAAAAATTTGATAACTGTAATAAACAATCCCTCTACCCTCAAAGAATCCTGTAAAAGATAAAATTGGCAAATTTACCCATCCATCAAAAACCCAGCGATAAGAATAAGTTTTCTCAAACATTTAACTGTAGTTAATTTTCGACTAATAGTCAAATATGGCTGCGTTACAGTCTGGCCATCGAATGCGGACACTGTTTTATTCTTTCTGTCTTTTAACTTTGTTTATGAGAAAGAAGGAGATAGGGATTTGATTCCTGGGTTAACATTCAATATCAAGACTCTACCATACAATTCACTAATATTTATTGCAGTCATCCCATAGAAAGTCCGCCATATTTGACTATTAGTCGAAATTTAAGTTTTAAAGAAATATACGCTAAATAAATAAATAAATATACATATATATATAATGGAGCATTCTGATGATATCATGATGATTATAGTCCAGCTTACCAGTCTCAGTGGAGAACACCCTAAAGCTATTGTCCCAGAAGCCAGCAGCAATGAGGAACCGAGAGTCTACTGTAGTCACGAAGCAGTTACTGCGCGCGCGCACACGCTGAGAAAAATTATCGCCAAGCTGTCGACGCGCCAGAGCTTGAGCGCCACCTTGCGCTGGAAAGAAAAACAGACATTATTGAATTATTAATACTTACAATAAAATATATATATATAAACAGAAGATGACCGCCCGCCATACAAAACAAAACAAAAAATTATAACAAATTACTTATAACCAATCAAAGATCAAGAAGTAAGAACACAATATGACGGCGTGCATGTTTGGTTCAAAAAGAGACTCTCATATTTTAGAGCTAAAACCGTTTTAGGTTCATAATATAGATCCCACAAACAGGATCTTACTGCGCAAACTTACCCCAAACAGGATCCATGACCAAGGGATGTGGAGGCGGCGTTTCCGCAGCGTGACGCGTGCCGGCGTGGTGACAGCCGCCGCCCACCCAGCGGTGCGCCGCGAATGCTCGGGCCGCGCTCACCTATACACAAGACACTCTTAGCGTAAGATAATTAATAGTCGTTGCAGTTGTACTGTCAAAATTCAGTTTTTCTATATGCAGTTTGACAGCTCGAAGCAACGGCTAAGTGCTCGAAGCGCGGCTTAGCAATGACTATTAATTACAGCCTTAAGGACATTGGATTCGCAATCGCGAAGTCTTCGTTCGCCATACAAAATGAGCTTTCGCACTTCCAGTATTACTCGACTATATACTGTTGTGTATGTACTGTTAGTGCTAGAATTAAAATTATGTTTGATTTAAAAAATAAATAAAATAATACTCAATTATTTACTTTTTAATTCAGTTTTTGTTTGTAATAATAATATAAGACACAAAAAAAAATTTACCCAAAACCGAATGATTTTCACGTACAACCATAAAAATAATAATTAAACTTCAACTAACAGCCAGGTTGTAATATTGGAAGTGCGTTTGTATGGGCGCCAAGACTACACAAACACACATGGATACTCAAATACACCTTCAGTATGAACTAAGCGCTAGGCTTGGCTATATGGCCCAGAAAGAAGGATAATAATTCTTATTATATTTTCACAAATAACACCCAGACCATGGCGAACAAACCAGTGCGAGGCTATTAAAATAGACTTGTAATGAAAATTCATTTTTGTCGCCGCCCATGCTGTTAAAAAACAATGCATTGATAGTCCCTGTTAATGGATTTCGTAAGACAGCTTACCATCAGGTAGTTACAAACAATACAGACAATACAGATAAATGTACTAATAATAATTTTCATAAGTGGAAATCTAACCTACAACCTCCGGATACAACGCCAACGACCACTAGACAACGGTGGGTTTTTATTTTAGATTCTAAAAAAAGTAACAGGGCCTAATTCTACTAAACCAAATGTAAATACCAACAGCATATCAAAGTTTAAATTTGACATATTTCCTATACAAATTGGTTTCACTTAGGTCCCTGGTTCGAATCCCGGTGTGTACCAATGAGTTTTTAAATTAAAAATTTATGTACATTTGTTTGACAACACCACTATAGTGCCTCGGAGAGCACGTTAAGCTGTCGGTCCCGGTTTCACTATACCAACTTGTGAAACTGTTTATAGATGGGTTATTGAGTCTATTCAAAACATCGCAACGAGCTAGCCACTTGTTCGGTGTAGACTCATACCATCGGCTACGACGAGGTGGGATTAAAACCCCTCCGCTGGGTACCCTGGGGCCGTCTAGGCGGTCTCGGGCGCCGTAAGGCATCCGTGATGATACATAAATTGGTTTAGTTAAAATATTGTCCCTGCATAGTAGCATAAATATAATGCTGGTTTTGTAGCATCATCAAACTAACCGTAACAGCAGCCGGCATAGCCAGCTGTGGATAAGTATTAGCAGATACGTGGACCACAGCAGCATTGGAAGGCAGCTTGAGTCGCAAGCACACGTCATCGGGAGCCGCCGCGAACATCATCGGCGCCAGGTGCATGGGGGACGCGCGCGGCGGATGCGGCTCGCTTAGGAGCTGTGCCGGGGTCTGACCAAAGCTGCGGATTTGGTCCTCTATAGCCGCTCTCGTCACCGGCTCTGTGATCTGGTCGAGTCGGACCCCACCTTCGTAGGTCAGGTAGTAGAATACGTTTGTAGCCCGAATCGCTTCGGGTCCTGAAATTGTTTAGGATAAATATTTAATTTGATTGTAATAGAAACTTCACATAGTGTCGCATTCCTGCCACTAGTGGCGTTTGAGTCGCATTATAGATGGACGCTGGTTGATACATGTTTTGCATACAGTTGTGTTAAAATAAAACTATCAGTGGTAAAATAACCGTGAACATTGTTTGATTTGACGTAGTTTTTATTAATTATACGGATTAAATTAATTCCCAAGCACAATGCACCAGGAATACAGCAGTCAGAGAGGAGTAAGAGTGGCTTATGAAGCATGCCATCAATACAAAGTCAATTCCACCGGCATTATTCAAGAGCACTCCATAATATAGCGGCAAACATGTCATGGAAGGTACCAGGAGATCAGAAGTTAGAGAGGATTTAGGACAGCTAGTGAAGCACACTAAAAACACAAATACTCAAGTGATATCACTACCACTGTGAGGAGTAAAGCGACCGTCTAATAAAAAGGAGACAACTGCTTTTGTATCATGTATTACCGAAATGAAATAGTCATAGGCCGTTTAATACACGAATGTACCAGGAGAACAGTAGACAGAGAGAAATGGCGACGATCACCTACCTACCAATCTGAAGAACTAAATAGTTACAGATTACATTGTAAAATAAAAGGTCTATTACACTAAAGTACCAGGAGACTAGCAGTCAGAAAGGGATGTCGATCAAGAACAACTATAGCTTTATAAAAAAACGTCACTCACCTCTCTGCTTGTATCCAAAGATAAGATCAATCCACTGATGGAGCTGGCACGAGACAAACTCTGACTCCAGCGCCATGCGGTTGATCCTTACAAACTCCTCGGGCGTGGATGCCCAGGGAGGCAGCAGTACGTCGCCTGATGGTGACTCCGGTATGCCGAGACGGTAACCGGAATTGTTTACCAGCATCTCCGGAAGAAAGAAAAGCTCTGGGATAAGTTCCTGTAAAAGGAAAATATATGAATTAAATATCTTTGTTATTAACAAAAATAAACCGGCAGGGAATGCTGGTTGGATCCTCGGTATACACCAATAAGTTATTTACTTGTTACTATTAAAAAATATGTCAGACTACGTGACTTGAAATAAATAAAAAAATCTATGATAAAGAGGACTTTTCATTACAATTCTATAAATATTCTTGTTGTTTTATTATCAAATCAACAGCACAAAGGTGACAAATCTTGAATAACACCACAAATAATTAAAAAAATAGTCAAATTCAAAATTTGTCACCTTTATCTTTATATTGTGTTTTGACAGCCTCCGTAGACTAGTGGTTGAGCTTTTGGCGTTGTATCCGGAGGCCGGGGGTTTGATTCCCACCCATGGCAAAATAAAATATTACTACGTTTTTTCTGTACAGTTTGTCAAGGTCTGGGTGTTTATAAAATATAATATGTATTATATCGCTGCTTCTGGTATACATAGTACAAGCCTAGAGCTTAGTTTGTGACCAGAGCAATATGTGTAAATTGTCCTACATATTATTATTATTATTCTAAAAAAAAACACCTAAGACAGAAAAAAATAATTAATACCATATGACCGACAAAAATATTATGTTAATTCTTTGACAAAACAGTAGATATACAGGATGACCTTGAAAGGATGTACTTTGGGCTAATATGAGGTTCTGCTGATCAAATCGAACAACTTTTCCCATGGAACCATGAGTCGCAAATGAAAAAAAAAAAGCCTTCTCCATACAAACTAGTAAAGTTAAAATAACCAATTTGTATGGAGAACCCTATTTTTTTTTCATTTGCGACACATGGTTCCACGGTATCACGAGAAATCGGCAGCATGAAAATAAAAAATATTCAAATATGTACCTATACCTACCTACCTATTAGATAAATTAAGATAGAGATAGGAAGAATGGAGTAACGCGGCGCGGTCGGCAGCTTCCTATTGCAACAATGATTTCCAACACGTGCCAATTATATTTCGTCACCTAAAAATGTCACGCCATAGGCTAAGGTGAAAGAAACCTAGGCCTTAGACCGTGGCGGCCTAGATATTGTTGCGACATCTGCTGATTATTTAGGTGTATTAAAAAGATTTTTTAAAACCATTTAAATAAATTATACGTTTATTTTAAAAAAAAGTAGGTAATATATTTTGGAAAAAAAATCATTGTAGTTCGACCTTTGTGAATACTTGATTGGATATCAACTGGATGTCAAAGTTAAAATTTGACATATTTCCTATACAAAATGTGTCAAATTTAGAAAAACTTTTTTACGACATTGATACACAATTGATTTAGTAGAATAATGCCCGATTTCACCAACTCTAACAAAGTTAAGGGACAGTTAATGACAGTTGTTTCACAGCAAATATGTCAAAATTCTTATTTAGGGGCTCCTTTAGAGTAAGGAATCGTTGGTAAAATCGGGCATGAGGCCCCAAACTGAGCTCTAGGCTATGTGTACCATAAATAACGATAAAATGCATATTATATTCAATAAACACCCGGATCATGATAAACTGTAAACAGTGTGTGTAAACAGAAAAATGTACTACTTAGAATTTTTGCCGCGGGAATCGAACCCAAGACCTCTGAAATACTTATCTCTGAAGACAACGCCAATTACGACTTATGTTTACCGATTGTAGAGTCATAAAATTCTTATCTGACAATTTATATTTGGCTAGTCACGCAATTTGCCCTAACTTTACCTTAGAAGATATATTAAGAAAAATAAAAATAATCTAAAAATAGTAACAGGTACTAGTTGTAACACTTGTATTTATAATTAAGTACCTATTATTAAACACAAAAGAACATGTAACAATTATCAATTAAGATAAGATAACATACCTACATATCCAATTAAAAATGCAGTTAAACTCAAGTTAATTATTACAACATGGCAGTTGGAATTCCCAATAAATAATTAAAAACACAAAAATAAAAATACGGATCCGCTATTGACCCTGAGAATTTTTTTATAATTTTTGAATTTAATTTTTAGATTTTCTGAAGACACATACCATATGTTGACTGATGGCATTTTTTGTTATTTTAATTATAAATTATTTACATAATAAGTAATAAAATTTTATAGATCATGAAGTTTTTAAAATAGACCGATTTGTACCTACTGATTACATCAAAAATTCACATCGTTATAAGAAAAAAACGCTGACTCAATATCATTGTCACGGCCATTGCTATACCTATACTAATATATATTATAATATCTATACTATATTATAAAGAGGTAAAGTTTATGAATTTGTGAGGTTGTAGGGGGCAATATCTGGATCTACTGAACCAATAAAAAAAAATCTTTAGTGTTGGATAGCCCATTTATCGACGAAGGCTATATGCTATATAGCATAACGCTACGACCAATAGGGGCGGAGCATAAATAAAATATGTTAGGAAAATGTTGTTCCTTTGAAAGCTTCCGTTGCGTGCGCTGCGTGAACGGTTAAAGTTGTGTGTAGCCTGTCTATCGTCGGTTTGTGCGCTTATAACTCGAAAACCACTAATCCGATTTTTATCTGATTTATTTTTATTATTCTATTTTATATTATAGATATTTTCTCAGGCTATGGCTATTTAGTTATTAAGTTTTTTACTTAAAACACTATTAATAATATGAGCCATAAGGCACCTCTGAAGTACACAATCGAGTTTCATTTCAACATGGCGGCCTCCTTTAGTTATTTCGTATTCTCGCCACTTCACAGATACTTTATACTGAGATTTTTTGTCGGGGTGGTAGTCTCCTTTCAGGGTGCGGTTACGAAATGGGTAGTTAGATTGATGATAAGGCAGCGAGTATATTAAAATATACTCGTAATGCAATTCGTCATTGTCGCCCCCCATTTCGTAATCGCATCATTTAGCCGGCATAGTGGGAGCGAACAATATTGTTCAAGAACCATTATTCATTGACCCCATTCATGGACTTTGTAGGTCTGCTCACCACCAAGTAGATATTAAAAAAAAAAAGAAAAAAAAAGCTTTGGCGCCGCCCATCTCATAACAGCATAATTTGGCCGCCATAGTAGGAGCGATCAGTATTGTTAAATAACAATTTATTAATCGACCCCAATCATGGACTTTGTAGGTATGCTTACCATCAGGTAGATAGTAAGTCACATGCCATGCTCTGTATAGGGGTACAATACCTTGACATCGGAGGTGTCTCGCTGGCAGTTCTTCCAGGACATGGCTATGGAGGTGAACATTCGGTTGGGATGATCGAACTTGCCTCCCTGCAGAGCTAGGAACATGGTCGTCATTGGTTCCTGGAAATTTCACATTTTTTTTTTAATATATCAATAACATAGGTACCTACCTCTAATAAAGAAAATATTTTAGATCATATAGATAAACTGTACAGAAAAAACGCACTAATATTTTTTTTGCCATGGGTGGGAATTGAACCCCCGACCTCCGGATACAACGCCAAAGGCGCAATCACTAGTCTACGGAGGCTGTCATTGTATCGATGTTTTTGTAATGAGAAAATAAATAACTAACAATATATTATTATTATAGATCGTTCATCATTTAGCCGGCATAGTGGGAGCAAGCATTACTGTTTAATAACAATGTATAGATGGACCCCATTCATGTACTTTGTAGATATGCTTATCATAAGGCACAGGTGACTCTGTGCCCTGGTATAAATTTATGACAAAATAAGCATTTTTACGTTGTTTTTCTTCCAACTCGTAGAAAATGTATGGCGAATGGGCTATGCGATATTTTCATTAGAAAAAAAAAGTCCCGTTTTCCTGTAGCCCTACCATAACTTTTTGCAAACAGTTACTACTATAGTCGCTAGTACCTACAGATAGGGATCAACCAATAGGATCGCTTTATTTTTCAATTAAACCTCTATTATTGGTTGATCCCTATCTATAATTACTAGCGACTATAGTAAAAACTTGCGGTAGAGCTACCGATGATAAGAATTCAAATAGTATCTGAAGAAAATATATGCGATTCTGGCGAGTATTAGAAATTTTCTAACAGGAAATTCAGACGGTCGGAGCCCGCTCTATACCTGTTCCATTAATACTAATTTCGTCTTCACTTTCGTAGGTATTCCAATGATGGAATTTGTAACGTTACTTTCTTGACAGATCTCAAGTATTAAAAAAAATAACAACGCCCTTGAATTTAAAAAGTTTATTAATTAATACAAAGCTATTTAGTATAAAACATGTACCCAGTACAGATCTAAATATAGTTTGTCTATAAAAAAACTACATACAAAATACGAAATTAAAAAGCAGGTCATTATACTTTTTTTAGCAAAAAAACATTAGAATCGTCGCCCGCGCAGCTGCCGGGAAACGTTTCAGGGGCAAATGAGAGATTGTTTTGACATTTGTATGTTTCTCTAAATGTTGGCAACGCGATGAGATCGCCTTAATGTAATAAGACTGTAAAAGTTCCTTTTGAAGTTAAAATCAACGTACTTAATATTTTTTATTACAAATGTTCTATTTTGTATGATAAAACAAATGGTGGACAAAGAGCGATAAGTTTTTCATACAGTAAAATGGTCTTTACAGTACTCGTAGCTCTACAACAAGTTTCTGTAAAGAGTTTCTACTATAGTCGCTAGTTCTGAGGCTCTACCATGAGTTTGCGTATTGTAGCAACGAAACGAATACGTGAGCAACAACCAATAGAATCGCTTCATTCAATCCTGTTACCAAAAATAAACGTATTACGTTACGTTGCTACAATGCGAAAACCCATGGTAGAGCTTCAGAACATCCAACACTGCGATCTAGGGATGCTATATCAGTATTAGGCCAATGTATACATATTTCACAAAATTCTGGACAAAATGTAATGATGCGTTTACGAAATGGGCGGCATCAAAGACGTATTTTGGAGCAGACAAATATTTTTAAGTACATTAGTTATTTGAAAACTTAACCTACTAAAACCTATCCTAAGTAATGATTAAGTTACAGTTTTATCCTCTTTGAAGTTATAACGTTATTAGAGCAATCTAATAACATTTTAATCCAGTCCAGAAATAAGTAAAATATGTTTAAATATGATTGAATTATTTAAATATATGAAATAATGGCCCGTCTTTTGTCTCGAATTTCAGTCCATCGCTGCAATACAGTGATGCTGAATCATTACTAGATTAATGTTATGACTTTTCAATCCAGTCTAGATATTACTGGAATTTATTTACATAGGTCTAATAACAATTAAATATACCTGAAACGTAGTGCGGATTTAAATACTAGACTTCAGAGACAAACAAATACCTAAATAAGACAATAAGACAAGACATAAAAGTATGTCAAATTAAATAAAAATAAATAATAAATAAATATCAACACGAGTGCCTTACGGTGCCCGAGACCGCCTAGACGACCTTAGGGTATCCAGCGGAGGGGTTTTTAATCCCACTTCGTCGTAGTCGATGGGATGAGTCTACACCAGACAAGTGGCTAGCTCGTCGCGATGTTTGGATAGATAAACAGTTTCACAAGTTGGTATAGTGAAACTGGGACGCTTACCAACAGCTTAACGTGCTCTCCGAGTCACTATAGGGGTGTTGTTAAGCAAATATACATACTTTTTAGATTAAAAACTCATTGGTACACACCGGGGTTTGAAGCAGGGACCTAAGTGTTTTTAAGTGTAAGGTCTAACCAACTCGGCAACCACGTTTATTTTAATAATAAATATGTCACAAGTAAAGTACATATAAGTCTTTGGCAAAGTAAGTATACTATATTTTAGGGCCTAGGTCGTCAATCTTACTGCCTAGGTAGTTAATCATACCGAGTAACTCACCCCAATGCACTTTATAGGCTTTTAATTTTACGACAATTTAACTCACTTTTACAGCTACATATATTACTGTCATTTTGTCATTTAAGGCCGGGTGATACCCAGTCAAGTTTTAGAAAGGCATTTGGTCAATTTATTATCTACCAACATGAGTGTCAAAAGCTTAATTACAAGTTAATATTTTCTTTGTGTAACAAACTACAGGGTAACCACCGAATCCGATACCGTGAGATCTCCTTTGAGTTGAGATCGAGAACAATATTTTTGGTACTACGAGAAGTGAATCAGTGTTGTTTGAATTGACCATTGCGCAAACTAGCAATTATCTTCTAAATATATACAGGGTAAATTTGAATGGGTGTACTTTGGGCTAATATGATGTTCTACTGGTCAATACGAACAACTTTTCCCATGGAACCATGTGTCGCAAATGAAAAAAAAAAATGGCTTCCCCATACAAATTGGTCATTTTAACTTTACTAGTTTGTATGGAGAAGGCAATTTTTTTTTTCATTTGCGACACATGGTTCTATGGGAAAAGTTGTTCGTATTGATCAGTAGAACATCATATTAGCCCAAAGTACACCCATTCAAATTCACCATGTATAACTCAAAGGTGATTGACTGACTGACATAGTGATCTATCAACGCACAGCCCAAACCACTGGACGGATCGGGCTGAAATTTGGCATGCAGGTAGATGTTATGACGTAGGCATCCGCTAAGAAAGGATTTTGATAAATTCTACCCACAAGGGGATACAATAGGGGATGAAAGTTTGTATGATAAAAAAATAACTATGCCACGCGGACGAAGTCGCGAGCTAGTTAATAAAAAAAAAAATCTATAGGTAATATTAAGAATTTTGGAAATATTATTTGTATGAAATGACGTCATTTTTGTTCTCAACTTTGTTTTAGAATTAATTTATATTTACTGTGCTTTGTAAATATATATTTTAATATACGCCACTATGCTCGAATGTATTACATATTTATGTATTATTATAATTTCCATGTTTAAACATCAATGCAATGTTCTTATGGAAATAAAGATTATTTTTTATACCTAAACCTATATACAGCATGTTTTTTAATATATAGAGTAGCAAAAATATAAAACTACCCTAAAAACGGTTACTGACCCAAGTGTTTTAATAAACAAAAGAGTAGAAAAGTTACTTTTAAAACAAATGTTTTTTTTTTTTTTTAATAATTATAATAAGTAATAATAATATTATAATAATAATAATAATATGTAGGACAAATTACACATATTGCTCTGGTCACAAACTAAGCTCTAGGCTTGTACTATGTGTACCAGAAGCAACTATATAATACATATTATACTTTATAAACACCCAGACCATGACAAACTGTACAGAAAAAACGTACTAATATTTTTTTACCATGGGTGGGAATCGAACCCACGGCCCCCGGATACAACGCCAAAGGCGCAACCACTAGTCTACGGAGGCTGTCAATAATAAACAATGGATAATATTTCTTACCAACATTCATTATAAACATATGTTATATGCAGATTATATTAATACTAGCTGACCCGCGCAACTTTGTCTGCGCGTTTAAATTTAACCGTTTACGCAGCGTACGCTCTTAAAAGGAATAATTTTTCCCCGTTTTTGCAACATTTTTCTTTGTTACTCCGCTCCTATTAGTCGTAGCGTGATGTTATATAGCCTATAGCCTTTCTCGATAAATGGATTATCCAACACGAAAATATTTTTTCAATTCGAATCAGTAGTTCCTGAGATTAGCGCGTTCAAACAAACAAACAAACAAACTCTTCAGCTTTATAATATTAGTATAGATTGAACTAGTTTTCTGGACACCACTGCGCCTTAACGCACGGTTATTTTTAATAACCATAAAAAATATATTTGTATCACACTTTAAGATATATATTTTTTGTTTTAAAAACATCGCTGAGTGGTTATTTGCGGTTGGGTTTATTTCTATTGGGTTGGTTGACATTAACTTTTTATATTAGTTAGTTTTATCAACTTTTTGCTTAGTCTTTGGCTTACCGTATGACGTAGGTTGGTACCGTATTAGATTAATTAAAATAAGTATTTAACCCGAATATTTATGTTTTTTTTTCACCTGTCTAATGTGCTCGTTATTTTTTTTTTGTTAATTATTAGTTTTTATCCTAGGACCTTGGGGGAATTCCCTATTTTTGTTTTGAAGATCAAAATTATCGAATTTTAATTCAGCTATTTTGGAAAGTGTTCTATCTGTACAATAAAATACCTTATAAGGGCATTTGTAAGCATTAAGTAACATTAAAAATCATTTATTTATAAAACTTTACAAAATATAACTTAAAAAATAATAGCGATGAGCTAGCACTTGTCCGGTGTAGGCAGACTCATCATAGGCTACGACGAGGTGGGATTAAACCCCCTTCGCTGAGTACCCTGAGGCTGAAAGTTAAAATTTGACACATTTTGTATGGAAAAAATGTCAAGTTATAACTTTGACGTGCAGTTGATTTATTTAGTAGAATAGGCCCCCTGGCGGTCTCGGGCACTGTAAGGCACCCGTGATGATATTTATTTATATAAATATTTGAAAAATAAAGCGATCCCATTGGTTGATGTCTATCTCTATAGTTATTAGCGACTATCGCAAACACAGCAAAAACTCATGCTAGAGTTACAGGTATAGAACAGTTTATGGGCTCCTAACTGTAGACCTTAGCGTTTATAGTATAAACATCTCATGGTAGAGTTACCGATTCTTTGTCCAAGAAACGAGCGAGGCAGCCCGGTCGCTTTGAATTATATGAATGCGTACTTTATTAATGATAACAATACTTACAATTCGAACTAGCCAGTTAAGTACGAAAGCAGCCGTAGAATAATGTGTCCCGTAGTGAAACGGAGGCGTGGACTCGTGCTCCCAAGTGTTGTAGCGATCTTCGAAGTATGCCCGACGACTTGGATTAAGAGCTCCGATTGGCTAAAGTGAAAAATATATAAATAGGAATAAATATATAAATATATTCATAATAATATGTAGGATATCTGACATATATTTCCTTGGTCACAAACTAAGCTCTAGGCTTGTACTATGTGTACCAGAAACAACGATACTAAACCATATGATATTTTATAATCACTTAGACCATGGCAAACTATATAGAAAAATGTACTAATAATACTGTTTTGGCATGAGTGGGAACCTAACCCACCTCCGGATACACTCCAAGAAAGATCTAAAACTCGCGTACCCCTTATTGCAGGAAATACACATATAAAATTAAATCATGTATTTTACATTATTATCATCAAAATACAAATGTATTCTAATGAATCACGAAGAAGACCAGTTAAATTAATGTGAGAAATGTACACGTTGTTCCTTGCACAACTCTGAAAAATCTGACTGTATTTTGGTAAGCTTAAGTCTCCAGTCCCTTTTGCGCGTACCCTTTGATGTAACCTCGTGTACCCCTGGAGGTACGCGTACCACTAATTGGGAAAGCTTTAGACAATGGAGGCGGCCTTTAATTGTGGTATAATTTTAAACTCTTTAATTAGAACGAAGACCTGCATAAAGACAAGTTTACGGGTCGAACTGTACACCTTCTTTGTTTGAAACGTGTTTCCAAGATAGCGCTAACAAGACCATATAGTATTTGGTTGATTAGAGAGGGTAGTGAACACAGTGAAGTGGAGAGTTAAAATGCCTTTTACCCTACTTCGCGGTCTCAAGTCCGGGAACGCTGCAGTTCATTTCCCTACCTTCCAACCACGCGATGGACCCGGCACCCGCACAGAGAATCCATGGATAGCTAACAACACTGTTTCTCTCTTTTGAAGTCTGGTTGTGGATTGTTTATTTAGCTTACCTTGGAAAGATCCCTGTAGTTAGAAGGTTGGCTGAGGTCCAACTCTTCGCTCTCATAGTTGGTGAGGACCCAGGGGAACACAGGGTACTGATTGAGATCATTGTAAGTGCGACCTGAAACAAGATAATACATTTTATTTTAACCTTTATTGTAATAGATCTCTTATAGTTGGAAGAAAGGGACCGCCGAAAGATACATTTTTCTTTTACAGGCATATACATGGTGACTTTCGAAAGTTGTACTTTGGGCTAATACAAGGCTCTACTGAACAAATGGAACAAGATTTCTCATGGAACCATGTGTTGTAAATGAAAAAACATGTTGGCTTCTCCATACAAACTAGAAGAAAGAAGCCAACATTTTTTTTTCATTTGTGACAGATGGTTCCTTAAGAAAAGTTCCATTTGACTAGTAGAGCCCCATATTGGTCTAAAGTACAACCTTCCAAGGTCACCATATCAATAGAATTTAAAAAAAAAGTACCATCATGCGTGCCATACGACCGACACCCGAGATCCCTAGCTAGACGGATTTAGGGTACCCAGCGGTGGGGGTCTATTCCCACCTCGTCGTATCTAATGGTATTATGAGTCTATGCCGACAAGTGGTCAGCTCGTTCTCACCCATAAACAGTTTCTCAAGTTGATATTGTGAAACTGGGACCGACAGGTTAACATACTTTCCAAAGCACTATAGTATTGTTGTTAAACACACACGGGATTTGCTTCAAAGGTGAAATAGAGAAGAAAATGTAATTCAAAAATAAATTAAATGTCAGTAATATATAAGATAAAAGACATTACGTTTTAAATTATTAACTAAAAACTTTTTAGTGAAAATTTATTTAAAAGAGCGTGATTAATAGGCATTTAATAATTCATTTTAGTTATAAACTAAAAGCCTAGTTTGTCTTGTGGTACTGAAAGTGGTCGTCAATCTCTTTTTTACGACTTTTTTTAAATGGAAACATAGTAGTTACAAATCGAATCGATTTCATTGTATTCATGAAATAGCAAAGTATAAATAGCTACTGAAAGTTTTTTTTTTTAAATATTAGAGTTAAGTTTTGTTGTTAATTAAAACAACATACAAAATTAAATTCGCAATTTAAAATATAAAACAACAATAACAACGAATAATAATTATTCAGACAATATAATTTAATTGCGATATTTTTTTTTGTTAGGAACTAATTCGAATTATTTATAAGTTCCTTATTATTTAGCAAAATTGCGTTATGATAAAATTACATTGTTTTATAAATAGAACTAGCGACCCGCTCTTGTTACGCACGGATTAGTACAAACTATATGTATCACAGTCAGTACCTACTATGTATTATACATATAATACATAACCTTTCTAAGGTCCCTGGTTCGAATCCCTGTGTGTACCAATGAGTTTTTAATTAAAAAAAATATATACATTTGTTTGACAACACCACTATAGTGCCTCGGAGAGCACCTTAAGCTGTCGATCCCGGTTTCACTATACCAACTTGTGAAACTGTTTATAGATGGGTTATTGAGTCTATTCAAAACATCGCGACGAGCTAGCCACTTGTTCGGTGTAGAATCATACCATCAGCTACGACGAGGTGGGATTTAAAATCCCTCCGCTTGTGTACCCTGGGGTCGTACCCGTGATGATATGTATGTACATAACCTTTCGGAATAAATTACCTAAATAATGGTGAAAACCGTATCAAAATCCGTTGCGTAGTTTAGAATATCTAAGCGCATATAGAAACAGTTAGTTTGCAGATGCAGGATACGACTTTGTTTTAATTAGATAATCAAAGGATTTTCATAATGTGCCTTTTTACTATTTATTGTACATGTATCTATCTATACATTATGTCACGTTGACGTTGTCACTTTTTTGTTGAATTGTTTATGTCAAATATCACAATATGAAGTGTGTTATATTATTATAGGATTTCAATAAATCCGATTTAATCACATAATTGTGGATTTATTTATTTACGTTTCATACATAAAATGAAAGAGTTAATAGAAGAAAGCTAATAGAGGGATAAGTAGATAACAAGCAATGACAAAATTCGATGGTTGACTGGAACCTGGTGGGCTCAGCGGTTGAGCGCCTTGCCGCGATAGCGAGGTTCGTGGGTTCGAGTCCCACTCACCAGGATTTTTTTCATTGCATTTTTATATTTAAAAATTTAATATAATATCTATACATCCGGGTTTCTTAAATGCGCAAACACATTCGTGCAAACCTTTTCCAAACGGGACGTAAAATAGGCTGGTAGAACACGAATGTGAGGGACCCGCATTATATTACGAGAATGTATAGATAGATACAGTAACCCCTAGTATTTGGAACGCAACCATGGTACTGGCTGGAGAGGGCTGACCATATTATTCTTAAATTAATTTCCTATTATTATATAATTTGAAGGTCCACGGGCATGTGACGGGAGACAAAAGAAGTAGTAGATTATGAATGGCTGCAGTAATTAATTATTAAATAAAAGCATATTAATTTGTAGTAAATACTATTATAAATGATATTGGATGGTTACTCAATAAAAGTATAATAAACTTATTTACTCTACGAAAAATATAAATGTAAAATAAAATAAACAAAAATATAATAAAATATACCTACCTATAAAAATAATGAATTATTACCTATATAAAAAAAAAAAAATGAGACAATGGGCGTAGGGTACCAAGGACACTAGCGGCGTAATAAGAGTTTTAATTTACTTCCAATCAGTTAGGTAGGTAATGAAACAGTCACGAAAACGGCTGTTACAGTACCTACATGTCAAGTACAATAAATAGTAAAAAGACTCATTATGAAACTCCTTTGAGTATTTACTTAAAACAAAGTCGTTACCTTTTATATTGGATCGCTGCATGTGATTTTGTATCTACCTGTTGGTAAGTAGCTTTACAAATTCAATAAATAGTTTTTTTTAACATATTGATAATTCTCACTATGCCGCATAAAAATACAATACGTTACGAAATGGGCGGAAATAAGTACGAATTTCCATTACGAGCATATTTAATATCCTCGATATTTTATCGTCAAATCAGCCGCTCGTTTCGTAATCAAACCTGAAAGGACACCTCCTCGACAACAAATCGATGCATTGTCTCCTGAAGACCATCATCAGTGCCCAGCTGAAACTACTAAAGCTGGGAATGTGAAATTTGGGCAATAGATTCCTTTAGTGTTGTAGAAAACCAAAGGATTTTTCAAAATTTAAATCTCAAGTGCAATGTATAATCGAATTTTCAGGAATGTTAATATCTCGGTAAATGATGGTTCAAGCCTCGCTTCCGAGGCACTATAGTGGTGTTGTCAAACAAATGTACATACATTTTTTAATTAAAAACTCATTGGTACACACCGGGATTCGAACCAGGGACCTAAGTGTTTTTAAGTTCGAGGTCTACTAACCAACTCGGCCACCACGTATATAATTATGCCTCTACCAATCTTAATCTTAACAAAGATATAAAATATTATTTACAAACATAGGCCGACTATAAGCAGAACACAACAAAAGAAAACCTAAAACCAACTCTAAAAGGCGTGACAATTAGAAAGTTGAAAAAGGAACAAATATTCAAAAATAGAATTGCTGGCAATCCGATTGAATTACGCGGCGCATCCCTAACTGACAAAACTAATTACGTTTGTCTTAATTATTGTTTATTTTAGTTACATTCAATTTGAAAGTATAAAACAGGCCTAACTAAGATAAGGTAGAGTGATATAAATATTAGATATTATAAACAAGGTAATTTTTTTATTTGTGTCACTTGTTCATTTAAGGTATGGAAGTAAGAATACTATATGAAACCGCCCTTAGTCCAGCTAAAATAATTTATAAAACAAAATATCAAATATGTTCGTTGCCGCTATATACTGTTCTCACTTCAACCAATCAACGCCCAATGAATGGTTATATATATTTTTTCTTTAATTTGTATGGCAGACGGTTTAAATAAAAAGGGAACATAAAATAAATTTATTTGCTTAGGCTTTACTCGCTAGAAATGTTCGAATTATAATAGTCCGTTACTTTAATACCAGGAGAACAGCGGTAAAGTGGATGTGACTTGTGAAGTGCAACATACAAACAATCGATAGATAATAGTATACAGTAGGTACTTTTATAGCAAATAAGCATGAAGCTAAAAAACGCGGCGCGCGGACGGGTTTTTACCTTAGATCAGTAAAGTATCTTTACTGATCTGTGGCCCTAGTGTGAGTTTTTTTAACGTTTACTTTCGCGTTAACTATACTACCGCGTTAACATTTAGACCAATCACACGACCGCATTTCTAGTTCTCAAAATTTCCGCTTGGAGCGCTGAACTATTTCCCATACAAATTTTAGTTAACTCAAACGCCAAGTAATAGTTAGAAAACTCACACTAGGGGTACTGAGGTTTTTACCTTCATGCAAATAAAATAGCACCAAAACTCGTGGTTAGATCAGATATTAGTACATCAAATTATTTATTTCATGTAAATCTTAACAGATATTTATGAATAGTCACAAAATAGTATATTTCATTACGAGTGCGGAAAGCCTGTCATTGCAAAGAGTTCCGACAAATGTCTACCCGAGCCGAGGCGCAGCCGAAGGTGAGGGTTGACAGTCGGAACAAGTTGCAATGATATGACGGTTCCCCACGTGTACTGAACAACTATTTTTAATACAGTTGCGAAAAAATAAAGAAATTTAATGAAATAATAAAAACACAACTCGCAAAGAAAATTTCTGGAAAATGGCGCCAACCGTAAAAGAATATAAGCAGAATTTTTTTTTTTGTCTTCTTCACCCATTCTGGGTAGGCAAAGGGAACTATACCCGTACAGCCAAGTTATCAGTATTTTTTTTTATTGATATGAAATGAAAATGAAATTTAATGAGATGAAATGAAATGAAACCTAACCTAACTCATTGAATCAAATCATTAAATCAGATATTGAAATAAATTAGTGGCTTCTTTTTAGAAATATTTGCATGAATCATAAAAACTTCTATGATTTTTTTTTAGTAAAAACTTCGTGATTGTTTTTTTTCTTTTTAATAGACATTATTTTGACAGTTGGGAGAGATAACGCACGAGTTCGGAAAAGGTAAAAAAAAAGCTCGAGTATGTAATATAGCCCACATCTCGAACGCGTCCCTGTAATACGCCACTTTTTGGGCAACTGTATTAAAAAACAATTTTCAACAACGAGGTCTTGAAAGAAGTGCGTTAGACGGAGCAAATTAATGCTGCAATACATTTTTATTTATATGTACCAGGAGAGCAGCGATAAGAGATGAAGTATGGCTGGTGAAGATAGATGATGGAAATAGATGATGGAAATAGTTTACAGTAGGTACTTATTATAGAAAATAGGATGAAAAACCGAAACTCGTTGTTAGATCACAGATTAGTTAGACGGACTAAATTAAGGCTGCAATGGATAATTTTTTGATTTACCAGGAGAGCAGCGACGAGAGAGGATTGGCTTGTGAAGCGTGCCACTAATAAATACAGCAAGACGATTATAAAGTAAATATTTATTAAGTAGGTACTTACATAATTGTTAATTGATTAATTGAACACAAAAGAGTGCTATTTGTTGTTAATAAGTTCTATGCTAATAGATTTATAAACCTCAAGTACCTATAAATATATATTTTCCTATAAAATACTACAGTTGTTAGGTCCTCGGTTCAAACCCCGGTGTATACCAAAGAGATTTAAAAAAAAGTACATTTATTTGATAACACCACTATATAGTGCTTTGGAGACCATGTTAAACTTTCGTTCCCAGTTTCACTATAACAACTTGAAAAACTGATTGCGAGCTGACCATTCATTGGTTACGACTAGGTGAGATCGGGCGCCGTAAGTGTATGTGTAAATATACTTATAAATAATAATTACCAAAAGAAAAATCATTAAAATGTGTAAATAATTTAAATTTAATAATAGGTATAAAATAAAAAATATAAACTATCTATCGTTTTTCTGATGTTGGATACAAATTTAACTCCACTAACACATAGTAGTTTGTACTTGGCAATGGGAGAGCGTTTCAAATACCAATGACCGATCGTAAAAGTCAATGTCGGATTGCTAAATAATACATATAAATATTTAAAATAACAAAATTATGTTCAGGAATTATGAAGGTGTAATGATTTTCATATCCTATGACGTCGCCTACATTTTAAACTTCCAAAATGTCTATAAATTATATAACGTAATAATAATAATATGTAGGGCAATGCACACATATTGCTCTGGTCACAAACTAAACTAGGCTTGTACCAGAAACCACGATACTAGTATTTGTATCGTTGTTACTGATATATATAGTATATTTTATAAACACCCAGACCAAGTTAAACTGTACAGAAACGTACTAATATACATATACATACATACATATCTTCACGGGTGCCTTACGGCGCCCGAGACCGCCTAGACGGAGGGGTTTTAATTCCACCTCGTCATAGCCGATGGTATGAGTCAACACCGAACTAGTGCCTAGCTCGTCGCGATGTTTTGAATAGACTCAATGACCCATCTATAAACAGTTTCACAAGTTTGTATAGTGAAACCGGGACCGACAGCTTAACGTGCTTTCCGAGGCACTATAGTGGTGTTGTCAAAGTGGTGTTTTAAATTAACAACTCATTGGTACACACCGGGATTCGAACCAGGGACCTAAGTGTTTTTAAGTCCAAGGTCTAACCAACTCGTATATAATATAGTTTTAACATAAGCGGGAATTAAACCTCAGAATACAACGCCAACAGCGCATCCACTAGACTGTGGCGGTCAATTGGCTATGATTAAAAGTGAATTTGTTATTGGTTATGTGATAATAATAATAGTTCTAAGTTTTGGAAGGATTTTGTAAAATCTCAAAAACCAGGCATTAAATTTTGACATAATAATATATATTATAATAGGTACTTACTTATAGTT
The DNA here is from genome assembly GCA_947458855.1 of Monopis laevigella. Classification (NCBI taxonomy): domain Eukaryota; kingdom Metazoa; phylum Arthropoda; class Insecta; order Lepidoptera; family Tineidae; genus Monopis; species Monopis laevigella. Next base: position 11,582,217 of record OX381594.1, on the reverse strand, counting down.
AGTTTATCTAACAATTTGACGCGTACGCATGTATCTATAATTATTGTTATCGCGAATAAACATGTCTTTCCATTAAAACAATAACTTCATTAAAAGAAAATTGTCTTCGATTGTTGTCCTACGAGTGATATAACATGAGCACGTGTTCTTATTGTAAAGGAAACAATACATTTTGCTATTATCACATAAAATTATATTCAAACTCTAAGCAAAGACTTATAAAGTTTAAATTCTAATGTTAGTGCGATAAATTTTATCAATTTCCTAATATTTTTTTGTTATTTCCCAATGAATTATTGATAAATATACCTAAATATTATTCATAAAATATACTCTAAGGAAAACAGTTATTTGAATTCGGATACAACGAATTAAATAAAAAAAATAATAGCGTAGTCTCCTACAATATTGTTAGCAATAAAACAAAAGTAAGTAAACATTATATCAATTGTAGAGAAAAAAAGTGCATAAATAAATATAAAATAGCTAAAACATATTATTAAAATAAAGACAACGATGCAGACGAGCATTATTCAAATTGCTAAAGCATACTTAGAACAAGTATTTTGTCACGCGATCCAGTGGCTCACAATTCAATTTTCCACATTGGTTCTCGCGCCGGTGGCTGGACCATTCTATAGGAGCTAGCCAACTTTCCTAGTCGTCTCCATTGATAGACGTTTCAATCGCGAAAAAATGGTGAAAACAAAATTTGTGAAAGTAAATTTTGTCTTTATACTTGTGAAGTGTTAAAACTAGAAAGACTTTTCGATTGTGTTGCAGAAGTACCGCTTGCAATAACCAGATCGGTTGAGAAAGATACTGCAGTTAAAAATGACATTTCCGACGCAAAACCGAATGTATTTATTGTTACAATTATAATTCAAGTAACAAGTCTTAAACAATTAAAGTGCCAAAGGAAAAAAGTGTTAAAATGTTTAAACTTAGGACTGAAAATAGCTTGTCGTGAAAATGAGGCGAACATCAACGCGGTAAGCATGTCAAAACCACGGTTTTATGGTTACTTTACTAATTATTTTTGTATTGTTAAAACTATCTGGTTATATTTGGTACAAATTCTTATTTAGTAGTAACTATTTTAACTTAAATTGTCTTCTTATTTTTAATTTTTTTAAACATATGTAAATTTCAAATTAGTACGCGGAAGTCTTATTGTTTAACTTCTGAAAAGGGTTTTACTTTAAAAACTATGAAATTATGAAACCATAGAATTGTTGGCAACAACAAGTGTTATATAATATTTTATATAAGGTATTTTTAGCAACTGAACGCTAATCTTGAACAGTGTAAACAACTCCACGTTTATGTTTGAGTGAAATAGTTTCAAAGAAACTCTATTATTTAATGGCACTATTTTCATTTACATTGTAATCGTATTGTAATTTCACGCAGTAGTTACGTTTTTGAATATTACCGGATTATTTATTTAATTTTTATACATTTATATCATCAAAACTAGATACTTTTGTATTGTGATATTAAAATTTCCATCTTTAAAATAGACATACTTATAGTTAACTTGTATAAACATTTTAATATAATAGACTAGCTCTTAGTAATATAATTATTTGTATAAAACCCAACGTCCAAATTATAAAAATTGGTATACAATTGGTATATCAATTTCCCGAGATTATATTTTAAACAACAATCATATTCTTTATTCCCACTTGACTAATAGACACTTGTCTAAGTGTCTATTAGTTTTATAAAAATAGTCTATAAACACAATTTTTAATTTGTAGCATTTATATGTAGCACCCGCCGTTCCAGAAAGATATGGAATACCTCTTGGAAATTCAAAAAAATGGTGAAACAAGTTTTCAAAATTTTCAAAGAGTGACTCTCACATATATTTCAAGTATACTCGTATATTATCTTCCCTAAACTTACCAATTAACTTTCACGTGTATCTTTTTTTTCTCCATTGGGATTTGAATTATCAAAAATCGCTTCTTAGTATGGGTCCCTATCCTTACTACATCGAAAGCTATATAATCCAAATATCCTATTCTATACATTCCTAACTACAGTAGTTACGGTTGGGCGATGATGATGAGTTACCTCCAGTTGCAGCAAAGTCTGTTAAAGTACTTACAATTAAGAATTAATGTTAAAAATAACGTCGAATGTACCAGTTTTATTTAGAAAGTCCAATGACAGCTGGTACAATCGACGCCATTTTTAACTTTAATCGTTATAATTACTTTAACGGACACTTTGGTGCAACTCAGCCTTAGCCAGTCAGTCAGGAAGCTCTTTTTATATAGTTGACTGTCTATTATCAGTCTGTGTATTAGCTGTTAATATTTATTAAGAAAAAAGTATAAAATTGTGAATTTCTCAAAGGTCCTTTAAACGAAGCGTGTATAGGTATCTTAAGCCGGCATAATAGGTGTAATCAACGGTTTCGTAGATCGTAATTGTTGGTTGCATTTGTTCTTGGAGCTTCATACTGCTTTCCATCAGGTAGATGTGAGGTCAAATGCCGAGCTCTCATAAAAAAAAAAGGGTAAACTTACCAGCAATGGTATTTAGAAACATGAGGTACTCGAAGTTGGATATTTCTCTTCGTTGCCATTTTTGTGTCATGTTAGAGTTGCGCATCAATTGTCGAGGGGACATCATGGAGGCCCGTCTGAAACAAAACACATTTAAATTAATTTATTTTAATATAGCAATGGATACAAGACCATCGGCCATAAAAAAACAAAACACATTTACTAATTTTATAAAAAAAATTGCTCTAAAGTCGAAAGGGTTTGACAACATCACTATAGAGTGGCTTAGAGAGCACGTTAAGCTGTCGGTCCCGGTTTCACTATACCAACTTGTGAAACTGTTTAAAGATGGGTTATTGAGTCAATTCAAAACATCGCGACAAGCTAGCCACTAGTAGACTCATACCATTGGCTACGACAAGGTGGGATTAAAAACCCTTCCGCTGGATACCCTGAGGCCGTCTAGGTGGTCTCGGGCGCCGCCGTAAGGCAACCTTGATGATGATATTTATTTAAGTCAAAAGTCAAATTATTTCTTTTACAGACATTTATAAAGAGTAATGGGTTAGTTCTCTTTCTAAAAAAAAACAAATACACGATTAAGTTTCTGGTCTATTCTAAACAAGGGTTAACGCAAATAAAAACCTTGTTATAGGTGTCTATTACATATTCATAAAATGTATATACAGGGTGAATTTGAATGGGTGTACTTTGGGCTAATATGATGTTCTACTGGTCAATACGAACAACTTTTCCCATGGAACCATGTGTCGCAAATGAAAAAAAAAATGGCTTTCCCATACAAATTGGTCATTTTAACTTTACTAGTTTGTATGGAGAAAGCATTTTTTTTTTTCATTTGCGACACGTGGTTCCATGGGAAAAGTTGTTCGTATTGATCAGTAGAATATCATATAAGCGCAAAGTACACCCATTCAAATTCACCATGTATATATATATTTATATAAAGTGGCCCAGCCTAGTGGTTAAGTCACTGCGCAACTGATAACAAGGTTAAGCAGATGACAACTAGACCAGACCAGGGATGGGTAACCGCTTTATACAATGAGGCTATACCATCATAAATACCGCAACAAGCTTAGCCTCAGAATACCATCGGCGAAATGAGGACGGGTTAATCCCTCAGCTGGGTACCGTTTAAACGGTTCTCTGTAGCCAAAAGGCACCCGTGATGGTATATTTATTCTTTTTTTTTTTGATTTCGGAATATTTTCGGGTGTTTTTTTTATATAAAATGAATTTCATAGGGTTTTTTCAAACTTAAGTGTCGTTTCATTTTAATTATACTTTATAATTTAAGCCATCGCGCAGAAGCTCCATGAGATTTTTTTTTAGCTAGCGACTACAGTTAGAAAAACCTCCTGCAGAGCTACTGATTTCACAAACTTAAAATTATCACTATCGCTAACTTAGGAATCGTGTACTTCTAATATACTATGTTTGTGTCAATCATTTTACATTCATAATATTATCATTATTTGTATTAGTTTTTTTGTATATTAGCTCCCGACTCAACTTTGTACACAATCAATTAAAGGTTAGCTGGTAGATAATGCCTAAGGCATTAAGTTCGGCTTTGTACATAACTTTTGTTTACTAAGCAATAAAGTGTTTAAATAAAATAAGTAATATTTGTCAATAAAATATAAAAACACATTTTATTTTATTAGCTTTTATAAGCTAACTAATATAATAATAACAATATGTTCACAAACTAAGCTATGTGCCCTGGGGCCGTCTAGGCGGTCTCGGGCGCCGTAAGGCACCCGTGATGATGATATATATATATATATATATATATTTATATACTGGTTCGATTTGAATAATTATTTTAGTGTTGGATAGCCCATTTGTCGAGGAAGGCTATAGGGCACACAACATCACGCTACGACCAATAGGAGCGGAGTAACAATGAAACATTTTGCTGAAAATATATTGTTGAAAAATTATTCCTTTTGAGAGCGTACGCTACGTAATACTTTACAAACATCCAGACCGTGGAAAATTACTTATCTATGATTGGGATCCGAACCCATGATCTCCGGAATTATTTTCAAACAGCGTATCCACTAAACCACGGGTCAAATATAATATATATAACAAAAAACAGTTAAAAGTATATAATAATAATAATTCATTTATTTCTCACAAAAAAAAATCTCACAAACTTATTGATAATTCACAACATCATTTAAAACAAAGTTTGTGAGACTGGAGCCTGAATTAGGCACAAAGCCTGTGTCTCAACTGTAAATAAACATTGAACTCTTAAAATAAAGAAAATTGACATTGAATAACAATGCCAGGTACAAAATAAAAATAAAAACAGAAGCTATTAATATTATTGTAAATAAAGGAAGTTGTACAAGTTTGGGTGAAATATTTGGGTTTTCACAACATCCTTAAGGTCGAATGACAAATACTTTTACGTTGCAGCAACAATACAAAAGAATCGATATTGTGACGAAATTTGGCCTACAATTATAGCAATGAGGTTGAATGTCTGGAGACGCAACGAGTCTTTATCGCCTCCATATATATTTCGCAATTTCGTTACCGCTGCATCATTTAGCAGGTATTGTAGAAGCGACTAATACTGTTGAACAATATTGGATTGGTCGTCTCCAATCTTGGACCCCTAGCACGGCGGCTAGATAGCTGCGATAAAATACCTTTGATCAATTAAATTATAAATATATTGTATATTATTTTGTTATAATAATAAAAATATTAACCAAAATTTAGATTTAAAAAAAATTAAGTAGGTAGATAGAGATACAAAACAATAGCAGAGGCCCGTTAAATAAAAAAAAAACATCTAGTCCCGCATAATATATTTAATTAAATAAAAGTAAATTGTTTTCAATACATATTTTTTTATTGACGTACCAAGCAATTTTATCACACTATCTCGGGCGCCATGCTACGTGGGCTGGTAGTTTTTTCCATTTCTATTCCGAAAAATATCTATGTTCGGCTTTGATGTCTAGGTAACTCCTCCCCACTGGGTAGGTGACAGATGAAGCTATTTACGCGGTACCTATGCTGTAAAATACTTGGGCCTAAATTCTCATTAATTATCTTACTTCAATAGAATCGTACTTGCATCTTAATAGAATCATGCTCGCTTTCTGACATCTGACAGTTTTCTATAGGCGATTGGTTAGAAGAATGCAAAATGTGTCAAATTAAGCTATTGCGATTCTATTACGACAATAAAGTAAACTAAAGAGAATCGATGCCCTGTTATAATACGCACTAAGAAACGTTCTTACATTTTCTCAGTTGAAAAAAAAAACAGCTCATTTTGTTACCACTCTATATTAAATTAATCTCAATGAATTATAGCAACCAATTAGGTAGAGGCCATTTTTATACCTGCAAATTGTGCCATCCATATCAACTGTTATATGCTGGTATCTTTAAGGTCAGGTAAGAGGGTAAAACATGAAAAAATAACTTTACTTCCTTGATTTGAATGTCCTCTAAAAACAAACTAAAAATAGAATGCCAAAATTTAATTTAATCTAGGCGAGAAAAAATAAACTTGGAATAAAAAATCGCAGCTTTTTTTTCAATATCTCAATATTTTTTTGTTATTGGAGCAAGTTCTACTCGATGATGAACAGACCTACAAAGTCTATGAATGGGATCGATCAATAAATGTTAACAGCATTGGTCGCTACATTGTGTCTATGTCGGCTAAATGACGCGGTTACAAAATAGGTGGCAATAAAGACTAATTTGTTTACGACTAAATATAAAATGTCATCACTAAAATGCAGGGTGCATTTTAGTGATGACATATACCACTATGACAAGAAATTAAAAAAAACTTTTAAACCACTATGACAAGAAATCAATGCAATAATTTCTTGAAAACAGTTTAAAAGAAACCAGATATAAAAATATCATTGTACCGACTTAGTCTTTATTTTGTATTTTCACTGAATATATAAAATTAACTAAGTACAAAGTTAATATAAGATTTATGACAGTTGCATTCAAGGTAAATAACAAACGTGAGTAACTAACATATCCTAGATATAAAACCTAATGAAAATAATAATCCAATTGACAAGAAGTAGACTACAACCGGAAGTAATACAAACAACTAATTAAAGTAAAGATAAGACATATAACATATATAAAAGATAATAAATATTTAAGTCTTATACCGTTTTACCAGACAATATAATTGTAGAAACATTATTACAGATTAAAGTAAATAACGGATTAAGGACAATGGATAAGTAGATCAATTACAAAATTTATTGTAACATAAATAATTGATAGAAACATCAAAATGAAAATTAAATCTAAAAAAAAATAATCAAGTTTTATAAATTCTACTTAAATAATAAATTAAAATAGACAAATCAATGTCTTTTAATTACATGATATCCAATACGCTGGCAGCATTTCAGCTATGAATTAAGATGCTAAGTTTTTTGGCTGAAATAAGTGCCAGATTTATTAACCCACTAAATGTCGGTGAGCTTAGAGGTACAGTATAATCTTATAAAAGGCTTTTAACGATAATAAAATAAATCTAGTCCAACTTTAATATATAATATTTTATAATAAAGGCAAATATTTACTTTAAAACTTAAATTGCTTTAATCATATATAAAGCTCCCATGGGTCTCTATTAAATTGTGTGGTTACCATCATTAATTTAAGAGTGAGACTCTTGTCGGTGGAGTAACTTCTTTATATAATTATTGGTCACGATATTTCCCTTTTATCTGGTACAGCTTCTTCTCGGACTTCCTCTTCCTCTTTATCTTTTATTCATTCTCTAATGTTCCTTATTAGGATGTCACGCCGAATTAGTCCAAATCAAGTTCCCAACATTGTTATATTTCTCATTTCAATAGTCACCAGTAATTTCCTTTTTTTCTCTTATTTTATTTGGTACTTATTAATTTCTCTCTTTCCCTTTCTTTCCTAGAACTAAGTCTCAAATGCTTCTTCCTTAGCTAAATTATTAAATATGTTAACCGAACCCATATACAAAATACAAATACTACATGTAAATATATTAAAGCCAGTTTTATTATACGATTCTACTAAAAAAACAAAACAATGCAAAAACTTGCTCGCAAAGGGTTCCAATTTTATGATTATTATTTTGCATGCCGTATCCTTCTTAAATAAATGTTAGAGATAAACAGATAATAAATTTAGTGCATTGTAAGATATACGTATAACATAGTTATGATATCAACCCGGCAGTCCTCAGCTTGTGGGTCACGGTCGCAAGGCTGACGACCCCACATGACGCACGACAAACTGTCTGCCCACAGTCCGACATTAGTTCAATGCGACAAAGCCTTCAGTCTAACTATTGTATAGATCTTTAGTAGATCCTTTTGTTTATATTTATGCAGTTTCATTTATCTTAATTTTTCGGCTGTCGTTGTTATTGCTTTGAGTACTGCCTACAGTTTTCCTGGAGCCTTATTCTACTAAATAAATTGTATATCAACGGTATATCTAAGTAATTTTTTGACTTATTTATTAAACAAAAGTGTCAAATTTTGCCTTTGATATTCAATTAATTTGGTTGAATAGACAATTGATTGTCCTTTATGGGTTCTGCTCGCTTATATAGGTTGTACCGTGAAGTAAAATAGACATAAAACTTTGTCAAAAAATGGGATATCTAACACAAAATATTAAAAATAAATCGGGCAAGTAGTTCTTATAATTTATAGCATGTCCAAAAATATATATAAAACAAACTCTTTAACAATAAAAAAGTTTAATATTTACGTAGGTTTAAAATGCCGATAATTTAAAACTTTTTGCTTCAAGTAAAAGACGCTTTGTGCGTGCTTATGGGTATCAACAACGAAAGGTTGAAACCCCTCTTAGGATATTAGATGATATCTAACAATGGGACAAGAAGCATTAATTTACATATGTAACTCTATCGCACATTCTCCAAAATCTATAGCCTTATATAAGAAAAAGGATTTAGATACCTACTGCAACGTCTTTTTCTCTTAAAACATAAGAATTAACTTATAATGTTCCTTATTAAAATGTTGTTATTTTATCTTTGGAAATCTGCTGTAATTATCCTAAATTAAGCCCGAAAAAAAAAAATAGATTAATCAAATTTAAACGTAAGGAATAATACTAGAACACAAACAAGAAATTGCACAGATTAACACGCTTCTCCGGCAACACAGGATATACACAAATTTGCTATGATTGAAGGACCAAAACAGATTTGTTTGTCTGACAAGTCACATGAGGTTAGAAATGAACAACACAATTGAATCGACGCATTATGTTATTCATTTCTATTTATTTAATCATTATTTAAGTACCTATGATTCAATTGAAAAGTAAAAACTAAAAATTAGCATCACGGGTGTGCCCCAGACCGCCTAGACGGTCTCAGGGTATCTAGTGGTGGGGGTTGGATAGACCCAATAACCCACCTATAAACAGTTTCACAAGTTGGTATAGTAAAACTGAGACCGACGGGCTAATGTGCCCCCCGAGGTACTATAGTGGTGTTGTTAAGAAAATGTACATAAACTTTTCTTTAATTAAAAACTTATTGGTACACATCAAGGTGTGAACCGGGGGAAAAACTGTAGTGTTTTTATTACTTCTGGTACACATAGCATAAGCCAAGAAATTAGTTCGTGTACAGTACTGTACAGGACAATGTCCCATATATTTAATTTTTATTAGCGGCATATGACTTTGTATCTACCTGGTGGTGAGCAGACCTACAAAGTCCATGAATATGGTCAATCAATAATTGTTCTTACTTGCTACGAAATGGGCGGCGACAAATAAACAATTGGATTACGAGTATATTTTTATATACTCGCTACCTTATCGTCAATTCCACAACCCATTTCGTAACCGCACCCTGAAAGTAGACTACCTCCTCGATAACAAATAGATGCAGTTATTACTGCTGTGTACCCACAGACTAAAATCGAAACATGGCTAGGTCTCTTGACCGTTTTTGCATATGTATGGGTATTATCATTAGCATGACAAATAGAACATAAGTTATTTGTCGATTGTTTATATAGATATCTCTAAGGATATAAAAAAGTAAAATGCTATTATTAACAAAATAAAAGCTACTAAGCACGTTTTTTTTATTATGAATAAATACAGTAAACAGTACTGACTTAAAAGCGCCATAGTCATTAACTTACAATGACATAACGTAGTTTAACTTAACGTGTGTTGTTCTTACAAGACAAAAGTGGAACTCTAGTGAATAATTACTGAACGCAATTCACTTAGTTACTTTATGATCACGTAATGAATGTCTTCCGGGAATTATCATTCAGGTATCTTGTCTCAGGTGTCAAACACAGTAGAGTGGTTAAGAATGCCTCTAAAGCTAAGGTCTCTGGTTCGGGTACTTGTTTCATAATATTGTTATGGGGCTGAGATCAGTCGAAACATTTGGTCTCCCAAGCTTTTCTTCATTCCTATTCGCTTTACACTCAGTCCTGTACTTAGATATGTTGTTGAGATATTTTATGATATTACCTAAATTGAGAAGTAGCTTTCAGCAGGGTGATTACGCGTCTTAAGTTCGCTCGCACGCCAATCGTTATGACGTCATTCTGACGTAGATAAAGCTTGGCTTCTTAACAATGCCACCAAAAAATCTTAGAAAATTACGTCATAACGTGCGAGCGAACTTAAGACGCGTAATAACCCTACAGGTACCGCCAGGTACAGGTAAGCCTGTTCTAGGTATTTGATTGTCTAGATGGCCCTAGCATCAAAGCCGCACAGTAGGTGCTGCATGAACTCGGGATAAAAATAAAATAATATTGGGTGCCTTTTTAGGCTCTCGAGAACCGTTCAAACGGCCTTAGGGCGGAGGTAAACACAGAGGAGGTATTCACCATCCGGATGGTATTAGGAGGCAACACCTAACAAGTGGCAAGTTTGTTTATGATGGTATAGCCTTGTTGTATTAAGCGTTAACCCATCCCAGGTTCGGCCTTGTTGTCTTCTGATTAACCTTGTTATCAATTGCACAATGACTTAACCACTAGGCTGGGGCTGCTTTTTTCTCGGGATAATTATCATAAAATCTATGTAGGATCTCTCCTATTATTATTACTTCTATAGAGTCAAGATGTTTATTTGTTGTGTGATTTCCTGAGAAATTCCAGTAGCCTCTTTTGCGTTTTGTTAAATTTCAAGATCTTGTCCAGGCTTATTACTTTCGTACCAATGATTTCTAGGAGTGTGTTCAGCCTTGCTAAGTTAGCAACCATGTTATGTGTTTATCATCAGTCAACTCTTTTAATACTATTAATTTAATATTAGTTTTGTTCTATAAATGGTTCAGGTCCGATAAAATAAGTTTTTGATGCCTTTCTTTATCATAAATTACAACTGTCATATAACTACCTAGAAGCATTGCAAAGTATATATGGAATATCGTTAACTTCAAGGGTCCATTTTCATAAACTATATTAAATAAAAATATAATATGTATTTTATATTATTGTTTCTTGTACACATATTACAAGCTTGAGAGTCTAATCTGTAACCAATGCAACTACGACAATATGTAAAATATCCTATATAACTGTTGTTATATATTAGAGGGTGGGGAAATGTATTCTTTATTTAAATCCGAAGCCCATTAAACGAATTCTGCAAGCTAAAGATAAGAATCTTTCTAAACAAAACGCTAAAGTGATAAATAAATCGGAAGTAACTGCCACAGAGTATTTATACCATACTGAGATATAATAATAAGTAGGTAGAGTATATTTTCGTATGTATGAGGTATAATTAAAACCTTTAACTGAGTAGGAAGTGAACTTGCGAATCGAACTTCCTTTTGCAATGATAATGGGTGTAAAAGTTAACATGACTCCTGCGCATGGCATGTAGTCGATCAAGAAGTTAGTTTAAGATATGTTTAAGGGTATACTAGTATACAATGACCTTGGGATTTGGATGATTATATATTTAATTTAACATTGATAAAATTGTGTTTGGATGTTAGAAGAAAAAATCAGCAATGAATAAAGTTGGGCTGCCAATGTCAATTAAATGACAAAATTATACATATTTAATTTTGATCTACAAGATTGATATGTCTTAGAAAATAATAATATGAAGACATTACACACATATTGCTCTGGTCACAAACTAAGCTCTAGGCTTGTACTATGTGTACTTTTCGATACTAATACATATTATATTTTATAAAAACATTGTCCTTGGCAACTGTACAGAAAAACGTATTAATATTGTTTTGCCTAGACTAAGAATCGAACCCACGACCTCCAGATACAACGCCAACGGCGTAATCGCTATACCATGGCGGCAGTTGTTACGAGCACAGAATAACACCCGTATTCTAAGACGTTTCCCTAACTCCACTCTTCACTCAAGGAGCGTCTGTCTCAACTTGCTTTTTATAGTTGACATTTGGTGGAAGGAGACAGATGTTCCTTGAGTGTAAAGTGGAGTTAAGGATACGTCTTAGAATACGGGGGTAAATGGCAATATACAAATCGCACTTTAGGTATTATTTTTAAAGATAATACAGAAATAAAGTAAACATTTCAGTATTAAAAAAAAAATTGTTTAATTAAGACGTAGAGGTGTATATTTTATTTATTCGACCCTAACATTATAGATTTTTATCATAAATTCTGCAAACTTGTAAAATAAAAGCTGTGCGAATGGAGACCAATTTTTACTGTGATCTTAACCCCTTAACTGGACTTACTGTATTTTAAAAAAAAACAAGTAAAGAGTTACGAGACGCCTAGTCATTAGTGCATACACATTGCATTTATCGCATCAATTGAGGACGGAATCCTTTCACAAATATTTCACAAAAGACCTCATTTTCATACAAAAGTGTCTTTGATAGTTATGTCATCATACACAGAAATATTCACAATGCAGAGAAACAATTGTCTTTTTATTTACGGACGAAGTGGGACGAATTGTTATTGACAAAATTCGTCATATCTTGCTGTATGTATAAAAAAAAAGTTAAACGATAAAATTGACAAGAGCGAAACCAATAAATCGCGAGGACGGTTCTCGATCCTTTTTTTTTTTATTATTCCTTTTGTTTTTTTTTTTTTGTTATTAGAGCACATTAGAGCTCCCTGGATCCGCCACTGATAGTGATGTTGTCAAACTACATTATAACAAGAAAAAAAAATTGGTGCACACCGGGGTTTGAACCGGGGATCAAAAAACCCGTAGTATTTTTAAGTCAAAGGTGTAACCAACTCGCCCACCACGTATAAAGTATTCAACATTGTAGTTGAATGTTTATATTCGGAAGTTTACGCAAAAGACGTTTAATTTCGTCGCACAGCCAAGGTGAGCTATTGACCGATGCGATGGTTGTCTGACCGCATGGGGCACTTTCACCAGATAGTAAACATACCAATTATGTCCATATCAGTCTCGTAACTTATGTTACTTTTTTTTTTTTTTTATGCCTAAATCTTCTTAGATTTTTTTTAATTCAAATTTCTTGCGAATGTTTTTTTAATTTGTTTTATTGGAGCACGGCATGTGACTTTGTATCTACCTGATGTAAGCAGTCCTACAAAGTCCATGAAGTGGGTCGAAAAATACATTGTTGTTTAAAAATATCGAACTACTATGCCGGCTAAATGATGCGGTTACGAAATGGGCGACAAAGACGTGTTTGCATTACGAGTCTATTTTAATATCCTCGCTGTTTTACAGTAAAATCAGTCACCCGTTTCGTAACCGCACCAAGAAAGGAGACTACCAGCTCGACAATAAATCGATGCAAATACCCCGGGATACCGGTGGAACCTCATACTAAAACCGAAACATAATTAGTTCACTTGACGGTTTTTGCTTTCCTCCCACCTAAAAAGATTTAGGAAAATTGCACTTTCCAATATAACATACTAGTTATAACGGAAAGTGCTTCAGACTTAGAAAAAAAAAAAAAAGTTTTTTTATTAGGCACGGCATGTGATTTTGTAGTTACCTGATGGTAAGCTGAAATGGTAGGCAACAAGGACGAATTTGCATTACGAGTGTACTTTAAAGCTTCCAATGTCTATTACCTACTATAGAAATCATTGAAGAAATAATTTAAAAACAGGTCGTTGTAATGACGCCTTTGTTTAATTAAATAACTTAAACATAAATTGTAAATTAAATATTGTTAACAATACAAATTACTGGTTATTTCCTAATCCAAATTTGTGTGAAAAAATTGTTAAACACAAATATTCAAAAGAATTTCATATTTAGGTAATACACTATTTTTTATTTATTTACAGAAAGGGGGCATATAAAATAATAAATATAAACAACACAATTAAATAACGACGAGTGATATTTAAATTCTTTATGTTTTATTAGGGTAGAATAAGTATTTATCTATTATTTTCTAGTATAGTATAATAATCTTATATTCTCTTTATACTATATAATCTTATAAAAAGGTTTGTGAGGTTGTAGCGGGTAATCCCTAATAGGTCTACTGAACCGATTTTGAAAAATATTTTTAGTGTTGGATAGCCCATTTATTGAGGAAGGCTATATAAAATCATGTTACGAACAATAGGAGCAGAGCATCAATGAAAAATGTTGGGAAAAGGAGGAAAATTCTTCCTTTTGAGAGCTTCCGTTGCGTGCGGTAAACGGTTAAAGTTACGCAGACAAAGTGGCGCTGGTCAGCTAGTTTTAAAACATTTTTTTAATATATATAACCGCCTAGACGGCCCCAGGGTACCCAGCGGAGGGGTTTTAATCCCACCTCGTCGTAGCCGATGGTATGAGTCCACACCGAACAAGTGGCTAGCTCGTCGCGATGTTTTGAATAGACTCAATAACCCATCTATAAACAGTTTCACAAGTTGGTATAGTGAAACCGGGACCAACAGCTTAACGTGCTCTCCGAGGCACTACAGTGACCTCAGTGTTTTTAAGTCCAAGGTCTAACCAACTCGGCCACCACGTATATAATTTTTTTAATATATAGGAATTTAATTTGTATGCCTTCAGTTCCCACCTTAATATCCTCACGGTGTTTTTGTCAAATCTACTGCCTGTTTTATTTTATAACAGCACACTGAAAAGAGACTACGATTTGGACAAGAAACCGTTGCAGTAATCTAAGCATTCTCTATCAGACAAAACTTCGAGATAACTAATGAAAGTGTTAAAAGTGAAAGTGATTCTGAAATTGTAAGTGATAATAAAAACTACAATAGATTTATAGTAAATACAGTAGAGTGTCACTAATATAAAATAATGACCGGCACTATTGACCGCATTCGTGGACTAGTGGTTGCGCCTTTGGCGTTGTATTCGAAGGTTGTGGGTTTTATTCCCACCCATGACAAAAATAAAATAGTACGTTTTTCTGTACAGTTTGTCATGGTCAGACAATTGATATTTCTATACCCCATAGGCGCGGGCTGAAGGCCGGTAATAGTGCGTTTTGACTCTAGACCTTGCTGAAAACGAGGGTCGAAGGGATGAGAAAGAAAAGACGTATGTTTTTAGAGATCTATGCGTTTAAAAAAAAACACAACATTTAAGAGACAAAACCTAAGTATTTTAAGTAAAGTGTTCTTCAAAGACTCAATAAGTTTTTACGAATAAGGCCGTATGACTACAATTTCTATTACGTCTACAGATGTTCTACCATGTATTTGTATACGTATACGTATTTGTATACGTATACGTGAGCCACAAACAATAGGGCCGCTTTATTTTTGGTAACAGGATTGAATAAAGCGATCTTATTGGTTGTTGCTCACGTATAAGTATCACGTATAAATACGTTACGTTGCTACAATGCGCAAACCCATGGTAGAGCCTCTGTTATAGCTATTTCATTAAATCAACCGTAGTTTATGCTGAAAGGATTCTTGTAATCCCCTTAAAGTCGGTGAACCCACAGACTGATACTGAAATCCCTATCATGTTTACTTCTCTGCAGGCGTCCAACCATGAGCTCTATCTATAATAGCGGAAGTAATAAAATTGTCTAAAAATATTTATTGCAAAAAAATAATCGTCTCTATACTTAAATAAATTTTAAATAAAAATAAACACTTATGATGACGCATCATGTATTTAGAATACTCTATTGAAACAGTTTATACAGAATTCACAAGAAACAATATAATTGATAAAAAAATAAATTATAGCGACAGATGCTCTGGTTTACATATACAACATAACAGGTGCGATTTCTATGTATAACTAAGTAAATAGGTACCTAATTATATTCATAATATATTATGAATCATCGAGTCTCTTACAAATTTCATTATTAAAAAAATGGGCAAGTTTGAATTCTATCTTCACAAAATAAGAAAAGAAAAAACTGCTATCAAATTTACACTTCACATATTGTCCTGGGGGCTTATATGGGGAAATTTTACTCTATGGGGGGTTACCAAAGAGCTAATCGATAATCGAATCGAAATAACAATCGAAACCCAAATGAATGGGATTTGGCGTCTCTCGTCGATCTGGGATGGCAATAAAAAAATAAATTTCAATGAAATGAAAAATATGTGAAAATTTCACCCCGGTCACAAATTAAACTCTATATAGGCATGTACTATGTGTACCAGAAATAAAAATACTAATGCATATTACATATACTAATATTATAAAAAGAGAATATTTGATTACTATTTTTAAAATTCTTTCACCTAGAAAGCTACATTATCAGACATTGGCTAGACGTCTGTCTTGTCTTTGATTTTTCTCTTAGATTTTCTCTTGGTTTAGGTACTCAGTACGTTTGTTTTATTAATTAACTACCAAAATACAACAAAATATAAATTCATTAATGACGGAAATCCTAACTAAACCCTATAATCATTGATAATGGTCCGTTATTCCTATATTAAAATGATGACGTCCGTAGCTTGACCTGCCATTTTTATATGAAATAACGAATCGGTACAAAAAAAAGGAAAAACCGGCGTTGATATGACGATAAAGTAGGTAGCGAGGATATTATTAAAATAGATTCGTAATGCAAATTCGTCTTTGTTTCCACCCATTTCGTAACCGCATCGTTTAGCTAGCATAGTGGGAGCGATCGATATTGTTATTGATCGACCGCATTCATGGACTATGTAAGCCTGCTTAACATCAGGTAGATACAAAGTCACATGCTGTGCTCATATAAAAAAATAAAAAAATTACCTGTCTGCCAAATATATAAATATTTTTTTATTCTATAAATTACAGAATTTTATATATATATATATATCATCACGGGTGCCTTACGGTGCCCGAGACCGCCTAGACGGCCTAGGGTACCTAACGGAGGGGTTTTTATCCCAACTCGTCGTAGCCGATGGTATGAGTCTACACCGAACAAGTGGCTAGCTCGTCGCGATGTTTTGAATAGACACTAACTCATCTATAAACAGTTTCACAATTTGGTATAGTGAAACCGGGGCCGACAGCTTAACGTGCTCTCCGAGGCATTATAGTGGTGTTGTCAAACAAATGTACATATTTTTTTTAATTAAAAACTCATTGGTACACACCGGGATTCGAACCAGGGACCTAAGTGTATTTTAAGTCCAAGGTCAAACCAACTCGGCCACCACGTATATGGTCTAACCAACTCGGCCACCACGTATATATTATATTCTAAAATATAGTATTACAAATATAACAACAATTACAATATAGATCTTGTTATATTCATACAATGTATAAACTTCGAAGAATTGTAACACTTTAATAAACGCACATATTACGAACAGGTACCTAATAATTACAAGTTCGTTATTTCCTATTTATTTCCGCAGATTTTAATATAATTAATAAATAAAAATACTCCAAAGAAAACGTAAAAAATAACCTATTTTATAAATGTGACAATTGTAATTTCCTATGACTTTTTATTTCATTGCTTTATTTGGTCACAATTCTACATTTGGAACTAATTAAACCAATCAATGTATTATAAATCTCGTCGTTGCTCATAGTATTCTGCCGACAACAATTGGCATTATTGTCGTGGTTTTCCAACTGCTATAACTATATTTAGTGAAATTGGGAGAGCTTATCGTGCTCTTCAAAGCACTAGTGTTGTCAAACCACCCATTGTCAGGTAGCGGCCACCACGTATATACCCGACCACCACTTATATACTTGGTCACGACGTATATACTCGACTACTAAGAATATACTCAGCCCCCATGTATATACTCGGCCATCATGTTTATACCCGGCGACTACGAATATACCCGACCACCACTTATATACTTGGGCACCTCGTATATACTTGACTACTAAGAATATACTCAGCCCCCATGTATATACTCGGCCATCACGTTTATACACGGCCACCATGTAAATTTTCGGCCACCACGAATATTGCCGGCCACAACGTATATTTCCGGCCACTATCTATATACTCGGCCACTACGTATGTATATACTCGTCCATCACGTATATACTCGCCCATCACGTATATACTCGCCCATCACGTATATACTCGCCCATCACGTATATACTCGGTTACCACGTATATATATACTCGGCGACCACGTATATTTGCGGCCACTACGTAAATACTCAGTCCCCATATATATTCTCAGCCACCATGTATATAGTCGGCCACCACTTTTATACACTCCCACCATGTATATTTGCGGCCATCACGTATGTACTCGGCCACTGTGTATATACTCGTCCATCATGTATATACTCGGCCACCACGTATATTTGCGGCCACTACGTAAATACTTAACTACCACGTATACATATACTCGTCCACCACGTATATATATATATCATATAGATAGCCGACAACGCCATATTGTCGTGCACCCCGGTTCGAATCCGAGGCAAACCGGTGATCTTGTAATTTTTTTTTTTTTTGCGCTGAGTATATACTCGGCGACCACGTGTATACTCGGCCACCACTTGTATAGTCGGCTACCACGTATATAAAAGTATTGTAATAAACAATATAATATAACGCGTAAACAAACACAATTATTTACGCGTAGATTATGTTTGCGAACGTAGAATAATATTACTGATAGTATAGTTATGACGCGGACGCTAACGCTGTCTGGTCAAAAAAACAATCTAATTTTAACCTAAACTTTAGAGGATCATTGTGAAAAATAGATTTCATACATATTTATAGTACTTATAATGGATTTTTTAAACGCGGAAGACGGCCTAATTGATAATTTATTATTTCTTGTATTATATTTAATAAATGTGTATTTAAATAGTGCACCTAAAATAACTTATTTCCTATTTTTCTAAAAATAACTAATATACTGTTGCTATGAGATTAAATGTTGATTATATTGATTTATGAATGTTTTTTTGTGGAAATATTAAATTATTATTATGTTTTTTGTTCCATACAGATGCAAAAACCATCAGGTAACCTAGTCATGATTTGGTTTTAGTCTGTGGGATCATCGGAGATTTGCATCGTGCTCTTGTCGAGGTATGCTGTTAATCAATAGTACCTAAATTGATCTAACTCATTCATGGATAGGTAGGAGGTTCGATTCCCACTCAACTATATCTCGAATAGCCAATTACAATATAGTGAATCTAAACCAGGCAGTACCAATTTTTTAAACTTTGTCAACTAGCCAAGGCAGATCGTGGCAAATTTAGGTCACTAGCTAGAAGTAAAGTTTTACCGGTTTTGTATTATTTTATTTTTATCTGGATTTGTACCTATCCAAAAGTCATGGGTTCTATTCCCACTCGCGGTGACAATTAATATTTTTCTTTTAAAAATTTATTTGCATAAATCATTATGAGAGAAGAGTTATGACTGTGCACGATGCATAGATAGAGGGAATTACACTCACCTACCTCTCAATGGATATTAATAGCATAATGATACAAGCCTAGGAGCTTAGTTTGTGACTAGTGGGGTTTAATTGGCAATCCAAAACGACAGACTTTTGATGTTAACTATTCCGTTTTGGTGAATTTGTAGAACGGAAGTCTGAAAACGATGAAATTTAAGGCGATGTATGCTCAAAAGTGAAATTACGTATTTGTATCTACTTCCCTATGTTTTATCTCAGCGTTATAAGTACAGTTTCTGATGTGAGTAAGCAGCGTCGACTATCAAAATTCGCACGGAAACAAAATGTTGTATAAATGTATTTAAATATTAATTTAAGAAAAACGATATAAAAATTAATAATATGACTCAAAAACCTTTTAGTTATTTATCAAATAAACTTTCATAAAAGAAAAATAATGTTTAACATTTATAGTAACGACTTAAAACAAGGAAAAAAAAAGTTTTCAGGGCAATTTTCACGATTTATTTCTATCAAACAAACTATTTTATTTTACGTTTCTGACACAACAGTTATATCACTGATATCCTCCAGATTAAGAAAAAAAAAACTGTTTGTATAAAAAAACAGTAACTTTATTTTAAAAATGCGGAATTATTGACGCCACTTCTGAGCTCGCCTCGCCTTAAGATATAACTTGTACCAAAGCAACATTAAAAAAGCGCAATCTTATAAGCAATCGGTTGTCAATCTAACAGGGCAATATATAAATAAGTCATTTTTTTTTAAATGAAAGTAAATTGATTAAAAAGAAACAAATATTTGCAATAAATCCAAAAAAAAATATTGACAAAGTTATTAAATAAAAAAAAAAGAATAAAAATACAAATAAGAGCTAATTTCACTTAAACATCCAACCAAAAGAATGAACGCACCGTAACTGATATCAGCCGCTGGCGTTATCACGAAAGTATAATAGCTAAAAGTCGCGTACCACACACATAGCACAGCACAGTGCATTTGTCGCTCATTATCAATACATACGGAATTGTGAAAACACACAGGCTTATATAAAAATAAAGCAGAAATCATATTATATACCTTTAGTATAAACTGCTCGCGTCAGGCCAAGGTCAAGATTTACTGGCTCTTTCGAAAAAAAAAGTCAGTTGTTCACCGAGTAGTATGTAGGAGTGACATATCCATAATACATAATAAACAAAACAGTGCACGTGTCTTAATATAAAATAACAAAAACAATTATATTTTTAACAAATAAAAAATAACAAGTGAATTTTATGACGGTTTACGTTCCAAATTTAAAAAGCTCTGCGTAGTTCGTGTGTGTTTACGCATAAAAATTTTCTTTCGCGTATTTTTACACGAAGTATTTTTGATGAAAATAAAAAGTGTTAGTGAATTTTTTAAGGTAAATAAATATAAGATTTTGTAGTTGACAATTTGTGACGTTATATATTATATATCTATTTAATTAATACCTTTTTAAATTGTCGAATCAAACTATCTTTTCAGTGACAGATAGTTCGATTCTAAATTTAAAAATGTTAATAAATGCCTAATAACTGGTAGGTATGTTTATACATTATAGTAATATAAAATTGCCTTTTCATAAAGGAAATTCTATTTTCAAAATTCTTTCATGCTAATATACTGTTATGTTGAAGATCTAAGACCGCCTGCGTAGACTAGTGGTTACGCCTTTGTTGTTGTATACAGTGGCCGTGGGTTCGATTCCCACCCATGGCAAAAAAAAATATATAGTACGGGCTTCTGTACAGTTGGTCATGGTCAGGGATGTTAATAAAATATAATATGTATTATATCGTTGTTTCTGGTACACACAGTACAAGTCTAGAGCTTAGTTTGGGACCAGAGCTATATGTGTAGATTGTCCTACATATTATTATTAGTATGTCTAAAGAAATCCTAAATAGACTTATAATATCAATTTGAGACACAGAAAACCCAATCATGAACTCTAATAACCAACAGTCTGTTAAAAAAAAGTGGTTGGAAAAATAGTTTCACTAGTAGTCTAGGGAACGAGTGGTTAAATTTTAATTCAGATAAATTGAATCGCTTAGAGATAAAATAATTAATATACGTAGTAGTTGAGTTGGTTAGACATTAAGAGTTAAAAACACTACAGGTTTTCAGGTCACGGGTTTAAACCACGGAATAAACAAAC
Source organism: Monopis laevigella (assembly GCA_947458855.1). Lineage (NCBI taxonomy): Eukaryota > Metazoa > Arthropoda > Insecta > Lepidoptera > Tineidae > Monopis > Monopis laevigella. The sequence goes on along the minus strand of OX381594.1, from coordinate 11,560,651 downwards.
AGTTTTTAAATAAATAAAAAATGCATATTTGTTTGATAACACCACTATAGTGCATCGGAGTGCACGCAAAGCTAATGGTCTAGTTTCATTATACTAACTTTATATACCGCGATGAGCTAACGGCCTTATTCCACTAAACCAATTGTGTATCAACGTCGTATGAAAGTTAATATTTGACACGTTTTGTATGGGAAATAAGTCAAATTTTAACTTTGACGTGCAGTTGATATTTAATTCATTTAGTAGAATAGGCCCTCTTGTTCGGTGTAGACTCGAAACACCTTTGGCTACGTCTTGGTCGTACGTACGTACTCCACCGCTGGGTACTCTGAGGCCGTCTAGCAAGTCTCGGGCCCCGTAAGGCGTGATGGTACATATAAAAAACCTTTCTCGAAACAAATTAATATGATTTTTAACGCAAGATAAAATGTGTACTTTATCAGCAGTGCCTATTTAAAACAATAGAAAATAAGAATAGCAGATAACAGAATTAAGACATTGTTTAAGAATAGGTATTTGAGAATAGCTGATAAGAAGTAAAAGTAAATAAAATGCACTAATACCGTCTAATTTAAGTAAATTAAAGTATAGTTTGAAATTATATTTTACCAACAATTTAAAAAAAAGCTTTTCTATACAAATTAGTAATGTTTAATTAAAATAACCAATTTGTATAGAGAAGCAATTTTTTTTTTGCGATACAAGGTTCCATGGGTTGTTCGATTTGATCAGCAGAGCCTCATATTAGCCCAAAGTGCATCCTTCCAAAGTCATCATGTATATTTTGAAATATAATAATGAGTGACTCATAAAAATGCAATAAAATAATTTGCAAAAATTTACATAACAGATATATTTAGAACCTTTATTGTCGGTTTACTTAGTTTTTATATTACGAATAATGTTTATTATTTAAAACTAAATAGGGCTTTGTATATACCTGGTGGCGAGCAGACCTACAATGTCCATGAATGGAGTTAATCATCACACTATGCCGTCTAAATGATGCGATTACGAAATGAGCGGCGAAAGGCGAATTGCATTACGAGTATATTTTAATATACTCGCTGCCTTATTGTCAATTCAACCACCGATTCCGTAACCGCAACCTGAAAAGAAATAAAAGCAGACCTCGACAAGAAATCGAAGCGGTAGTCTTCTGAAAACCGGTGAACGCACAGACTAAAACCGAAACACTACGACTAATGAGACCGGTCAGACAGTTCGTGTTTATCTCTGTCCAATATATCTCGAAAACTCAAAAACTAATGATTTCCCATAACTCAGAAAAAAATTAAAAAAAGTTGTGCAGATTGATTAGATAACGCACAAATTTCTCCTTCCTATGCAATTTATTTCTCTACCTCTCCCCTCTATTCCCCATTTTTCTTAGTTGTACGAAACCCTAAGGCCGCAAACAGCATTCGTACTTAAATTTTTTTTTTGGTTACATTACAACAATAATACGCAAATTATACTAAAAGAATATTAAATTAACAGTACAAATAAATCAATTCTTAATTACACTATTGTTTTTCAATATATATTAATTATATTGTATCGTAATGTATTTAATTTTAATATACAGGGTGATTTTGAAAGGGTGTACTTTGGGCTAATATGAGGTTCTGCTGATCAAATCGAACAACTTTTCCCATGGAACCATGTGTCGCAAATGAAAAAAAAATTTGGCTTCCCCATACAAATTGGTCATTTTAACATTACTAGTTTGTATGGAGAAGGCAATATTTTTTTTTCATTTGCGGCACATGGTTCCATGGGAAAAGTTGTTCGTATTGATCAGTGGAACCTCATATTAGCCCAAAGTACATCCTTTCAAAGTCACCATGTATAAAAGACATTAACATTTAATTTAGCTAAAAGCTGTTTATCCAACTTTTCACTTATTCTGTAAACTCTACAAATGCATAGTCATGTAAAGATATCATCGAGTTCTTATAAACACCACTAATTGCGTAGAAAACGTGCAAAATAAGCAAAAGAAAATCTAATATTACAAATGTAATAAAAATAATACAAATGAAATGTAAATACAGTACACTTGCAATTTTACATTTTTATAAATTCCTTAAAAAGCAATGAATAATAAACCCTGGTGGGCGGGAGTCGAACCCACGATCCTTGCTTTCGCGGCAAGGAGCTCTATCACTGAGTCAGCCAGTTCCAGTCATCCCTCAAAAGTCATCTTGTTATATATTTTGATATTTTTATAGATATGAATATTGTCCCTCTTATAGATAGTTATCATGTTGTAGATATTGAGAACTAATTATTGTGGATATTGATGGGTATAGTAAATGATATAATTAAAAAAAATATTTATATATTTAATATTTTGTATATTAATCCTGTTTAAAATATTATCCCCGTTCTAAATATTTATTTTGTTATTGATCTTGTAAAAGAGAAATCAATTAATATTCTTACATATATTGTTCATCACAAGTATTTATTTATTTAATTTAAAATTCTTTATTGCACAATATTGTACATAGGCGAGCTGCCTTAGGCATTTTCTACCACCTAGTATTTGGGTTTATCTTTTCTAAATAATTTATTCTTGTGTCTTTTTCAGGAAGCTGCGCGTTGTGTCGCACTTGTTAGTGTGGTGGGAGCGGCGCACGCGCACCATGATCTCCAGCGTCAAGGGGATATGCAAGACTTGGCGATATGGCGATCTCTACATGGTAAACATTTATTATAATACCTACGTGTATTTTTATAGAATAGATTAGGTAAAATTCTACAAATTAAAATTGGTAGGTATCATAAATATATTTTTAAAATGACAAATTTAACTTTGATAGCAAGTTTCGGCTCCAATTTGATATCAAATTTGGAATAATAATCTGTTTTCACATGAGAGTAACAGTATGAATACGGAAGTGACCTAAGATCTAAAATAGCATATCTAACGTCAAATATGTGTATGTATATATTTTAAAACAATATGTAACCATCAAGTGACCCAGTCATGTATCGGTTTTCAGGAATCTGGTATAGTTTCCTTTCAGGGTGAAGTTACGAAACGGGCAGTTGACAATAAATTAAGGATGTTATTAAGGTTTTATACGCAGTCTCGTAATGCCAATTCGTTTATTTTAATTAGTCGGCATAGTGGAAAATATTAATGATATTAATCAACAATGGGTTGATCGACCCCATTCATGGACATGTCATATGCTGTGTTCCAATAATATTAAAAAAAAAATATGTTAAAGATTTTATAGCTTATACAGTGGGCGATAAAGATGCATGGACATTGAAAGGTTGTACTTTGGTATATGAGGCTCACATAAACCAGTTTTTTATTTTAGGCTATATTTTGTATTTTTTTTATTTATTTTTTATTATTATCGCAGGAAACCCATTCGAAGCCATTTTTTTTTATTTGCGATACATGTTTTTTTTATTTGACCAGTAGAGCCTCATATATATAAGTACATCCTTTCAAGGTCCCCATGTATACATTAAAGTATATGGTCTTACACATGGTTTAGTTGTTATACACTCAGGTAAGGTAAGTATATAGTAGAATTAAGTGTATAGTTTCCGCGACAAGATATATGACTACAATTTACACTAATATATTGAACTCACTTAGTGCACTAATTCATATATCATTTACTTATATACTCAATTATTTAAATTACGAACGTGATAATGATAATATACGTAGGTTTTATATAACTACCACTTACATTATATATTATCACGGGTATATTATGGCGCTCAAGACCACGAAATTTAATTCTCACCTCACCGTTCGGTGGTATTTTGAACCTAAACCGAACAGTGGTAAGCCCGTCGCAGTGCTTATGTAGACTTATTCTCGGATTAATAGTCATGGCTAAGCACTGGCTCAAGTCATGCTCACGAAAGTAATAATCAAACGATGCTTAGCCGAGCAACCACTTCGCAATATAATAGTCGAGTAAATATACGCAGCTAAGCCAAGCAACGCCTCAAGCGAATGCTTGCTGAAATATGTATATTACTTGGAATCCTGGTGCAAAAAACCTCAATGTATTGAGAAGTTACATTTCCATGGAGATAGGTAACCCCCTACTGTTGAAGTTTTATAATATTAAATGTTTAATTTACACTGAAAACAGAAGAAATCATAGATTTTGTATGAATAAATTATGAAATACACACAAGAAATAAAAGAAAACTAGAAGAATAGGGAACAATATTTTTAAAACGACAAAAAAATTCATAATTACATATTCAACAGAAACTTAAGAAATAACAGTCTAACATGAAGAATCTAACGCTAAGCATGACTTAAGTAAAGGAATATCGAGACTAATGCTTAGCCGAGCACCGGCTCAAGCTTTAGCCTGAGCCACCGCACGGAGCACCGACTATTATAGAAACAACTGTCACTTTGATAGTTCTAAGCAATGGCTCGTGCTAAGCACTGGCTTAGCAACGACTATTAATCCGAACATTAGTAATATGACTAAATAATATAAAAATATTTACCTACGCTATATATGTAGTTTAATAAAATCCTGCATTATAAAAAAATAAACTACTTCTTATATATTTTATTATTGCCTTTAGTTACATTTATCATTATTTAATAATGTCATATACAATTACATAAGGACGACCACGTGAATGTATTTATTGTTTGTTGTACTTTCTTATCAAAACCTATATAAAGGGATATAGCAGACAAATACAATAAAGACAAATGTTACTATGTAAGACAAAGGATACATTTTTAGAATAAAACGTTAGCCTATCAGTGGGGCAAAGTGCACTTCGGGACTTTTTTGTATGAACTACAATGTCAACTCTGTTATTCTATGAAGTCAACTCTGTTACACTATGAAGTCAACTCTGTTAGAATATTTTGCTAAAACATTTTATTTGAGTAGACTAAATTGATCAACGGTTTTTTTCGCTCTGATAGAGTTCGTGTAGTAAAAGTTGTTCGTGTTTAAAAACATATTTTTATAACCATTTTTTTTTTAAGTTATTTTTTTTAATTTTGAGTTAATAATAAAAACCCTAGGGTTAATAATCGTTGCTAAGCAATTGCTAATGCCAATGCTTTTAGTCAATGCTTCGAACTGTCAAATTGTATATGAAAAAAACTAAATTTGGACATTCCCAAGCAATGGCTCAGGCTAAGCAATGGCTCAGGCTACGCAATGGCTCAGGCTAAGCAATGGCTCAGGCTAAGCAACGACCATTAATCAGGCCCTAGGTGTACAACCTAGTGTTTACATTTAAATCTTTTTATTCGCAGGCGAAAAATTCGTCGAGGGTATTACGCATAAATATCAAACTTTTCATGTTTGTGTAAACAAGGATTTAAAAAAATATGAATACAAATATTAAAATTATATATATTTATATATTATAATTTTAATTATAATATACACCTACAAATACACCTAAAATATATAAACAACGTAAATATTCATAAACGTGAATGATTAAGATACGTTTTAAGGACACTTTTTTAGATACCTATACAGTAGTTAATAAAATAGGAAATGGAAGTAACGTTTTTTAGGTTTACAATTAATAATTATAGTAATAAATAACGTTTTTATATTCAGTGATAATTAAGTATTTAGACAAATTAACAATTAAAATTAATATGCAATGACAAAAAAATACTTATTTAGATAGGTACCTATTAATTTTATTATGTTTTGTATAGGAAACTGTAGAATATTTTAAAATTATTTATTGTACATAATTGTATATAGGCGAGCTTAATGCCCTAGGCATTTTCTACCAGCTAACCTTTGAGAGAGTGAAATCTGCTTAGGGTGCAGATATATTTTGAAAAAAAAAATAGATAATACCTAATGTCATCAATGACCATAATAAAGTATATAATATAATATATTTATGCATTTTTATGAATTCCTTATTAGGATAATCTTATATTAAATTTTTAAAGATAAAAATGCAATAAAAATATTCCTGATGGGCGGGACTCGAACCTAATAAGGAATTTATAAAAATGCATAAATATAAAATACTGAAAAAAATAAAAAACAGACTACTTTGCCATCTAGTATTAGAAACTAGGACTTCTAACTTCACTCGTATAGAGTTAATAGAAGAAAGCTAATAGAGGGCGTCTGTGTATAAGTAGATAACAAGCAATGACAAAATTCGTGAGGGGTCACTGGTTGACTCAGCGGTTGAGCGCCTTGCCGCGATAGCGAGGTTCGTGGGTTCGAGTCCCGCCCACCAGGATTTTATTCATTGCATATTTATCTTTAAAAATTTAATATAATACACGCAATACATAAATTTATTATCATGCCAAACAAAACAAAATTGCAACGGGGATCTAGATTAAGTATTCAGATAATGAGTTGTGACTAGTTGTAAGCAAACGTTTGTACACCCCGATTAAAGGGGTCAGTCTAAAAGCCTGAGGAAGCAAATTCCACTAGCAACCGTAAATGTATACTAGATCGGAATATCTAGTATTTTTAAACAATAAATAAATCTACATAAAAATTAATGACACTAGCAACATTGATATTATACCTTGTACGAGTATTGCTATGGATACTTTTATTGCAAAAAGATTTTCTTTCTGGAGCTTCCCGACTTAAATTTCAGCGTAGGTACCTAAAGTTTTAAAATTAAATAAGGCCTTAGAAGGTATACAATCGACACGTATTTTTATCTTGGTAAATGTACGCAAAAATCTTTCTGTTTGTAGGTAATAAATATATTTGTATTATAATATTCAAAAAAGTATTTTTCTGATTAAAAAATATAAAAAAAAACACCCAACACAAAAATATTAATTAATAGAATTACCAACAAAAATATGATTTGAATTCTGCGACAAACAGTAGTCGAGTAATACTGAAAGTCCAAAAACTCATTTTGTATGGAGAACGCAGACTTCGCGATTGCGAAAAGATCTTTCTGACTGGTAAAATACTACTGTGAAAATATAATACAGAAAAGGTCAATGACATTAAATGAATAGGTATTAATAAACACGTTTAATTCTATCGCCTTATTATTAACACGCGCCTTTAATCATAATTATTATTAAGACAATGTCATATTTATAAACATTTAATAACGACTTAATTCATATTGTTCTACATACATATGACCTCACACTTGTTTTATCTATATCATAGTTTAGTATCATTGTTTTAAGTACAGAAAACTGATTAGGTTAAGGACTGGGCTAGCTAGCATGACGCGGGATTATAGTCTGATATATATATCGTGCAATAAATGAGCCGCAGAAGCTGCGTCAATTTTGTGGGCTCGTTTCTTTTATCAAGACGTTTTTCAGGATTTTTTGTCAGCAACTATTGCTGGTTTTAAACTCATTTATAGCCTTATAAACACTTAGGTATTAGTAGATTTAAATTCAGTTACAGGCACGATTAATAGGTGTATAGGGAATATATAGTACGTTATTTTTTTTAAGCATTAAAAAGCCTTTTACCAATTGTGTTTAAAAAATAAAATAAATAATTGTTGATAAACTGGCGTCAAGTAGTGGAATAGAAGCACAGGATAGCGACTTGGCAGATTATTATGAACCATAATAATTGATCTATAATTTTAATATGAAAATAACGAACTGTTAAACTATATCTTACGTATTACCCTTACCGAAGATTAAATGAAGTCGAGTACTCCCGTCAAATTTAAGCACCTCGTACTTATTCATTACCCGAATATGACAGTGTAAATAAACCGTACACGAATTTCTAATGCCCGAATTAGTAGTGTAAGCGCAATTAGGCACGCGCGATTTTTACGTAAAGCAACACGTCAGGATATATCTATTTACTAAGGACTATGTTTCCTATACATTAAATTAGCATACAAGATAATCTAATAGATACACGACCGCTCTTAATACATGGCATAGGTACCTTATTGAGCTACATACAGGTACGAACCATCACGCCTATATATATCTGTGATGGTATCTACTATATAGAAAAAGCCTTCATGGCGAATTAGTAGGTATAGCATACTTTTTATAATATTATGTTTTAAAAAGTACCATCACGGGTGTCTTACAGCGCCTGAGATTGTCTAGACGACATTGGGGTAATAAAGCAAACGTACACTATTAAAAACTATTCATTTTAAATTCTAAGTTTTAAAAATAAAATATCCTTTAAAATAGTTTGGATATTGAAAATTTAAGATAAGGAATTTTGGGTATACTACCTTTTATTTTGAGCACAACATGTGATATTGATAAACAACATTGATCGCTTTCACTATGCCGGCTAAATATACGATTACGAAACGGGCGGCTACAGAGACAAATTGCATTACGAGTCTATTTTTAATAACCTCGCTGCCTTATCGCCAATTCAACCATGCGTTTCGTAACCGCAACCTGAAAGGAGACTACCACATCGGTTCCGAAATGCCTAAAACCGAAACATGACTATGTATAACACTTGATGGTTTTTGCATCTGTATGGGCGGTGGTAACGAGACCGGTCGTCAAAAACATATGAACTATATTATATTATCTATAGCTTTATTATTTATCGCAGTTGGTGTTATATATTACATTGTCACTACATATAACATTGTCACTACATATAACCGTGCTACCTAGTGTATTGTATTAATTAGACTTGTATTTCTAGGTCAATAACTACATATCAAACAAAAGAACAAAAACAGTAATGTAACATTTGCTGTAATGATAAACAAATATATAATAAAATGTCTGTCGGAATAAAAAGAACACTTCACACATCACTGGCTTTGTATCCGCAGGTCGTGGGTTCATTTCCCACCCATGGCTAAAAATACTAGTACGTTTTTCAGTACAGTTTGTCGTGGTCTGGGTGTTTATAAAATATAATATGTATTAATATCGTTGTTTCTGGTACACATAGTACAAGCCTGGAGCTTAGTTTGTGACCAGGGAAATATGTATGTAATATAAAAAAAGATGCTTTTATTCAATTTTGCCTAAGCTCTCTGATACATTGCAAAATCTAACCTGTTAATCCAACTATCACGTAGAAAATATAATAAAAACATCTAGCAACAAAATTTATAATCAAATATATTCCACCAGCCTTCAAAAATATTTAGTATTCTAGTAAAAAACATGCTTTTCAGATTCAAAATTACTTGTTTACTAATTTTGAAGCTAATAAACATATTTTTTTCTACAGCTTGCACACTTGAAATTTTTTAAAAAACTTGCTGTCCTTTTAGAAAATATAATTTAAATAAAGAACCCCCTATGATGAGACACACTCAGATGTCTATCCGCATGAAATATTATCTCGAGAAGGATAAAATATATATATATATATATATATATATAGGCTCTGGTGAAAAAGGGTCTGAATTAAAAGATTTTAGACGATATGATAAAAAAAACAAGTTTTATTAGATACAAGTCATAACAATCTAGCGCCGATACTAGGAAAACCTCAGCTATTCACTCATATAAAGTATATATGAAATTTACTAATTTTAAATTCTTCAAAATGATTTAGCCAGCATTTGAATCGGAAATACAGTCTAAACTACTTTAAAAATAAACTTTCTTTTACTCTAAAACGCGAGTACTTATACATTAAAAATATCAAAAACAAAGACAAATAATTAGTTCTGTGTTGTACCGTACAATGACCGAGTTTTATTAGAGCGGACGTAACGCTAACGTTATTCGAAAACATCTTCACTGTCATGGTGAAGGCCAGATTACTTTGGTCTGCGCTAGCGCCAGGGCACATTTTCTTTATTAAATACTTTTTTTAATTAGACTCTACATATCACAAAAAAAAATGCGTAGTGAATATAGGAATATAACGAAAATCATTTTATTAAATCATCTTTCCATTTCGTAATCGCATCATTTAGCCGGCTTAGTGGGAGCGATCAATATTGTTTAAGAACAATTATTTATTGATCCCATTCATGGACTTTTTAGGTCTGCTCACCACCACGTAGATACAAAGTCACATGTCCTGCTCAAATAAAAATAATAAAATCTGCATAAAAAATAAACTTGTGGCATCAAAAAAATAATATCGGACAAGGAACTTGTAGCAGTTGTATACCTTGCCTATAGATGAGAAATGTTTTGTTATTATTTTGCACCGTGTAAACCATAGTTATTATATTAGGACCGGATGTGACAGCAGCGCGTTCATCTTCACTGTCAATGTGAAGGCCAAATTACTTTGCCTTTACACTGCGCTAGCGCACATTTTCTTTATTAAATACTTTCTTTCTTAATAAGACAGTTTTAAGAGATTTATTAGGATTTTTTTATATGTAATAAAAGTATGTTATTATATATGACCGGACGTGACAGGCACGTTCACCTGTAGGTAAACATCTTCACTGTCAATGTGAAGGCCAGATTAAATTGCCTATTTAAACTGCGCCTACACATTTTCTTTATTGAATTGGTTTAATATCTCATTTGTTAACATTATAATTTTTAATAATAATATACGTGGTGGCTGAGTTGGTTAGACCTTGGACTTAAAAACACTTAGGTCCCTGGTTCGAAACCCGGTGTGTACCAATGAGTTTTTAATTAAAAAAAATATGTACATTTGTTTGACAACACCACTATAGTGCCTCGGATAGCACGTAAAGCTGTCGGTCCCGGTTTCACTATACCAACATGTGAAACTGTTCAGAGATGGGTTATTGAGTCTATTCAAAACATCGCATCGAGCTAGCCACTTGTTCGGTGTAGACTCATACCATCGGCTACGACGACGGTAGGTCAGGGTATATAATATATAAATGACTGTAATAATACTAATAATAAAAAAGAATGTCCTGTTTTTTAAAATAAAGTGATTTTATTGGAGGTTCCTGACGTTCCCAACGACGGTAAAGATAGGAAAAACTAATGGTAGCGCTACAGCCTTTCAGTTATTTTTCACTCGTAGGCACAAGCATGTCAATAACAAATGGCGTTTAGTAATTTTCCATTTAAAAGATAGTATCTTAGTTATTGTATAGCAGGCAGAGCATATAATAATTGGTCGGTAATTTTGCACGCAATCCTTTAATGTGCGGATACGACACATTGCGCCATGTCACCGTATTGTTAGTGCATTATGGTTTGTACACAGATTTATAATGTAATTAGATATGTTTAGCTATAGTATAGTATTAGCTGTCTTATATAACATACATACATATCATCACGGGTACCTTGCGGCGTTCGAGACCGCCTAGACAGCCCCAGAGTACCCAGCGGAGGGATTTGAATCCCACCTCGTCGTAGCCGATGGTATGAGAAGTGGCTAGCTTGTCGAGATATTTTGAATAGACTCAATAACTCATCTATAAACAGTTTCGTTATCGTGCTCTCCGAGGCTCTATAGTGGTGTTGTCAAACAAATGTACATATTTTTTTTAATTAAAAACTCATTGGTACACACCGGGATTCGAACCAGGGACCTAAGTGTTTTTAAGTCCAAGGTTTAACCAACTCGGCTACCACGTATATATTATACACCAGGTAAATATCTTATATAACAAGTCTGGGAAAATCCAGTATGATTCTTACAAGTTTATTTATGGCGGATTTCTATCATCTAACTAAAATAACGGTTTATTCTTGCCATGTAAAATTTTAGATTTAGCTTTTTTATAGGACCTTTAGTTAGAAGCTAGATATATTTTTTTACGTATAGATAGATGTCTAAATCAGAACCAATATTGAATATAAAAACTGCATGAAGCCTGTCTTATACAATAGTAAACTTAAAAGTAAGTAGTAAGTTTTAGCTTTGGTGTCTTAATTTTTTAATTCATCTTTTATTCATAAAGTAGCACAAGTCCATCAGGCATCAAATACAAATCATTGATAAAGGTTAATTCCGATTATAAATCTGTTTGTCACAATGACTTACTTTTACTAGTTTTGCTCAGTTTAGTTTTTGCTATATTTTTTTTAACAAAATTTAGCTTTCTATACTTTTCCATTTGGATGGTTAGAAGTTCAAGCACGTTTCTTTAAAAAATCTTTGTCATCATTTTAAATTGGCAGTCTGTAAATACTTAAACCATGTCGCGTTAGTATAGCTGGTGTTCATAATATCTTTATAAATGCATTTTATAAATACGCAACAAAATATTTTGTTGTGAGATGACAATAGGTAAATTATTGCATTTTGTATTTACACTATATCGACGTACGTTTAGTAAGCTAGCTTCTAAGATGTTTATAATATGTGTAAAAGAAGAATGAGAAATTTAAGTAAGATTGAAAGTGGAAAATTGTGTGGTAGAGACGTAGTTCACTTGAACTTTGGAGAATAAATATTAATGGCCTTTTTCATAAAAAACTTATTGAGTTCTTGAAGAACACTTAAGTTAAAATAGGTTTTGTCACTTTTACGCATTAATTTTTGTTGCTAAAAAGAGACAAAACCTTCTATAACTAGTGTTATATATGTTTTTCAAGCACTTAATAAGTTTTTATGAATATACCGTTGTAAATGTTCTAAACAAATGTTTTTATTCCTTTGTCAAAACTCTCACCTGAATATATAAAAAACATGGAATGTTTCTTTGTTCTAAATAATACGAGATAACAAATAAAATAAATATAGTTTTATTATTTAATTACAGATACTAGCAGCGTTAGCAGCACAGTCCATAAACATATCAGTGGGCTTTTGTCAAGGCTTCTCTGCAGTTCTGCTACCCCAGTACACTGCAGAACATGAAAATATTACATATGCCCAGAGCTCTTGGATAGGTATGTTTTTATAATTACTCCAAGATCTCTTACGGGCATCTCTCATATTTCTTATCCATTGTTCTTTCAAGCACTAAATTAAAACCTCATTTTATACCCAATCCATTACATTAATGCACCAGGAGAGCAGCAATAAGAAAGGGCTTTAAGCGTGTTACGAGTACCAACACACGCTCAAGTAACGACCGTCACAACTCTTCAAAATAGCCGTAGAAATTATAAAGCTATCATGGTCGGTCTATTAGAAAATTTTACCAGGAGAGCAGCAGTGAAATGGCCAACCAACATCCAAGTGAATCCCAGTTCAAGAGCACTGTACAGTGGCAGCATAATAAATTATGAAGATCCCATTACACGAATGTACTAGAAGAGCAGCAATCAGAAATAAATGCCATGGTGTTTGCCACCACCACACATACATCCAAGTGATGACGACTCCTGGTTAAGAGTGAAGTAAATAAGGGAATAACTATTCAGTTTGTCTATACTATAACTATATTATAATGCTGTATTTCAAAAAAATCAGACAGGAATGTACATAAACTTTGTCACTAATGTAATAATCTCTTTTAAATATAATTAAAATCTTAAGTTTTTATGCAAATACATTATATACGAGTTGCTAATAAACACTCTATTTTAATATTAGATTAGGTAGGAACTCTGCATGTTTATTTTACATTACATACGTATTTATTTTGTATTTGGATTTGAAGCTGCTTAATCTTTATTGATCTGAAGTTCTTTGTCAAAAAAGGTACTGGTCATTTAGATATTAACTTTTGACAAGACCACTATTAATGATGTTAAAAAAACCCTTCGGTGGGTGTCATCATACCGTGAGTCCATAATGGTCTTGTATATGTAAAGGTTTTTTTTTTTTTGAGGCACGGCATGGGACATTGTATCTATCTGATAGTAAGCAGGTATAAAAAGGCCGACCAATGCCATGTTCTTTAACACAATCATTAACTCCTACTATGCCGGCTAAATGATGCAGTTATGAAATAGGCGCCGATAAAGACGAATTTGCACTACGAGTATATTTTAATATAATTCCTGCCTAATTGTCATATCTAACAGTTTCGTAACTGCGAGTGAAAGGAGACTACAACTTCGACAAGAAACAGATGCTATAGGCTCTTATAAACCGATGACCCATATACTAAACATCCACTTGACAGCCTCCGTAGACTAGTGGTTGCGTCTTTGGCGTTGTATCCGGAGGGTACAATGCCAAAGACAACCACTAGTTATCGCGGGTTCGATTCCCACCCATGGCAAAAAAATATTTGTACGTTTTTCTGTACAGTTTGTCAAGGTCTGGGTGTTTAAAAAAATATAATATGTATTATATCGTTGCTTCTGGTACACATAGTACAAGCCTAGAACTTGACCTTCTTACCACCTAAGCCCCGTCTTAATGTTAGTAATGACGTTGTTAGTAAATTAAAAAACAAGTACAATAAAGTGTAACTATATTAACCAAACAATAAACAAAAAACTTCCCATTACAAGTGATAAGGCAAAGTAAACAAACACAGCGTGTGTGAACCATGATAAAACTGTATCGAGGGAAGAAACAAGTTGCAATATGAATTCAAAGTCACGTACCTACACGGATGGCGTTTGTAAACATATGGGAAAGGACAATGACCGATATGGGACTTAAGTTAAATCTGTACTATAAAGATTATATTGATGATGATGATGGTCCATGGATTTCGGTACAACAAACAATACACCGTCAGAAAAAGAATAAAGATAAGAAGAAGGAAATAATGCTTGAGACATTTTCGTTTAATTATTCTTTTGTTTTAAAGTTTTTAATTGATAGTTTTCATAGTGCTAGTAAATAATATAAATATAAATTAGCAAAAGTTTTATATATTTTTTTGGAGCACGTGATTTAGCCTTGTATCCTGGTGATCAGGTATGTACCTGATCATAAGCAGATCTACAAAGTCCTTGAATGAGGTTGATCAATGCATTGCAAAGCATTCAAAGCATTAGATGGGAGGAAGGAAAGGAACTTCGTTAGGCCGACCGGTCGGTTATAGAGACTTAGTCATGTTTCGTTTTTAGTCTGTGAGTTACCGGTTTTCAGGAGACTACTGCATCGATTTCTTGTCGAGGTGGTAGTCTCCTTTCATGGTGCGGTTACGAAATGGATGGTTTAATTGACGATAAGGCAGCAAGTATATAAATATATACTCGTAATGCATTTCGTCTTTGTCGCCGCCCATTTCGTAATCGCATCATTTAGCCGGCATAGTGGGAGCAATCAATGTTGTTTAAGAATAATTATTGATTGACCCCATTCATGGACTTTGTAGGTCTGCTCACCACCAGGTAAATACAAAGTCACATGCCGTGCTCCAATTTTTTTTTTTAATTTATCAAAATAATTAGAATGTTTGAATATATCTATGTATCAGACAAGGGCTACCCCATGTTCGATGTAGCCTTTATCTGACAGATATACATACCTAATAATTAACCGTTTTACAAGTGAAAAACAATAAACGAAGAATTAAGACAGAACGAGCTATTCGGGTTTGTTATTTGTTTAATAAAACAAATATACTTACGTATGATTAAACTAATTACATGCAATGGTTTGATATCATTTCATTTTATTACCTTTTGTAGTTATAAATAAGTAATTTTATTTACGAGTATATGTCGATTCGTATTTTTTGTGTGTTTGTTACCTTTTTTATTTTTAACGACTCGCAGACTGTTCTCAATTTAACTGGTGGTAGACAATGTTTTTAAGTATTAAATCCGCCCAAGTCGCCCTTTTGTTATAAATAATATGTTTTATAAATAATGCATTACAGCCATCCCTGATGTCAAAATAGTTGCAATAATTGAATTAACTTTATTTGTATTAATTACAGCTAGTCTTGGAGTGATATCAAATCCAATCGGAGCCCTTCTCGGAGGATTGATGGTGGATGGCCTTGGTCGAAGGTTACTTCTGCAATCTATACTGCTGCCTAACCTCATAGGATGGCTTGTCATCGCATTCTCAGAGAGCTACGTGTTCCTCTGCGTTGGAAGATTTATAACTGGATTTACTATAGGTTAGTTCGTACATACATATATTAACACTCCTGTATTCCTGGTACATAATTGTCGTATGCAGGCGCGGCTATTTGTTTATTTTGTATTTTATTGGAGCACACCACTTTGTATCTACCATCAGGTAAGCAGACCTTCATAGTAGTCCATGAATGGAGTCGATAAATACATTGTTCATTAAAGTCATTAACTAAAGTCAGATCTGCGAGTCACGCAGATTAAATTATATTTATGTTTATTGGTAAATCATGATTACTAACTATACGTAAACATTGAATATTAAAATATTGAAGTTACTTAACTTTTACAACTTATATTTCAGGAATGTCAACAGTATCCTACATTTATGTAGCAGAAATAACAACACCAGAGAAGCGAGGAGTCCTCAGTGCTTTAGGGCCAGGACTGGTTTCCACTGGGATATTCATCATCTACGCCTTGGGAGCCTTCGTTCATTGGAGAAAGGTAGCTGCCATATGTGCCGCTGTTTCTATCCTAACACCTTTTCTGATGTATTTCGCTCCAGAATCACCATTATGGTTAGCATCTAAGGGTCAACTTAAAGAAGCTTATAATGCTATGTTTTGGTTACGACAAAATAATAATACTGCTCAGCAAGAACTAATGGAGTTCACCAAAGATCGAAAAAGTTCTGAATGCATGAAGTTTAACGAAAAGCTTGGCCTTTTCAAGAAAAGAAAAGTCCTTAAGCCGTTCTTTTTGCTAATAATGTTCTTTATATTCCAAGAAATGTCAGGAATATACGTTATACTTTACTATGCCGTAGATTTCTTTAAATCAGTTGGGACTAGTGTTAATGAGTTTACAGCTTCTATTATTGTTGGAGGAGTTCGGGTATTTATGGGGGTTGTTGGAGCATGCCTTATTAATAGTTTTAAAAGGAAGACTTTAGCAGCTGTATCAGGATTGCTACTTGGGATCACAATGCTGGGTGCAGCCATTTGCGATTCTTTAAATGGACCACCGTTGATAAAACTTGGTTGCGTTCTACTGCACGTTTCTTTTAGTATGGTAGGCTTTTTGCAGCTACCTTGGATTATGTCAGGAGAATTGTATCCTCAGGACATCAGAGGAGTTATGTCGGGAGCCACTTCTTGTTGCGCTTATGTACTTATTTTCTTTAATATTAAGACTTATCCTCAGTTAGAAAAGATTATAACAAGTAATGGAACTTTATATCTTTTTGGAGTTTGTGCTTTGTTTGGAGCTATTTATTGTTGGATGTTCCTTCCTGAAACCAAGGGCAAGTCTCTAAATGAGATAATGAAAGAGTTTGAGGATGATAAAAAAGAAATAGACACTGAGGCTTGTTCTGAAGAAACGAAAACTAAAATTCCTGAAAAGGCAACGACTGTGCAACGAAGGCATAGTGCAAATGCAGTTATATCATTAGAGAAAAATAAAGAAAACTTTACAAGACGTACTAGCCGTAACAATATTGATAATAAATCATAAATGATTGACTGCTATAAATAATTGTAATTGTAAAATTGTGAAACGATTTTTAATGCATATTAAGGAATACTTTTTTCAGTATTATAATAGTGTGACTAGTATTTTTTTCGTTAGAAAATATTTAAAATTACATTCCATGTAATTGTAGGCTTTTGTTTGTAATTTATTTTTAATAATTATAAGAACGTTTGTTACCTAATGATTGTGATGTTATAATTTAAGTACAAAAGAGTGTATTTGTTTAAAGTTTAAAGGTTTGTGATAGAGTATGAATTTTAAATGCTGTGATTGTTTATAATAGGGCCGAGATTTATAGTACCATGCTTAGCTAAGTATTAAATAAAGTATAGAAAAAAAATGT
Source organism: Monopis laevigella (assembly GCA_947458855.1). Lineage (NCBI taxonomy): Eukaryota > Metazoa > Arthropoda > Insecta > Lepidoptera > Tineidae > Monopis > Monopis laevigella. The sequence continues at coordinate 11,542,961 of OX381594.1, read as the reverse complement.
TATAATTGGTTTTGAAGATTAGATATACAATACTAGTAGCTAACAAGTAAATATTGTATAGTCTGACCAGAAAAATATAGATTATTTTTTTTAAACGTCAGCTTTCAATGGGTAATGAAACCTGGACAATGAATATTTAATTAATGTTTAAATACATACATATCATCACGGGTGCCTAACGGCGCCCGAGACCGCCTAGACGGCCCCAGGGTACCTAGCGTAGGGGTTTCAATCCCACCTCGTCATAGCCGATGGTAAAGATTTCGTGTCATCTTTTATTTCAAGTTAAAGTCGTCTAAAAGCTAGGATTTTTTGAGGGTAGTCCAAAGACTATTGACGCTTGTCTTTGTTATATTTTTCATATTTATAGTAAATTTAAAGAATATTATTGTTCAAAAATATCCAAATTTTGTAGAATAAGTATTCGTAGTGATTTTAGTGTGAGAAGTGTAACATTAACATAGTGATCTAAGTGTTTCTATTATCTTAGAGAATCCCATTATCTTCAGCAAATGGCGGTACCTATTTTACCGTTTGTTTTTCCTTTCTTGACATTGGCAGAACTATACCGTATGTTTGCATACAGTCATGTTGCCATTCCTTATTCTATTCTAGACTTTTCCCAATTTCTTTCTTTTTTTACCACTTTTATTTTACATTCTCAAATTTATAAATCTAGCCACTTTACATTGGCATAAAGAAGATTGATGTCTTAGGCTAAATCCATTCTATAGATCTCGGTCTAAAGAGTTGTTATGAGTAATAAAAAGAATCTTTTAATATTAATTTAGTAAATATAAGTATAGTATTTTTGTATAATGTCTAGATATTTATTTTGTATGTTGAAAAAAATTAAAAATATAAAAATGTATTGTAATTTTATTTTAACTTGTAACCCACTTGTAACATGGTATGGTAGATATTGGATAAAAAATGTTTGTTTCCCTTTTCTGTCTTTGATCTTCTATTGTGTAAACGTGTTTAAAACAAAAGAAAAAAAATATATACAAAATGGGATAAGAAGAGAAAGGGTCTGACTTTAAAACGTAATTGCATAAAGTTATATAGATAAAAAAATATTACCTCCATTATACATGGTAACTATGCCTTCTCCATACAAACTAGTAATGTTAAAATGACCAATTTGTACCTATAGGGAAGCCAAATTTTATTATTATTTCCGACACATAGTTACATTGGGAAAATTAGTAATTTTATTATGATGATGGCGTTTTTTTTTTTTTTTTCTCGATCAAAACATAGGACCAAAAAACATTTTTTTCAAAATTTTGACAGAAATAGAGGAGGCATGATATAGGTTAAACATGATATATTTTATATTTATTATGATATGAATGAAAATAATAGAAACATGTTTCACCATTGGAATATGGGATGTGTTTTTTTACACAAATATTATGACGGGAAAAGAAAGCCGGGTCAAAAAAACTGGAATAGCTAGTTACAAATTGAGTTAACATGTAACATAGTGGCGCCATCTCTTGATGATTATACGTACTGTAACAACTTGAGGTCTTACGTGTTGTTGTTTACAGTATTGTAACAGTTTTCTTTAGTACGACAGTGTTTATACAGATGGCGCTAGTGCTGAACGGTTTTATACTTTTATAAAATAAAGATAATAAAGACACATTTTTAAATAACTCGTCACTAGAGTTTTTGTTAGGTTGCATTTTATTAATACAAGGCACAAGTTGCCGTTACACTGCGTGTTTAATTTTTATTTCAAATAACAAGCTAATGATAAAGTAGAGAGTAAAATATTTGTTGGCGTCTGTGGGAGTAATACCTACATGAAATTAAGAATAATATACGGAAGTGTCTAAAAACGCCTATCGAACGAAATTTCAAACGTGTTGGTTGCCGCTGTATTCTGTTATAATTTCTTGAGCTTTGTTTGGTTAAAAACATTTATTGTTCTCACTTTTTGTTTTGGTTTGTTTGTTTCTGTTCTTATGTTTGGAATGGGGTTTTTAGACCTTAAAGCAATCCTTATTTTATACCCTCACGGAGTATTAGCTGCCTAACCAAACGCCCACGTAGACCTTAGTGTTTTTGACACTTTTGATTCTTCATCATCATCATCATAATCAGCCATAGGCATGGGGTTATCTAGGGCATATATTCCATCTTTTAGGCTGTTCCAAAATTTAAACAATTTCCTATTATAGCCCGTGCGTTTTCTCGAGGAGTATATAGGTACACAATTTACGTATCTCTCGTCTCTTTCTTTTTTACGGGATTTAATCGAATATATGATGTAGGTTATAATAAGTATGTAGAAAATAGAATTTCGCGGTTGTATAACATGATTACCTCGTTGACTTTACCGCCCCCCCCCCCCCCTCTATATATACACCCACGGCTATAGGACGTCCACTGCTGGACATAAGCCTCTGCTATGGATTTCCAAAAAGACCGGTGACTCTTCATAAATACCTGTAAAACACTTATTCATGGCTGTAAATCAAACTAAAAAACTTACCTGGTTTGTGGAATGCCATATTTGATGCCAACACCAACTCTTGGCAAAGCTTTGATGACTTTCTTGACCGTATTCTGATCGGGGAAAGCGAAGAATATCGAGGCTGAAATAAAATTTGAAAGTTTGAGAAGGTTTTTATTATTGTTATTGAAGCGCGGAATGTTATATGTATTGGCCTGATGGTAAGCAGACCAACAGAGTCGATGAAATTCAAGACCATACCTACAGATGCAAAACTCGCACCCAGCAGTGGGGTTTCATTCTCACCTCGTCAGAGCCTATGGTATTCTTAATATACACCAAATATGTGACAATTTCATCGCGGTGTTTTGTATAGACATAAAGTTTCACAAGTTGGTATAGTGAAACTAGTACCGAATAGTGAAACTCCAACTGACTTTTAAATGCGCACTCCAAGGCACAATAGTGGTGTTGCCGGGATTTAAACTCGTAAACATAAAACTAGTGTTTTTAACTAGTCTAAGGTCTAACTAAAACGACTACCGAATACATGGTGACATAGCGCTAATATGAGTAATGACGTTCTACTGATCAAATCGAAAAACATTTCCCTTGGAACCATGTGTCGTAAGTTAAAAAATTGCCTTCATCATACAAACAAATTAATAATGTAAACAAATTTGTATGGAGAAACTTTTTTTTTTCATTTGCGACACATAGTTCCATGGGTAAAGTTTTTGATTTGCTCAGTAAAGCCTCAAATTAGCCCAAAAGTACAAACTTCCAAGGTCATCATGTACCAACTCTAACGGAACTTACTTCGGCTCGCCAGGAACATCTCGATGGCAACGTTCTGCAGCAGATACCTTCGGGAGAATATGGCTCTGACTTCGCTGAAGTACCATTTTCCGTGGAGGTTTTCACAGTACTTTAGTACCTGCGGACAAAAAAGGTACATTTAGTCAAATAATTGTTACGCATTAATCTACATATATAATAATATATAGATATGATATAATTTATATTAAAAAAAAAAATTACTTTGCGTTTAAGTATGGGAAATAGTTAAGCGCCCCAAGCGGAAATTTTGAGAACAAAAAATGCAAGCTCGCATTTTTTTTTGGGTAGTGAAAATGTTAATGCAGTAGTATACCAATAGTTAAGTCGTAAGTCAACGTTCAAAAAACTTACTCTCAGGCTGAGTTGCACCAAAGTGTCTGTTAAAGTAATCGTAACGATTTAAGTTAGGTAATAATTTTAACTTTAATCGTTACAATTAGTTTGACGGACACTTTGATGCAACTGGAGCTTACTGTACATTAAAAAAATGGCGGGATAGGTTCTAAATAGGCTTTAAAACTACAGCCTTCATTTGGTAAATTCGTGTCTATCTCTCTGTTTATTTGTTGGTACATGTAATACTTAAATTAGCTCTAGGTTAAAACTGCGAATATTAGATATATTTCGACATATCTACAGGGAGCTTCACACGAGGTATACAGGGCGCTTGTGTTTTAAATCACTTAGGAAAAGTTTAAAAATACACAAGATCTGCGGTTCTAAAACTTATCTATATGGCTACGGAACCCTTTTGGAAATCGAAATATTTGACCAGGCCCTAAAATAATCAAAAACAGGTTTATTTGTAGCGCCACCCATTTCGTAAGCATCATTTAGCCGGCATAGTGGGAGCGATAAATTTTGTTTAAGAACAATTATTGATCGTCCCCATTCATGGACTTTGTAGGCCTGCTCACCACCTGGTAGATACAAAGTCACATGCCGTGCTCCAATTTTGTAATGGATTGTATCTATTTAAAAAAAAAAAAATGTTGGAATATGAATAGTCGACGGAGGTCGTCCGTAGACTAATGGTTTCGCCTTTGGCGTTGTATCCGGAGGTCGTGGGTTCGATTCCCACCCATGGCAAAATAAAAAAAATGTAGGTACGTTTTTCTGCACAGTTTGTCATGGTCTGGGTGTTTATAAAATATAATATGCATTATATCGTTGTTTCTGGGACACATAGTACAAGCCTAGAGCTTAGTTTGTGACAGAGCAATATGTGTGAATTGTCCTACATAATATTATTATTATTTTTATTATTATTAATTCATTTAGACAGATTTTATTTTTCTCTGCAACCCCTTTAGTTTTTCATTATGGACAACAAGTGTAATAACGGAGCCCACACAGAGGCATTGCTCTAGGGTTCGGCGGACACACTTTGAGTGTGACCACAGAAGAAATAATAGTACAAGTATGACTGCACTATATAGAAATATGCTATAAAGAAGTGTTCTTTAAAGCATTTTTTTTTAAATTAATTTTTAAATTAAGATACTTATATAAAATAAATTAAAAATAAGGCAGATTTTTAATGATAATTTCAGCGAATTTAATGTATACCTACTTACTTTTTAAAATCTAAAAGTAGGTATAAAATAAAAATAAAGAAAAAAAAATATATAAACGCTAAAAGGCCTTACTCACAAAAACTTAGTGGGCCCTTGAAAAACAATTTACTTATAGAAGGTTCTGTCTCTTTTACTCATATTAATTTTTGTTGCTAAAACAAGAGACAAAACTTTCCGCAACCAAAATGTTCTTAAAGGACTCAATAAGTTTTTATCGAGGCAACCAAAACTTAACTATTTTACTCACTGCCTACTGTACCTCAATCTTAAATGAAGATTTATACTAAATGATATTCCTAGAGTAATAAAAAATAACTGCCAATTGAAACTTAAGCAAATAATTATCATAATTAGGATCTCACGCAAAAGTAAACGTATAAAAAATTATATGATGAATATTATGTTTGTTTAATTTTACTTCGGTAATAGAACCATAGGCATTTGATAACCATAAATATTGAATGGTTCTATATTAGACTGACAATCAATTATAAGGTATAGTTGGAACCACCACTGAAGTTTGACAGCAGTGGCGCTTCTGTAGCACACTCCAAACTACAAGACAATTTTTTAGTTTCAGATTGACTTGAGTGGTAGTCCTGACTCTATTATCTATATAGGCCAATTGTATTTCTTTCATATTAAAAGTTCCACTACTCTTTTCGTACTAATATTTTAACCAATGTATGTTATTGCGTGTTTTAAAAAATCAATTAAATTTTAATTAAATTGTTAGTATGACGTCAAAGCAAAATGCATTTCGACAAAGTTGAACTAGTGAAATAGGGAACTAATGTATTCCACTCTGTTACTGAACTAATTAGGTACCTTAAAGGAGGATTCTTAAGTACCCGAGGCATTTTCTTGGCTTACCGTTAAGAATCTGAGTTGAGGTTTTTACTTAGTTTACTAGTAAGAATCAGTGCTAGGGTTATTTCTTAGCTTACTAGTAAGAATCCGACTGAGAATTTTTATTAACTTACTACTAGTAATAATCCGAGCTTAGGCTTATTATTAGGTTACTGGTAATACACTTAGGTGGAAGAGATATTCATTACCACGGTCCACACAGATGTAAAAACGCCAAGTAAAGTCATGTTTTGGTTTTTGCCTGTGGGTTTACTGGTTTTTAAGAGCATCTATTTATTATCGAGTAGGTAGTTTCCATTCAGGAAATAACAATAAAAATAAAGAATCCACAATAAGAATATTTTTAAGGTTACTAGTGAGAATCCAAGCTGAGTTTATTCCTTACTAGTAAGAAACCGAGATGAAGATTTTTTTTATCTTACTAGTAAGAAATAAGAATACGAGGCCCGTCCTAAGTTACCTTGTAAGCTAAAAGTAACACATCCGACGACACTGACAAAACGACTTAATAATAATTATCTTACAAAATGATTTTTTCTTCAAAGATCTTAATTATCTCAAACATAAAGTTTTGAAAGAAATAAATAAGATTAGATTAATTAGACTTTTATTAACTTTTGTTAGTCAAACATACGATATCGTGAATATTACTTAGGGCCAAGAAAAGCTAAGCAAGCAATGTCGGTCTAATAGAGAGACATCATCATGTCATCATAAAGGTGTAGAAACAAACCGAGTCGCTATAAACTGTTCGTTAGCAACTTTATTTATACGCACAATAATTCTAAGGGCCCTTAATAAATCCACAGACCATTTCGTTTTAATGTCGCTAATCAAATGGTGAAATAAAGAAATTTGTATGGTATAGGTATCTTACAAGGAGTAAAGAATAAAATGGTAGAGGTTTTCATTAACTTACATTTTAAAAATATTATTTTATTTAAATTTCTCTGTTACACAAAACTGTGCCTACATATGTAAATTATTTTCTACCAGCTAACCTTGAGAGAACATGTCACTCCGTCTCGCTTAGGGTTATAATAAAATGATTTAAAAAAATTAAGTAAATGAAAGAAAATCTGTAATATTTACAAAATTTCATTTCTTTTTAACGACAACCTTTTTAAACCCAAAAATTGTAGTCCGTTTAGTTTATTAACTAACTTAGTAATAACTTAATTGGAAGAATTAATGCAAAAAATAAAAGCAAAGGATTTATATACCAAAATCGTTTTCTCTTATACACGAGAGGAGTTTGGTATACCAATCCTGTTAGTGTACGATGTAGACGTGTAAGCTTGAAAAATACAAAAAAAAAACTATAGCAGTGCAACGTGGGAAATGCAGCCAGTGTTTATCTGTACTTGATCAAGAAATTTTCTTTGGTAGAGATTTTAAAGAATTTTTATATCTGTTATAATTATGTTGTACTAAATTTTATTAATATTTATTAAAAACAAAAAAAATGTAAAATAAAATAAAAAATGTGGTGTCTCCATGTAGTTTATTTACTCCATGTTCCCGTACCATACCTAACGAAGACGTGCAAGCGAATTGACGCACACATAAACTTGTAAATTTGTTACCGTATAGAAAATCATGTGGTCTGACCGGATCATTAACCCACGTGACTATTTAATAAGGCTATTTATATTTATTGAAAATATTAAATGTCACTAATAATATGGTGACAACATTGACTGTCTCCATATCATTTTTATATTTATTACATATTATATTTTGTAAGTGAAAGATTTTGTTGATAAACAAATCTGAGAAAAGAATCCGAAGTACATGATAAATAAAGAAATAAATAATATTACTAATAAGTACTTATTAAAATTTAAAAAAAACAACATAATTTGCATTTTTTAACCAAATTACTCTAAGTTTTGTTATAATAATAAAATTTATATATAAAAAAAAAAAATATTATCAATAATCATGAATATTTGAATATTTTTTAAATTAAAATACCAAGAGAACATATAATCATAGGTGTGAGTACCTACAACCTGTATACAAACAACAGAGGGTTCGCATCCCGATTGGGAACGCTGTCGGGTCCAATTGTAATGTAATTTGTCACTGCCCACCCTCTTGTACGAACGTGTTGCCCTGGTAGATTACTATAAGAGTTATTGAGATTTATTTTTGTTGTTGTTTGAATTAATTCTTTTTTATAAAAAAAAATAGGTAATTTTCTTAGTTCCTGACAAAAACTAAGAATAAATATCGGTTGACAGTTTTTAAAGGGAATTTTAGTTTTTCCTCAACTACAAATTTTCTTAAATACGGGTATTAGGAAAATAATAATTATGATCAATTAATAATATTGTAAAGTAGTTAAAACAATAATAATTTAATTATGTATGTTTTATAAATATTGAAATAAAATCTATTGACATAATCGTATTTATTCATTGAATTTGTATTAAATAAATATTGACCCATATTAATAAGGTACAGGACTGGTTTAAATTTGAGATAAAGCACGAATATCGTGGTTAAACATAATATTGCCAACAATTAAGTTAGGGTGAAAACATAAGCTAATTCATAGCGTAAAAACAAATATGGTACATTATGTTACGATTAAGATAAAATTCTTCATAAATGTTTATTTGATAATAAATACGTTAAAACTTTTTTCATATCATCAAGACGCAAGGCCTCGCCTAAACAATTTAACTATACCGGATGTAGAATTTTGCCGTAAGTTCTTGGTGTACTTGGCTGGCTGTTGACCGCAGTCTCACTATACCAATTTGTGTAACTTTTAGAAGAGTGTATACAAACACCTCGAACAGCTGGCTACTTGTTTGGTGTAACAACACCATTTAAATGATCACCCAGTATAATTTGCAAAGCATCAAAGTTCTTCTTAAATTAATGCCCATGGGGGATTACAGCAGATAATCCTTCAGCGAGCTGTCACGGGAGCCGAAGTGTCTGCGAGGCTGACAAAATATGGTACCATAATAAGGACAGCATAGGACAGATACTACAAAATATAGTATTAATATGACTAGCACAAAATGTAGTCAGATACTACGTATCCACTTTAAATATATCAAAATGTTATTGACGTGCGTATTAATATTAAAAAATAACACCAAACATATGATTAATTATTTTTAAATCGAATTACCCCTCAACACCTCGAATAAGAATTTTCAGTCCATTATGAACAGGTGTTCAGTTCCCGCGACAAGCTACCAGGGATGCATACATCTGAAGTGGCGTGATCCCGTCACATTAACGGATGCCTTATATTCTTTACACTGGCTGATTGTCACTGGACCTTTAGTTCTTTATTACAAATTACAAAATCTAGATAATAAACCTATGTAAAACTTGTTAAAAAAAAACCCAAAATATAAACCTCGTTATGCCTACCTATTGACACAATTTAATAAGTTTTTACTGTGCCTTTTTAGGAAATTTCGGTAGTACCTACATCTGAAAATATTTATTTGCGATTCTGAATATTTTCATTGTAATGAATCCTAAACTTTTTTGTATTAATTACCTATTTTTATTCTTTGACACATGAACAAAGAAATGATAACAGAAAACCCCAAAATCTCAAAATCCAAATTTCAGTCCATTAAACAGAACAAACAGGTGTACAGTTCCCGCGATCAGCTACCAGGGATGCATACATCTGAAGTGGCGTGATCTCGTCACATTAACGGATGCCCATAAATAATATAACCACGTCGTTACCGGTAATGGAATATGAAGTAATGGACTAGTTTTGTATTTTTGCTTAATTTATTACTTTTATCGCATGTTGTGGTGAGAGATTTCTTTGTTAGTTGTCTATACGAGGTCACGGTTATTATTCACAAATTGGGTCATTAATAATTTATTAATGTTATTTAAATCAAAAAAAAATATATACTATTACTAATATTATAAAGAGAAAACATTGAATTCTTAGTCCCGGAGAAAATGAAAAACTATTGAACCAATATAAAAGAAAATGCCTACACCAATAGAAAGCTCTATTATCAGAGAGTATACATATCGATCCATTTTTTTTTTAATCGGGTGAAACGATATATCGTTAATCGTTACCTATATCGTTTAAACTTATTTATATTTTTCCATATACAGGGTGATTTTTTCAAGTGTGCTTTCAAGGCCAAATCCTAAACAAGGAATAGCGAAAAATGTTCAAAGGAGTCTCGGAGCCTATTTTGAAAAAAAATCAAACTTAGAATATGGTCTAAAAGGCACAATTAAAACAAATCACCTGTATATCTGGTGCAGAAAAAACTAGTAGAATTTATAGTAAATTCTTAAGTTGCAAGTTAGAAATATACAGCGTAACTTTGAAAGTATGTAATTTGGGCTAATATGAGGTTCTGCTGATCAATTCAAACAACTTTTCCCATGGAACCATGTGTCGCAAATGGAAAAAAAAAATGCCTTCTCGTTATATATATATCCAAAAATAAAAAAAATAATCAACTCATGATCCTTAAACGCATAACTATAAAATCCAACAACATTATACGCATAGGCAACTACATATAAAAAGCTCAATAAAAACCTTGGTAAGGTAAGGATGTCTCAAACTCCCGATTCCCGGAAAGCCCGTAAAGTCCGCTAAAACAACCGGCCGTTGCGATGTTATCAGCGCCCGTAAATAAGGGGTCCTTCTGACACACGACAAGTGCGCCCATTAGGGTCGCGGTGACAGGATACCGGCGAATGTTACCCAAAAAGTTGAAGAAAAAATCTTGCGAGACCCCAACAGAGTAAAAGGTGTGTAGCGTTAGCAACATCAGAACGCAGCTAAAGATAAATACATTATCGATTTCTATAGTGAATCTTCTTAGACGACGGCGATTCGATAAATCGACGAGAATTTTAGAGACATGAGAAGAAATAAAAATATGACTAAGAGAGGAGAGAACGAGAGCTATAATAAATTCCAGTATCAGGGATGACCAGTTTAAGATAGGGGAACGTCTCTATACTCCTCTAGGCCGACCGAGCAGTTTCGTTACGACGTAAGAACTTTACTTGATAGTTCTATTCATATTTCAGTTTTAGTCTGTGAGTTTATCGGTTTTTAGGAAAAAAATGTTTAATCCATAGAATTGTACAGGAGATTTTCTACACGTTAACCTTTGAGAGAGTGAAATATGCCGACGGCGCAGAACAAGTTTGAAAAAAAAAAAAAATAATAAAAAAAAAAAAAAAAAAAAAAAAATACGGGGCCTCAGCACAACAACATAGAAAACCTCGAAAAAACGGCAAAAAAGATTCCATATCGATTTTATGAATAAATGTCCATTCCTAAACTTTATTTTATCAACTGTTAGATTATATAGACGTGTTCATACTAGGCCCCATGTTTATGTTCATGTTAATGGCGGGCTCGTTGTCCTTAATTAGCCAAGAGGTTAGGCCTTTTTGCGTGAGTCGGCTGACTATTCTAGCTAGCCCAGCTCCTTTCAGAAGGCGAAAAGAAGTCCGGGATACTAGGTCCCATAGTATATAATATTATAGACGCATACATAAATACCACCAAACAAAATTGCAACGTGGATCTAGTTTTTTTAAGTGTGAGTGTATAAAATCAAAATTTCACTGTCTTAAAGGTTAGCTGGTAGATAATGCCTAAGGCATTAAACTCGTCTTTGTACAAACCTATATATATATATTATCGCGATTGCCTTACGGCGCCCGAGACCGCCTAGACGGCCCCAGGTTACCCACCCAGCGGAGGGGTTTTTAATCCCACCTCGTCGTATGGTATGAGTCTAGTCCTTTTAGCGTAATAAAGAATTTTAAATAAATAAATGAGTTGAGAGAGCAATCGTTTCCACACTCCGATGGAAGAGATGATGAGAAAAAGAAAATTAAATTGTTTACTCATCTATTTTATAGATTAAAAAAAAAGTATTAATGGCAATTTAAATTATTAACAAAACGATTTCATTTTGCAAACCATACTATAAGCAAAAGGTGCGTCACAGTCAGTAAAATACTATAATAGGAGATATGTAAAATATCTGGCAGTTGTCATCAAGTTCTTGCATGTAGAGTAGGCAGCAAGGCATGGTGTCGTTTCTATTGTGAATAGAACCTTGTAACAAAGGCTTTAGAGTACATGAAATGCATTGATATCGACTGTACGTTTACAATCGAGTCATTATCAAAACAAGGTGCAGTCTCTATTCCTGTAGTAACGGCCATGTTGTGATAGGTCAGCTTGTAATTGATAAAGGCCCAGGGTGCGCAAATGTAGTTTTATCTTTAACTATAAAACTATTGGGTGTTATGTGTTTTAACAAAAGGGTAACTTCAGGTGCCTGTCCGTCTCTCTGTTTGTAAATATTACGAGGACTACTGGTCCGTTTTACTTTAAATTTATAATGAAATTGTGGGTGGAGAATTTCATTAATATATTGTCAAAAGAATATATCCAAGTCTAGTTTTTTTTTACCGGAGCTCGGCATGTGATTTTGTATCCACCAAACCTACAAAATGCATCAATGGGGTCATTCAGTACATTGTTATTTCACAGCATTGATCCCTCCTACTATGCCACCTAACTGATGCAGTTACGAAATGGGCGGCACAGACGGTGGGACAAAGACGAATTTTCATTACGGGTCTACTTTAATAGCCTCCTGCGGTTTATCGTCAAATTAACTGTCCGTTTCAAAACCGTAACCCGAAACGAAACTACCAGTTCGACAAGAATCAATGGAGTAGTCTCTTGAAAACCGGTGAACCCATTGAATAAAACCTAGGAATTATTTAAGTCAAGACAATGCATATATTTGTCTTATTTTAGATTATCGTCAATGAAGAGTTTTCCGGAAGTTATTATTATTTTGTCTTCATTATCACGGGTGCCTTAAGGCGCCCGAGACCGCCCAGACGGCCCCAGGGTACCCAGCGGAGGGGTTTTAATCCCAACTCGTCGTAGCCGATGGTATGGTCTACACCGAACAAGTGGCTAGCTCGTCGCGATATTTTGAATAGACTCAATAACCCATCTATAAACAGTTTCACAAGTTGGTATAGTGAAACTGGGACCGACAAAGCATCCTTCTTATAAATAGTTTATAAGTGTCAGAGGAAATACAAGGCGCCACAATCTACATTATAAGTAGAGTCACATGTCCCTACATCCGGCGCACACGTGCCGTTGGTTACACGCTCGCTTACACTCTAATGTAAGTAGACTGCATTAAGTTAATTTAAGATAAATCTGTGGTCGTATGAGTTTTGTAACAAAAAGTTAAATATGTCGCGTTTTTTGTACCTAGAGAAAGACGTTTTTTTTAGAGCTAATTCATAAGAATATTATGTCTAACTACCAGGATAGCATAACTAACTACAAAGTAGTATAGAATAATCCAAGCTATGAATCTAGAAATGGCCAAAGATGTGTTATAAGATTTTTTTAAATTTGTTTTCTATATAGTTTTTTTTTTATAAACGAATAAATAAATAGAGGTACAAAAATATTATAGAACATTTCTTTAACTACCAGGAAAGCATAAATTACAAAGTGCAAGTACACTTAGTTATTCTCTTCTGAAAAAAAGCAGTTTTTTTCAGAATAATTATCTAAGACTACCAGGAAAGCATTCATACAAAGTAGGTACAAGAAGAATCATCGATCAATAGACTAGTGCTAAATGCAGTATTTTTTTAAGATACATTTTCTTTGTTTTCAATTAAATTGAATTATTTTCATACCACTTTAAAAATTAATTAGGACAATAAAAATAATAATCCGATTATATTAAAAATATGGTTACTTAAACTAAACAATGAAATAAAATCGTTATTACGGCTGCGAGTAATAGCTCAAAAATTTAATTACCAACATAAATTAGTTTATAATAGGTATCAAGTTAAGAGTATGTTGGTGATATGTTTCCTAATCCAGAACGAAACGGTCGTAAGTCTGCGTGATCCGAATCGTAAATCAACGCGTTCACATACTCTACCTACCATTAGGGCGCGGAAATAATATTTTTTTACTCTTTGTAGGTAGTCCTATATATATAGGTCTCAGGATACCCAGCGGAAGGGTTTTTATTCCCACCTCGTCGTAGCCGATGGTATGAGTCTAGACCGAACAAGTGGCTAGCTCGTCGCGATGTTTGGATAGACTCAATGACCCATCTATAAACAGTTTCACAAGTTGGTATAATGAAAATTGGACCGACAACTTAACGTGCTCTCCGAGTCACTATAGTGGTGTTGTTAAACAAATGTAATGTTTTTAGATAAAAACTCATTGGTGTAAGGAGTTCGAACCAGGGACCTAAGTGTTTTTAAGTCTAAGGTCTAACCAACTTGGCCACCACGTATATACCAACTCGGCCACCACGTATATACCAACTCGGCCACCACGTATATATAATATTTTTTTATTCTTTGTAGGTAGTAGTAAGGCCCTTCGCAAATTACTATACTGAAATATCGTAGCTTAAATAGCTACGATATTTAAGCTATAATTTATTATATTCAGTCTACAATTTGTTGTCTTTTTGTTCACGACCCAGGTCCGCTGAAATTAAGGCGTCTCTATATATAGAGGTAAAACGAATAGGGCAAATTTTGTGAGATATGAGCTCTGCCTGGATGGCGCAGTGGTGAAGTACCTTGCCGCAAAAGCGAGGGTCGTGGCTTCGGTTCCCGCCCATCAGATAACTTTTCATTGCAATTTTATGTTTAAAATATGTCAACATTGTCTGCCTTCTATTAAGACATTAGTATAATAGAATATAAACTGAATTTAAGTTGTAAATTTATTAGCATATAAGGGAATGTTTATTTAAGGTGTACCTACTATAAATAATAGTATTTTAAATATAAGAGTCCAAGAATTCAATAAAGGTAGAAATTTATTGGAATTTTACTAAATAAAACTGCTTTAGGTACTCATTCTCCTTTTCAAAAGAGAAAATCCAAACACGAATCGCTGGTTTACACTATACTTTTTTTCATCTCCCTAAATACCTTTCCAGATCTATAAAAAACAATTTAAGACAACTTTTATCTAAATAAAAAGCGGCCCCAGCCTAGTGGTTAAGTCACTGCGCAACTGATAACAAGGTTAAGCAGATGACAACAAGACCGGCCTGGGATGGGTGACCGCTTTATACAACAAGGCTATTTCATCATAAACACCGCAACAAGCTCGCCACTTGTTAGGTATTGCCTCCGAATACCATCGGCGAAATGAGGATGGGTTAATCCCTCCGCTGGGACCCTGAGGTCGTTTAAACGGTTCTCGGGAGCCAAATAGGCACCCGTGATGGTATTTAATTTTTTTTAAATCTAAATTAAAACAAAAACAAACAATAAAAAAGTCTCACGGCATCCCATCCCTAAATAGTTAAAATAAAAGACATACCTAAAATAATCTTAATAACTACCTAAAATAATCCTAACAACGCCCTAAAATAGTTTAACTCAGTGAAGCACAAAGACGCGATGACGTGATATTTATTATTCAATTTGTGTGACAAACGACGGACGTTTGAGAGCGTCTCGTGCACCCAAGCGCACCCACTTGCGCCCGCGCTTGATCTATACTGTTTTAATATGCTCTTAATTGTCTACCATCCGCTGTATGGTTGCAGTTGCAATAACTTTAGATCGCCTCCGCTTCACTAGTGGTTGCGTTGTATACTTGGGTTCGATTCCCACCCATGGAAAAAAAAAGATTAGTAAGTTTTTCTGTATCTATAGTTTGTCATGGTCTGGGTGTTTATAAAATATAACATGTATTATATCTTTGTTTCTAGTACACATACTATAAGCCTAGAGCTTTGTTTGTGCAATATGTGTAAATTGTCTTACATATTATTATTATCATCTTTTGCTTATGTAGAGATATGTAGAAAAAAAAAAATGAAGTACTTATTAAACAAGTTAAAATGTATTTACTTATCTAATTATTAACTAATTACATAGTCTATTTCACTATTTATAAACACTTAGTGACAACAAATTTTAGTTACTATATTTAACCAATAGTAATTAATATTAATTAAAAACTTAAAAGTATAACTATGAATAAATAGTATAATAATTTTTAGATAATAGTTTACCTATATAAGTTATTAGTTTATAAGTTACTATATTAATCTTAAATTACCTATAACTAAGTATCTATTTATAAATAATGCATTATTTTTTATTATAAGTTAATATTTAAATTTCTATACTAATCTAATCTTACATATACCTAACCTTATTTCTTCTGTGATATAACCTAAAAGTATAACATCTCTACTAGTAAAAACTAGAAAAAAAAAGCAAGTGTCAAGTACACGAAAATAATACTTCAATAAATAAAATTTAATTTTATAATTCTATATACAGTAATAATTGTGATTCACAGTGATTTTATGATATATAAATTAATATAGTTACAGGTAAATTATAAAAATCTCCATAAAGTGGTATTGTGTAAAAATAAAATGTCTACAACAAAGGCTATGCTAAAATGTGTAGGATGTAACAAGTCATTGCCTAAAAGGGAATTTCTTCGCTGTTCTTTATGTGATGGGGTTTATGATGTGGATTGCGCCAATGTTGGAGGATCCAAACGTTATCATGCCTTCTATGCCACGGACAAGCAACGTAAAGAAAACTGGAGATGCCAAGTATGCTCTAGCAAGGTAACAGCTGTGACTCCTACTCACCCTAAAAATTCCAATAATACCATAGAAGAATGCAATAAAGAAAATAATAAAAATGTTACACAACGTCACGCGTCACGTCCGAAAAATGATGATATCAATTGTGATTTGATTGTGGAAAATTTTCTTAGTGATAAATATATGACGACCAATAATATTTCAACAGAATTAAATACTTTTTTTAATGAAATAAGAGCTGTTCGTACTGAAATAAGCATGTTTCGTCAAACATTAATTGATCTGACCACAACTATTTCAAACCAAAATTTACGCATTGAGAAGCTTGAAAATAAATTTGAAAACCTAGAATTAAAAATAAATGAGGATCAGCGCTGTGATATTTCAGACCTAGAAAAAACAGTCTCCCAGCTAAAGTTAGAGTTATCAGAACGAGATCAGAACTTCTCTCTAATGACATAGAAATAGCAGGTTTTCCAGAAGTAGAATGCGAGAGAAATATTCATGACGTTATCATTATTGCCAATAAAATTGGTGTTCCTCTAGATGAACGCGATATAGTAAGTGCAGAGCGCATTGGTCCACCACGCAAATATTCTAAAGGCGGTGCGCCACCGCGTCCTCGCCCGCTCGCTGTGCGATTCACAAGACGAACATTAAGAGATGATATACTTCAAGCTGCTAGAGTATGTCGCAACCTATTGACTGAGAATTTGGGTCTTCCGGGTGCTGTACGGTCATTTTACATTAACGAGCGTCTCACCAGGTTAAACCGCCAGTTGTTCCAGAAGTCCCGGGAAATAGCTACACGTCTAAATTGGAGATATGTGTGGACAAGACACGGTAAAATTTTTGCTAGAAAGGAGAATGGGCAAAACAGATATCGTATAAATACTGAGTTTGATCTTGATAGGGTTTTTGGAAGAGTTTCTGTTAGTGTTAATTAGTCTACCATATCATAATTTCTACTTTGTTACACATTTAATACTAATATATTTACACAAATTTATATTTAATTTATTTAATAACATATATATTAATTATAAAATATATTTAATATTATTATTTTTTTCAATTATTGTAGGTAATATTACGAGTATTATACAAATAATTTATAAAAATATTTACATATTATCATATAAACATAGTTTTATATTATTATTTATGGTATTACTTTTATTAATTCGAATTAAACTTCTTTATTATACATACTTTTTAGTAACAAATAATAAAAAGAGTCAACATTTCTATACTATTGGCAAACGTCATCTAACATTGTTGAAAAAATATCTAACTAATTGTAAATATGTCCAGATGTCTTTCTCATACGTAATACAATTTATTAACGGTAAATATTTATCCCTTGGTTTGCTTAATCCGGGTTCTCTTGGTACAAAGCATGACGAGTTTCTAGTTTCAATGGAAAGACACACCATTGATATCCTTGCCATTAATGAGACCTGGCTCAGACCAGGTGAAGATGCGCGAGCACCGTCTCCTCCTGGATATAGGCTTCGTCATATTCCCAGACCACCAGGACTTCGTACGCGAGGAGGTGGCGTCGGATTTTATATCAAACGAGGAATTTATGTCCGACGTCTTGAACATCCGCACTCTGATATTGTAGAACAAATGTGGCTTAAAACAACATTATGCGGAATGAAGTTAGTAATTGGTACAGCTTATCGTCCACCATGGCTTAATATTGATACATTCATGGATGCAATAACAGATTCAGTCTCTTCTTTTTCTTCGTTTGATCACATTGTTCTACTTGGCGATTTTAATGTAAATTTATTATCAAGCAATGACAATAACACTAAAAAATTTTTACAATTTCTGCAATATATTAACCTACAACAATACGTGACTCGTGCAACACATTTTACGGAAAATACAGAGACATTAATAGATTTGATATGTAGTAATATAAAAATAAATAAGGTGTGTGTTGATTATGTTCCTGAACTAAGTAGTCATGCTTTCGTTTCTTGTGAATTGCATATTAAAAAACATAAACCAAAACCGAAATGGATAATATATAGACCACTCAAAAATATTAATTTGGAACAATTTAATATTGATGTTGATTCTGTAAGATGGGATAATCTTATTTCTGATGATATTGACGATTCTATAAAATCTTTTAATACCCATATTATGAACTTATTTGAAATTCATGCAAAAGTTAGGAAATCCTATGTTAAAGATCAGAGCTATCCTTGGATTACATATACCATAAAAAAAATGATAAGTTTGAGAAATAAAGCTCATGCTAAGTATCGTGTAAGTAAACTAGAATGTGATAATAGGTACTATAAAGATTTGAAGACAATTGTAAATAAAGCTATGTTTAATGAAAAATCAGCATACTTTAATGATTATATAAACAAAAATTTAAAGAATCCTTCACAACTTTGGAAAAATATTAAGAATAAAGTAGTAGATTTTAGAAAAAAAGAAATTGAACTGCCCTTTGATATTAACAATGCTAATCGTATAAATAATCATTTTCTTAATGTTCCTGGCAATAACCATACTAGAATATCAGATTTAACATATTTTGAATATCATAGGCATGGCACGGATACATTTACCTTGCAACCCATCAACGAAATTATTGTTTCTAAAATTATTAAAAATATTACAACAAATGCTCAAGGTATTGATGGTATAACTCTAGATATGATTTTACTTACTTTGCCTCACACTCTTGGCTTCATAACCAAATTTATTAATAAATCTTTTCAATTAGGTACCTATCCAGATATTTGGAAGGAAGCTATAGTAAAGCCAATTCCTAAAATTAATGATCCCACTAGTTTAAAAGACCTTAGACCTATTAGCATCCTACCATTTTTGTCTAAAATTATTGAAAAGGCAGTATGTATGCAACTTATAGAATATTTAAATACTAACAACATTTTGCCTATGAAACAGTCAGGTTTTAGGACCGGTAGAAGTACATCTACTGCACTGTTGGACGTTATTGATGATATTTTAGTTAATCGGGATAAAGGTGAAGGATCTACTTGTATTACTCGATTACTCCCGGGCTTTTGATACAATCAATACTACATTACTTATTTCTAAACTCTCATATTATGGTTTTGACAGTGTAGCTTTAAAATGGTTCGGTAGTTATTTGAGTGGAAGATCTCAACGAGTTGAAACATTAGGCAATAACGGTGAAAAACATTTATCTTTCGCAGCTTCTTTAAATAGAGGAGTTCCTCAAGGTTCCATATTAGGACCAATCCTTTTCATTTTATATAGTGCAGATTTAACTAAATGTATAAATTATTGCAAATATCACTTATATGCAGATGATCTACAACTATACATTTCATTTAAACCTAATGATACATTAACGGCTGTAGGTAAAATAAATCAAGATCTAGAAAGCTTAGCTAAATGGTCAGATAGCAATAGTTTAGTTTTGAATCCACTTAAATCAAAATTCATTGTTATGGGAACAAAGGCGCAAATATTAAAAATTAATCTTTATAATCCTCAATTAAAAATTAAAAATGATTACGTAGCACAAGTATTAGAGGCGCGTAATCTAGGTGTTTTGATGGATGATGAGTTAAAATTTGAGAATAATGTGATAGAAAATGTAAGACACTGTTACTATAGACTAAAAGTATTATACCAAGTGAGACAATACTTAAAAGAAGATGTGAGAATTTATCTTTGTAATACTCTAATTTTGTCAAAACTTAATTATGCAGATGTAGTTATTGGTGAATGTTTATTAAAACGTGTAAAGAAATTAATTCAGCGTGTCCAGAATTCTTGTGCTCGGTTCTGTTTCACGATTCCTAAAAGATCACATATTACACCGTTTCTAAATAGAAGTAACTTGATGAACATGAATTCCCGGCGGTCTTATCATTTTGCCACTCTACTATTTGGTATTATTAGAAGCAAAAACCCATCTTATTTATATGAAAAGCTTTGTTTCTCTCAATTAAATATAAGAGGAGCTACTCGTTTAATCGGCCCTAGACACAGCACATCAGCCTTTCGTGGTAGTTTTTGTTATTCTGCCACAAAATGTTGGAATAATATACCACCTCCGATACGAAACTGCCTTACTATTAGAACGTTTAAAATAACATATAAAGATTTTTTATTAAAGATACAAAAAGGCTTAATCTAGTGTTGTTTATGGCCTACCTATATATAAATTTGTTATATACAAATTAGGCAATAATAATATATGATATAATATGGTAATAACATCTATTTATTATATTATAAAAAAATATAAAAAAATACAAAGTATTATTTTATTTTATTTGATTGTAAAATTATAATATTATTAAAGTAATATTTATTTTATTCTATTGTATTATATTTATTACTATTTTATTTTATTTCATAATATAAATAACTACGTTTATCATTCACAGTTGGTATCCACAGAATACCAGCGTCGGGTTAACCATATCCGACTTATGCTGAGTGGAAACCTTTTTGGTCTATATTAATTAATTGAAATTTAATACTATGTTAATTTTAAATTGTAAAATAGTACCAAATAAATGTTTTCTTTCTTTCTTTCTTTCTTAATATTTATAAATAGTGCAACTTTTTTATTTATTATCGTCAGTATTCCTATCAAACACCAAAAAAAAACTCAATTAATACAATTAATAACTTTAGACAATTGTACCTACCTAAATAAACTACAAAAGCAACTATAGTGAAACCTAATTAAATTGTCATTTCACATTTAAATAAAAAAAAACGTCCGCTCTGTTTGTCGCACCGTATAGATAGATAATAACGGCTCAAGAGTCCTTAGGGAGATCACTCGACTGTGAACATTCGTGGAAACGGATTCGAATGCTAAATCCCACCACATAAATATAACTTGACGTACTCATAAAGTAGCGGCCCTGTATCCTATAGTATAGCCAATGCAATATGTATATTTTAATTTAATCTTTTTAATAGGTTCCTTTAAATTCTTATGTTAATGATAAACTTTCATGTTAAAAACTATCTAATAATAAAAAAGAAATGAACCTTGGACTTAAAAACACTTAGGTCCCTGTTCGAATCCCGGTGTGTACCAATGAGTTTTTAATTAAAAAAATTATGTACGTTTGACAACACCACTATAGTGCCTCGGAGAGCACGTTAAGCTGTCGGTTTCACTATACCAACTTGTGAAACTGTTTATAGATGGGTTATTGAGTCTATTGAAAACATCGTGACGAGCTAGCCACTTGTTCGGTGTAGACTCATACCATCGGCTACGGCGAGGTGGATTAAAACCGCTCCGCTGGGTACCATGTGGCTGTCTAGGCGGTCTCGTAAGGCACCCGTGATGATATGTATGTATGTATGTAAAAAGGAAATGAAAGAAGAGATGAGAATTACTAGATTTTAATTTATTAGATACTTTTATTTAAAAATTAAGAACAAAGGTGCAGGCATTCTATACTTGTCATATATAACGCCCATAGAGATGAAAAAACCGTCAAGTGACCTAGTCATATTTCAGTTTTAGTCTGTGGACTAGTCTGTGTCTACTTGCATCGATTTCTTGTCGAGGTGGTAGGCTCCTTTTAGGGTGCGGTTACGAATTGGGCAGTTAATCTGACTATAAAGCAGCGAAACTACTAAAGTAGACTCATAATGCTAATTAATTTGCTACCGCCCATTTCGTAACTGCATCATTTAGCCGGCACAGTGGAAGCGATCAATGCTGTTAAACAACAATGTTTTGATCGACCCCAGTCATTGATTTTGTAGGTTTGCTTACCATTAGGTAGTTCAGATACAAACAAAATCACATGCCGTGCTCCTATAAATAAATAAATAAAACCTTATTCAGTAAGTATCAACTACTTACTCAATAAGGTTTTATTTATTATAAATAAATTAAAGAAACTAATTCCTTAAAAATCTTCGATTTTTTGTTTTAAATTAACCCTAGTTTAGAGATACCTACTAGTAGCTAGTCTAGCATTAGCAGTTCTCAGTCATTCAACTGCTAGAATAGAAACGCCAACTTGTCTGCCAGCGAAGATATACCTACCCTAGAACTTTTTTTTTTAATAGGACATTATTTACACATATGGTCCAGGTCACAAACTAATCTAGTATGTGTACCAGAATAACTATACTAATACATGTTATATTTATAAACACTCAGACCGTGATAAACTAATATTTTTTGCCATGGATGGGAATCGAACCTACAACCTCCGGATAGAGCGCCAAATGCGCAACCACTAGTCTACGGAGGCTGTCAGTAAGAGGCGGAGGATCAAAATCTAGTCTAAAATAATAGAATATATAGTAATTTTAGGTCATCACTACGTTTGTACTGTATACAAGAAACAATGATACTAAAATATATACCTATTTTATTAATAACCAGGCCATGGGAAACTGTACAAAAAAATATACTGATTTACTTTACAAATCAATAAGATTTGTCATGCGTAAGAATCAATCAAACCCAGCTACTGCTTTGAATAAGAGGTCAGCTGGTAAATAATATGATTATGGCAAAATATGAAAACATCTCTCCAATGTATAAAAACATCTCAATCGGATCCTATTTTCATAAACTTCGTGAACATACATTTATTATTAAAGCCCTGAAAATACGACTAAAATAGAAGACCAAAATACGACAACCCACAAAAAAAAACACCCCTAAATTAAAGTTACTGTACGGCCAATATATTGTGTCCGCACTATAACGTTAATCTAAAAGGGCATCGAAATAACAACTTTTTTAACCAAGATATAAGAACTAAATTCCATTGTTAGAAGAATTGAGTTGCGTCGTTTTATTTCTAAGAGGTTATTCCTGAAAGGGCGGAGCTTAACCCCCACTACTTTCGTTGTTAAGGGAGTGTACCCTTGTCAGTCGATACTAAACAGTGGGGGGTGATGGATGTGAGATCAAGTATATCGTTCATAAACTGTACACGTTCGCAATTTGGTACGCCGTAAATAATTCGTGATGTTTCGAGTTACATATTATTGGAGACCGCAAAGAAATCTTGTGTCGCGAGTGTTTTTATATACCTATTTCAATCTTTGAATTATCGACTTATGATTTATTAAATGTAAAAAAACAGTATTACAACAAAAAAACAGAAAAATATTTTTTTTACAATAAAAAAAATACATGGGTTCTGTGATATGATAACTTTATTTTTCCATGCCATAATTTTTAAAGCTGTTTTCAAAATATGATAAGGTTTAGTTAAGAAATGTTTTTTTAATAACTAGTGTTTTTAGGACAAATAAATAATAATTATTAAATAAATAAATAAAAAAATGGTAATTAATATATCTGCTTGTTTTTAATGTTTGTTTCTTACATGTTTTCTTATAAAGTTTGAATCTGGTTAAAGAAACTGACGCTATGAGTTTTGTTTAATTTATTTAAGTAATATAATAAAAAAATATCTATAGAAGTTTATACCAAAAGCCGTAATATTTCTCAGATTTTTAGTAGATCTTAATTGTAAGCATTTAAGTTCTAAGAAAAATAGTAATTTTAATAGAACTTAAATCCTTAGAACCTTATTTCATTTGGTTTTTATTTTAATAAAACTAATAACGGTGAAAGTGATTAAACACTACTGGCCTCAGTCATTATAACTTATTGAGTCCTTAAAGATCACTTAAGTTAAAATAGGTTTTAACTCTTTTACGCATATTATTTTTTGTAGCAAAAGAAATATGCGTAAAAGTAACTTTAACTAAAGTGTTCTTCAAGGACTGTTTTTATAAATACCGGTGTAATAAATTAGTTTAAATAATTCCGTAGTCAAAGTAGACATTTAATATCATTAAACTAGACTTAACACAAAAAACAAGTGCGTTCTCTTTACTAAAATGTATCTTAAGTGTTTAGGTCTAATAACTAAATAATAGTGACAAAGAAGTTGTTATAGATCAGAATAAATGATCTAAATCATTCATTTAGTGACGTTGAACACTTTTGATACAAAGTGGCCGAGTTTTTGATTAGATTTATTTTGTCTAATGTTTTAGTTAATCTTAATATGTATAGTTGTGTTAAAATATATTATATTATTAAGAAATAATTTGTATTTATATTAGCTTGTGGTTTTTATTTTTAATAAAAAAATGTCGAATAATATTTTCACGTGTATTTATTTTACTTCATAAAAACATGGCGTGTTACTTTGTTATTAGGTGCGCAGACCTACAAAGTCCATGAATGGTGACGACAAAAATATTAATTAATGTTATTTATTATGTATTAATTAATGTTATTTATTAATATTATTATTACGATCTGTTAAACAGTAATGGCCTTATTCATAAAAACTTATTGAAGCCTTGTTTGCCCAACACTTTAGTTATGGAATATTTTGTCTCTTTTACACTTATTTTTTTTGCTAAATAAAAGAGACAAAACCTTCTATAACTAAAGTTTTTTTGAAGGACTCTAATAAACCGACTATAATAACCCGAAGGAAGGGGATAAGTTTTTATGAATAAGGCCATAACAATTTTATTGATTATAACTTCTGGCGAATTGAATGTGAGAGTCAAAATTAGAATTTCGCCTTTGATATTCAATAGATATATTTAGTAGAATCAGGCCCCCGTGCGAGGTAAATATACTTAAGCACCAGCAAGTAGGTACTCTATATCTGCATACCCCATATATTCACAGTCATGAATATCTCTTTTCATACATGTTCCTATTAAGATGTCAGATATTTAGGGAGACTACTGCATCGATTTCTTATCGAAGTGGTAGTCTCCTTTTTACAGAGTAGGTAAGCGTGCTATCTCTTCGACCTCATCGTTGCTTTCCATCAGGCAAGATTGAGCTCAAACACAGACTCTGTTAATAATAAAAATATACTTAATAGTACGGCATTAAGCTCGTGTATGTACTATTTTATGTAATAATACATTTTAAATAAATACCTATTCAGTAAGCAAGTACAGTCAAAGGCAAGGTAAAGTATACGTTTTTAAAGTAACACATATCTTCACGGGTACATTACTACGCCAGAGACCGCCTAGACCGCCCCAGGGTACCGGTAGCGGAGGGGGTTTTAATCCCACCTCGTAGCCGATGGTATGAGTCTACACCGAACAAGTAGCTAGCTCGTCGCGATGTTTTGAATATACTCAATATAAACAGTTTCACAAGTTGGTATAGTGAAACCGAGACCGACATCTTAACGTACTCTCCGAGGATAGTGGTGTTGTGGAACAAATGTACATATTTTTTTATATTAAAAACTCATTGGTGTGTACCAATGAGTTTTTAATATAAAAAATATGTACATTTATACACCGGGATTCAAACCAGGGACCCAAGTGTTTTTAAGTCCAAGGTCTAACCAACTTGGCCACCACGTATATCGTTTTTAAGGTAAATTGGCACTTAATATCTACAAATGCATAGAGTGCATGGGGGTATACCATTACCTTGCCGTTGACTGTACTTACAATTTTGTTGTTATCTATACCTATTTATTTTTTATGTTTTAGATAACAAATTACATTTTATTTTCTAAAATCTAATCTTTATCCAGATTATTTCGTATGCTAATCAACAATTTAAGAAATTAATTTACCTATACATGTACATTGCAGTGGTCTTATTTATAAAAAAACATACTTATGCCATTTACAATTCGTAAATTCTGTACAGTCAACTTTATAACAACTCATGTAAGTATTTTTGCCTTTAATATATAAAAAAAACAGTTGATTAACTACCTATACTAGTTTAAAATTACAATAAATCCAATAAGTACATATATCTAAAATTTATAATTATTTATAGCCCAAAAAATCTAAATAATAAAATATAAACAAACTATTTACAATTTCTATAAATCTCTCTGTCAAGCTCTAAAGAGGCGTAACAAACCAAGCGGATATCCGGCGGAAGAAGGCGGGGAAATCGGTCGGCCATTTTGTTTCTCTGTAAGGCGCATGCCTCAATTATTTAAAGCCTACACTATATCATCTGGGAAACTGCTACCATTTATTTCGCTAATAAGAAAATATATCAAAAAGAACTTAATTTTGAAATAAAGATTTTTAATTAAAAAGGTAAAAATATGACTAGGTAACAGGCAACTGAGACTCGTACCAGACATGACCAAATTGCAAGGGTAGTATTGTTGAAATATACTAAAGATATAAAAAAAATAAGATCGCGGGTTTAAACCCCGGAGTGTACCAATGATATTTTAATTAAAAAAAATATACCTACATTCGGTTGACAACAACACTATAGTGCTTCTGAGAGTACGTTAAGCTGTCACTATACCAACTTTTGAAACCATTTATAAGTCCATACAAGCACTGCGACAAGTTTTCCACTTGTTCAGTGTTTTTATTTAATTTTATTGAAGCGTGTGTCTTTGTATCATCCTGATGATAAATAGATCTAAACGGTCTATGAATATATACGATTATGTTATGTATTAACTATTAGGTATAGTACCTTCTGTAGAGAGCTTTTTATTTTTTGGTTCGATTCCCACTCAAGGCAAAAGTTAGTATGATTTATTTTTAAACAATATTACCGCGACAAGCATGTTACTTATTCGGTATAGATTCAAAATACCATCATCTACGACGAGGTGGGATTAAAACCCCGCCGCTGGGTATCCTAAGGCCATCTAGGCGGTCTCGTGCGCCGTAAGGAAACCGTGATGGTACAGTACAGGTAAGTTTGTGAGGTTGTAGGGATATCACTGAAACTACTGAACCGTTTTGAAAGTTCTTTTACCGAGGAAGGCTATATGCTATACACAATCACGCTACGACCAATAGAATCGGAGAAAAACTGAAAAATAATTGTTCCTTTTGAGAGCTTACGTTGCGTGCGCAGCGTAAACGGTTACTTACGCAGACAAAGTTGCGCGTGTCAGGTAGTAGGTAAATGATAACATTAACTGTCGGAATATTCTGCAATGGAAAATCAAATCCTATGGTTTTATGACGTGCAAATGAACTTTAAGCATAGGGTGCTGGACCACATTTTTGGTAATTGTACTAAGTGGAGTAGTTAGCCTCCTTAACATATATTATTCCATTTTCTAAAATATACTATACATATATAATGGTCCTTATCATATATCTGTTACCTAAGATAAAGCCATACACAAAATTACTATAGGTAAGTCTACAGTCGAGTGAATATAGCGGCGGATTTTCTGGGTGTTTATAAAATATAATATATGTTTAGTTTAGTTGTTTCTGGTAAACATGTACAAGCCCAGTTGCGATAAGGAATAATAAGAAGTAATATGGGTGAAA
Source organism: Monopis laevigella (assembly GCA_947458855.1). Lineage (NCBI taxonomy): Eukaryota > Metazoa > Arthropoda > Insecta > Lepidoptera > Tineidae > Monopis > Monopis laevigella. The sequence continues at coordinate 11,515,245 of OX381594.1, read as the reverse complement.
TGTCCGAAATAATAGTAAGTTAGTCATATTTATCGCAAACAGATAAAAGTTAGAGCGGACAATCTTAGAGTTAAGCTTTTTAATAAAATTATGAGTTGTACCTACAATATAAAAAAATTAAGCACGAGGCGCTAAGGATAGCGCGAGGACATAGATGTTTTGCCTAAATAAAACTAATTCAATAAAAAAAAAATAGCAGCAAATAGGTATCGTATTTTTCATTTAGACAAGGCATTTCAATAACAATAGAATATCCTACATCCCTTTTTTTTGCATTGATTTTCATTTAGTTATAATACCTATACAGGGTGAATTTGAATGGGTGTACTTTGTGCTAATATGATGTTCTACTGATACAATACGAACAACTTTTCCCATGGAACCATGTGTCGCAAATGAAAAAAAAAATGTCTTCCCCATACAAATTGGTAATTTTAACTTTACTAGTTTGTATGGAGAAGGCAATTTTTTTTTCATTTGCGACATGACTATGAATACCCATAGGTTTTCATGAATAAATATTTTGAATTTCAATGAACTTTTACTTCACAAAAATGTATCAGTAACTATTTTTCTCTGTCAGTCGTTTCTCTGTGTTTTATTTTATAAATTCCATAAAGGTTTGAAGGGCCGAGGACTAGGGCGTCAGGAGTCCCAAGTTGTCATTCGCGTAAATCAAGCGGCGGCGAGCGATCCATCACGACACGATGCGCCATACATTCTGGTTACTGCTCTAGAAATAGTCATCTAGCTATCTATAGACACACATGCTGCCCTAGTACAACGTAGCTCTTTTCATGAAAATTTATGATGATCTATTTTAGAAAAGATCCTTTTAAATATAATATTTTATTCCTGCCTTCAGAATAATAAAATATTGTATTTGGTTGTCTAAACTTATAATTCATATATTTTTCTAAAGCAAGACACTGTAGAAATATACCTATTCTTAACCTCATAATAAAAAAATTTAGATAGGTAGTAATTAAAATTATTTTGTTTATAGGATTTTTTAGTATTTGTAGGTTTTACTTAATATTCAATAGTAAGTGATTTATTTTATATAAGGTATAGTTTTTAGTATTAATTTATGATATTTATTCTTACATAGTTAATAATAATTCTTTAAATAATAATATGACATTATACTAAAATAAATTGTAGTTGGAGATTTTTTTTATTATTTTAAATACTTTGTTAATACGACTTGTTTAGGATAATAAACCTTCTATTCACTAATCACTTTGAATTTATTACCTTGTGAGTTTATACATAAATCGTCTCAAAAATGTATACACCATTCCTTATGACAATATTCCTATTAGAATTTTTCAGTTCGATCGTAAAACATGAAATGAAAATTTCTTTAAATTGTCAATTTCAACGAAGCTTGTTACAGCTACTGAATTAATAGAGATTACTTCTAACGCAATCATGTAATTACGCGCCAAACACTTCTCGCCGCTCGTCGATTAATTGAGGAGCCAACTACACCACGTACCGTAATGGGGCTACATACCTACCAAAAACAAATATTATACGAGACATCAGGCGGAGTCGCCGCACCCTCACGATCAATATCCTGATAACGCAACACTGGCGAAACAGAGACAACGTATTTCATGCTCCACTGCTTTTCGTTTTTAAGCTGCAAGTTAGAAAGAGATGAAATGCTTGTTCAACTCCGCCCAAACCTGTACGCAGGGCGTGTACCGAGGCCCGAGGGAAAAGCAAGGCGACATCGCTCAGTCGACACTCGGCTTCGAGGTGCGTCTCGCGCGCGCAAGCGCCTCCGTCACCTTCTCCCGCTCGATATGATCTCTGCATAGAGATCATCGTCACACTCCAAACTGACACCTGACAAGATGCTGGTGCCGCCAGAGATGATGGCGGCGCAATCTAAACTCGTCTACCAAATGAATAAATATTACAATGAAAGGGTGGCAAACAGGAAGGCGCAGATCACGAAGACCATCCACGAAGTTTGCCGAATAGTCCAAGATGTTCTCAAGGAAGTGGAACTACAGGAGCCTCGGTTTATATCGTCGCTGACAGATTACAATGGCAGATTTGATGGGCTAGAAGTAGTGTCGCCTCATGAGTTTGAAATTGTTATCTATTTAAATCAGATGGGTGTGCTTAATTTCGTGGACGATGGATCTCTTCCGGGTTGCGCCGTTCTGAAGCTGAGTGACGGCCGAAAGCGCTCGATGTCCCTCTGGGTGGAGTTTATCACTGCTTCCGGGTACCTGTCTGCCAGGAAGATCCGCTCCCGATTTCAGACTTTAGTTGCTCAAGCCTGTGACAAATGTTCCTATCGTGACTGTGTAAAAATGATAGCAGAAACCACCGAAGTAAAGTTACGGATTCGTGAGCGTTACATAGTGCAAATTACACCGGCGTTCAAGTGCGCCGGTCTGTGGCCTCGCTCGGCCGCACATTGGCCTCTACCGGCGTGGCCACATCCGAACATCGTGGCAGAAGTTAAAACTGAAGGCTTCGATCTGTTGTCTAAGGAATGTATTGCGTTGCAAGGGAAAAATTCGGCAATGGAAGGAGACGCATGGGCGCTCAGTTTCTTCGAGGCCGAAAACCGTTTATTACAAGGAGGTTGCCGACGGAAGTGTTTAAGTTTATTGAAAACGATCAGAGACCGGCACCTGGACTTGCCCGGTAACCCGGTGACGTGCTACCACATGAAGACGTTACTGCTATACGAGTGCGAAAAGCATCCACGCGAGCACGAGTGGGACGAGACGGCGATCGGAGACCGGATTAACGGCATATTTCTGCAACTGATATCGTCTTTGCAATGCCGTCGATGTCCTCACTACTTCCTGCCGCACGTGGACTTGTTTAAGGGCAAGTCGCCGACGGCGCTGGAAAACGCCGCAAAGCAGGTGTGGAGGCTGACGAGGGAGATGCTCACCAACTCCAGGGCATTTGAGAAGCTGTGAACATTCCGGCGCAGAGTCGTGGTGTGATTGGTATACAAGAACGTTGGCGGAAGCTACTTTACTTGCTGTCGTGCTTAGATGTAGAAGGACCGTAGTTGGAAGTGATTGTTTGTTGAGTAAGATTGTGGTCAGTGAGAATTCCAATCGGAGTGCGCTAACTGTAAGTAGAGTGATATTATCTCTAAACGTAGGACTAATGTTTTGTGATATATTGTAAATAGCTAGCTGTTGTACAACTTAGTGATATTTAATTTAATCCATGTATTTATTTGACTGAGAACTTTTAAAAATATATTATTATTCAAAACTATAAATAAAACTTGCAATATCTATGCGAATTGTTTTAAATATTTTTCACACTTAGTTAGTTCCCAAATTTAATAATTATATTAAATTTATTTTACACTTATTACACTTCTTTTAACAAGTTAGGTAAACTTCCAAGTTCCTTAACGGGAGATACATTTAAACAAGTTTAATTTATTCATTCGAACAATTAAAGGTTTAATATATGTATTTAAAAACTTAAACCAAAGCAGCTGGGAATTCTCTACAAATCAATCAAAAAAATTGAGTAGTAAGTATAAGTAGGCAATATATAAGCAAACCTAGGCAAGTGAGTGCAATCAATAAATATTAATATAAATTATTTATAATAAAAATACAATAACTAAAGAAAATTATTTACATAAATAAAAACGCCTAAAAATATTATATAAATATCATATAATATATTAATGATTAATAATAATAACCGTTCAGTATAAATTAAAAAACAAACGAAGACATTTGTTAAAAACAGTTAACGGTTTGTTTTACCAAACCAATTTATAAAACGTAGAAAGAAATAAGGCGTTTTCTAACACACTATAATGTCAAAATAAAATTAATAAACTCAAAATTATAGGTTAGAGACCCTTTTATTGGTTTGGACTGATTTTTTTTTTGGGGCTCCGGTCGGGCATCAAGAAATAGGCCTCCGCGATGATCTTATTTTGTTGGCTTTCAACTAAATTAAATTATTTTATTCATTTATAAGAATATGGTTTGTTTGTTTAGGCTTTTTCTAAATGACTTATTTAAACATATAATTAGTTTATCAGTATTTTTTATCTTTACACATATGTTATATTTGTTTTTTTTATTATAATAATCATAGAATTACATTATTATTTTATATATATTTGGAAAAACATCATTATTAGATCTTTTTAAATAGATAACATAGACGGCAATAATTTATATATATTAACGGCAACTTGATATTTGAAGTTTTTATATCCTTATCAACAATGTCTGTACGAAAATTAAAACTAGAAAACGGTACAAAACCAAATATTTGTAAAAAATAGAAAATTGATATTAAACTCAAAACGCATCGCAGCAGCCGTTAATAATAAACGTTATCTAAAGTCAAGTACCTACATAATCCAAACCGTATTGTACCAGTAATTCATGAGTAGATAAGAAGTACGACGTCAATAGCTTTTGGTGCGATTAAAAAGTACTCGAACGAAGCATAATTGCCCATTAACTTCCACTTAAAGCTACCAGGCGAGCAGCAGTTGGCGCTAGTAAGAGAATGATTGATTCGAAATTAAATATACTGTCAAAATGGTACGGATATATTTATAACTTTATTTTGAAATATATAAAATTGCAAAAGTCAGTTATAATTTAAGTCCTATTTTAAATGCATTTAATGAAAACAGTAATATTTCTAACACAAAAACAAATACCTATATAAAATAAAATAAACCTATGTATCATTTTTATTAAACTATAATTTATATATTTAAATGTACTTATAAATAAAACATTTGCCCCGTATCACTGCTGGTGGGTAATGTTCCCAGAATGCTGGCGGCATTTCCAATACTTAATCTTTGCCCAAAATATAGGCCAGCCTACTGCTCAGCAGATACCTCAATGAGTTTTTTACCGATTTTATGGTAGAGACAGAGACTGTGGGTACTTGGACCCCAAGGACTGTTTCGACTCCAAACGGCTCAAATATGTAACTGTTACCGATAGTTTCATATTTTCGCCGGTTGAACTATGTACTCGTATGTATGCTATTATAGGTCTACTAAAATCTCTTAGCAAATAAGGATATTTCGCGCTTAAGACCTAAATGTCATTGCCGACATGCCGACATTTTAACTAAAATAAAGAAAAATCTAATCTCAGAAAAAGCTGACAAATCTTAATAGGCACTAATTTTGATAGGACAGGTGATATTTGTTTATTATTTTACTGGAGCACGGCATGTGACTTTGTATCTACCTGATAGTAAGTAGACCTACATAATCCATGAATTGGGTCTAATTAATCTACCTGAGTTTTGAATTGTAGTTAAACAGCATTGTGGGAGGGCCCACATGCTGGTCAAATGATGCGGTTATGAAATAGGCGGCGACAAAGACGAATTTGCATTACAAGTCTACTTTAATAGGCTATCTTATCTTTATCGTCAAATTAACTGCCTGTTTCATAACCGTACCCTGTATAGGAGACTACTTCCTCGACAAGAAATTAATGCAATAATCTCCTAAAAACTGGTGAACCCAAAGACTAAAACCGAAACACGATTAGTTATTAGTATTGTCAAAATCATTTTTTTTAGCCATATATATTTTATATGAAAGCATGGAAAAGACCTCGGAGAGCACGATAATTTGTCGGTCCAGGTTTCACACTACCACTATACCAACTTGTGACGACTGTATCTATAGATGTATATATAGATGGGTTATTGAGTCTATTCAAAACATCGCGACGAGCTAACTTGTTCGGTGTAGACTCATACCATCGGCTACGACGAGGTGGGATTAAAACCCCTCCGCTAGGTACCCTGGAGCCGTCTAGGTGGTCTCGGACGCCGTAAGGCACCCGTTATGATATGTATGTATGTAATATTCTATATAGTACTTCTACGATGGGTTGCCTTGAATATTAGAGATGATAGCACCTGACTACAATTCCTGATGAGTTTGATTTCTAGTATGAAATCATGGAAAAGATTTGAAATAAAATTGTTGAATGCATCAGCCACCTTCATCTTTCTCAATGATTTGATTTACTTTTATTAGATCACGACATGCGACCTTGTTTCTACCTGGTGGTAACCATACCTACAAAGTCCATGAATGGGGTCAATCAATAAATGTTCTTAAACCATATTGATCGTTCCCACTATGAGCTTTTCCTCCATCTCTAATAACACCAACAGGATGATTTAATCCACATGTTACTGCTTCCATTCCTTCTTCTTTATGGAGCATGACATGGTACCTTCAAGTACCACAATCCAAAAATGTCCTCAACCAAGAATTGCAATTATTCTACAATTGGTTGACTATGTCTGCTTGAGGAACTTAAAGATTAAAAAAGAAAGAAGAAAGATGTACACAGCCAAGTCTTTCCGCTTTTTTTATCGTGCGATATATAAGAATCTATTTATCATCCATGAAACCTTATTAACTGCTTTTATTGTCCCGAAGGTTTGACTGGTAGAGAATGCCTAGCGGCCTTTGTATTTTGTATGCAATAAAGATTTAAATAAAATAAATAAATAATAAACCTAAAGATCATAAACACCGCAACAAGCTCGCCAATTGTTAGGTATTGCCTCCGAATACCATCGGCGAAATGAGGATGGGTTAATTCCTCCGCTGGGTACCCTGAGAATTAAAAATGCCTGATTTAATTCCTAAAGTATTAAATCCTACAAACTCACAAACTTTACCTTTTTATTATATTAGTATAGATAAATATTTTATAAGCAGACTTTAATGTATTAATATACGTGGTGGCCGAGTTGGTTAGACCTTGGACTTTAAAACACTTAGGCCCCTGGTTCGAATCCCGGTGTGTACCAATGAGTTTTTAATTAAAACAAATATGTACATTTGTTTGACAACACCACTATAGCGCCTCGGAGAGCACGTTAAGCTGTCGGTCCCGGTTTCACTATACCAACTTGTGAAACTGTTTATAGATGGGTTATTAAGTCTATTCAAGACATCGCGACGAGCTAGCCACTTGTTCGGTGTAGACTCATGCCATCGGCTACGACGAGGTGGGATTAAAAACCCCTCCGCTGGGTATCCTGGGGCCGTCTGGGCGGTCTCGGGCGCCGTAAGATATATATAGACTTTAATGTAACTGTAAAATTTCATTAATATTTGTTAAGTAGTTTTTGCGTGATATAGTAACAAATATAAATCAGAAATATTCGCGTTTATAACATTAGTAGGAAGTAGAGAGCATAATACTTGAACTTTGGTTTTCATGGTTTAATTTAAATAATTTTATTAATTTTAATTTAAAAGCTTTAGTAATTAATTAATTAATTTATTTAATGCTTACTACATATACACAAATATTAGTAACCACTTATACTCGAAAACCTTTAAGGTTAATAATTTCATACTTGGATATTTAGCAACTATTATTGCACCTAAAGGACTTTTATTTATTTATATTCTTATTGCACATAAAGTGAAATAATATGTACTAATTGTCAAATAGTAGAATGGGAAAGCTTTTGTTTAAAATTTGTCGACCGTTTTGGTAACTATTTGTTTTATACTGTTAGTCAATAGTTTTATTTGGCTTTTATCTCTATGTCATCTATTATAAACCCTACAAGTATACTTCGAAATGGGATCGAAAGCTGAAGATTCGAATCAATAATACAAATATTAACTCAAATGGTCACGAAGATATATTTTTTCCTTTATTCCTCTTTGTTTATATTCAGTAGCTCTCTACCACAAGTTTTTGCAACCAGTTTCTACTATAGTCGCTAGTACATATAAATAGGGATAAACCAATAGGATCGCTTTACTTTTCAAATAAATTATATAGTTACACTAGCGACTATAGTAAAAACAGTTCGAAAAACTTGTGGTAAAGCTACTGTAGTACGCGACGAAACGAAAGAACTCAAGCCTACCATGGGTTATTACAATTGTAGTTGACTATAGTCGCTAGTGTTAAAAATCCACCAATAGCACAGGTTTATTTGTTCTGTTTACAAAAATGAAGTAATTATATTGGTGCATCAGCATTTAGCATCCCTAGCTTTAATCGCAGCACGGTGGAACTACAAAATCCACACATAAAGGTATTTTTGTAGGACAGATCACATTAGATTTTTTTTTAAATTGGTCTGTAAAATATTTCTCATTGTAGACAATAGCAAACTTAATCGAGAAAAATGATCTTAATATACTGGGAAATATGTTAATGCACAATCAATTTGTTCTAGAAAGCTATTTAGAATTAACTAAAATACTTTTTCAAAATGTATTTATATTTATGCATCTTTTCTTACATACATAAGGTTGTTGTTATATTTTTTTTAATTTAACCATTTACGCAGCGCACGCAACGGAAGCTTTCAAAAGAAATAAATTTTCCCCGTTTTTGCAACATGTTTCCTTGATCCTCTGCTCCTATTGGTCACAGCGCGATATTATATAGCCGTAGCCTTTCTTGATAAATAGGCTATCCAACACTAAAATAGTTTTTTTAATTCGAACCAGTAGTTCCTGAGATTACACACATGCATGCACACAAAATTTCACAGACACACACATTTATTTAATTTAGGTACTCGTGTTTTCTTACTAAAGCTGACTGTATTTTATTTTATTTGTATTTTGTAAATATTATACCTACATAAGTATGGAGCGGTTATAACTGGTTCCTGTAACACAGGGTAAATGTAAATATAATTAATTAGGTACATAAATTTTATGTTTTTTATGTACTTTTAAAATGTATTTATGTGTATTTTGTGTGTGTCAATAAATAATCTTATTATTATTAGCGCGTTCAACCAAACAAACACACTCTTCAGCATGAAGCTAGGGGCGCGCGGACGGGTACGGTTTTTACCTTCATGCTCTTCAGCTATATAATATTAGTAAACGAGTAGATATTAGTATAGAAGATATATAGATATGTAATGCAGTAAAAACTCCTAACAGTACTTCAAGCAATAATATAATAAAAAATTCTAATCCCAATACATGAGTGGGGCAAGCAGCATGCACAGTACTTCATGTACATAATTATCCCCGTATTTAGACATAATGGTATCACTTGTCATTGAGCAAATGGCACATAACGTATAATAAATTTATTATCTATAATTTATAGAAGCATGCAAGTCATGCTTGTCGATTGAATGTAAATACTTAAAAAAAAACTTTATTAGTCTTTGGTCGATAAATATCGATAAAATATTTTTACAGTTCTTCTGTTGAACTTTCTGTATCATTAAATTAATATAATTTACTTATGGAACTCACCGTTCCGTGGGAAACAAACATACACAAGGACCACAACATCAAGTCGAACAAATATTTTGATCTCACAAACGAAATTACTAGAAACGGATTTAAAACTCAACTTTATGCAGTAGAAGTTGGTGCAAGAGGAATTCCAGCAAAGTCTTTGCACCGTCTATTAAAGGATCTTGGCTTTCCGAGAACAGCCATCGGAACTTTTATGGAGCGTGTTTCTAGGATGGCGCTACCTATTAGCATATAGTATTTGGTTGAGTAGAGAGGGTAGTGAACACAGTGCAGGTGAGAGTTCAAAAGGCCTTTAAACCTACTTCGCGGTCTAAAGTCCGGGAACGCCGCAGTTCATTCCCCTGCCTTTCAACCACGCGATGGACCCGAGCACGGTGAATCCATGGTTTGCTAAGAACATTGTCTCTCTTTCCCTACCTCCTAGTAATTCCTATGCTATTAATGAACTATAAACGCGTAGAAATATAAGTTTGTGAGGATGTTTGTTGCTCCACGCAAAAACTACTAAACAGATTTTTATGAAACTTTACAGTAGTTTAGGTCATCAGAATAACATATAATTATAAAAGTTTATATTCATAAGTCCTGTACCTGTATCATCACGGGTGCCTTACGGCGCCGAAACCGCCTAGACGGCCTCAGGGTACCTAGCGGAGGGGTGTTTAATCCCACCACGTCCTAGCCGATGGTATGAGTCTATTCATAAGTCGAAGAAAAGTTATTTATTCAGTTACTTTTACTGTATTATTATCGTAAAAATAATGCAGTAAATAATTTTATTATTTATTATATATATTAAATAAAATCAAACTATGTGATATTATTTAAGCAATTACAAGTGAATTTAATAATGAATACTGTTATGAAAATTAAGATTAATGTTAAATAATTATTACCTATCACAATTGATGTAAATATTATATATTTTTAAGCAAATTCGACAATCTATATCTATGCTAATATTATAAAGCTGAAGAGTTTATTTGGTTGAACGCGCTAATCCCAGGAACTACTGGTTCGAATTCAAAAAATCTTCATATTCCCAATAATATTGGCATTTTACCTTTTTTAGTTTCAAACCAGACAGTAATAGGTTGCATTGTAAGTATGAAGTAGCGACAAAAGGATAAAAATTACTTCTCTCTGATTGTTGTTCTCCTGGTGGATTCAAACGATGAACCTATTTCAGCCTTATTATTTCCACGTTTACTTTTACGCTTTAAAGGAAGATTACAAATAAAACTGTCATGTTTGTCACAGTTCAAGTGAAAAAGTACATATAATGGATTCTATTGATTACGAATGACTGAAGTTCAAAAAAATATTCTTCTTTTTAACTGCTACTCTCCTGGTAGATTTAATTGATGGATTTGTTACACTTATTGGCTAGGTACTACATGTTTTTTATACCCAAAAAAATCCTTCAACATTCATAAAACGAAAAAAACCCAAAAGGCATAAAAGACGCCAAAAATAATATATTAAATATTGGCACCTTACGTCATAGTTCCATATGCAACAGTAGTTACAGAGCAGACAGAATAATGGAATCCATCGATTATGTATGATGCAGCCACTGAAGGTGAAAAATAGGTACATGAAGGAATGTTATTAAACTTTTTTTATTATTATTAAAAAAATAAGTATGGACATACATTTATTTTTATTAATTACGCGGTACCGTCAATTTTGATATAATATATAAATTTCCTTTGACTGACAACATAACTTTCCAGAATTTGATTCTACTAAGCGACGCGCTTTTAAAATACATGATTGTTTTTTTAATCAATCGGATTAGTCCAATGGATAGGAAAATTTATTTAAAAAAACTAATACATGGGTGTCCATATTACACCCACATATTAGTTTTTTTATATAAATCTAGCCTAGACGGTCTCGGAGGTACGCAGAGGTAGGATTTTATTTCCACCTCGTCGTAGCAAAAGGTATTATGAGTCTACAGGGAAAAGTGGCCAGATGTTTGCTGTGTTTGTACTCGTATAGATTCAATAACCCATCTATAAATAGTTTTACAAGTTGGTATAGTGAAAATGGGACCGACTGCTAAACGTGCTCCCAAGGCACTATAGAGTTATTTCAAACAATGTTCTTATTTTTTATTATTTGAAAACTCAGTTTTAATTTGTATCATAAGAATGTCAATAGAATACATAAAAACCATATAAATTCAATAATGTTCATTGGCTGTTCATTAATTTAGTTTATTACGTGCTACCAAGGCACCATGTATGGAGAGCATTAGCGAGATTAGATGCTTTCTATGCGGCCCTGGTAATAACACTACAAAGTAACCGACAGAATGCCTACTTGTGGAGAAATCCTTGCTTATTTCAATTTTAAATCCTCAAAACCAGTTGCAATATTAAACTATAGCAAATAAAACATGCGCAAGAGCGTTGCTCGCAGACAAATTTCAGTGTAATCCGTATAAAATTACAATTTGTTGTATGCATTATTCAATATGGCTGGCCTGCTGAATTGTAATTCGAATAAAACTATTTTACATATGGTCGCCTGTTATCATATGCCGACATTACCTTTAATATTTGCATTACTGTTTAATTTTAAGACTTCTCTTAAGGTTCAACCGCTTCTTATAAGCAAACTAAATGTGTATAAACGGTGTAGGGACTGTATATAGATAGAACTGTATGGATAATTACAGTAAAAAAAAATAAAGTAGCTAAACGGTATTGATAGAACTTTATTATAGAATAAAATATTACAAATGCGAAAGTGAGTCACTCTGTCTATTTGTGGGAGTTTCCAAACTACTGAACAGATTACGAGAAACGTAAGTAGGAAGTTAAATAGAATTCCGGAGGTCAACATAGAAAATAATTATATCTAGAAATAAGATCAGAGAGATATAATAATTATGAGTGAGAAGTTGCAGATAAAATAAAATAATATTTTGTAACCGCATCAATAAAGCTGCATAGTGGGAACGATATGTATTAATTAACGTTATTAGGGCCACACATAGCGGGAGTTGTGGGCGAAATAGATGCCTGTACCCAGGGACGATTGCTCAGGCGCACCCCCGTTCTAAGGAGCTTTTTTTATTTTTTTTATTAGAGCACGGCACGTGACTTAGCATCTACCTGGTAGTGAGCAGGCCTACAAATTCCACGAACGGGGTCGATCAATACTGTTGTTTAACAATATTGATCGCTCCCACTATGCCAGTATTCAATGGGTTACAAAATATAAGAGTAATTTTGCCTGCGAATTCTCACTCATAGTTATGTCTCTCTGATCTCATGTCTAGATAGTGGTTGCGCCTTTGGCGTTGTATCCGGAGGTCATGGGTTGAATTCCAAAAAAATATTAGTACGTTTTTTCGGTACAGTTTGTCATGGTCTGGGTGTTTATTAAATATATTACGTATTATATCGCTGCTTCTGGTACACAGAAGCAATATGTGTAAATTGTCCTACGTATAAAAAAAAACATGCGATTACGAAATGGGCGGCAACAGAGACGAATTACGAGTATATTTTAATATCCTCGCTGCCTTATGGTAAATTCAACCACCCGTTTCGTAGCTGCACCCTGAAAGAAGACTACCACTTGGATAAATTGATGTAGAGACCTTCTTCCCACCGAATGAAACTTCCAACAAAATGTCTCTCGAAATGTCAAGGTTATGATGTTTAAATACATAGTATTATTATGTATTCTGTGATAGTATGTAATAATTATATATGAAAAACATAACCTCATACATACTTACGACTATATTTAACGGGAATCAAACAATAAAGAAATTATATGATTGTTGAATTTATAATGAGCCGAAATTTGGAGGAATACTTTTTGGAATAATAAAGTAGGCGCTTATAATTCGTATAACGTCATATTTTATTATAATTATCAGAAGGAATGACACGTGAAGAAAATAATAATGAAAACGTTAGAAAGGCAGTCGATTTACAGTATCTATGGCCAGACCAAAGAATTATAAAACCTGTCGATTTTGAAGTTAATTTATATAATAGTTATTTCATAAAATATAACATAAAGTTATTTTTTATATATTTAGGAATGAGATATATAGGAATACAAAATACGTAGACAAAGATAAAATAATGGTTTTAACCAAATGAAAGAAGCTACACATTAAAACTAATATTGAAAGAGGACACCGACTTAAGCAAATGATGGAAGTAAGTATAGATTAATGTAAAAAAAAATCATAACATATTAATAATGATAATATTGAGGAATTGAATTGAAATATTATAATGAAATTAAGATTTTTAAATTTGAAAGAGACCATTTGTATAGTATAAATATAGAAGAAAATATTACTAATACTATAGAAACTATGTAGGTACATTATGTATCAGAAACCACATACAAATGCTGTAGAGAACACAGACCGTGTTCTCTACAGCATCTTTATGTTAAAGGTTATTGAGATTTGTGTCGTAAATAAAAAGCGGACTGTAAAATAAATAATATATATTCGTATTGGGTAAACTCTTAAATAAATTCATACCTTTATAACATAACTAAACCTAAACTGATAAAATAATAATATGTTTACCAGAAAGCTCATGTTCTCCTCGACCATTGAACACCAACTCTCTCATCACAAACTGGCAACCTGCTTGTCGAAGAGAACAGGAATAATTAAAATTTTAATATACTTATTTATCTATACTAATATTATTAAGCTGAAGAGTTTGTTCGTTTGTTTGAACGCGCTAATCTCAGACTACACTGGTTCGAATTGAAAACATCTTTTGTTGTTGGATAGCCCATTTATCGAGGAAGGCTATAGGCTATATAACATCACGCTACGACCAATAGGAGCGGAGTAACAATGAAAAATTTTGCAAAGACTGGCAAAAAAAAATCTTTTGAGAGCGTACGCTGCATAAACCTTTAAAGTTACGCAGCGAAGTTGCGCGGACCAGTTTGTAATATAAAATAAAATATAAGTACATATGCCCAGTGCCCACTAAAAAGAGGCGATTCGTCCACAAACGCAATAGATAAATAATATGTAAGATATTTTACGCTTACAAACTCTAGGCTTGTACTATGTGCACGAACAACAATACCAATACATATTATGTTTTATAAACACCCAGACTGTACTGAAAAACGTACTATTATTTATCTGCCATGAGACTCGGTGTAGCCACTACATAGAGAGGCGGTCAATATGTAACTTTAAAAGTAATACCAAACATTACTTAAATAATATTTGAAATAATTAAAAAGGGCACAAAGACCATGCAATTTAATACTAAGCCCAACATTTTTATAATAATAACCATTTCTTATTCAAACGTCGCTGAATCCACTCGTGCATCGGTAATACGTTCCGACGTAACATCATAATCCAACAATATTACTTATACAAAAACAAAAAAAGCTGCTTTTAAATTAAACGTTAGCACCACTGAATAAAGATCGAATTTGAATTTCGCAGAAAAATGCAACGAAAAATGTTTTCGAAGCAAAGATCTTTGGAGTATAATCCATCGGGGTGGAAAATTCAAAATTTTATCTAAACAACCAAACCATTATAAAATTAGGCAGATGTATCTGTAATGTGTGTGTATGTTATAATATTTTTAATGTACTTTGGTATTATAGAAATAATATTAAATGTTATTATTAATTTCTGTTTCTTTTTGAAAATGGATAAAATAAAAGTCTATTTGAGCAAAATTTCAGTATTATCTGCAGTTAATGCGTTCCCTATATTCGTATTTTATGCTTTACTAGGGATTTATTTTTAAAATATCATTGTTGTCATCATTTAACGTGTTATTTTTATTTACATTCCCAGGGTAATAAAACGTTTTAAATACACTTTTATCAAAAAATGTTGTTAGTAAAATTTATGGGTAACCCGACCAAATATAGCCGATTGCACTAAAAGCAAGTAGTCTGGAAGCGTTCACGAATTAAAATGCAAATTCGAGTCCAAAATTTTTGCGATAACCTCCACCCAGCCCAAAAAGCCTTTCCGTGTATTTTAGAAGCGAATAAAAAGAATAAGTAAACCATACGAACGGCCGGTCACGTCATTTTTCAATATCCACGCAAAAAACATATTAGGCGAATATAAGTGAAGCAAAAATAAGAGACACTATCGCGTTTTACCTTTTGATATTCCTTTATCAAAGAGAGCCCTTTTGAAAATTCTCTGGGTTTAAAACGTCTTAAAAGTTGTGATATAATGCACAGTAAAATGATCTTTAGTGCCAAGAACAAAAGCTACTAATTCAATTGAAATAGGCTGAAAAATTAAGTTTATTGTTTTAAACAGTTAACGCATGACTCGGCAGAATGAAATGGAGTTACATGAAGGAGTATAAGTAAGAAAGGGATGACGATATGTATGATAGACGATGGATGTCCACAGTGTTGACAGGCGCCGTTGCTCACGGGACAACGCATAGTTTCTCATCGGAGAGCTAAAATAAGTCCCATTGGTTTTTATGCGATCCTGGTAGTATATTTAGATTTTGTCGCGACATTTTCAAAAAAAGTGTTAAGTGGATGATTTATTTCACGAGTCGCGAGTTATAGTGGATTTCCGGTGTAATTATTTTAAAGGTCCGATGTTAGTTTTAATGTTTATGTCTTGAATGTGAAATAGTAAATGTAATTTCTCTTCTTGTAAATGAAAAGGAAAACACAAACAAACGACAATTTCTTTATCTTATAATTACAATTAACTTTTTAATTATATCGATCGTAAATAAAAATGTTATTATTTTTAGCTTGTCATAATAAAATATGTGAAAGACTGTTTAGTACTGAGGCTACGTTAGATATTCAATTACTTGCTCCAGCCATTATTAATTCTTACGAGCCGAGTGATTTATACAATTTGCTGACTATAATATTTGTTATCAACTGATTATTTGTCAATGTTCTAAAGGTAGCAGATAGTATAATGTTTATTTGATTAAAATATATTGAATAGATTTTTCATATTTTAAATCAATGACTATATCGTATATCTAATAACCTCAGCATTCTTATGGCCTCATTCTTTAAAAAACTTATTGAATTCTTGAAGAACACTTTAGTTAAACTAGGTTTTGTCTCATTTTTGTTGCAAAAAACCTTCTGTAAATAAAGTGTTATTCATGGACTCAATAAGTTCTTATGAATACCGATGTTAGTGTATAGTTTGTTAATTTTTTTAGGTGGAAGGGAAGTGTCCATAACTTAGCTAGGTCGACAGACTGGTTTTGTACCACCACCCTATATGCAAAAATCGTCATGTGACCTAGTCATGTTCCGTTTTTAGTCTGTGGGTTCACCGGTTTTCAGGAGACTACTGCATTGATTTCATGTCGAGGTGGTAGTGTCCTTTCTGGCAGTTGATTTGACGATAAGCAAAGGGCAAGGGCAGTGGATAAAGCATATACTTGTATAAACGGCATGAATTTTTTAGACCCGGGTGTAACCCATTTTGGTATTATTTTTGGGATATAAACATCTAAGTTAACCCAGGAAAGCTGCAGGCAAAAGCTAGCTATAATAATAATTAAGGTAACACATACAAAAATATATATTCAATAAAAATTTTACATAACAAACTAATATACATATATAATAAGCCTAATTATTTTTAAGACTTTCAGGGCAACACGTTTGTTCTTATCCTCAAATGAAGCAAATATATCGAAATTCTTACAATTCTGCGCGATTTTATTCAGAAAACTGATTGCCTGGTGAACAGAGATATAATTAAAGAAAGAAAGAAAGCAGACAAAGGAAGAAAGAAAGAGACCATCTGTTAGATAGAAAGGGGCACCGCGCCCCGTGACTCTGCATAAACGAATTACTATCGACCAGCGACACTCGCCTATATTAATTCAAGTTAACACAATAAGGATTATTTTGGGTCTCATCCAATATTTATTTTACTCCTATTAATTAAACTAAATTAATGTTCATTCCCATCAATGTAATATTGATATTTATAAAGTTTCCAATAGTTATAGATGCTTATTTCGTTTAAAAACGTTATTGTTATGTCAATGAAACTTTCTTCAGTGATCATTGTCACTGAAGAAAATGTCCATGACATAACAATTTCAGTGGGTTATATTTTAATATTATCCGTATAATTTATGATACAAAAAAATACAAGTTATAGAAACAGATAATATTTTTTATAACGCTAGTGAAGTAGTTTAGTGGAAGTTTTTTACTTAAAACTGAATTTACCTAGGAAAAATATAATTGTTAATAATAATAAAAATATCATTGTTTATGGTACACAAAGAACATAGAAGCTTAAAGCATAGTTTGCGAAAAAAAGGCGAAATATATAAGGTATGTGAAATATTTTTATATACATGGTGATTTAAAAGATTTTACTTTGGGATAAGGTTTACTAATCAAATAGAAAACTTTTACCATGAATTTTTGGCTTCTCCATATAAATTGGTTATTTTACATTACTAGTTTGTGTGGAGAAGTTTTTTTTTCATTTGGGAATAGTTTTTTGAATTATCAAATCAGTTGTAGTAAGTACAACCTTTTTAAGTCACCACCTATTATTATTATTTTATTGACTTTTGAATTTGATTGAAGCCATCTGAGGCTTTAATGAAGAGTCCAGGTTTTAAACCACGTTTTTTTAAATTAATGTTTTTTAAACATTAACATTAAATGAAATGAATTATGATGGTTATTTCTTAATAATCCATGTTTAGTGATCGCTAAATATTTTTATATGAGGTACCAGGAGGCCAGGCACTACGGGAGGTGGCGCCGACGTAGTCCGCGGGGCGTACGCATGTCCGAAACGCCCGGTTATATGTCGATTGATTTTTAATGGTTTGGTATTCTAAATATGTGCCTTCTCTATTATGATTTTTATGATTCATAAATAATTCATAGAAGTGAAAAATATTCTAGGTATTTCCTATAATTTATCAGTTCAAAAATACAGACCGAAAATATGTAAAATTAGCGTAGCAAGGTTGGTTGGTATTTGGTATTAAAAGTATATATCAAAGAATGAACTCTTATGGTAAGACTCAGCCGTCCGTACGTAAGTCTGTCCGCTTTAAATAACTCGAGAACTACTGCTCCGATTTACGTAAATTGGAAATGGTTTGGATTTTGTTGACCCACAAGCAGTGTAAAAAGTTTCGTAAAGGTTCATGTGAAAAATGTATTGAAATTTATTATAAATAAGTTTAAGTAACCATAAATTAAAGTATATTTAACAAAACGTTATATTTTTTAAGCTATTATTAGATTTTTAATATTAGTTATTTTTGTAACCTAAAGAGAGGTACAAAGGTAGCAGCTAATACGAAGGGTGCGCGTCAAGTAGCACTTTACTGAAGTGGTTGTTTTTTGTAAATATTTTTAACAAAACAAAATTTATTTATAGGGCCACAGGTGTGCAGGATTGAAAAAAAGTTGCCAACGGAGAACACAAAATAATGTCAAATTTCTAAATGATTCACAATATATCGAGAAAACTATACTCATATCTCCGATTATATTCGCTGATATACATTGCTGTTATGTTACTGAAACTTGCTTAATGCCTCTTCGGAAATAGTAATATAAAACTATTTTACTTAAAAATGCAGGTAATGTGGTTATTATTTTGACAACCTTGTTTGAGCAAAGTCGACCTTGCCGTTCTGTTTCAAGGAGCGGCCGGCAAAGTTTTGCTGGTGGCTCTAACAGGCCGGCCGCTATTTTGACGTTTCAACGTTTTAAAAAATTTAATGCAAAAATATTTTATTTAAAACACAGCTGTTTGTATTTATAGAAATAGGTACACACATATTTTATTCCATATCTTAGTATAAATTAGGTACCTACTTTTTTTTGAGTAAAACACTATACAAGCCTTGGCCCACTATGACTGCTTCGCTGGTCACGCTATGATTGCCTCGAGCTAGCCTAGCTACGCTCTAGGCCTTCCGGCTCTTGCTGTTCTCGCTGTAAAAGCCTCAACCTACGGTCTCGGCCTTTACCTCAGCTCGTCCATCAAGTGCTGCACGCTGCCGCTCTGTGTCGGCCTGGAGCTGCGCTACGCTGCGCTGTCGGCCATCATCAGCGCGACCAGCAAAGTAGTCATTATAGACCGCGGCAGTAATGTACTATATGTAGGTATACAAAAATTGTATCCTTGAAATAATTTTACCGACTTTATCCTATTTTTTAACAAAAACAATTAACGTCAAGTAAAAACCGCACAGGTGGCAAAATGCAAACCATAAATAAGAATTAATTGTTAAAAAAAAATGTCTACAGCATTTCTATAAAATTAAAAAAGAAACTTTTGTGTCGTCTGAATATTTTAACTCGAATAAACTATGAACATAATAATATATTATTTTTCTTGCAACTTTTTTGCGTGGGGTGACATTATAATGAAAACAAATGGCAGAATATCCCTCGTGTCAAATAAAAAATCATTTTAGCATCATCTACAAATAGGTTGGGCAAATATTAAAGTAAACATAATAGCAACATTGTGGTTTTACTGAGTTATATTGTTTATAGTTTTAAAACATTTATTGTTTCTAAGGAGCAATTTATTATTTTTTTAAACATGTAGAAGACAATTTTAACCAAGTATTTTTGAAATAATATATTTAAATAAAAGTTTATTTAAATGTTTTAATGAACAGATTTTGCTCATAGAAAGCAGGATTAAAACTTAATAAACTAAAATATTCTCTGCTGCGATTTATTTCTGCCAAAAGTTCATCAACAAATTAAGTAGGTCCTACTTACTATTAAATGGATACAGAGCCCCATCACATGTTTTGTTTATTAGCTACTTTTGGAAGAACCCAGCAGTAGCACCAGGCGCACAGGATCGACAAGTGGGTATAATTTACTGCAGGACTAATGGAAGCCGACCATTAACCGTTTTAGTGAAGGCGTTAATTCTCCTTTGCATATTAATAGACCAGTTTCATGGTACCAGGTGGCGTAAGAAACGACACCTACTTATAAACAAAATGCTAATCGTGTCATTAAGGGTGAAATATATACAATTATCATTGGTCGAAGTCGTGCGACTGCAGTAAACGTAATCTAAACACCTGCCAAATATAATTAACAAGTGACATTTATAAATTACAAATATCAATTAAAATCATTATTAAATACACTCAAAGCAATGTCACTTAACGAAGTGATCAATATAAAATAACCCTTTGTAAAAGTACAACAACAAATTACAAAGCAACAAATTAAAAAGCATAAAACACAATTTTAACAACAGAGCACTCCCTGACCCTGTTTGTAGATCTCAACAAAATTACAAAGTGAATTAGGCAAGGGCGCAACCCTTTGCGGGTTAAAAGCATTTCACCAAATTGATGAGGAGACTGTTACCCTTTCATGGGCTCCTGGTACAATTTTTCTTATGAATATAAAATAGTATGTTATGATTTGTTATTTTGCGCAAGTAGAGGTTATAAAAGGGGCTAAGTGCATTACGAAATGTGGGTTCCGTAATGGAAATAAAAACTTTATATTTTTAATATTTCAGCATTTTAATAGACATTTATTTTAACGGTATATCAAAAATTTTACGGATATCATCGATATCAGTGTGCGTATCATTGTGTTAATATTATTTACCTACGTAGATTACCTATTAGAGAAAATGTCAAGATAAAATTATTTTATTATTAGAGTCCTTTAAACCTACTGATATACTCAATAAAATTGTATTCCGTGGCTATATTTCAATATGCATGTCTAATAAAATTCTTCTCTCTACCGTTTCTATTTTGATTACAGTACCCTAAACACAGCTTCCTTTTTGAGTAATTTGACAAGGTGCTTCTGATCTAGTTTTGATCTCCGCCAGGGGGTCTCAAGGGAAATGTACGAAAGGCATAGAGTCCTTTCCAATCCTCCTACAGGGCTGTCCCAATAACAATCAATTAATTAAAAAAAAACAGCCCAGTCTATTTATTTATTGGAGCACGACAAGTCCATGAATGGGGTCGATCAATGCATTGCTACGAGTATTTAATATCATTCTCCCACTATACCGGCTAAATGATGCGACTACAAAACGGGCGGTGATGAAGACGAATGAACCTATAGACACATGATGACAAAACCGAAACGAAAAAAACCTTTCCCCTATTAATGTTTAAGAACCTTTCATCAAAAATTATTAATACCGTAATTTTAAAATATATTTTGAAAAAAAAGGTTTTAAAAATTCAACGACTGAAATTTTTATTAAAATTGTCTAAGCAAACAGAAAAATCTTTATTTTGTTTTTGTCAACCCTAACCATAGAATAGAGGAAGGTACCAAAAACGCATCCCTTGTTTTGACTCCGCCATTTCCCGAACATAAATCACACAACTAATGTACCGAAATGACGTACCAGAGAGCACCCATCTTTGTATAAAAACCTAAAAGACACAAGTGCATTTTTTTCGCTTCCACATCAAAACAAATTCAATCTTATTCATTCAGAAATAGAGTGGCAATTTCTTTAAAAATACTTACGAACATTTATTTGTAAAACAAATAGAACCTTATAGAGAAGAACTTAGAGTTGATATTGTAATAAGATTTTCGGTTTATAATCCACTGAAAGCTTTAAGATTAGTGTTTGATGACATCATTATTTTTCAAATGGTTCCGTAGCGATTTTCTAAATAGACATAAGGGGGAAGAAACAGTAGTTGTTTTTTTTTAATCTTGGAAATTGGTATGTAGGAGAAAATTAATGATGGTTAAGGAAGTGTTAGGAAATTAGTTATTATTTTGTTTATAGGATAACGTCATGTGGCTCGTTATCTACCTGTTAGTAAGTAGAACTATAAAAGCTGATGATTGCCTTACGTTTTTTATAATTATATATTTTTTTAAATATTGTCTTTAATTAACCTTGCTAAAACCGTCAAGAGAACTAGTCATGTTTCGGTTTCAGTCTGTGGGTTCACCGGTTTTTAGGAGATAATTGTATCGATTTTTTGTTGAGGTGTAGTCTCAGTTTCGCGAAAAGTTTCTTAAACCTACCTAACGTTAACGACCGATATTAGAAGACCTAAATCCTTCACAATAATTATAATTAAAACCTATCGTGGAAACAATCAAAATGTTGTTAAATACAATATATTGATGGACCCCATTCATGGACTTTGTAGATCTACTTAATAACATATATAAAGAACAAAATGCCACGCACCAATTAAAAAAAAGATCTTCTCTTACACATTTTCTGTTATTGTAGTTTATAAATAATATATGTAATAACTAAAAAGCGGGCCCCCAGCCTAGTGGTTAAGTCACTGCGCAACTGATAACAAGGCTAAGCAGATGACAACAATGCCGGACCTGGGATCGGTGATAGCTTTACACATCGAGGCTATACCACAATAACCACTGCAGCAAGCGCGTCACTTGTTAGGTAATGCCTCCGAATACCATCGCCGAAATGAGGACGGGTTAACCCTCCGCTCGCGCTGGGTAACCCTGAGGCCGTTTAAACGGTTCTCGGGAGCCAAAAAGGCATCACGTGATATTTTCTTATTTTTTATTTAATGACTAAAATATATCAAAAAATGTCCATTCGGTTAGTAAATCACAGGGGATACTTCTGGGACGCCCCTGATTTTCCCTTGTTCCAATTTTCCAAATCACTGATCCCGATCCGACTGAGATTGATGTAATTTTCTTTATCATGTAATTTAAATTATAATAACACCTACCATCAATAGCAATTCATTTAATAATAATTATAAAGGGAGAAACAACACCGCCCATACAGATGCAAAACTCATCTAATGACGCGGTTATATTTCGGTTTTAGTCCGTGGGTTCAGGAGACTATTGCAAAATTTTTTTGTCGAGATGGTAGTTTCTTACTATCACCTCGACAAAAAGGCCACCTCTAGGGTGTGGTTACGAAACGGACGACTGATTTGACGATGAAGCAGAGTTCTCATCAAATGGGTCTCCCAGCTAGTCATAGGTATATGATATTTTGAGTCCACACCAAATAGGTGGCAAGCTCGTTGTAGTGCTTGTTTAGACTTATAACATTTTCACAAGTTGGTAAGTCTAGTTACTTCAATAAAGAAAATATATGAATTTGTATAGTGAAACTGGGATCGACAGCTTAACGTGCTTGAGCACGTGATTTTTTAAATAACTTAATATTTTTATATTACTTTAGATATATAGACGTATTATATAACTATTAGGGATATATATTTTAAATAAAAACGCTATCTATTAATAATAATATTAATACATCCTTTATTAATATTTAACTAACCTAATTCAACAAACAAAGTTGGTTTACGACCGATATTAACATATAACAAAATTAATATGTATAATTACAGTGTAAAGTACAACACGACAAAACAATTCACATACTCAGTATATCAGTTTGCAACCACAAGTCCTCTTGCCAAAACATTTGTCCTAAACACTTGACATCAATGTGTTTGACATATGCGTTGACATCACCCACTGTCACACTCTATTGCGACAATGACATGACTACAGACCTAAATTAGTAAGTAGATAGTCAAACAAGGGCGTAGCCAAGATTTTATATAGGGAGTGGCAGACTTAGTTTATTTGGTCTTATAATAATAATATGTAGGACAATTTACTCATATTGCTTTGGTCACAAACTAAGCTCTAGGCTTGTACTATGTGTACCAGAAACAACGATATAATACATATTATATTTTATAAACACCCAGACCATGACAATTTGTACAGAAATTGCGTACTAATATTTTTTAGCCATGGGTGGGAATCGAACCCACGACCTCCGGATACAACGCCAAAGGCGCAACCACTAGTCAACGGAGGCTGTAAGCGTCATAAAAGCGTCTCAAGCTATGAAGCTCGTCAGAATTACAGTTTAACAGCGAACTCTTTTAAGGGGGGCAGCTGCCCCTTCCTGCCCGTACCTCGCTACGCCTATGTAGTCAAAGTGTATCGTGTTAAATAGAAAGAGCGCGTGACTTCGTTTTGTAGACTCTCCCGGTGTGTCACCACTATTTGACATCAATGTTGTTGACATATGCGTTGACATCACCCACTGTCACACTCTATTGTGACAATGACATGACTACAGACCTAAATTAGTAAGTAGATAGTCAAAGTGTATCGCGTTAAATAGAAAAAGCGCGTGACTTCGTTTTGTAGCCTTACCCGGTGTTTAATCACTATTTGGCATCAATGTGTTTGACATACATTGACTTCACCCACTATTGTGACACATTACTATAGACCAACATTTATCCTAACCGGTGTGTCATCACATTTGTCATTGTTATTGACATATGTATTGACATCACCCACTGTCACACTATATGCGAAAATGTCATGGCTAACGCCTAAAACAGCAAGTAGATAGTAAAATAGGACTGTTTAATAAGTTAATAATAGTGCATCGTATTTCTGTAATATATATACATTGAAAATATATTTATCATGAGCATACTGCTAAAAGTTAAATATGTGAAGCAAACAAAAATATAATATCTCTAGTACCATATTTTTGTCAAATAAAATGTATATAATGTAATTTTAAATCAAATTGCGTCAAATAGAAATCTTGCGTGACTTTATTTTGTAGCCCCACCTGTGTTTGATCACTATTGTTCAAACTTGACATCAATTCCTATTTGAAATATGTGTTGAAATTACCCACTGTCACACTCTATTGCGACAATGCTTTGGCTACAGATTTAAATCAGTAAGTAGAGTAGCACAATGTATCGTATTAAACAAAAATCACGCATGACTGTGTTTTTTATCCCAACCCGTCTATCACACTTGAAATAAAAATAGTAATCCCTGATTTATATGTCGTAGTGTACCTGTAAAGTAGTATAAGCAAATCGTACGCCGAGTCCATACGATTTTGTTTTCTATGGACATAGTTGTCTATTCTATGACATGTCAATGAAAATAAATTTGTAAAAAATATAACACATTGTTATTTTGAAGTGTGGTTATTACAATGCAACTTTTGGGGACATATACAATGCAAAAAAATACATATTGGGCGGTCTGTTCAAATTGAGTTGTGAGCTGAGAAAATATTTTTGTTTTAGGTGTAACCTATTTATTTAAACAATATTAAATGAAATACAAACTAGAATATTACCTGGTACCATTTTATGTTTATTTATTATATATAGGTGGTTATTTAGTGGTGGTATTTTTATACATGCTAATCGAATGGGTTTGGCCATAGACTTAAAAACATTACAGTACCATTTTATGTTTATTTATTATATATAGGTGGTTATTTAGTGGTGGTATTTTTATACATGCTAATCGAATGGGTTTGGCCATAGACTTAAAAACATTACAGTACCATTTTATGTTTATTTATTATATATAGGTGGTTATTTAGTGGTGGTATTTTTATACATGCTAATCGAATGGGTTTGGCCATAGACTTAAAAACATTACAGTACCATTTTATGTTTATTTATTATATATAGATGGTTATTTAGTGGTGGTATTTTTATACATGCTAATCGAATGGGTTTGGCCATAGACTTAAAAACATTACAGTTTTTAGTTCAAACCCCGGTGTGTACCAATGAGATCCGAATGTAAAAAAATAAGTACATTTGTTTGACAACTCCACTCTATAGTACCTCGATAAACTAAGCTGTCAGTCCCAGTTTCACTATACCAAATTGTGAAAATTGTTTATAAGTCTATCCAAAATACCCACATAAGTATATATTTAATTTAAATAGACTTCGAAAATTGTTATTCATAAAAGGTACTGTAAAATTAATTAATTATTGATTACCCTCAAATTATCTAAAAATAATTGATAACTCCCTTCATTATTATTTATTAGAGCATATTTTGGCAAACGTAAATGTAAAATTACCCATAAATTAACAACAAAAAAATATTTAAAAAAAAAGTACCATCACGGGTACCGTACGGAAGCGCGCGAGACCGCCTAAACGGCATCAGGCTACCAAGCGGTGGGGTTTTATTTTCACCTCGTCGTAGCCGACGGTATTCTTAGTCTGCACCGAGCAAATGGCAAACTCGTAGCGGCATTTGAATAGATTTAATAACCCATCTCCCATAAACAGTTTCACAAGTTGATATAGTGAAACTGGGATCGACAGCTTAACGTGCTCTCCGAGGCTCTAAGTGGTGTGTCGAAGAAATATACATATTTTATATGGTTTAATTAAAAACTTAGCTATACTAATATTATAAAGCCGAAGAGTTTGGTTGAACGCGCTAATCTCAGGAACTACTGGTTCGATTTGAAAAAATCTTCTAGTTTTGGATAGCCCATTTATCGAGGAATGCTACATAACATCACGCTACGAACAATAGGAGCGGGGTAACAATGCAAAATGTTGCAAACACGGGAAAAAAATATTCCTTTTGAGAGCGTAGATACGCTGCGTAAACGGTTAAAGTTACGCAGACGAAGTTGCGCGGATCAGCTAATAATAATAATAAAAATCAAACAAATCAAAAAAATAATTAACTCTAAAGATTCGTATTACTAATAACCCAAACAACAGTATAATCAAAATATAAATACAATATGGGTCTCAAATTGCAATTTTCAACTACTGACAATTTGTTTCGTGTAAGGGTCCCCTAATCCGAGGATTACTCGAGGGACCCATAGGTAACACGAGTCCCGAGAATATAGATACATTTGTAGACACATCAACATTTGTTTTTGTATAAACTATAGTCATTCCATTTGGCTACTCTGTAGGGAGATGCGATAGTAAAATTTTATTGACTACTGCATAACATTTGAGAGCACGATATTTATGAATAACAGAAAACCATCAGACGCGAAAAGTCCATTTTTTAAATTGATTATAATGTGACTTTGTATCTACCTAAAGCCATTCGGGCAATATATAACATGATGAAAGCTCGTGATTCTCTTCGAGAAATCTTTCCTATGATTGATGTACTGACACTACCATCTCAATATATTTATGAAAATTTATTGTACGTTAGGAAAAACTTAAATATGTTTAGTAAAAATGGCGATAGACATAATTTAAACTTAAGAAACATAGATAAAATCGATATACCAAAGTTTAGACTGCAAAAAACTAATAAATGTTTCGTCATTAACAGTATAAGGTTATTTAATAAATTACCTAAAAGCATTATAGATCTGAGTGAAATAAAGTTTAAAAATTGTATAAAACACATATTAATCAATAAGGCTTACTATAGTGTAAAAGACTATCTTAACGATAAAGACGTCTGGATCCGTCCTGATATGCAACTGAGGTCTCGCAACTAGTAAACAAATTGCTTATGTAGAATCTACCCTAGTTTAGTAGGTATATAATGTCCGATATTGTAATAATTTTATATTACATAATTTATTTTCATTACATTATGTAAATTTTGTCTTTGGATAAGGTAATCATTGATGATTACCTACTTATTTATACTTAATTTATACTAATAGTATACTGTGTAGTTATGTACATTGGTACCGTAACAAATAATCTGCCATAGGGTGTTCTACGCATGCTGATCAGTGGGGTGCATTTTGAGTATGTTACTATATATATATTATATATATGTATGCTATATAGCATAAGTCAATCAATAGCTGTACCCCTCTTTTAGTTTGTGTGAAGCACTAGAGTTTTTTACTTGCTGGTTTCTTTTTCTCCGGGGTGTCTCTGAGGGGATCGACTTTACAGAGTGTTTATGCCCTTAAAAATACCGATCCTTATACCTTTACTTATATGTGATTGGTTACTTAGCTTTTATTTACAACAAATATTTAAGGCATAAATATGGTCGGTGAAGTTGGTCGCCTTGGTGGCTCTCTTGTATGGCAGATAATGATTGACAGGTCAATGGAATCAGCTAACCACCTAGTCTTACACTAGTTGGTTATGTAGTGTGTGTTCGGTTCGGTAGTAATTTTCATATTAAGATTTCCATTCCATCGTGTCTAAGTTCAATTAATATTTGTCGTTATTCTGTTAATGAATAGCTGCCTAACCAAACGCACTCTAAGACCTCATTGTTAAACTTTTTTTTTTTTTTTTTGACTATTCATAAATATCTGTAAAGATTTACATGAAATAAATGATTTTGACTTTTGACTTTTGACTTTTTGACCTGGTGGTAAGCAGACCTATAAAGTCGAAACAGAAAGGGGTTGATCAATTTATATTAATAACATTAATACTATGCCAGCTATGCAAATGATGCGGCGACAAAGACGAATATGCATATCCTTGCTACGTTATCGATAATTTAACTGTCCGTTTCGTAACCGCATCCTGAAAAGAGATTCCACTTTGGCAAGAAATTTATGAAGTAGTATTCTAAAAACCGGTGAACCCACATACTAAAATTGAATACTAAGATAGTGAAAAATAGAAAATCTCTGCATTTTTTTTGGTATGTGATTTTTTTATCTAATTCAGTTTTTTTTCATGCTTATTTAATTGAATAAGTATGCTAAATAAATTACACAATAAAATAAATTAATTCTGATTTTATACTTCTAAAGCTATTTGATTGTCCTATAGACTGGTTATGATCTTTTTTGTTTAAATACTTACCCCCGTATTCTAAGACGTATCCTTAACTCCACTTTACACTCAAGGAACGTCTGTCTCTTTTCACCAAATGTCAACTATAAAGAGACAGACGCTCCTTGAGTGAAGAGTGGAGTTAAGGAAACGTCTTAGAATACGGGGGTTAAAATTTTGCCTAAAGTCCGTTATACAACCAATAAATTAATTTTAATATTCCTAAAAAGTATTTTTCTACAATTTTACAAGTTAAGGGTCTGATCATAAAATACCATCTGATCTCCAAGAAACACTATACTATACATCTCTGTCGTTAGTGGGTAGTTAGTCAACTTTACGGCTGTACACGGTACAATCTTAGGTGTAGATCAGCCGAGTATGTCTGGGAGACCTACCTTCAAGTCTGATCGCGTTACATGTAGCTTGCAAACAACGGCCCACTTACCTGGAAAGATATAAGTATAAAATTACTACACAGAATAAATAAATAAAAAATTTTGTAATGTGAATTATTCAAACAACTCCATAAGTAGAGTGAGGTTAGAAGTCTGTGTATAATATATAAATAAGTAAAAAAGCTATGGCAAATTTTGAGGGGTGACTGGAACCTGGTTGGCTCAGTGGTTGAGTACATTGCCGCGAAACGGGGGTCGTGGATTTGTGTCCCGCCCATCAGGATTTTTTTCATTGCATTTTTATCTTTAAAAACATTTAAAACTAATCCTGACAAGGTAATTTATAAAAATGTAATAATAGACAGAATTATCTAACCTAAATAAGTTACACACAAGGAACTTAACCAAGTTGTGTTAACTTAATACAACTTGGTTAAGACTTAATTAGATATTAATTATATATCATACGATAATATACTTACCAATGATGATAAGTAAAAGAATCGAACCGAACAGGACAAATCAGAAAAATAAATTTAAGGATAAGTAAAGTATAATTATACTCAGAATAAATATTCAGAAAAATCATTTTTTTCTCGGGAAAAAGTTAAGTATAATTATACCCCGAATTTCTATTGATTATAAAATTTATATTGGTAATAATAAGTACTCAATTATGTATTTTATAGGACTGCTTGGATAGCTGTTTAGCTTACCATCAGATAGCTGTTCAGTCACATGCCATGTTCTAATAAAATAAAACGCCAATGACAAACTCGAATCTATTATACAAAAAGAAAACTGAAGTAAAAGCAAAAATTTACGTGACGATAACCCATTAACACAAACAAATAATGTTAATAAGTTGCAGCGATATAAAAACGGAGGTAAAAAATGCTATGTTTTTGTTAAACACTAGCATGTGTTAGAAAGATAAGAGCGTCGTAACCGAAAGCCAATTAAACTAATTAAGTTATTTATTAACGACACAGCAGCCTGTTTTATCCAAACTGCTACAGATTTAAGATAAGTGTCCACCATAAATCTTCACATCAAAACTATTAAAGTAAACACAACTAAGCCTGGTTATGTTTGTAGGTATTAGACTCAACACGTTAATAAAGCGGCTGTAACACTTCAAAGTATTTATTTAAGCAACTCTATTCGTATTGGCAAATAAGCATCTAGACATTTCTCTAAATTAATAAAAACAAAAGACATTGGAAAGAAACGAAGAGATGATAAGAATACAATATTGAATATGAAAATAAAAACAGAAGAGGAATGGATGATCTATGAGTGAACGCAGTGACCAGTCATCAGCAACCGTCGGAGGAACAAGTCACAAAAACAACAACACGACTCGCACTGCGTCAACCCATAAATATCTCAAATCGAAAACAATAGAAGACAAGCAGTGCTATCGCGTCACACGCGACCCGGTCTGCACAGCCGCAGACATATTTCAAAAACGGGAGACGGCTCTCTGATAACACAAAATATATTTACAAAAAAAAAAGTTATATCTCAAAAAAATACGTGATGGGCATTAATTAAAAAGGACCCACGACCAGGAATCCAGAAAAACAAAGAACTTAAACCATCTAACGCAGCAAGAGCCCTCAATGATCGTCCTCAATTTTTTTATCACCAAAATATACAATCCAAAATAGACTCCAATCAATAAAGCTTAGAGACGTTAATTTGATGAGGTATAAAATTGATAAAAAGCTGTTGAAAAGGATTTTTTGGTTGGATTGTCACCGTTGTTTTAATGACATTACGCAGCGAGGACGGGTTATCAGCGAAGGCCGATCTCGGAGTGAGGCAGGTACCTGACCAAGATTGATTGGATATCCTCGGACATTTTTATGACCGAGCTGGACCGCGGGTGTCGTCGACTCTGATATCTCTAACGAAAACTTATTTATCAATTTGCAATGTTCTTACTAAAAATAAAATGACGGATGTGAGATAAAATTTTATGAGCAAAAACAAACGGTTAGCCTTAAAATTGAACAAAAAATATTTAGGATTCGTTAGCGGAAATATGGAAGTAAATCATTAAAGAAGCTTAACTACTTAACCTAGACATAAAGCAATTAGACATGAAAAATATATCAACTTGTATAACAAACTGGTGAAACTAGTATTACGATAAATGCGCAACTTCATTCTGGAGTAGCATCAGCAGACTATCGGATGATCAGCAACGGTCTACGTTCCGGATTACGCAGCAACAATGCCCCATATTATATTACAAAAAAGCTCAAAAAGGGCATTCACAACGAACAAATAAACAATCCTTACAATAGGGCTTTAGGAAGGGGATTTGCGTTGTGACGGTTTAAAAGGGCCGCATTGTTTCCAGAGGCTCCATGGCGGTGTTGAAAGGCTTTTCAAAATGAACATGTTTTCCTTTTCTGCTTGCCCGAAGTCAAATGGACCATATTTGGTAGAATTAAGGTCTTCTTTGACGATTGTAAGATGGGATAGCGCAGTCGGCTTTGCTTTTTGAAAGGTTTGTAGTGTAGCATGTAATTGAAATAAGAGGTAATCATACCTTTTTGTAAACGTGCAAAAAGGAGGCGGTTTAATTGTTGACAATGTAATTCTTTTTTTAATATTAAACAATCTTTACAAATCTTCCTTACTTATTATAATTGAAGAACTTATTTTTAATAATAATAAAAACAATAAAGCAGATTTTACAAATCAATTATTACAACTAAATGATACCAAAGCCAATGGTCGAAGAAGAAAACAAAAGATCGCCGACTGCGTTGTAATCAAGATATCATGGAACCGAGCGCTCGGCTACAGGATTAGAGAGAGCGCAACCGAGCGCACGCGCGCAACAGACCTCACGTAATATGAAAGGCGCCAGCTCAAAACCTCTCCTGTTGTTATCTCAAAATTATTACATGACAAATGTATAGCTACTTTACTCAACTAAGGATGTTAAAGCTTTAAAATTTAATTTACAAATAGAAGAAAAAAACCTCATTAACAAGGACTATCTTGATAAAGAAATAAAGCAAGGTTCCAATAAAACTACACCCCACTGCGACTTTTATGACCTTACGAAGATCGCGTTCTTTTATTATTTTATCTAAGTACCAGGTCGTTAAATCGATAAAACTAAAGACTTACAACCACGTAAAATCATGGACAAATTTTATGTGGCATCACTATAACGCTATGATCGGCGTGAGCCACGCCTTAAAGTACGAAGTTGTGGATGTCACACTGTCTCTTTCCCTCTCGTTGTATTTCAATTATCTTGCTCGGGTAATTAACCCAAGACTGGATTAACAAATATAATTAAATTTAATTAAGTAAACATATTATTATTTTAATGTAACTTCAAGTAGATTTAAAAATAGATATAGCAATCTCAATTCAATAAAATGAGAATAGAATAAACGTATTAAAAAAAATAACTAAAGACGATGCAGATGTTAAACAAGATATTATAAATAAAACGCAGAATCCGACAATACATCACCAGGGCAACATACTAATCCAGGGGATTAGAGCAGTCTCTTGACAAAATCCGATGTGAGATTACCAGCTGTCAACGAAACGCAACAATTTGTGGTTTTGGTCAAAGGTAAAACTGTTTCACATTATTTAATGGGTGAAATTTGTAGAATATAGAAACCATTTGTCCTTCTAAATCCATTTAGATATTTGGTACATAAATCAGCAACATAATTACGTTTTTAGTAGCGTTTAAATCTTAACCGTAGTTAATTATTTTCAATTTTTTGTTAGTTTTATAATTAAATCTAGAATGCCCAAGTAAGTAATTATGAACTAGGTAACTTAAATCTATAAGTTTCTGGTTCGAGCTCAACATGTAGAACCTGTTTTATTTATAAATTTATTCCATAAAATATAACTACGTTGACTATTTCATTATGGGCTGAATATATTGTTGCAACAGCACTGATCGCCATCCATTATTGGTTAAAGATGCGGTTGCGAAATGGGTGACGATAAAGACGCATTTAAAATCTTCACTGTTTTATTTGACAATTGCCCGTTTCGTTATTGCACTGGCTATTTAATGGTTTTTACATCTGAATTGGGGGTGGTAAAGAAAACGAGCGGTGGGTCTAAGCAAGTAATAAAGACTTTCCTACCATCTAGACTATTTACAGATGTAACGATTCCAAATTATTTTAACAAAATTAATAGATTTCACTATTACGTGGTGGCCGAGTTGGTTAGACCTCAGTCCCAGTTTCACTATACCAACTTGTGAAACTGTTTATAGAAGAATTATGAGACTATCCAAACACCACGAAAAGCCCACCTATCTGACCACTTGTAAGGTGTAGACTCATAATAGCATCGGTTACGACGAGGTGGAGGATGGTACTTAATAAAAATAAATAAATACTATCACGAGAGCCTTTTTGGCTCCCGAGAACCGTTTAAACGGCCTCAGGGTACCCAGCAGAGGGATTAACCCGTCCTCAATTCGCCGATGGTATATTCAGAGGCACACCTATCCACTGGCGAGCTTGTTGCGGTGTTTATATATTTTTATCAACACCGCTACAAGCTAATTACTAACATTATATAAATGATTAAATCTGTATTAATACCTAATTATAAATAATAAATATAATAATATTAATAATATGAAGGATATTTACACATATTGCTCTAGTCACAAACTAAGCTCTAGGCTTGTACTATGTGAACACCCAGACCATGACAAACTGTACAGAAAAGCGTACTAATATTTTTTGCCATTGGTGGGACCCACGACCTCCGTAGACTAGTGGTTGCGCCTTTAGCGTTAAAAATAATATAATTTATAAATGTATAATTTATTTCTATAACTATAATTTATTATACATATGTTTATATTATTATCATTTAAGATCTATCTTATATATATATGATTATGAATATATTTGCTTTTAAATGTTATTTAAGTTTAAATGGCTAAGATTGTACACAATGGTGATTTATTATTATTTTATACATACAAATTATTAGTTACTCAACAATTATACTAACATTGCCTACCATATTATTTACTGATTACCTAATTAAACATTATTTATTATTATTTTACATTACTATAATATTAATTAAATTTCTACATATAAATCACATAATTATTTAATGATTAAAATGCAATTAAAAAAATCCTGGTGGCGGGACTCGAACCCACGAACCTCGCTATCGCGGCAAGGCGCTCAACCGCTTAGCCAACCAGGTTCCAGTCAGCCCTCACGAATTTTGTCATTGCTTGTTATCTACTTATACACAGACGCCCTCTATTAGCTTTCTAAAATCCTACAAAGGAATTTATAAAAAATGCATAAATATAAAATACTGAAAAAAGTAAAAACAAAAAACAGACTCCTCTGCCATCTAGTATTAGAAACTAGGACTTCTAACTTCACTCGTATAAGACTTATTAGAAGAAAGCTAATAGAGGGCGTCTGTGTATACGTAGATAACAAGCAATGACGAAATTCGTAAGGGCTGACTGGAACCTGGTTGGCTCAGCGGTTGATCGCCTTGCCGCGATAGCGAGGTTCGTGGGTTCGAGTCCCGCCACCAGGATATTTTTCATTGCATTTTTATTTTTATCTTTAATAAAATAATATAAGATTATCCTATAAAGGAATATATAAAAAATCATAAATATTATTATTTAATAAAATTGCCTACCTACTGATTAGATGCTACTAAGAAAGGAATGATGCTTTATAAAGGTATAGCCTCGTTGTATAAAACGGTCACCCATCCCAGGTCTAGTCTAGTTAACATCTGCTTAACCTTGTTATCAATAGCGCAGTGATATAACCACTAGGCTGGGTACCTACTTAAATATACAAAAAAATAAATCCATGAAAGTGCAACTAAATGCATGACAAGTTCTTGACTCCAAGACGAATTAGCGAGGCGTGACCAAACGACCGACGCGGACGCAACGCGCGTGGCATATAATCTAGACACGTGCTGAAATCTCTCAACCGCATGATGACATCAAATAATAATAATAATATGTAGGACAATTTACCCAAATTGCTATGGTTACAAACGAAGCTCTAGGCTTGTACTATGTGCGGGAATGGAAACCACGACCTCCGGATTTAATGCCAAAGGCTCAACCACTAGTCTACGGAGGCTGTCAAAACATATCTATACTATCTATACTAATATTATAAAGCTGAAGAGTTTGTTTGTTTGTTTGAACGCGCTAATCTCCGAAACTACTGGTTCGAATTGAATAATTCTTTTTGTGTTGGATAGTCCAGTTATATATATCGAGGAAGGCTATAGGCTATATAACATCACGCTACGACCAATAGGAGCAAAGATATAGTGGTAAATGTGTAAAAAACGGGAGAAATTATTTCATCTTTGAAGCCTTCCGTTGCGTGCGCCGTGAAAACGGTTCAAGATACACAAAAAATATGTATTAAAGAATAATCTAAATATATATAACTCAAAGGTGACTGACTGACATAGTGATCTATCAACGCACAGCCCAAACCACTAGACGGATCGGGCTGAAATTTGGCATGCAGGTAGATGTTATGACGTAGGCATCCGCTAAGAAAGGATTTTGATAAATTCTATCCCCAAGGGGATAAAATAGGGGATGAAAGTTTATATGATAAAAAAATAACTATTCCACGCGGACGAAGTCGCGAGCACAGCTAGTTACATTAATATAATTTGTTTATATATAAATGTCATAAAGCTTAGAGAGGAAAATTTAAAATGTTACTATACTTTTTCCAAGCGATTATTTTACTTTTGACAAATCACTCGATTTACCTACAAATATTTTAGTGATATCACAGAAGAAATAATAATACAAGTAGTGATGTCCTAATGCGTTACCGATTTGATTTCTTATATAACAATCGATTTTATTTTACATATGGCGGAGATATTTTTGAGTTTATGAATTAAACGCCATTATATAGGCTTCTGCAACGGCAAAGTATAATATCTATTTGTTTTGTATAAATTTACTACTATAAAACTTGTTAAGCGTGAAAATTGTTCAGTTTATTATTGTTGATCGAACATTAAATACCATTTGGATAGTTTTATTTTTTCTTAAAACGTTCATAGAAGTGAAAATAATAATACCTATTAATTGACTCTGTTTTCGAGTTTTCATCTTTAAATTCTAAATTAAATTTGAATTTTTAATCTTTAAATTCTAAATTAAAATTCTTCTAATTTCATTTTATTTATGTGGAAAGATTCAGGTCTAATTCAGAATCTATCAATTATAAAAAAAAAGAAGAGTTTAAAGCTATACGATATTCTTATAACACTAATCTGATACTAACTTGTACGTTTTATTTGGTGGTAGTCTCCTTTCAGGGTGCGGTTACGAAATGGGTGGTTGAATTGACGATAAGGCAGCGAGTATATACTCGTAATGCAATTCTTCATTGTCGCCCCCCATTTCGTAATCGCATCATTTAGCCGGCATAGTGGGAGCGATCAATATTGTTTAAGAACAATTATTGATTGACCCCTTCATGGACTTTGTAGGTCTGCTCACCACCAGGTAGATACAAAGTCACAAGTCGTGCTCCAATAAAAAAAAATATAATAAATAAATAATTTATTTAATTTTACCCAGAAAGTTGGTAGAAATTCACATCGGCACCAGTTACAGTTAATGTTAGGGGCATAATTAGATTTCTCGTTTCCGACTCACAAAGCTCGTATTCACTGAACCCTTGGCCATTAGTTATCGTTAATGCTTACCCCTAAAGTTACATATTATATGTATTATATTTTCTTTACTTCTATCCAGTAGAATTTTGCTTATGATTGAATATTATTATACTGTATACATGGTGGCCTAGTTGGTTAGACCTTGGACTTAAAAACACTTAGGTCCCTGGTTCGAATCCCGGTGTGTACCAATGAGTTTTAAATAAAAAAATTATATACATTTGTTTGACAACACCACTATAGTGCCTCGGAGAGCACGTTAAGCTGTCGGTCCCGGTTTCACTATACCAACTTGTGAAACTGTTTATAGATGGGTTATTGAGTCTATTCAAAACATCGCGACGAGCTAGCCACTTGTCCGGTGTAGATTCATACCATCGGCTACGACGAGGTGGGATTAAAACCCCTCCGCTGGGTACCCTGGGGCCGTCTAGGCGGTCTCGGGCGCCGTAAGGCACCCGTGAAGATATAGATATAGATAGATATTGAGTCTATTCAAAACATCGCAACGAGCTAGCCACTTGTTCGGTGTAGACTTATACCATCGGCTACGACGAGGTGGGATTAAAACCCCTCCGCTGGGTACCCTGGGTCCGTCTAGGCGGTCTCGGACGCCGTAAGGCACCCGTGATGATACATACATATATTTGAGACGGTTTAGATGCAAAAGTTAAAACTGTTGCAAAAGATTTAATAATAATATGTAGGACATATCACACATATTGTCTTAGTCATAAATTAAGCTCTAGGCTTATACTATGTAAGATCAAAATTGTGTGTTTAGATTGTAATTGTTGGTTGCATTTGTTCTTGGACCTTCATACTGCTTTCCATCAGGTAGATGTGAGGTCACATGCCGAGATCTCATAAAAAATAAAATAAAAATGTGTACCAGATACCACGATACTAATACTCAGACTATGGCAAACTGTAAATAATATGTAAACTGAATCCTCGTGGCAATTTCGTTTGGTATGGTATGTATGTTTATGTATTAAGTGTATTATATTATATACCCTATGTTAGTAGTTTAAGTATTGTTATGTATCATTGATAACATTATATCTATTTAATTTTTCAAAACAGTTCTGCACCCTAAGCATATTTTACTCTCTCAAAGGTTAGCTGGTAGAAGTAGTAGAAAGGAAAGCTCGCCTATGTACAATTTTGTGCGATAAAGAATTTTAAATAAATAAATAACTAATGGCCTTATCCATAAAAACTTATTGAGTCCTCGAAGAACAGTTTAGTTAAAGTATTTTTAATCTCTTTTTTAGCAACAAAAATAAATATACGTAAAAGAGACAAGACGTATTTATAGTTTTTTAATTATAAAAAAGGCCGTTTATGTTAGAGACTTCCTATAAAATAAGGTAAAAAGCAAACAGTATTAAGACAACAAAAAAAAAACGCAAATATTCGGTTGTGGAGGATTCCGGTATTGATTTTTTTATTCATATTATAGCTTTCCATGACTAAGCAACGACCTATTAATCGCACCTTTTTTATTTATTTTTTATTATGTTTGGCTAATACCCTTTCAGAATTATTGGGCTTAACAAGATTCTAATTGTATCACTTCCGAATTTTAAGTAAATCAGTACAGTAGTTCTTTAGATAAGACAGACAAACACCACAGTCACACTTCAAGGGTTTAGGAACCCTAAAAGTAATATCCAACAACTTCTAATTAAGAAATCAATTAAACAGATACTCTCGTAAACTTGACGGAATCTCCCAACACTCCAACAATGGAGCAAAATAAAACATAGAGGGTGCTCGAGTAATGAAACTAAAATTAGATTATAGGGGAGCTAATGCCCCCCCGAGAGCGGGGTAACATGATTACAACTGCAAAGTGCATTCATAAACAGATTACTGCGACCAGACCCCTGTGTACATCCCGATGATTTGTGATTTATTTCATTGGAAACGAAGCAAAATTTGATTTAAGTACTTTTGAAACAAATTGAATTGTTTGCTTTAAGTACTTTTAAAGCAAACAATTCAAAATAGTAGTTAATTCCTAATACAGATTTGTGTGAAAGAATTGTCAAGCACAGATATCCGTATTCAAGCATTGATTAAATCACTAGTTTTTTTTTCTTTATTTATTTACAGAAAGATTAAAAAATACAATGACCGACAATTTTTTTTTTTTAAACTGCGATAAACAATAATCGAGTATTAAACTGGAAATGCGAAAGCTCATAGTATGGAAAACGCAAACTTCGTGATTACGAATGCAGTGTCCTTAGTAGATAAAACCATAGATAATCTAAATATAATCGATAAAGCAGCAAGTATATTAGCAAAGTTTTAAACAAACAAACACTCTATTAAAAACACAAGTGTGTCTACAGTCTCCGACGCACACCAAGTGCGTGATATAAGCGGCTATCACAAAGCCCGGCGCCCGCGGCTCGCTACGTTCCCGGCCAATTGATTGGTAAATCATATTGTAAATACTTCTTATAAATACTCTTATAACATGGCCAGTTCTTTGTACGCGAGCCGAGCCGCCACTACCATCTTATAGTAATGCACGAGTACCTATAGTAATTTATACTTTTCATTTTGGAGAGAACGTATTGAGTGTAGATACTAGGCGTATTTTCTAAGCTTCAAGAACTAGTTTTCGTACTTTCTTGCTCATTTATCATTGGTATTTATGAATGATATTTAGTTTTGGATCGGCAATAGAATATATAAAGTATTTTGTTTATAGGTATTATTAATTTGTTATATTGTTGTAGTATTAATGATGCCTTGAAGAACACTTTATAGTATTTTGTCTCTTTTTTTAGGAACAAAAAATACTCAAAACCTATAACTAAACTGTTCTTTAAGGACTCAATAAGTTTTAATGAATACAGCGGGTAATGTTTTGTATTTTAACAATCGTTTACGCAGCGTACGCTCTCAAAAGGAAAGATATATATAAAGAAAACAAAAAATATAATTTGTTATTGGTTAGAAACGTTTTTAATATTTATTATAGTCGTTACGAAATGGAGAAAAGGCGAATTTGCTATACGAGTCCATTTTAATATCCTA
Source organism: Monopis laevigella (assembly GCA_947458855.1). NCBI lineage: Eukaryota > Metazoa > Arthropoda > Insecta > Lepidoptera > Tineidae > Monopis > Monopis laevigella. The sequence goes on along the minus strand of OX381594.1, from coordinate 11,475,184 downwards.
AATGCTTTATCAACTACCCGCTACGTCCTGAAACGTGTCTACCTTCTCGAAAAGAATCAAGTAATATCCTGAAAACCGGTGAACCCACAGACTAAAACCAAAACATAGCTATGTCATTGGTGGTATGGAGACTAGTGGTTGACCTAGCGAAGTTATAAAAATGTCAGCGTGCCCTCAAATATAAACCTAGTTTGTCAAAAAAGATTTATTATTTATTTTTTTCAAGTTTCTTAACAGGATAAACATTTTGCCGTAAAACAAACTAAAAACTTTTTCTGACTGATATTTAGACAACTCCAAGTGCAAATTTATAAAAATCGAATAGGTGAAACCTATCTATTGAATAATAATGACAAGAATTTGGTAAAGATTAGACACATATTATGATTGTGCGTATGTCTGTCTGTTTGTTTGGCTCCCGGGCGTTGATTTATCGGCGGTCCGGTCCCAGACTGCGCCTGCGCCGTCTACTATAAATTATTATCGGTAATGATCAATGCTCATGATTTATGATTACGATAAATAAATCGATCCACCGACAAATAAAATATTATTTTAGATACACTTGTAAAAACTTTCTTTTTGTATTTGGCTCTTGCTTGGCTGGCGAACAATATGGCTTCTTAATTAATTTATATCTAGCTTGATAAGGCTTCAATTAGTTCAAAATATGGCCGGTGAGGTTGATTGCCTCGGTGGCATCCTTGTATGGCAGATAATGATTGACAAGTCAATGGAATCTGCTAACCACCTAGTCTTAAACGGTTATATACATAGTCTGGCCATAAATACGGTTACAATTAAAATAAAAAAATCTGTAATTTTTATACGATTGCTCATTGTGTTTTCTCATTTTGGCGCCAATACATTGTATTATTATTATTTTGATGAATGGCTTTTCGCTTGACGCGTAACTTTGCCAATGTCTAGTTGTTGAAAAGGCTAGTGCCTTTACATGTACATTGTACAATATTTTGCGATATTAAAATGAAATGAGGTGATAAAGAGAACCGAATAGCTGTGATTGCATTACACAACGTAGGTTACGCTTGACGCGTAACTTTGCCAATGTCTAGTTGTTAAAAAGGCACTAATACATTGTACAAAATTTTGCGATATTAAAATGGAATGAGGTGATAAAGAGAACCGAATAGCTGTGATTGCATTACACAACGTAGGTATGGAGCCAAATGCAATTTTTAAAACTCTCCATACACTTGGTATTAGTCAAATGTTTATGTACCGGGCTGTTAATAGGTACAATGAGACCTCCTATGTTTGTGACAGAAAAAGATCTGAAAGTCCACGTAGTGTTCATACGAAAAAGGTGGTCAAAGCAGTAAGAATTCGAAGAAATCCTGTCCGAAAGCAAAAGATTTTATCTCGGGAGATGAAGATTGCACCTAGAACCATGTCGCGTATTTTAAAAGAAGACTTAGGACAGAATAAATCCACTTAAATTGGAAATCAGTTAAAAATTAAGAGCTGAAAGAATCCAACAAAGATATTTGCGGCACAAACAAAGTGTCCAAGAAAAAAATAATGATTGGGACCTTCCCAATAGAGAATGAAAGGATAATAAAGTGCGGCCTGCAGTGTGAAGGCAAATGATAAGGCTTCAATTAGTTCAAAATATGGTCGGTGAGGTTGGTTGCCTCAATGGCATCCTTGTATGGCAAATAATGGTTGACAAGTCAATCAGCTAACCACCTATTCTTAAACGAGTTTGTTATACTCGTATAAAGGATGCGTGCGATTGGGTTTATTTTTTTCTTATAATGACACATATTGCCATATCATGTCTATTTTCTATAATAACTTGCAAAATCTATGTTCTTTTGGTGATGACTAGCAATCCAACCTTTTTAACTCTTCATTAAATTGAAATGTGAATTTGAATCTAAATCCACTTAAATTGGAAATCAGTTAAAAATGAAGAGCTGAAAGAATCCAACAAAGATATTTGCGGCACAAACAAAGTGTCCAAGAAAAAATAATGATTGGGACCTTCCCAATAGAGAATGAAAGGATAATAAAGTGCGGCCTGCAGTGTGAAGGCAAATATTTTAATGGCCAAGACGTGATGGCGACCGCGAGCCATCGCTGGCGATTAAGCGATTACCTTTGGCCAGGTTTTTGTCGCAGCTGAGCATATAATTGCGGGAAGAGGGTCCTATTATCTAAATATAATTCAGTTCCAGTAAATTGCTTGAAGATTCCTACGAATTACTTTTGCGAAAAAAATGGTGTGAAGCGGTTTAGATGTGTTTTGTTATGACAGCTCACTTCTTATTTCTGCCACTCGCGTATTATTATACAATACGGTCGAGTGGTGGACGCCCAATGGATGGTCCATAAAAAAATGGGGTACAATATTTTTTAGCGTATATGAAGAACATAAAGGATTAGCTAAAGCCAAATTTAAATACTATTCTTAAAAGTTAAAATATATATATCACCACGGGTGCCATACGGCTCCCGAGACCGCCTAGACAGCCTCAGGGTCCACAGGGGGTTTATTAATCCCACTTACTTCGTCGTAGCCAATGGTATGAGTCTACACCAAACAAGTGGCTAGTTAGTCGCGATGTTTGGATAGAGTCAATAACCCATCTATAAACAGTTTCACAAGTTGCTATAGTGACATTTGGGCCGACAGCTTAACGTGCTCTCTGAAGCACTATAGCAGTAAAAAAATTGACTTTTCAAAAATATTTGACTTTAATAAATTCCCTGTCCACGCAAAATTAAAATGTGAGAAACTCGGTAGTATATTGTTGGCATACAATTTGATTGCACATTTTTTTTTAAATTAACAAACGAGATACTAGTGAGAGGTAAATTTACAAAATTCTTCGTTCAGTGCTAATACAGTTTCTGATTTATTTGACATTTAGAATAGTTATAGATATTTTGGAGCGAACATAGCCTCCATGTTTGTAAACCGATATTATCGAAAAAAATGGGATTGCAGGTACATGGAAAAAAAATTAAAATTATTATAGAAAGTTGAAAACATTGGAATCCTTCGCGGGAAAATATCAACAATGCTACAACGTATACCTATTAACTTATAATATAATATATTTTATAGCAATACTTTTTTTTAAAGTATTTCTTTACGAATCCCACGAAATTCTACACCATCTGTTGTCCAAAACAACACTAGATAATTTTGGTTCGGTAGCGTGTCTCATAAAATATGAAACGGTGCTCGTAACTCCTGCCTCTAGCCAGTAAACATTGTAGCCGTGAATGTTCTGAGAACAAGCATTGCTGGATCCACAGACTTCAATCGGTAGATAGATTTTCATTCGAAATCGCGAATTCTGCGTTTTCCATACAAAATGAGCTTTCGCACTTCCAGTAATACTCGATTACTGTTTGTCGTAGAATTTAAATAATATTTTTGTCGTCATTGTATTTATCAATATCTCTGTGTGTTTAATTTGTATTTTTTCGAAATCAGAAAAAACATTTTTATTAATATAAAATAAAAATATTTATTTTATTAACAGAAATATTTTAACATAAAATTACCTACATAAAAAAATAATAACTTCGACTAACAGCAAAGTTGTAATATTGGAAGTCAACCCTCAAGAGGAGGCATAAAAAAAATTGTGAAATGGGCGGGACTTACAAACAACATAATACGGCAAGGGTTATCACTTTATCACGTGTAAGAATAGGACAAAATAATAGTGACCGCCTCTAACCTTTTCTTAACAGAGACGTAAGCGACAAATCAAACGTTTTTTTTTTTTGTATATATGTGCAAATAAATAGAAAAAAATAAAATATTATTAAATTATAAAAGGAGGTTTTGATGTACTAAACTGTATTAAAACTTAATTTAATTTCAGTCTATATTTGGAAATTAAAAAAAAAATTTGGCTCGCGAAAACCGTTTAAACGGTCTCAGTGTACCCAGCGGAGGGATTAACCTGTCCTCATTTCGCCGATGGTAACAAGTGACGAGCTTTAGGCAGTAATAAATTAATATTTTGAGATAAATGAATAATCGTGTTTTCATTGACTAAATATTATATATCTGTCGTTTATGCTGTTATTGGTAACTATTGAAAAGCATTAGCTTGAAAAAAAAAATACATAGCGTCTTAACTCGAAATAGCGAGTGCCTTATTTTCATAAGCATCGTCGTTAGTGTCCTCTTTAAATCTAGTATTCATATTCATATGTAAAGGTAAAGAATAGAAAAGGCTTTTAAACCTACTTCGCGGTCTCAATCCGGGAACGCTGCAGTTCATTCCCCTGCCTTCCAACAACGCGATGGACCCGGCACCCACACGGTTAGGCCATGGATAGCTAAGAACATTGTCTCTACGTTATAATTACAGTTTTAAAGGTGTACGGAGACTCTTCTTTTAAAATAAATTGGTATTTCGAAATTTACTTAAAATATTATAAAGTGCAATAATAAAAAAGGCAATTTTTCTGTATTACTTTGCCTATGTCTTTATATGTTAGTAATGCTGTAAATATTCTGTACCATCACGGGAGCCTTACGGCTTAAACTCATAGGTACAGACCGGGGTTTGAATCAGAGACCCGAAAACTGTAGTTTTTTAAGGTCCAACTCGGCCACAGCTTAAATCATCTGAATAATAAATAAATATAACATGCGGAATGTACCTACGTTTTTTCTGTACAGTTAGTCATGGTCTGGGTGTTTATAAAAATATAATATGTATTATATCGTTGCTTCTGGTACACATAGTACAAGCCTGAAGCTTAATTTGTGAAAAGAGCAATATGTGTAAATTGTCCTACATATTATTATATTACTATTATTATCTCTCGGGGAAAAGAAAGAGATGGAATAGACACAAGTGACAATGTGCGCTTTAGCTTTCTACCTATATTTGTAATCTATGGTTGAATCGTACAATAAATTGTGAACGCTTCACATTCCCTGATACCATCGGCTCTGGTTTTGTGACTAAAAATGCAATGTTTTAATCCTGGATCGTGTCGTCGCCTGGGAAAGTAAAAGATCTGAGCTCTGATACTGGACCGGTCGTTATCTTAGCATCTCTGAGCTTTTTAATTTTATTTGACAGAAAGATCTGAGAAAATTATTCTGTAGCATTTTGAGGGTATCAAATTATTGATTTTTTTTATTAAAAAGGGTTTGTTTTGTAACTTGAATAGTTAAAAAGTTATAAAATATTTAGGACTTCAGAAATGAGCAACGTCTAAAAATGGTATTTTAACATTAACCTCGCCTATGTACATAGGCGAGGTTAATGTTAAAATACCAATGTTTAATAAAATAAAATAAAATATATAATAATAAAATTTTGTGCGATAAATAATTTTAAAAAAAATGCCTGACTGTACCTATTTATTTATTGCACAGACAGTTTATCATAAAGGTTGACATTATGAGAAAAAAGTTTTATTTATTATCAAAGATTAATTTAATATTAAGAATTAAAATTAAAAGTACCATTGGGATAATGAACGATGATTTCTAATAATCTTTTTTTTTAAGTATGGCATGTGATCTTGTATCGTAAGGAGACCTATGTACTTACACAAGTATATGAATGGGGTTAACCAATACCATCAATACATTGCTTTTTGACAGCATTGATAGCTCCCACTATTCCAGATAAATGATAATTTATCGTCAAATCTAATCAATAAATCTGTGCAATAGGCTCCTAAATAATGGTGAATTCAAAGACTCAAACTCAAACATGACTACTTTCAGGTCACTTGACGGTTTTTGCATCTATATGGGCATGGTAACGACACCACCACGTGGCATCGATCGCCCTTGTGTATTTATGGAGGGAAGAACTCGTCTAGATGCAGAATCCTAGGCAAAAATTAGTTTTGTAAAAATTATAAATGGTTTCCATTAGAAAACTGTACCTAATTATGTCATAAAAGTGAAAATAAATTTAAAATTCCTAAATGTAAATTATAATTTGTAATATTGCATTTATTTATAATATTAAAACACAAAGACAAAAAAAAAAATTAACCTAAATAACAATATAATAAATAATATACCAAATTAAAATACTTACCTAAAAAACCTATGTTAATGACCTATAAATTAAAAATATTATAATAATTCCTAAATTATTATAATATATTAGTTTATTATGATATTATTTATCATACATTACTATCGGCTTAAAAAAAGATGAGGTCTCTAAATTAGTACAAGAATTTCAATCTCCGTATCTCTTAACATTCGTTTTGTTTATTTAAGCGCTGTAATTTAATTTCATTAACGGCTCGAAATCATTAATTAGTAACTCGATAACAATACCGAATAAATAAAAACTTTAACGTACAGAGAATACGTGATAAGATCCAATGCTAGTTTGATTTTTGTCTTTTTCGTTAATAAAAAATAAGGTTATTTTTTCCAATAAGGTATGTTTGTAATAATAATTTAACGTGTTAATTAAAATCTAGAAACACTGTTTTTTTAGACAAACGAATCTTTTATGATACATAATTGAAATTATCAATATTTGTTTTTATTTTTATAAAAAAATATATTAAGCGCAAAATATTCTAATACTCAATGATATTTTAATTTTTGTAAACAATTAAAAAAAATAAAAATATAGTATGTATTAGATTTTCTTTTACCCTTTTGGTCTAGAATTCGATTTGAGAGTATAGGTACCCCATAACAAGTGCCTTACGACGTTCAAGACTGCCTAGACGGGCTGAGAGTACCCACCCGGCGGAGGGGTTGTATCCTCACCTCGTAGTCGATGATATGAGTCTACACCGAACAAGTGGTCAGTTCGTTGCATGTTTGGTTAGACTCAATTACCCTAAAGAGTAACTGGGACCGACAGCTTAACGTGGTCTCCTACTATATCTAGTGGTAATGTCAAAGAAATGTATTTTTTTTTAATGAAAACTTACCGGGGTTTTGAACCGGTGACCTATGTATTTTTATTTAAGTCTAAGGTCTTACCAATTCGACTACCACGTATTAGCAGGTATATAGTATACATGGTGACTTTGGAAGATAGTACTTTGGGCTCAATAGGTCTAATGATAAAATCATCAATATTTTCCTATGGGTGTGTAAATAAAAAACAAAAATTTTATTTTAATATTACTAGTTTGTATGAAGACCCTTTTTTACATTTGCGCTACATGGTTCCTTAGGAAAAGTTGTATAATTTGATTAGTAGAACCTCATATTAGCCCAACGTACAACCTTCCAAAACATTAAAGCGACCACCTCCGTAGACTAGTGGTTACGCCTTTGGCGTTGTATCCGGACGTCGTGGGTTAAATTCCCACACAAGGAAAAAAAAAATAGTAAAATTTTCTGCATAGTTTGTCATGGTCTGGGTGTTTAAAAAATATAATATGTAATTACATCGTTGTTTCTGGTACACATAGTACAAGCCTTGAGCTTAGTTTGTGACCAGAGCAATATGTGTATGCTTAACGCCTTATTTATAATAAAATATTGAGTTCTTGAAGTTTTTATGTATAAAGTAACGGTGTAAAAGTCTTCAGTAGATAACTACTGCAGGCAAAGTTGATGGATCATGCCGACAAAGCACGCCGACTTTACCATTAGACTTGGCATCATATCCGACGAAACAAGACGAGGGTTAAAGTTCAAATATCAAATGATACATTATTTATTGATTCAAAAGAGAAAGTACTTCTGAGCAAATATTTATTTGTGTTATATGTATTGTAATATTAGATATATATCGACTTTCACGAAGAGAGATAAAGGACACTGCATTCGTAATCGCGAAGTCTGCCTTCTCCAAAATTAGTTTTCGCACTTCCAAATAATATCTTTGTCGGTATTTATTAAACTATCTGTGTTAGGTTATTTTATTTTTTTCGAAATCAGCAAAAAAAACTTTTAAAATATTATATACAAAAATATTTATTACCACAACAGAAAGATTTTTGCGTACAATTACGAACATAAAGAAAAAAATACTTTTGACCAACAGCCAAGTTGTAATATTGGAAGTACGTTTGTATGGGCGTCAAGTCGACTCCAGGTCCCTTAAGTTGTTAAACTCAGAAAAACCATTCGAATATAAACGAGGGTCTAAGGGAACAACGAAGTTTATATATTTACACATTTTTTCTTCTGTAAAATATTAAACATGAACAAGGACATTAAAATTTATGATATCGGAATTTTAGGTATATCCTGGGGCCAAAGTTACTGTTTAGATGTGCCTAAATGCCCTGCTTAGAGTGCGCAATTAATATTGATCGGATGTTAAACACTTTACGTACGTATTCTTGCTTTGCGTACTTACCTACAGTTTTCCAGATTGGTTTACGTTTATGTTTACTGCTCCACTCCTATGGGTCATAGCGTAATGTTATATAATATAATACGTAAGACAATTTACACGTATTACTCTGGTCACAAATTAAGCTTTAGGCTTGTACTATGTGTACTAGTAACAACGAATACATATTATATTTTTATAAACACACAGACTATAACCTTCCTCAATAAACGTGCCATCTAAAATCACAATAACAATTTAACTAGTACTGGTAATTTCTGAGATTATTCTGTTCAAAGAAACTTATTTAATTACAAACTCTTCGGTTTTATAATACTATAGACCAGACATACAACCCTTTCACCGTAAGTTGTCCCCTACCGTGATGTTGGCACTATGGCAGACAGAGGACATCTTACGGTGAACGGTCTGTACTAGTATACCCTCGGTGCTGAAGAAAGTAATACTTGTTGAACTCACCATTCCATGGGAAACAAACATCACTAAGGACCAACTCAACAAGTCAAACAAATACTTGTTACGATGTTACGAATGAAATTACTAGAAACGGTTTTAAAACTCAACTTTATGCAGTGGTAGTCCGTGAAAGAGGAATTCCAGCAAAGTCTTTGCATCGTCTATTGAAGGATCTTGGCCTTCCATGCTCTGCCGCTGCAACTTATATGGAACGTGTTTCCAAGATGGCGTTGACAGGATCATATAATATTTGGTTGGGTAGAGAGGGTAGTGAACACAGTGAAGGAGAGAGTTAAATTTGGAAAGGCCTTTAATCCTGCTTCGCGGTCCCAAGTCCGGGAACACTGCAGTTCATGCCCCTACGGAGAGTCCATGGATAGCCAAGAACATTCCCTCAGTATAGACTATTAAGGATATACTAATAACTCGATTATAGTAAATACTAATAACTTGTAAGGCAGATGATAATCGGATGGTCAATGGAATCAGTTATATAACCACCAAGTTTTACACTAGTTGGTTATATAGCGACACCTTTTATTTATTAATCTGTAATGATTATATAGGTATATATAGCAGCCTAACCAAACGCACTATAGACCACAATATTAAAACTTTTTTTTTGACTATTCATAAATATCTGTAAAGATTTACATGAAATAAATATTTTTTTCATTTTGAAATTAAAATATAGACTCTATACTTTTAAATCCTTGTGCTCTCTATACGACTATCATTGCAAAGTTAAACAAAAATTGGCACAGTTTTTGCTCAAAACAATGCAGTCGGGGGTTTGAGCAAGCGCAAAGCATCACGCTGTCCGCGTTATTAATAAATAACTTATTGATGTATTCCACAGACAGAACACAATAGGCACTAAATCATAACTCATTACACGAGATTCCACTAAACCTGATTTGGGAGATAATTTGTTCGATTAATTGCTGTTTGTTGTTGTTTCGATGTCGGAACTCCTTTGTTTAAGCCTTACGTGCTTTTGGACCTAATTAACAAGGCTCGTGTATAATTTTATAATTAAAAAATAGGTAGGTTTATTCTCAGATACATCTGTAGAACATAATCATAGATATCGTGCATGGCGTATAGAGTTAGGATCACTTCAGCAATCAAAGGCTGGAGATTGTGCATGACGTACATAGTTAGAACCACTTCAGCAGAACACAATCTTAGATATCGTGCTTGACGCATAAAGGTAGGACCACTTCAGCAGAACAAAATCTGGAGATTGTGCATGACGTATAAAGTTAGGACCACTTCAGCAGAACAAAATTTATACATAGTGACTTTGAAAAGATGTACTTTAGGCTAATTCGAGGTTCTGCTGATCAAATCGAACAACTTTGCCCTGTATATCGTGCATGACGTATAGAGTTATACCCACTTCAGCAGAAAATAATCTGGAGATTGTGCATTAAGTACGGAGTTAGAACCACTTCAGCAGAACAAATTCTTAGATATCGTTCATGACGTACAGAGTTAGGATCACTTCAGCAAAACAAAGACTTAAGATTGATACATGAAGTACGGAATTAGAACCACTTCAGCAGAATACAACCTTAGATATCGTTTATGACGTACAGAGTTAGGAGACTAGAGTTAAAGACTGGAGATTGTGCATGACGTACGGAGTTAAAACTATTTTAACAAAAAAAGCGCTTCGTAAATATTAATACTGCAAAAGTGTGCCTAAATAAAATAACTATAGTTTTTGAATATGCAATTGATTATAATTATTGAAATATAAATTTAGAAATAAATATGATTATAACCAAATTTTGCGAAAGAATAATAAATTTTATGCTTAGATGTTTAATGCTTAAAACCACATAGATAAGTATATTCTGATTATGAGGTAATTTTAAAAACTCATAACTTAATATGGACAAAATTAAGCTTTCGGCAAAAGCTAACCTATATAATAAATAATAAAAACCCACACTCCTTTATACTTATAAGGTATAGGTTCAAAAAAACATTGAGAACTTCCAAGTTCCACCTTACTGGACAGTCCAGACTTTTTTCTTCGAGTCGTATTGGCACAGATTTACTGCACATTGTTCCAAAAAACACACCTGTGATGCCGACGCGGTTTCCCAAAAAGGCAACTTCGACCTCTTATTCATTTATGTATTCCTATTACCTTTTTGCGGTCCATTTGGTCGGTAAATTGGTTAGCAGTTTATAAATTTGGTATGTTTACTTTCATTGAAGATATTTAAAGGCATGAAGGCTTTATCCAACGTAGTTTTTTTTTAAATGTAATATGACCGTGAATATAATGACATTAATTTTGGTTATTAAACTAATATGTATATTTCTTGTAAACAACAAAAAAAAAATTTTTTTTTGAGATTTACCTAAGAAAATATTTTTCCCCTTTAATACTTGCAAAATGTTAAATAATTGACAAAATACTAACATAGTATATTTTTCAAGAGTATTGTATTTACAAAATATGTCTTGTCTGTTTTCACTAAATATAAAAAGAAGGAAGCCTGAAATAGATAGAGATTATTCATAAATGCAAGAAATCAGACAAAAATTAAAATGCCATTAATTTCCATAAAATAACAAGCTAACTTTTTATTTAAAAAAAATACGCCCTCTCTATTAGAAAATTCTGCTTCACATACCAAGTTACCATGTTTTATAATAATTACTATCTCCGATTGTTAATGTAATCAAAAAGGTCAGAAGACAAAGACAGACGATACAAAATTAGCCTGTATTAGAAAAGGATAAGACTACTGAATTCCTTAAGAAAACAAACACTGAAGGGCAATTACCAGCGCCTGCTGTGACGATCACGACCCGCTGCGCTACATGCTGCTAGGTAGTTCTGTACTCCTGGTACATGAAGCGAAATACTTGGGGATTTATTTTAATTAACCATCCATCACATAATTTTATTAATTAATAAAATTAGTGGTTACACATACTCGTATTGCTCTGGTCACAAACTAAGCTCTAGGCTTGTACTATGTGTACTAGAAAGAATAATAATAATATATATTATATTTTATAAATACAAAATATGTAGGAAATGTTACACATACTCGTATTGCTCTGGTCACAAACTAAGCTCTAGGCTTGTACTATGTGTACCAGAAAGTATGATAATTATATATATTTTATAAATACCCCAGACATGACAAACTGTACAGAAAAACATACTAATATTTTTGCCATGGATGGGAATCGAACCTATGACCTCCGGATACCACGCAAAAGGTGCAACAACTGGTCTACGTAGGCGGTCAAAAGGTAAGTTATTCGAATTGAATATTCAAGCATCAGTAGGTAATATACTTTTAATTGAAGTACGAAATTAGACTTTTTTCTTTCTACCTGATGTTAAGAAGACCTACCCAGTTCATGAATCATCACTATCACTGTTGTTTTTTAGCTATGGTCGCTTGTGGGGTGAAAAGACAAATTTTAATGTGCATTACGCTGCTATGATTTATTGCACGTTTCGTAACTCTGAAAGGAGATTACCATCTTGATAATAAATCAATGGCTCCTGAAAACCAGCGAACCCACCGACTAATACCGAAACATGTCTAGTTCAGTTCACGGTTTTTGCATCTGTATGTGCGGTGATAACAAAATCGGCCCACCTAAAATGAGGCTGCAATTTCAACAAATTATTTTGAAAAAAAAATAACAACACTACCGTTTGATACAAAAAAAAAGGCTTTAAAATCCTTCTCTACCCAACGTGTATAGTCGACATGAGGTCATAAGTCAATATGAATATACAATAAATGTATTACCTATGACTGATGGATGTGCTCCTGGTATTCGTGCTGATAAAAAACAAAAAAAAAACAATTACGATGAATGCTTGAGAAGGTATTTAAAAAATGTTGCGTGTAGAAGAATCCTGATACAACTTGGGACCTTGTTTTATTAATAAAAAAATTAATTAAGATTCATATAATGTACATTGTAATTATAATATTTTCAGAAATAAAATTTTGCCACCTATATTTTTATTTTCATTTATTGAAGCACGTAATGTGACTTTTTATCTACCTGATGGTAAGCTAAACTTGCAAAGTCTATGATTGGGGTCAACCAATACATTGTTGTTTAACAAAACAACAACAATATATTGGTTAACTTCAATCACAGACTTTGCAAGTTTATCTTACCATCAGGTAGATAAAAAGTCACATTACGTGCTGTTACTGTACGTAAATGTTGTTACATTTAAAGCTCCCATTATACCGACTAAATGATGCCGGGCTAGAAAAAAGGGCGGCGACAAAGGCAAATTTGCATTACGATTTTCTGGACCTTTTTCACATTTTAATTGTTAGAAGGTTCTAAAAATTGTTAATACAAGTACCTATCAATTTAATTCCAATTTACAACTGAAGTCTTTCTCGATATAATCGTATTTATTATAAAAAATAGAGAGCTATAATGCCCCTTTTTATTACATAAAGCTAACTTTTACATTACATTTACTTAATAGAATTCCGCCAAATGAAGTTAAGGGCATTATCCTAAAAGGCTAAATAAGGAATTAATTGATAGCCGCGTGGTGAGACTTCCACGAAGCGCTATCTTATGGGTAATCTACACCAGCTCCCACGACCGTGCCATTTTTAAAACGTCTGAAAAATAGACCCTCTTTTCTTGGTCGACAACATTTAGTATGTAACTATACATATATTAAAATCATAGACCTAATAAATAAATTGACTGTACATTAAATATTTTTGCAAAAAAAAGTACCGGACGATGACCGCGAGAAATAAGTAATAGAAGGAAAAATTTTTATTTTTTATTTTTGTATATACGTGGTGGCCTAGTTGGTTAGACCTTGGACTTAAAAACGCTTAGGTCCCTGGTTCGAATCCCGGTGTGTACCAATGAGTTTTTAATTTAAAAATTTATGTACATTTGTTTGACAACATCACTATAGTGCCTCGGAGAGCACGTTAAGCTGTCGGTCCCGGTTTCACTATACCAACTTGTGAAACTGTTTATAGATGGGTTATTGAGTCTATCCAAAACATCGCGACGAGTTAGCCACTTGTTCGGTGTAGACTCATACCATCGGCTACAACGAGGTGGGATTAAAACCCCTCCGCTGGGTACCCTGGGGCCGTCTAGGCGGTCTCGGGCGCCGTAAGGCACCCGTGATGATATATATATATATTATTTTTGTCTGTTTGTTCGTTTGTACGTAATAGGCACATCGTGTAAAAACCATTTGGAAGCTTTATTGGTGGTATAGAATTTAGCGTTAATTTATATCATTGTTTCTGGTAGCCACAAGCCTAGAGCTTAGTATACATAATACACATATTATTATATATAAAAAAACCAAGCAAAACAAAAATCAAAACACGAAATATGAAACATAAGACGCAAAATATCATGAGTAGAAATAGTTCGACCGCACCAATAAGGTATTTAAAATAATTTCCACAATTCATTGAACAGGAATGCGACAGGATCTCGCAACATACGTACTCGTACAAATAAACCAGAAAAACTGGCGAACAAAATAAAAAAGATATTCAGTTAAAACACAGAGATCGGATGTCAGCCGAAGTCGGGTAGAGCGCAGCGTGTCGTCTCGGCCCACGCGACCAGTTCGATATACCAAACAACCTTTTTTAGATATATCTCATTTACTCATGATCTCCTCCTAGTATCTTGAGTCGCTAATATAATGAAAAAATATTTAAAAAGGGGGCAAAAACTAATTTTCTCACAAGTGATTAAAATGTAAGTTTTAGTCAGTGGCCTCTGACTACCAAATGAATCTTATTGTTAAGACCGATTTCTACACAGATATATCTCATTTACTCATGATCTCCTAGTATCTTGAGTCGCTAATATAATAAACATAATTGAAAAAGAATTCGAAAACAAATTTTCCTGAAAGCCTGACGTGAAAGAAAGATGAATTCTATATGAAAAGTTAGTTAAAAAAATAGATCGATTTCCATATAGATGCAAAAACATTAAAATGATCTAGTCTTATTTTGGTTTTATTCTCTGGGTTCAGCGTGTTTCAGGAAAGATATTCAGTTAAAACACAGGTCTATTAGGCCGTACAATGTTAAGCAAAATTTTAACCAAAATGATGTAGTTGTCTGCCAGTTTTCAATGTTACCAGGTTTATATTACATCGGATTTGTATCATATCGATTAAAGTATAGATCACCCCATATGTCAGCCGAAGTCGGGTAAAGATCTCTTTTCTCATGATCTCCTAGTATCATGAGTCGCTAATATAATAACTGAATGCTGACGTCAAGAAAGATTAATTTCTATATAAGCTTATTATATAAAAATAGACCCATTTCCATACAGATGCAAAAACCTTCAAGTGACCTAGTCATATTTTGGTTTTAGTCTGCTCACCGAGTTTCAGGAGATTATTTTATTGATTTATTGTCGAGATGGTAGTCTCCTTTCATGGAGCGTTTAGGAAACGGGCTGTTGATTTGTCTATAAAGAAACGACGACATTAAGTTAGACTCGTAATGCAAATTTAATTTGTTTTTATTGACGCCCATTTCGTTACCGCATCAAGTAGCCGAGTGTTAGCGTCCAATGTTGTTAAACAACATTTATGTACTTTGAGTAATGTCCTTTATATTATTATTATTATTGTAGGTCTGCTTAAAATCAAATACAAAGTCGTGCTTCAATAATAAAAAAAAACCCCCGACGAAAAAAGCCCGTCTGTTTGTCAGTCTGTGGTATCGTAGCTTCAAAACGAGTGGACCGATTTCAATGCGTTTTTTATTTAGTAGCTAGTTTCCCAGAAAATATATTGTAATAAAATATATTAACCAGTTAAGAGACCCCGAGACAGTGTGTTTGAATTAAATTAAATTGAATTAGAATTAAAAGTAAATAAAAATATATTATTTTTATTTACTTAAAAATGTTATTAAATTCTAAATTATTATGTTACTAAATTCATATATTTATTTATTAATATTTTTTATATACGCATTTTTTAAATATTATCTGAATGTTGCGGCCCGAGCATCATTTATATATTTTATACTTTAATTTCTCTAAACAAACTCTTAAATATTTTTATTAGCGTTTATTTTATATTTTAGGCGTTCTTGGTGTGTTGACCGTACCAAAATCACATCAGATTTTGCATTATATAATTTTATAATGCAAAATCTTAATCCATTTGATCACTAGCCATCCTTTTCTATATCTATTAACATCCAATTAAAAATACGTGTTAAACATAACTGCAATGAAATATTAAAATATATATGAAAAAAAGAACAAAGAAGCGGTTTTATTTACAAGAAAAAATAAAGCCAATGTATTCTATACACTGAATAAAATCAACACAAAAACTCGTGTCTCCGCAAATGCACAAGGACGATTTTCCTCACTGCTAGTCAATCGGACAGATTTGATAATTAAACTTGACGAGTGGATTTATAAATTCGACAAGATTTAAGAAAATGACGAAACCTACGAGCTGAATAAATTGAGCATCTTACGAAGTTAACACCGATGTGAAATATCGATAAAAGAGTTTGTGCTTACACTTACACTTAATATTCATTAAGCTGCATGAATGTAAACAATAAAGTATATACTTTAAAAGACACCTCAGTGCAATAGAATGGATAATCTAATATCGATATTTGATATTCTATAAAATTACATACAATACTGCTAATACGAGTATACCTAAGTGCGTGGAGGCTGAATCAAAATTCTAAAGGTCTCGCGTGAAATCAGTTCTGTGGTCATAATGTGAGTTTTTTTAACTTTACTGTCTCGTCAATGGTTACACTTTCCATCAATATAAACGCTTTACTTATAGTTAACTAGATAGTAACTAAATTTTATGCTAGATTTATTCTACTTGTACCATTATTTCTTCTGTGCTTATTCCGAATACCATCGGCGAAATGAGGACGGGTTGATCCCTCAGCTGGGTACGCTGAGGCCGTTTAAACAGTTCTCGGGGTACTTTATACCTTTATGTGGTAATTTTTTTTTTTTTTAAAGAAAGTTGTTAAATTATAATATTTTTAAACATTTTCATATTTTTTTTAGATCTAATTAAAAACTCAAAAATATTACTAATATCTATAATTTTATTCATAAAATAATACATACTATCATCACGGGTGCCTTACGGCGCCCGAGACCGCCCAGACGGCCCCAAGGTACCCAGCGGAGGGTTTTTTTTTTAAAATCCCACCTCGTCGTAGCCGATGGTATGAGTCTACACCGAACAAGTGGCTAGCTCGTCGCGATGTCTGACCCACTTCGAAGGTATCCTTTTTTTTATAAAAAATTTTTTTTTAGATCTAATAAGAATCTCAAAAATATTACTATTATATATAATTTTATTTATAAAATAATGTTTATTTATAATTATATTATTTAGTAACTAGTTTTAATTTTGATTTATGTATTATTTTATTTTGTGTATAAATTAATTTCATATTCAATTTGTACAGCTATTTATTTAGGATTTACACTTGGGCCCTGATGTTGTCACCTAAATGCAAATAAGTTATCCAAGTCCAATATGCAAAGGCGTTGCACTAAAAGCTCTCATCCATCCAACCTCGTGCCAGTCCGGAAAGGCAATGCTAAAACATTAAGATAAGCTTACATGCCGCTGAAACTTTTATCCAAACTTAAACTTAACTTTTCTTATAATAATAATAATACATTTTTACTCGGTGACCAAAATATTTTTTTACACAATTAAACTGTAAGTTGTATATACATATAAGTAGGTATATACACTTATAAAAGTTTGCAATCTTAAAAAAAAAATGAGATAAAATTAGGTTTAACATTTAGGTTTTTATTATGGAGCACGTCGTGTGACTCTGTATGCGATGGCGAAGACCGCATTCTCTATAAAAAAAAATACTATTTTAATTCCAGCATTTTTCCAGTACTGTCTGTCGCAGAATTAAATAATGTTTTTGTCAGTCATTGTACGTAATTATTAATCTTGTGTTGGACATTTCTAATTTTTAAACAGAAATACTTTTAAATATGAATAATAATAAAAAAATATTTATTACAAGAGAGATTTTTAGGTATAATTACCAGCAAAAAAATAATTATTGTCTATATAAGTTATAATAGTGGAAGTACGTTTGTATGGGCGTCAACACGACTGTCAAGCCCTTAAACCGTTCACTTACTGTATGTGCAATTAAACTGTAGGGGTCTCCATTTAAACTAGGCAGTGAGTGAAATATTGTTTTACAAAAACTTATGTTAGAGCTACTATTAAAATTTTAGGACTTAACGTGCAGTGCACTTTAAAAACAAAACAGTTTCATGTAAACGCAGCTTTATTGTGAATTCACTAATGCACCCGATAATATTATGCACAAAGCCGCCGCATACCGGACCCAGGACCGGTACACCGATACCGCCTAATGAGGGAGACTTATATATTATATGTTTTCCCTGTAACTTGAATGTCATTGACCTTCGCCTTCTTACCCCCGTGTTCTGAGGCATTTCTTTAACTCGAAATTACTCGAACGAAATCTATATTATTTAGGTGGGACAGAGATCACTATAGCTTCAATAGGCAGACCGAACACCGCCCACACAGATTTAAAACTCAAGTGGCCTAGCAAATACTATAGAAACTCTACCGAGTTTAGGTGCACAGCTTCGGAAGAATTCTGGCAAGAAAGCGACCCTAGCGCATGAGTTTTTTTTTATATTGGAGAACGACATATGACTTTGTATCTACCTGGTAGTGAGCAGACCTACAAAGTCCATGAATGGGGTCAATCAATAATTGTTCTTAAACAAGATTGATCGCTCCCACTATGCCTATAAATGATGTGATTACGAAATGGAGGGCGACTATGACGAATTGCATTACGAGTATTATATTATCGTCAATTCAACTACCCATTTCGTAACCGCACCCTAAAAGGAGACTACCACTTCCACAAGAAATCGATTCAGTCTCCTGAAAACCTGTGAACCCACAGACTAAAACCGAAACTAGGTCACTTGACGGTTTTTGCATCTGTATGGGTGGTGGTAACCGGATTTTTAATATTTCAATCGTAAACGAAAATAAACTGATAAAATATAGCAAAAAGCTTGTACTTTTGCTCGTGGTTCAATTTGTGCTCTTTATGCAAGACAAAAATATAATATTGTATTATATCATTGTTTCTGGTACACATAGTACAAGTCTAGAGGCTAGTTTGTGACCAGAGCAATATGTGTAAATTGTAAGAAAAAAAAAAGAATTATAATTATAACAAATAAATACCATCACGGGTGCCTATTTGGCTCCCGAGAACCGTTTAAACGGCCTAAGCGTACCTAGCGAAGGGTACCCATCCTCATTTCGCCGATGGTATTCGGAGGCAACATCTAACAAGTGGCGAGCTTGTTGCGGTGTTTTTGATGAAATAGCCTCGTTGTATAAAGCGGTCACCCATCCCAGGTCCGACCTTGTTGTCATCTACTTAACCTTGTTATCAGTTGCGCAGTGACTTAACCACTAGGCTGGGGCCGCTTTAAAAAAATATAAATTTCAAAAAGATTCCGAGTCGATCTGCAGAATGCCGAGAGTAATAATTATAAGTAGCGTTTTCCTCTCCACTTTCACTCAGGGATATTCTTGATTTGATATTTGGTGGAAGGAAACAGACAGAAGTAGAGTGGAGAACAGCTTGTTTATTTTTGTTTTTTAAGGCATAATAGGCATCTACCGACTGGTACAGTTTCTATAGTATTTGGGCCTAGTCATGATTCGGTTTAACCCATAACAACACTAACACTAAGTCGTGTTTTCCACTCCACTTTCGTTCAAGGAACGTCTGCCTACTCCAATCAAATATAAAATCAAAAAAGATAGAATAGGACTATCCTTGGGTTCAGGGGCGTGCATCTCATAGAGACAAAAAGACACTGTCTACCCTGATAACCCTGACACAATGCATAATAATAGATATTTTATTAAAACATTTAATTTATGTTAACTATTCATAAAATATAAGAAAAGCGCCATCTATTGGCAACTATTAGATTTAATTGGTAATTCGACAAACCCTCGCCTCGCCTTCATGCATAAAAATGTATGTAAGACGTTAAAAAAAAAAAAAAAATCTTTATTCATAATTAATGTTTACAATTTATAATTTTAATTTACCGGATCCCATACTAGGAAAAACCTGTGCTATGGGTATTCGGTTTTGAACTAAACTGTCTAAGTTTGCACACATAGAAAACGTGTAAAAACCTTGTCTGTATATGAAATACAAAGATAGTAAACTACACGCACATACAAAGAACCTCAGCAATGTACCGAGCGCCTTTAGACACTGTCTTTTCGGATAATATAGGTATCAATTAACTTTTGCGCGAAATTGAAATGACACCAACATAATTATAATCACGATATAAACATAAATTTAGCTTTTTAATTTTCTGAACATTTTTAAATATGATTTATAATTAGGAAAATGTATTTTTTTATTTTTTTTTGGTTTATAATAAACTCGTAATTATTACGGACTTCATTTGATTTCACGGAAGAAATTTGATTTTTTATGTAGTTGTTTGCACAATCGGTACGCCTGGATTCTTTTTATTGTGGAGATAGTTTTTTAAAGATCTAATATGAATTTCTTTAGGTATTAAAAATGGAATGTGAATGCAGTACGTTTTGTTTAGAAAAAAATAAAAATTTAAAGTTTTTAAATCTTACTTTTGAAGAAAAAAGACAAGTTATTACAAATGGTCGTTGTGTGCCGGTATTGGATTTAAAATATTTTTAATCAGTCATTTTGAGGATATGAGAGGTGGCTAAATCCAGCATCATTTTTCCTGAAATAATGCAGTAAATTTTGGTGTTTTTTTTTTATAGTATGTTTTTGTCTACCCTGCCTAAAACGCCTATGCACGCGACTGCTTGAGTTAGTCTGTGGGTCTACCGGTTTCAGAAGCCGTCTGCATTGTTTTTTTTAAAGTGTTAGTCTCCTTCCAGGGTGCAGTTACGAAACAGGCACTTTATTTGTTAATATTGTAAATTCGTTTTTCTCGACGCCCGCATCTTAACTTCATCATTTAGCCGCCATAGCGACCAATGTTGTTCTATTTTATAGGTATGCTTACCATAAGGCAAATACAAAGTAACAACTCGTGGTTCAATAAAAAAAAATAAGGCTCTAATGTAACACCTTTTAATTTAACCAAAAAATAGTGATCTTACTTGTTATAAAAAAGTAGTGCCTATACAATTGGTTGGCTGTTAAAAACGCATCAAACATCATCCACTTGGCAATAATTAGAGGTTTAACCTACAACGAGCACTCACCTTAATCGGTGCAACACACCCTACAGACTTAAAAACTTGATTAGAACCCGCTATAAAATTGGCAGATATCTAAAGCATGATCATCATCATAAATTAATATTTAAATATAGCGGGTCTAAACGCGAATTTACCTTGAAAAAACGAGGTGCCTGTGTCCAGGCACAGAAGAAATAATAGTACTAGTACAGAAGCTCCACTCCGAAAGATCGATTAAATAAATAGCGACTCTTGCACTGACACAATAAAGCTCAGTTCAGATCGCACAGCGCTAATGGCCTACATTTATATTCACCTAAAGTTGACTCTCTCTTTCTATCGCGTAATTTTTTACTTTTCTGACGACGTTAGGGTTGTCTTCTTTTAAACAAAACCTAGGTTAGGTACTTAGTATAGTAAGTACGTAGATCATAAAACAATTTTATTTTAGGATGTCTGCTGCATAGGTATTTTAACCTAAGAAGATACGGAAGCCATAAGGCATACTACATTGTCTATGAAACTAAATATTGCTTTTCGGTGTATAGGCACAAAAGAAATAATAGTAGGTACAAGTAGTATAGGTAGATTATGTGGAATGAAATAAGTGCGAATAATACCTTTAAAGGAAACAGATTGTACCTACCTACTAAGTTGAAAGAAAAACTTACAAAAACATGCCTCAGTATATTTGCTTAGTCTATGTTATTTATTATTAAGCAACCTACGTACCTAATTGGGAAAATAAATAAGTATTACTAGCAAGTATGTATGTTGTCTACTTATCAAAACTGCGTAATATTTCTAGTAATAGTTAGTTCATGGTAGTACACTAACTATTACTACCTATACTTATCAAACAAAACTAAACCTGACCTTGTAAACATAACTTATAAATACCTAGCTATTATAAATAACTACTATAGTAATTAAATATCAAACAAAGTACGTAAATACGAGAGACTTAGATAACTTTGGTGCATAGGAAAGGTGGCGAATAATGAAAATACGCATTCTTATAAACAGACATGACATTGATATTTTTTTAGTGTACCTGCCTAATAATAACCTATAGGTAGGCGTGGATTTATTTACCTTTTGAGGTCCTTTGAAAGTATGAAAAACGTAAGGTATGAATCCTTTTTGCTATTATTTAAGCAACCGAATGTGGCACAATAAGCTTAAGACCTCATTTTAGTAAATATTAAATATCGCGACGAGGCGCTTTAGTGAGAACCATACAAACTTGCGACTCGGCCGGTGCGCGGCAGCCCACTGCGGCAGCCCTCAAAAATTAAACCCATCCGTGGGTACGGCCGGGTACTTCATACCTAAAGCGCGGAGTGGAACTCCCCTGGTCCAGGGTAGAAAATATACAAAAAAGACTTCTATGTTACATATGTTTTAAAGCTGTAAGCATAATATACGCCTAAAGCTTAGTTGTGACCAATATATTATGTGGAATACCCTATTTATATTTTTTTAAACAGTTAAGTATGAAGCATTTGGCCACTTAGAACGCAACTTAAGGTTTTTGAACGCAACTTATAAATAAAATGTAAATCTTTTTGATGTGAATAAATAAATAATAATAATAATATTAATGGTATCTTTATTTTTCGTACACATAGTATACGCTTAAATCTTAGTTGTGACTAGGGCCAATATATATGGAATGCCCTAGTTATATTTTTTAAAAACAGCCGCTTCGTGTTTTCACGCCGTGTCACCACAAAGTCTGATATTTATATATAAACAATAGGTTCGTGAAGCCATAAAGTCAAATTAATTTAAAGACTGGTTTATATGCTTATCGACACTTTAAATAGATTACTTTAGCCAAGGGGCAATACCACCAACGTCAATGGTACAATGCTACTGGATTAATTAGATAATTATTTTGTGCTGTAGCTGTAAGAATTTATTGAATTTCCAAGAGTTCCCTCAACAATTTTGGGTCCAGCAACAACCACGGTGAAATTATTGTGGTCCAACCGTTATTTTAATAATAATAGTAATATGTTAATAAATTACATATTATTACTAATATACACATATTGTCCTAGTTACAAACTAAGCTCTTGGCTATGTGTATTAGGAACAACGATATTAATGCACATTATATTTTACAAACACCCAAACCATGAGTTACTGTACAGAAAAATGCGTATTATTTTAATACAGGAATATCGTAATCAAAAATTCATAAACAATAACCAAAATATACGAAGAAAATAGAATGGATTTAATCATAATGGAAAAAAAATGCCACTTATGTAGAAAAAAAAAACATGCGCTATCTATTCTGCAATCTTATTAACTCTGTGGAGAAATTTGGACTCGTCGCCTAACGAGATAGGGTTTGATGTGAACTTTAACGACGACGTATGTTGCTTTAATGGTTCCAAAGACGAGTCTTTACTTATTTTATATAAAGATTTGTTTGTTTATAATAAAGATTTTGAGTCTTTATTTTGTAAACCAAACAATAATAATATAAGCAAACGATTTTCACAACAGATTTTTTTGTATTAGAGCACGGTATGTATATTTATTTACCTGGTGGTAAGCAGACCTGCATAGTCCATGAACGGGGTCGATCAATATAATATAATATAACTTTATTGATCAAAAATTATCACAATTTATGGTATAGATAACAATTGCCTTATTAAAGTAAATTTGGGCCTGTTTAACTATTTCGGACGATACACAGATATTAAGTTATTTTATTTTTAATACATTTTTGTTTAAAGGCATTAGTCGCTCCATCTATGCTGGCTAAATGACGCGGTTACGTAATGGGTGGCGACAAATACGTATTAAAATTTTCATTACAGGTCTACTTTAATAGCCTAGTTCCGGTATCATCAAATCAACCGCCCGACGCGTAACCGCACCCTGCAAGGAGACTAACACCTCAAAACAAATCACTGCAAAAGGGTCCTGAAAACCGGTGAACCCACAGACTAAAACAGAATCCTCAGTCGGTCACTGGACGGTTTTTGCATCTGTATGGGCGGTAGCAAACGGGTTGTTCGGCCTCAAAGAGACCTTATATAAGAGATCACCTTATCAAAGAGACTTAATAGAGACCTCCTGTACAATATGGGGTTCGTTCAGGTAATTATATGAAATTAATCGGATTTTTCTGGCGTCATCACGGTTACCTTACGGCGCCCGAGACTGTCTAGGCGGCTCCAGGGCACCCAGCGGCGGGGTTTTAAGGTGGTAACTAACATGCTAAATAACTAAATTCCTGTGTATTCAAAAAATATTTTTTAATTGACTACTTGTTCTACCCCAATAAAAATAAAAGTTTGTATTGTATACACCACTCGTCGTCATTAAATTGTTTCTTTATATTTATTATTTTATATGACCCCTTTCTGTATTAGGAAATAACTAGTATTTTGTTTTGTTTATAATATTTAATTTATATTTAAGTTCATTAAACACCAGCGTCTACGACCTTTTTTTTAAATTATTTATTTAGTAATTTCTATAGTAATACTCATTGGGAGCTGTTCGAGCCTTAATCCCACGTCGTCGTCGCTGATGGTAGGTATATGAATCTACACCGAACAGATACTTGCTCGTCGCGATGTTTGAATAGACTCTATATATAAACAGTTTCATAAGTTGCTATAGTGAAACAGGCCATGCTCTCCCTAGAGTGTTAGTGATGTCAAACATTTTTTTTTTTAATTAAAAACTCATTGGTTTTAAACCGGAGTTTTAAACCGGGAACCTAAAACCTGTAGTTTTTCTAAGTCTAAGGTTTAATCAACTCGGCCATTACATAGGAATCAACTGAATATCCAATTAATTTTGAAGAACTTAGGCTTTCATTCTATTAACTTATTATCGCGAAGTCTGTGCTCTCCATAAAAAATGAGCTTTCGCACTTTGTCGCAGAATTAAAATAATATTTTTGTCAGTCATTGTATTTATTAATCTTTCTTTGTTGGGTTTATATTATTATTTTATATAGTATAGATTAGTATAGAAGTATAGGTAATTATAATAATATGTGGGATTTTTTTTGAAAAAAAGTATATATATGGTGTACTTGGCTAGGTCGCCATTCCTCCTACAGACAAATGTTGAAAATAAAATAAATAAATAAACAGATAGTGAACTATTAAACTATTGTCCTTGCGGAAAAAAAAACAAACCAACAGCCAAACCGAACACTCGCTACATAACCAACAGGTTTAAGACTAGGTGGTTAGCTGGTTCCATGAGCCTGCCAATCGTTGACTGCCCTGCAAAAGAGCCACCAAGGCGACCAACCCAACATACTATATTTACGCCCCAAATATATATTATAAGTAATAAAAATTTAGATAGGTACATGTAGAGAGATACCCTGAACAAAAAGATCTGGTATCTTAGTAAGTAAAAAACTCTGGCGTTCCACATATACCGTATCATCAGAGGAGCATGGTTATTGACTTACATCTGTGCTTATACTCTAAGCATATGGTAATATACTCTCATCCCACTGAAGAACACGCGTAGAACATCTCATGGCAGATATTGTAATAATATAGTATTTTAATCAAACAAAATGTACATAAAAAAAGTCATTCCTATACACCGGGATGTGAACCCGTATATAAGATCTCGTGACCTAATAAGACTAAGGTTCAACCAGCTTTTACCAAAGCTTAAATAATTCTATGAAAAAAAAAAAAAAATATATATACCTTTGGTTGTTTGACATGGTTTTTCTTTATCTATTTATCTTCCAAAATATTGAAATTATATTTTTATATTCAACATATTTAATTTGGAACATCAAGTGGGGAATAGGTTATTTTAATATAATTTAAACTATATCTATAGAAATTATACCTTGTTATATTTTATTCTATGATTTATTATGTACATGAATTTCTTTCTACTTACGATTATCTCATGGATAAAAATGTATAATGAGCGTTACGTTCGTATTTAGATTTGGCTCATTTTTTTTCGTGAAAGGTGTTCGTGGTTTTTGTTGCGCCGGCGCATGTCGACCGCGGAACCGCATGTTGTTATACGAAAGGGGAATGATTGACTACTTCCTTCTCTTTACAAACGGTCGCCTTTTGATTTATTCTAGACTCTTTTGTTTTATGGACTCCTGGTACATAATTGTTTTTAATAGGGGAATAATTAAAATATATTAAGGGTTGTTTGTTTGTTTATTCACTACATTTTAAATGTAAAATAATAAAATTAAGGAAATAAATTATTATCTCACTATAAAATTTGGAATATTTGTGAGTTTTAAGAATGTTTTTTTTCGTAATTATTGGCTATGGCGTAGTAGTTTTTAAGTTACACTACATACACAAAACATTCACACTACACAATTACCTCACTTACACAATTCACCATTTTTCTTAATTTACTCGAGAACGCATGCATAGTGTTGTAAGGGAAGGACACTGGTGCCCGAGATACAGGTTAACCATATAGTTATAATCTATAGTTAGGTACCAGTGGCTTTTACAATTAATGTAAATGTATGCCTAGAAATATAGTATATCTAGAAATAAATAAATAAAATAAAAATAAAGTTTTTAAGTTAGTTACTAAACATTTTTTTATATACTATGACTTAAAAAAATAAAGTATGGAGATCCATAATACGTAATGATATCTCAAATAGTTTTAGAGAAAAATGTAATGATATCTCAAATAGTTTTTATCTCAAATAGTTTCAGAGAAAATAATTTATTTAAGAAATCAAATTTTCCGTCCTATTTCCCCTTAGATTTTTATTTTAAATATTCATAGTATAATGACAAGAATATACATTAAGAACACAAGCAAAATTTATCTAAGTTTAGATGTTATTTTTAGAATTATAAAAGCTTTCTATTTAAATAAAAAAGACATTAGAGTTATAGATTTTATTATAAATCCTATTTTTTTAAACAAAACTAAAGTGAGATATTTTGGAGACAAATTTTATACCTTAAACGGGTTTAGCAATATAACTATGGAAAAACGACTGAATGAATCTGAATGATATAAGAGTCCCGTTTCTTTAAAAGCGAGTGGAACTCTAAAAATGACAATACTAGATCAACAATCAATAAATAAATACAAAAAAAAACTTGCATCTGTCGACATAACCAAGCCAACATGATTAATAAATAATTCACCGATTAATTAACATACCGCCCGCGATTGTTTATTATAGGTTAACATTATATATTATTTATATATTTTTTGTATACCTTCGTGTGTGATCGATTAGTAGGCCTCCCTAATAATCGATTTGCGTCATATTATATTAGTTAGTGCCTCCTACTGAGATCGGGCGATGACGAAGCTAAATATAATAAATAAATAAAATAAAAACCATAGACTTTTGTTAATAACATTTCATCCTTCAATTAAGGGAACTAAACTTTAATTAAGACGTCTTTTTTAAACTGAATTGTTAAACGTTTTTAGTAAATATTTTTTCTCTTCCTGTACAAAGTCCTTCCATAGATAAATTGTTGATTTACTGTTTTTTTTTGTTAATTGTATTTTCATGAAATTAATAATAAATATTTAGGTAAATTAAACGTTTTACAAGATAGATGAATGTAAATGAATAATAATTTTACTGTCTTTTTAGATAAAATGTCGAGTTTTAATTTTTATTATATTTATCATCAAATATTTCGAAAAGTTTTTCAGGTAATATGTGGCAAATTATTTTCTTTTTATTATTGTGTTAATATTTCGAAATGGTTTTCAGGCAGTATTTTTTTTTAATTGGCCCTAATATATGTGCAAGATACTGTTTTTAAAAAATAAAATAAATAAATATCATCACGAGTGCCTTACCTCACCCAAGACCGCTTAGACGGCCTTGGGGTATCCAGCGGAGGGATTTTAATCCTACCTCATCGTAGCAGATGATATAAGTCTACCTACACCAAACATGTGGCTAGATCGAACGAAGGACCTAAAAACTGTAGTGTTTTTAAGTCTGAGATCTAAGCACCTCGGCCATCGTGTTATTACTGTACGTACTGTTTTTGTTTAACTTTTAAGCGATTCATATTTTAGTTCAATCTGTCGTTTAATTGAACACTCTTGCTTAAAAACGCAAAGACTTAACACGAATCACTTATTTACTTAGTTTTACCAACATTAACGCATTAACTGATTAAGACATCAGTTAGTTTGTAATTTACAACTCCTTCATAATCCTCATTTCGCGTGTTTTTTCGCATTATCAGATTATCTGATTGACTTGCATTTCCCTGATTCGCGATTCGCGTGAAATTTTTCGTACACGTACAAATTGTGTTATTATTTATTTTTAACGGGATAGTTAAGATAATATCTTAATTTTTAAATATAGTACTTTAATATAAAGTACCTAATTTAAATTTATATTTTAAAAGTATACTTTTATTCGCAAATCCTTAAAAATCTCCACACTTAATGTGTGTAATAATAATAATAATATGTAGGACATTTTGATTTGGGTGCGATTTTTAAATATCAGAGGATAATGTAAATTTTAATTATGTACTTGTATGTTTTTGTAATATGTTTATTATTATTATACAAATTCTAAATAATTAGATCATTATTATACAAAAGGTAACTTACACGTTTCTAAAACATTTAAAATACAAATTTCAAAATACTACCTAACCTATTTGTTTTTTTTAAAGGTATTTTTGTAATTTTTAATGAATAATATAAATAGGAATTTATAATTATAGTAGGTAAAGAAATTAAAATTAAAATCCTGATAATCAAATATTATAAACAAATATAAGTAGATATATTTAGTGCGGGAAGCCTTTCGAAGTTGAGTGCGAGCCGCGGGCCGTCGCTCGAAGCCACAAGATATTATATTATACTATACTACGAGATTTATTGTTTTTGCTTTTGTTTACTTAGCCGCTTTTTATTGCCGCGCGAGACACCAACGTGTAATTAATTTCAACGTTTAACTGATGGCAGATCTTGTTTATTTACGCGGCAAGTCCTGACCGCGCGCAGGCGCATCTTGTAATAATGCTCAGAACAAATTCCTATTTGTAATTCCTACCAGATTAGTGTTTAGTGTTTACAATAAATAATTTATTGTTTTTTATTGGTCAATTAATTTCTTAACCCCATTTTATAAACAAACAAGCTAAAGTTGAAAAAAAAAGTACCAGGATAACAGAACCCTAAGGCGAAATTCCTGCAGGATCAACAACCTGCGCGAACTTCGCCCATCATTCAAGAGCTCGTTTTCTCATCAACGCTCAGTGTTCATCACTCAAAATGTTTATTTTTCAATTTAGCAATCACGCGGGCCCTTGGGCCGGCGGACGAGGCGACCGGCTGAGTTAGGGCAGCCACACACGGCGCCGTCAAATTACCTCGAGCTATGGGCGCGGTCCGCCCGCCCCTGGTTCGCGAGCCAGCCACCCTGCGCTATGCTCGAGGAAAGCGACCGTGTTTGACCAAATGCTGTGTCATTTACTAAAATAATGGACACTTTATTACATGTTTGTTTGACGGTTAATATGCAGGCTCGTTACGAATTAAGTAAAAATGTTTACATATGAATATTTCACTTTTGTTACAACAGATGTGAATTATAACTTACTGATGATGGTGATGAAATGGTATGGCTATTTTCTTTAGACAACGCTATAAATTATATAGCAATTCAAGATAAGGAGGTTAGGTATTCCATTCGAATGCACATTTATAAAGAATGCCTCTAAAACTTTGTTCCAATTAAGCCTAGACCAGTAATGATGGTACATTTACATTAGTTTCTTCAGAATTAATTAATGGTAGTGGCAACCCTATTGATGGGCTGGCGTCCAGACGCATACAAGGCGTTGAGAACCTACAATTAGACTTTCATGTACAGGTGACGTATTGGGGCCCGCGTGTGTATTGTGAACAAACTACTAGGGCTTCAGATGATAATAAGTGGTACTGTACGAGAAAATTGTTGTT
Organism: Monopis laevigella; assembly: GCA_947458855.1. Lineage (NCBI taxonomy): Eukaryota > Metazoa > Arthropoda > Insecta > Lepidoptera > Tineidae > Monopis > Monopis laevigella. The sequence goes on along the minus strand of OX381594.1, from coordinate 11,445,109 downwards.
TATTACTTGGTTCACACAAGGTAAAGAAAGGTATTTCGTGAAATTGTTCATAAATTTTGTGAGAGTCAATGTTTGTTTTATTAAAAAACAAAGATTGTTTAACAGATTTTCTTAATAATTGTATAGAGAAATATTTAAAAATAATATATCTTTATTTAGTTAAAATGTGTATCACTTCAAATTATATACTAAAGTCGTTGCAAAACAGCAATAATAGGTCTAAACTTAACTTTAGTTAAGTCATTTTTGTCATATATTTAATAAAAATAAATAAAAAAATATTATCAGGGCTGCCTTACTGCACCCGAGACCGCCTAGACGACCTCAGGGTACCCAGCGGAGGGGTTTTAATCCCACCTTGTCGTAGCCTACACCAAAAAACTATATTTCATAGAAGCGTTATAAAACGTATGCAATTAGAGGCTGTTCAAAGTAAGTTCATTTTATAATAAAATAAAATACGCTTTATATTTCGCATGTCATTTATCAACAAAAAATGTTCCTATTAGGTGTGATTTCAGTTTTAGAACTGACACGAATAAAGCCTCGTTAAAATTTAACAACAGGAAGAACTGGATACGTCTATTAGTATAACGAGTACCAGGACACCATAGCATGAACGGAGGCTTTCGTCAAGTGAGTCGTGACACGCGAGTGCGGCCACACACGACGAGCCAGTAGCGCGGGCCGCCCGAGGGCTTTGCCTAACTACATACCACTTACAATAAGACACTCGAAGCCGCGGGCAAAGCTTGCTTTTCACCTCGGTAAGCTATAATCGAGACTGTTGCCTATAATGTCGAAAAGATTTACAACCGCGTGATGGGATGATCACAGTGATTACACTCCCGGCAACCAGGGCATCATAACGAGCGGGTGGGTTAACTGAATCTTTGTATTTAAATGACAAACGGGCTTTTTTAATATTAATCCTACTTTAACTAAATAAACGTGACTTTATAAAGAATTATTTTTTAAATTTAGCAAAGTTTGTAATGATGAAGATAATTGGCGGTCGACTGTCGTGGAGAAAAGTGCATCCATCATTGCGTTTTAACCACAGGCCCGGGACTATAATAACCTCCAGTTAAGGGAAAAGCTCGTTTACATCGGAGAACAAATTGCTGATGTAATATTAATAACACTTAAAATGTTATCTTAAAATATTGACTCACCTCGACGAATATTTGTATACTAAAATGTATATCTAACTGGTGCACTTACCTGAAAAAGAAAAACATAAATTAATATAAAAAAATACATACATATCTTCACGGGTGCCTTACGGCGCCCGCCTGGACGGCCCCAGGGTACCCACCCAGCGGAGGGGTTTTAACCTCTCACCTCGTCGTAGCCGATGGTATGAGCCTACACCGAACAAGTGGCTAGCTCGTCGCGATGTTTTGAATAGACTCAATAACCCATCTATAAACAGTTTCACAAGTTGGTATAGTGAAACCGGGACCGACAGCTTAACGTGCTCTCCGTGGCACTATAGTGGTGTTATCAAACAAATGTACATTTTTTTTAATTAAAAACTCATTGGTACACACCGGGATTCGAACCAGGGACCTAAATGTTTTTAAGTGCAAGGTCTAACCAACTCGGCCACCACGTATATTAAAAAAAATACAGTAAGCTTATAAATAAATTACTATAAAATCTATTGGCGTATCTATAAAATTCATCATAATATTTGAAGAACCGATTTCTCAAACACCCGCAGCTATTTAGCGTAATATTAACAATCTATACTAATATTATAAAGCTGAAGAGTTTGTTTGTTTGTTTGTTTGTTTGTTTGTTTGTTTGAACGCGCTAATCTCCGAAACTACTGGTTCGAATTGAATAATTCTTTTTGTGTTGGATAGTCCAGTTATCGAGGAAGGCTATAGGCTATATAACATCACGCTACGACCAATAGGAGCAAAGATATAGTGGTAAATGTGTAAAAAACGGGAGAAATTATTTCATCTTTGAAGCCTTCCGTTGCGTGCGCCGTGAAAACGGTTCAAGATACACAAAAAATATGTATTAAAGAATAATCTAAATATATATAACTCAAAGGTGACTGACTGACATAGTGATCTATCAACGCACAGCCCAAACCACTAGACGGATCGGGCTGAAATTTGGCATGCAGGTAGGTGTTATGACGTAGGCATCCGCTAAGAAAGGATTTTGATAAATTCTACCCCCAAGGGGATAAAATAGGGGATGAAAGTTTATATGAAAAAATAACTATTCCACGCGGACGAAGTCGCGAGCACAGCTAGTTTATATAATAAAAGGTTAATAATCCGTGAAACCACACTAACAAGATACCAACTTATTCAAACAGATAATTTAAACCAAGTAGAGCGTAACATAAAAAGTTGAATATATATTTTTTATTAATCGTTTTGATCTTGTAACTTGAGACACTCGATCATTAATTCAATACGGGAAATTTATAGAACGAGTTTTGTGGCTACATATTAAACATTCAAAATTATCATCTAAAAGTCTACCTAAGCCATTAAGTAAAACAATGGCTGACCAGATTAGTCAAACCGAGTCAAACTGAGTCAAACGCTTCGGGGTGAATTTTTGACACCTGTTTCAATTAAAATCAACTTAACAAATTATCAAAACTAGAAATTTAAAAAAGATATTAAGGAATGTAAAGTAGAAGTAATAGGGTCGCATATCGATTGAGGAGGTATAGACTGGTATAGAGGAGTCACTCGTGCGCAACATAAAGATGAGTGCGCGCGCATACAAATTGCAGCGGACATTCGCCGCCCATCACTTATTGTTTTTTAATGGTCGGGCCCGCCCTCGATCGTCGACTTCATCCATCATAACTTTGAGTTCGAAAAGTTTTTGTCAGACTGTCTGTTCAAATAAAAGAAAAACAATTAAGGCATTTATAATTTCACTAAGTATCAGGGGAGCAGGTATTGAGAAGTGGTAGAATGCCACAGTGACTTACGCAGAGGAATAAATCATCAATAAAATCAAATAGGAGAAAAGGTCGTAAAAATATCTTATTTTCATTTAGAATTGACTTTGGTAACGATAAGTGATTATTATAATTAAAAAAATAATAGATAATAATTTTAGACATCAGCATTACCAAAATCACAAATCATACAGATTTCTAAAGTTAAGTTTATGACGTCTTGCATAATAAAATTGTTTTGAAAATATTTTTTGGCTTTTTAAAAAATATATTAAAAAAATATATAACAAGAAACGCACCGCTTATTTAAATTTATTTTAGAGTTTTCATCAAGGACCAGGGGATCAGACAATTGCAGGTGGCAAACTGTCAAAGAGCCGGAAATGTACAAAGAAATAAAACAATACAGAATAGGATAGCGAGGCCTAAACCCTGATTCACTTCCACCTTTCTTCCTCTCACAAGGTTATACAAAAATAATTGAAACACATGTTATTTGCCCTTGAATTTAATATCTTGATTTCTATCTTCACCCTATTTCCTACGAAGCGATAAAGGACCAATTTTTTCATCAAACAAACATGGTAGAAAATAAGTGGGCTTCAAAATTAAATTGACGACGATTGCTTTATAGTTTTTATACGTGGTTAAGGTTTTATTGCGAATTTAATAAACTACTAAAATACGAATAAAAGGTGATCCAGCGACTTTATGAACACTCAAAAAGGTGTCATCAAGAACAGTAGAGATTTTTTAAAAGCACAAAAATACAAAACTCAAATAAAAAAATAACGACAAAGATACAAAGCTTTTAGTTATCTTACAGATATATAAATAGTAGGTAGGTTTATAATAATAACATTTAGGATATTGCATATACAGGGTGAATTTTTCAAGTGTGCATTCCGGGCCAAATCCTAAACTACCTTTAATAAAAAAAAAAATTTTTTTTTTTACTAGGAGTACCTACGGCATGTGTCTTCGTATCTACCTGAAGGTAAGCAGACCTACAAAATCCATGGATGTAGTCGATCAATTCATTGTTGTTTAACAGCATAGATCACTTCTATTATGCCGGCTAAAACATGCGGTTACGAAACGGGCAGTGATAAAGACGTATTCACATTACGAGTCTACTTTAGTAGCCTCGCTGCTTTATCGTCAAATTAACCGCCCGTTTCGCAACTACACCCTAAAAGGAGATTCCCGCCTCGACAACAAATCGATGCAATAGTCTCCTGAAAACCGGTAAACCCATAGACTAAAACCATGACATGACTAAGTCACTTGAAGGTTTTTTCATTTGTATGTTTTCAATACAAATGAAAAAACCTTCGTTAGTTAGGTAGTAAAGATTGATTTGATTTTATTTTAAAAAATAATAATTTAAAATAGCACTTTCCTTTAGTTTGCCGCTAGATATTGCTTACCAGAATTTGATCTTTATAAGCGACACAATCAGCTGGTGCAATAATACACGGTGAGTTTTTTAAATCAAAATCAACCGGTTCGATTCCCGGCTAGGAGAATATTATTTGTACAAATCTAATGATGCAGTTTTAGTTTTTATCAAAATCGGTCCCGTGATTCCTTTGAGCGTTTTACGCTATTCCTTGGGCCTTATTCCGAGTTTGCAACCGCTAATCACGACAAGACGTTGCGCAAACTATAAATATGGAAATATAAGCTCTTAAAAAAAAACACTTAGGTCCCTGGTTCGAATCCCGGTGTGTACCAATGAGTTTTTAAATTAAAAAATTATGTACATTTGTTTGACAACACCACTATAGTGCCTCGGAGAGCACGTTAAGCTGTCGGTCCCGGTTTCACTATACCAACTTGTGAAACTGTTTATAGATGGGTTATTGAGTCTATTCACAAACATCGCAACGAGCTAGCCACTTGTTCGGTGTAGACTCATACCATCGGCTACGACGAGGTGGGATTAAAACCCCTCCGCTGGGTACCCTGGGGCCGTCTAGGCGGTCTCGGGCGCCGTAAGGCACCCGTGATGATACATACATAATTAACACGATAGAACTTACATTTCACGTGAAAGTGTCAAAACTCGGAATAAAGCCCCTTGTAGTTTAGGATTTGGCCTTGAAGGCACACTTGGAAAATTCACCCTGTATATTGCTCTGGTCACAAAATATTTTAAAAATACCTCTAGGTTTAGGATCCCCGCTCATGGCAAACAATACTACAATAATACGTTTATCTATACAGTTTGCCTTGGTATGGGTGTTTATATAAAATAATAATATGTAGTATCGTGGTTTAAGATAGTACAGTCCTAGAGCTTATTATGTGTGAAATAAAAACAAATATATGACGTAAAGGCAATCTTAAAGATAATGCAGCCTCCGTAGACTAGTGGTTGCGTCTTTGGCGTTGTATCCGGAGGTCGTGGGTTCGATTCCCACCCATGGCAAAAAATATTAGTACGTTTTTTCTGTACAGTTTGTCATGGTCTGGGTGTTTATAAAATATAATATGTATTATATCGTTGCTTCTGGTACACATAGTACCAGCCTAGAGCTTAGTTTGTGACCAGAGCAATATGTGTAATTTGTCCTACATATTACTATTACTAATGTTATTATGATAGAAGCTGTAAATATTACAAATAATTCAACCACAAGTATGCAATATGGCTCTGAGGAGGACATTAAATATCCTTCAGCAGTTCCAATTGGAATCCAACTAACAGCGTTATTGCCTGACAATAAAACTTTGATGCACTTTTTACGAACCTTCTAACGAGGCTGCGAAACTTTTTATTGTAGAAATAACAACCTATCCAAATATACATCATTGGTTACAAATTCAACCTTTATAGTAAGCAAATAAAGTTGATAAGGGTTTAAACGGATTTTGGGTGATTAAGCTTGGTCACAATAAAGCTCGGGCCCTAGCGTTTTATTGATATTTTCAGCAGTCGAAAGACGATTGAATCGAAGTCAAGAAACTTAGGTCACTTCCAATTATGGCCAGCAATTAGTGTTGATGATTTAGGGTTTCTGGATGTGTCCGTAGTGTTTTTAGTACACTTTTTAACGTGGTTTTTATTATTAAAGTGGATGTTAAATTTACAAAGTTTTTTTTTTATCGGTATGTTGAACTTTTGTGTGTTTAGTTGGCAGTGTGGAACGGCGCTGATATTCCGATGGTTATGATTGACGTATGCACATCGCCCGCACAGTGTTTTACATATAAATTACCAATTATTTTCAACATTGGTAGAGTTAATAATGTTAGAACTGTCAGAGTTATATTGCTATAGTGAGTTATTTTTTAAACTATTTTATTTCTTGGTTAAAGCAAACTCTTATATTAATCGTTAATACATATAAGAGTTTGCTATATAATAGGAAGCTGGAAATGCTTATTTAATTTTGTATTTATAACTAAGCAGTTAATAGCGCTATTTTTCTTTTAAAGCTGTGTTTTTAAGCATTTTAAAAGATATGAAAATAGTTTATCTTTGTATGACAATTTAAAGAGACCTATTTGGTTGCTATTGGAGTTGCAACCGGACTTTTGGAGATAGTTATTTTAAATTGGATTTTGGGTAAACATTATATATTAGTAGACTTGTATTCATAATAAGTATTAATTAACTTTTATTCCTGGTATAGTTTTTTCTTTTTTTTTTTATTCGTTCATGGCGTGTGACTTTGTATCTACCTAATGTTAAGCAAATCTACAAAGTTCATGAATGGGATCGATCAATACATTGTTGTTTAACAATATTGATCGCTCCCTCTATGCCGGCTAAATGATTTGGTTGCGGTTACGAAGTGGGCGGCGACACGGAAGTATTGGCATTACGAGTCTATTTTTTAATATTATAGCTGCTTTATCGTCCAATCAATCGCCCATTTCGTAACTGTACCATGAAAGGAGACTATCCCCTCGACAATAAATCGATGAGTAGTCTCCGGAAAATATAGGACAGAGAGTTTTAGACCAGGGCAACATGTTTGAAATGTACTACATATTATTATGTCAGTTCTATCGTATTATTATTTCTATGTTACCCGAGTCACGGTAGCAACTTTTAATATAGAATAATGAATGTTAAAAAATGTAGACTACTTTGTCAATACTTGAAATAAATTAGATGTTTGATTTCGGCTTCCTTTGCCTAGCGTTACTCGGAGTTTGGGCGGCACTTGAAAATTATAAGTTAAATTAATAGAAGCTACTGAACATTTGGCCACACAGGCATTTTTAAATTAGTTTTTTTATTATGCATGTTTAATTATAATTTTTTAGTCTATTTTTTTTTAGAGCACATCATGTGACTTTTATATATACTTGATGGTAAGCACCTACAAAGTCCATGAATGAAGCTATACTTAATACATTGCTCTTTAATAGCTATGCGACTATGTCTGCTAAATGCTGCGGGTACGAAATAGGCGGCGACAAAGACAAACTCGCATTACGAGTCTACCTTAATATCCTAGCCGCTTTATTATAAAATGAACTGCCCGTTCCATAACCACATCCTGTAGGGGCTGAGACTAACTTTGACAAAAATCGATGCTTTAGGCTCGTAAAATGGGTACTAAAACCAAAACATGACTAGATCACTTAATGGTTTTCGCATTTGTATGGGCTGTAATTAGTTCGACTATCCTTGTATAATAATAATATATAGGTATGTAGGCACAATTTACACATATTGCTCTGGTCACAAACTAAGCTCTAGGCTTGTACTATGTGTACCAGAAACAATGATATAAGTAATACATATGTAGCGACTGCCTGGAAATTATTGTTTCTTAATTTATGACAGTAAAAAACAAGTAACTGTTATTTTTAGGTACAATTTGTAAAAAGTATTAAAATATATTATTTCATGTTTTAAAAGTAATTTTATTAATCAAAAGGCTTTACAAATTATATTTTTATTAACACCCAGACCATGAGAAACCGTACAGAAAAACATACTTTTTTTTGCCTTGTGTGGAAATCGAACTCACGACCTCCGGATACAACGCCAAAGGCGCAACCTAGTCTACGGAGGCGGTATATTTATTATATATAGTTTTTTTTTAAATATATATATAATAAATTAAAATTGAAACCAGAAATAATATGACGACCTGATCAAGTGAACCTAAGTGCAATGTGGCCCTCGGCCCACCCGCTATGAAAGCCTTAGGCTAGCACGTTCCTTAGTACCTACTCTAATAAGATGCAATCCTAGTACCTACTTAGCAAAATTGTATGTTGATAACCAATTGTATTAATTATTGATTTTGCCTATTCAAAACGATTGGGGGTGTTTGCTCGAGTGTTCCCTCAAAACCTGTCACAACTCACAAGTATAGTGAACTTAAGTGCAATGTGGCCCTCGGCCCACCCGCTATGAAAGCCTTAGGCTAGCACGTTCCTTAGTACCTACTCTAATAAGATGCAATCCTGGTACCTACTTAGCAAAATTGTATGTTGATAACCAATTTATTATTATTGGTTTTGCCTATAAAAAAATAGTTTATTATGTTATAAATTGTTAGTTATAAATGCCTTTTTAATCCGATTGAGGGTGTTTGCTCGAGTGTTCCCGCAAAACTTGTCACAACTCACAAGTATAACTGCTATACCAATTTATGTAAGTTTTTTAAATTACTACTCATTGGGAAAAATTACGCTAATAAAATACCTACTGTTATTATCCCACCACTTGAAAATAATAATTGGGATTGAAATCAAAAAAAGATTTACGTAAACAAATAAAACTAACTCTCTCAAAGGTTAGCTGGTAGAAAATGCCTAAGGCATTAAGTTCGCCTATGTGCTTTTTTTTTGTTATTTAGTGCAATAAAGTATTTTTTATAAATAAAAATAACCCAAAAACTAAAATTCCTTTTCTATTAACTATAAAAGCGGAAAAAACAGTTGTTAGCAGCGCCCACTAGATTTTAAGATATTTTAGAGTTATCTATTATCGTATTTGGAAAACGAACTAAACCTAAAGGCTGTACCATACTTTACACATAGTAGCTATAATTTCATAGTAGTATTCACATACATACACATAAATATCTTCACAGGTGCCTTACGGCGCCCGAGACCGCGTAGACGGCCCCAGGGTACCCAGCGGAGGGGTTTTAATCCCACCTCGTCGTAGCCGATGGTATGAGTCTACACAGAACAAGTGGCTAGCTCGTCGCGATGTTTTGAATAGACTCAATAACCCATCTATAAACAGTTTCACAAGTTGGTATAGTGAAACCGGGACCGACAGCTTAACGTGCTCTTCGAGGCACTTAGTGGTGTTGTCAAACAAATGTTCGGTATTTTTTAAATAAATCTTTATTTTTAAGCGCTTAATAAAATTATAACTTAATAAATGTAACCTAACTTCAGTTGCTATGCTTTATTCTACAAACATACACGTACAAAATATTAATGTAGGTATAAGTTGCACACAGCAGAAAGCCAGTACACGTACAAAGATGACTTCATTTTGATATCGCACGTCCATACTTTATGGTTGCATTGTTGTTTTTCTCTCACCCGAACGTGAACGTATGTGGGCGCCAATATTGAAATACTATAAAGGTATGATTTGAATTCTTATAGAGACACGTCTGTATTTTTATGTATGTATCAAAATAATAAATAAATATCATCACGGGTGTTGAGCGGAGGTGTTTAATCCCACCTCGTCGTAGTCGATGGGATGAGTCTACACTAAACGTGGCTAGCTCGTCGCGATATTTAGATAGACTCAATAACCCATCCATAAACAGTTTCACAAGTTGGTATAGTGAAATTGGGACCGGCAACATAACGTGCTCTGAGAGGCAGTATAGTGGTTTTGTTAAACTTGTACACAGGGTTTGACCAGGGACCTAAGTGTTTTTAAGTCTAAGGTCTAACCCACACTGCCACCATATTATTTATCCATCAACAAAAGTTAGATCATTAAATATAGGTTTTTAAAAATAAAAGAAAATAGGTAATTAAAAGCCTACAAGTAGGGTTTAGTATTTGTTTTCAAAAAAGGTTGTTGGGTACTAGGAATACAGAAACGAATGGAGTGTGAAATTCTAATAAAATTAAGCAAATCATCGTTTTGCTAACTTGCCCGATTTGACCAATATAATAATAATATGTAGGACAATTTACACATATTGCTCTGGTCACAAACTAAGCTCTAGGCTTATACTATGTGTAGCAGAAGCAACGATATAATACATATTATATTATATAAACACCCAGACCATGACAAACTGTACAAAAAAGCGTACTTTTTTTTGTCATGAGTGGGAATTGAACCCACGACCTCCGGATACATATAACCTAACGCCAATGGCACAACCACTAGTCTACGGAGGCTGTCTATGTGTAGTAAGTAACTACTAAAAAAAAAACTTTTTCTTTGGAGCACGTGCCGTGCTCCAACTGTGTATCTACCTGATTGTAAGCAGAGGTCTGCTAATACAGACAAAGTCTACGAATGAAGTCAGTCAACACATTGTAGTTTAACAATATTGATCGCTCCCACTATGCTGGCTAAGTCTTATGGAAATGGGTGGCTACAAAGACGTATTTGCATTACTAGTCTATTTAATAAGACATCGATGCTTTCGATTGCATCGAGAAGTCTCCTGTCAGTAGTGTACTGAAATTCGGATAGTTTCTATCGATCAACATAAGTGAACATAAAATATAGGTTTTTAAAATTAAAAGACAATTATTGTAAAAGTGCACACGTATGTGTGCAAACGGTTTCCATATAGTAAGTATTTGTTTTTAAAAAAGGTACTAGGAATACAGAAACGAATAGCGTGTGAGAGTCTAATAAAATCAAGCGAAGCATCGTTTTGCTAACTAGCAAACTTGCTCGCGTGTTCTACTACACACGAAAGGTAGTTAAAATGTCTGTTTCATGCAGAAGCCCTTCTGAGGTTTGTAAAAACAACTCTTATGAGTACTTGCGGTTATAGCCTTGGAATATATTACTGTATTTATATTTATACATCAAGAAACAATGTTTATAAATCTATTTATTATTTTCTATTTATTGATTTTTTCATACAAAATCATTAATAGAAAATTTCCACTGAATTTCTGCGGCAAGCAAAAGTTTACAAAACTTAAAGCTTTTATTCATATTTTTTATACAAAACTGCTACATCCAAAATATGTTTTTGTTATCGAGCAGGGCAGTTGATTATGTATTTACAAAATGTTGGTAAGCAGTTCAACGAAGTCTGCTTTCTAAGCGCCAATAAATCGATATAGTATGTTTCCGAAAACTAGTACCTAAACCCACAGACTGAAACAAAAACGAAACAAGGTTCCTTGACGGTTTTATGCTAATACCTACTTTCGATTTTTTTTTATTTAAATTCGTGGGTTTGATTCATACAAAAACAAATTAGAAAATTTTTCTGTGCAGTTTTTTATGGTCTGGGTGTTTATAAAATAATTGTTTCTGGTACACTGACGGTACACATAGTAGAGCAATATGTGTAAATTGCCTAGAGCAATATGTGTAAATTGTCCTACATATTATTATTTTCTTTCAAATAGGTGTAAGGCATACATATTTCAGATAGGTGTAATATATTAAAATAAAAAATAAAATGCCTGTTTTAAATTAAACTATCACCAACTTCAACTACATCCTGATTCGTAGTTTCCGTAAACAGTAACCAGGAACACATGTGACCACAAGACGTTCTCCCTAGGTGGCAGTTTTTTATCAAAACAAATCAATTAGCCAGGTATGCCTGCCTCCCGTTAGCGCTCCACTGGCGGCAATTAGACCTTCAATAGTGCCCTGGGGAACTCTATGCGGAATTTCTGACGTACCTCCTTTCCGGTATGCGCTCCTGGTAATTAGTTATGTTACAAGAGCATCATTCAGGGTGATTTGTTAGCAACGTCTAAATATTGTGACAGAAAAAAGTCGTAAATTACGGGTTGGTTTTTTATTTTGACAACTGAAATTTAAATTTTTATAAACTGTTAAATTTAGAAACTGATAGTTGAAAGAATAACTTGAGCTTCTAAATTCTGATTGATTCTGTTATCAGTCTGGTTCTCTAATCCAAGTCATAAACTATTTTATGAACATGTTCGTGGTACCCTATGTGCGACATAGCCAACAGCCTCGGATTAGCCAAGTTTGTAAAAACTTCAACAAGTCACGGGTTCAACCCCGGGTTCTCCCATTGAATTTTTTTTGTGAATTATTATACAATTATAGTGTCTCGGAGAGCAAGTTAAGCTCTCGGTACAAGTTTAATTATAACAACTTGTGGAACTGTTTATAGTTGGGTTAATGTCAGACACTTGTTCGGTGTTAACTCTACGACATAACTGGCTAAATAAAAACCTCTCCGCTGGGTGCCATGAAGCCGTCTAAGCGGATGAAGGCACCCGTGATGATACATATAAAAAAATCCTAAAAACACAGGACAATTAAAAAATTACAAATAATGCTCTGTAAATTAATATTCATTTAAAGGAAACATCCATAAAATAATTTGCATTTTAATATACAATTGTGCATTTTTTTTTGTAGAATGTTTCTATATTTTATTCCCACTAAAACACATCTAAACATATATTTTTATTTTTTTAGTGATTGACGCAAACGAAAAATACATAAAACTATCGATGTTATCTATCGATAGAATCGGCGCACGCTGCAGGCGACCCTTATCCGATGCATCTGGCGCCTAAATTCTTTCTCACATGCAACCGATACTGGTTGTAAATAACAAAGAAATTACTACGAAACGAAGTGTACAGACAGACAGACGGACAGAACTGACAGTAGTAAACAGGGAAGTCTTTTTTGTTTTAAAGATAAAACTACAGAGAACACTTTTATACTTAATTATGCTTTTGTTTAATATATTAACAGTTTTTCAGGTTTAAAAAAGCAGGAAGATATAACAATCGACCGATTTGTTAATAGCATTTTGTTAGTGATTTTAGAAATATTGCCACCAATCAAGGGCAATTAAGTATTAATTTTAACTATTGGATCATTATATTAGAAAGGTTCCCTATACGAGTAGTTTTAATACTTCTTTATATAACCATACAATTTTCTATAATTAAGACAATAAAATTATAGAAAAAGTATTGCAAGTTCATAATATTATTAATATGTTGGTCACACTGTTATAATAATAAAATGTTTATACAGAAAATATGGTATTGCTTTCTAATATAAAAAAATATGATTAAAAATAGTTTGCTATTATGTAACATTAGCCTGTGCACGCATAAAATAAAGTCTTTTATTAAATATTTATCCACAAACAGGCATACAATTAGTCTCACCTTTGGTTGAATAAGTGAAATATTAGAGCAATAAAGTGTAAAGTATATTTAACACTCCTTCCCATTCTGAACTCTACTTATATAACCTTTTCATTTCATACTTTTCCAATATATTCATAATTAAATAGAAAATTAAAATATGAACATAAATATAATTTTTAATGATAAGTTCCAAACGACATTTATTAAATTGAAATGCCGTTTAATAACTAAGCAGATTAAATTATAAGGATTAAATATTTAATAGAATATCCATTTCCATATTAAGTTAGCTGTATTAAATTCTCCAATCGCATTTAAAATCTGACGCATAAAAATATAATGCAAAAACTACAGGTAAGGGACGTGCTTGTTTATCGATATAAAAACAAAATATCGATGTCTGTTAAACAAAGGAAAACATAACTTATTTAGACTATGAATAAGGTTTAGAATAAATTAAAATTTAATTCTATTATTTTTTTATATGACGGACATTCGGGAGCTGTCAAAAATTAAGTAATATGTTTATTTATTAACTTTAAAATGTCTACGGTTAAAATACGTGAGAAGACTAAAAGATATTGTTTTAATTAAAAAAAAAAAAAGTACTTCGTGTTTAGTTAACAAATTAGCTTCTATTGAATTATTATTAGATTTTGGACTCATGATAACGGCGTAGGTTCTTGGCATGTAGGTATCTAGGCAAGGCACACCTTTACTGTTTATAGAATACGACATAGTATCTGAAGTATTCTGGAGGTCGTGGGTAATTTTTTTCACTTAAGCTCCTATAATATAACTAATAATACTTGTGGACAATCTAATTTTAAGAGGAGCGTCTGTTAAGGCTCTTCGATGCTCATGACGGTGAGTCGATAACGCTACCATACATATTTACTATATATGTAAACTTTCCCCCGAACTTCAATAAGATAAATTGCACGTATGGGATTATACCTACAATGTAGGCAGCAAAACGACTTTCGGGCCAAAACTGTTTTCTAACCCTTTCTTAACTTTAATGGATTTGAAAAAAAAGTCTCATTTTATTAAAGAGAAAGTAAACGATGATGTACGTTTTGCCTTTTTTAAATTATGTCTTGTTATTTTATATAATTATTTTAAGATATTTTTTTTGCGTTTTTTTCGGATTTCAGGGGTTGATTTTTTACGAAACTTAAAAAAAAGGAAAAAGTACGAGTCTAGATATCGGTCATATTTATAACACTTTTAAAAATCTATGGATATTTAGGGAGGTGTAACAGTTAAGACCAAAAGGTCGTGAATGTATGGGAAATGTTTGATCAGACGCTCCTCTTAATACAAAAATAGAGAGCTCTTTTAATAAGCTATCTTGGGTGCAATAATGGGAAGTAATTTATGTATTTTATAGATGGGTTATTGAATCTATTCAAAAACATCTCGACGAGAAAGCCACTTGTTTGGTGTAGACTCATACCATCGGTTACGACGAGGTGGAATTAAAAACTCCGCTGGGTACCCTGGGGCGGTCTAGGCGGTCTCGGGCGCCGTAAGGCACCCGTGATGATATGTCATGTCAAGTAATTTATGTTTTAATACGCAAATCTTCAGAATTATTGACTGACTGAAATTGTAGTTTACTAAACCAATTTCGATGAAATTTTGTATTGATGTTAATTAAATCCCAGAGGTCAAAATACGTTTATAAACGTAGCGGTCGAGTTAGTAAGACCTTAAACTTAAAGTCACTACAGTTATTGGGTACCTGCATGGTTCATACGCCAAAAACGATAAACAAATATGTACGAGTACAATTGTTCGACAACACGACTATTGCCTCAAAGAGCACGTTAAGCTGTCGGTTCCAATTTCACTACACCAACTTGTGAGACTGTTTATAGATGGGTTATTGAGTCTATTTAAACACTGCAACGAGCAGACCGATTGTTAAACTTACGCAGACGAAGTTGCGCGGATCAGCTAGTAATTAATAAAGACTCATTATTAATGTGTTCAAAACGTCAGATTTGAAAAAAAAATGGTCGTGTCTATCCAGCATTGGATTATACCAAAATTGGTATGGTAAGCAGATCTACAATGCCCATGAATGGGATCGTTTAATATATTAGCAGTATCCTTAATAAAGACTTAGAGTATAATACCATCATCACGGGTGCCCTTTTAGCTCCCGAGAACCGTTTAAACGGCCTCAGGGTACCCAGCAGAGGGATTAACTCGTCCTTATTTCGCCAATGGTATTCGGGGGCAACACCTAACAAGTAGCAAGCTTGTTGCGATGTTCAAGATAGTTATTAATATTTATTCTGGGGATTCTGGAAGTGTAAGCTAATTGTCATTAATTGAGACGCTCTAGCCAGAATGATCTTTCAATACATTATACGATTTTGTAATGATGATTTAGCTACAAATGACAAAAATAAAATATAAATATGAGCCCGGGTGCCTTACGGCGCCCGTGACCGCCTAGTGTCAGCGGAGGGGTTTTTAATCCCACCTCGTCGTAGCCTATGGTATGAGTCTACACCGAACAAGTAGCGAGCTTGTTGCGATGTTTGGATAGACTCAATAACCCATCTATAAACGGTTTCACAAGTTGGTATAGTGAAACTGGGACCGACAGCATAACGTGCTCTCCGAGGCACTATAGTGGTATTGTTAAACAAAATGTACATACATTTTTATATTAAAAACTCATTGGTACACACCGGAGTTTGAACCAGGGACCTATGTATTTTAAGTCTAAGGTCTAACCAACTCGGCCACCACGTATATAGTTACAACTTTTAGAAATAAATCTAAATATAAAAAAAATACCAACATTAAGATTTCAACATAAACAAAATGCAAAATTATTACCAACAACAAAAAATAAACATTAGAAGACACAGAAGCAACGAAAAATGAGTCAAGAATTCCTAAAATACCAGCGACGTATCATTTTTTATCCCCAAATATTTTAAAGTTAAGACGAATAATTAAAACAAAACATTAGCATAAACAAATAAAAATGCCCATTACGAATTCAATTTACAATCGTCGAAATCGTTAAATTAGTCGCAGTAAATAATATCGGGCACCATTTCATTTCAATAATAAGCGGATAAGGATGGGCGCACATTGTATCGGTAAACGTTAAAGAAATGGGATTTCTCTAAAAAAAATTAAAAAAAAAAAAATGTTATTTGATTGATTGTAACTAAATCCAAAAATCCAAAATCACTGTTAAAATAATTAACTAAAAATTGTAATCTGTTAAAATAAACATTATGTTAAACTATAAGTTATTTCTTTTATTTATACCAACTTCAAAAGCAGGTGGTATACGTATATTCGACGAATAAATTTGAAATGATAAAATACTAAAGCGGTGTAAGTAAAAACAAATATCCAGTGTTTAACAAAACTTTATATTTTTAACCCTAATAAGACAGAAAAAAACAAAAAATTACCTTCATTTTAGGAAGTTAATATTTACCACAAATTAATATTTATATCAACTTATAGCATTATTTAAACATTATATTTATCTATATTTCATTTTTTTTATAACAAACGATGAGTTAGTAGGGATCTGGGATATGCGCAGTGACACGGAGGCGCGCTGCGGGGTGTCATTGTCTCGCTGTCCGAGACTCGACAACGCCCCACACGAGGATATCGATAGGGATTGTCGATATACTTTATCGATATCGGCTGTTTTAAATATTTCAATGTATATGAATTTGGAACAGTAAAGATAGTCGAGTCGGGGATATGTGCACTGCGTTGTGCCATAAAGGCATATTGTGACATCAATTATCGACTTAATTTATCGATATCGACAATAACGGTGCAATTAAAATCCCCTGAAATCTGCGTGCGTGAATAACTCTATAGATGACTAGGGGAGCGTATTTAGGTTGAGTCTTGCCCCGGGCCACCCACTTACATCTGGCCGCCCCCTACCAATGACTGTCATAGTACAATTTTTTTAACATCCCACTAGTATTAGAAATGTAAGTATGTTTTTTTATTCAATCATGCGAAATAAACAAATGAAATGAATGGAGTGCAGTATACTGGGTGTAAAACGCACTCATGAACAGTATATTGCGCTCTAGGTCACAAATTGCCGACCCCCGCGCCACTCTAAACGCACAAATACTGAGCAGGCCACGTATGCCGCTGCCGTGTTACCCTGGAAGATATACGCAAAAATTGTTTGCCACAGATTGGGCACCACTCTACCGGAGGAAACAACGTGAAAAGCCCAGAAGGAGGTGAAAGGATGAGTTGGACACATTTGAGTGAAAAAGCTGAAAATAGAGAGAGATAGATAAAGGGAAGGGTAGCCTTTGCCAACAGTGGGACAATATAGGGTAATAAAAATAATAAAATTATATGGTCATTTGCATTAAAATGGCCATATATTTGTGTCGTAGACTCAAATATTAGTAGAACTAGCAAACATTGCATTACAGTGAACAAGTGATCATATTTGATTTAGTTTTATATTTTATTCAGAATTACCTACTAATATAAAAAATGGCGATAACTATCGATAACTTGAATACCTTTTCGCATCCCTACGCTGGCGCCTAAGGGGCCAGCGCCGCGGGATCTTATTGTTGTTTGCTTAAGTGCCTCATATTTGGTTACCCGACTATATTACACGCCTATCCTTTATATCGATATTATTTCACTTTACAACCAGTTCGATATAAATTATGGGACAATGCTCGCACGTCGTTTTACCTTTTATATCTGGTTTGTCAAATTTTGTCGATCTTCATTGTGGTACCAATTTATATAGATGGAAATTGATTTTGAATTAGTCATTGGTATTTAATTACTATTTTTTGTGATAAACTGGGTTACCACCGCTCATACAGATGCAAAAACCGTCAAGTGACCTAGTCATGTTTCGGTTTTAGTCTGTGGGTTCACCGGTTTTCAGGAGACCACTGCATCGATTTCTTGTCGAGGTGGTAGTCTCCTTTCAGGGTGCGGTTATGAAATGGATAGTTGAATTGACGACAAGCAGCAAGTATATTAAAATAGACTCGTAATGCAATTCGTCATTATCGCTCCCCGTTTCGTAATCGCATTATTTAGCCGGCATAGTGGGAGCTATCAATATTGTATAAGAACAAAAATTGATTAATACCATTCATGGACTTTGTAGGTCTGCTCACCACCAGGTAGATACAAAGTCACATGTCGTGCTCCAATAAAAAAAAAAATTGCACATAACATGGTTGAAGGAAACTGTAATAGAATAGAGAAGGCCTACATACGAGTAACTTCGCTTGGCCGATTGATCGGTCCCGTTACTACACACCGCCCGTACATATGCAAAAACCGTCAAGTGACTTAGTCATGTTTCGGTTTTAGTCTGTCGGTTTAACGGTTTTCTGGAATCATCGCATCGTTGCATAGTTGAAGTGGTGGCCTTCTTTTATGGTGAGGCTACGAAACGGGCGATTGATTTGACGATAAAGCAGCGATGAAAGTAGACTCGTAATGCAAATAAACTGGACCTGGGATGGGTGACCCGCTTTATACAACGAGGTTATTTCATCATAAACACCGCAACAAGCTAGCCACTTGTTAGGTGTTGCCTCCGAATACCATCAGCGAAATGAGGACGGGTTAAACTCTCCGCTGGGTAGCCTGAGGCCGTTTAAACGGTTCTCGGGAGCCAAAAAGGCACCCGTGATGGTATACGATTTTTTAGTTAGTAATGCAAAAACGTCTTGACACCACCCATTTTGTAACCGGAGCAATCAATATTGTTAAACAACAGTGTATTGGTCAACCGCATTCATGGACTTTTTAGGTCTGCTTACCATCAGGTATATACAAAGTCATATGCCGTGCGGCAATAAAAATAAAAAAGAGGTGTATACAATTTTGTACTCGGAGAGAACATTAAGCTAACGGTCCCAGATCCATAATACCAACTTGTGAAACTTTTATATACCTACCTATGTTTATACATGGGTTATTGAGTCGAGCTCCGTGGTCAAATGGTTGCTCCTTTGGCGTTCCGGAGGTCGTGGGTTCGGTTTTCACTCATGGCAAAAACAGTTTAAATACGTTTTTCTGTACACTTTATCAAGGTTTCGATGTTTATAAAATATAATATGGAATAATATCGTTGTTCTGGTACACACAGTACAAGCCTAGAGCGTAGTTTGTGACCAGGACAATATGTGTAAATTGTCTTACATATTACTATTGTCGTTATTCTAAAATTGGAGTCTAGTACAATTCTGGGTAATTCCGAGTTTGCAACCGCTAAACACGACAAAACGTTGCGTAGACTATTAATATTGAAATATAAGTTCTATGCTGTTAATTATAGAGTTGAATTTCGAATGCAAACATGTTCAAACTCGCGAAGAATTCGTGTATTTCAAGATGGCGGCATTATCATAGCTAACCTAATATAGACTATATAACCATTGGAATAGAACTTATATTTCCATATTTATAGTTTACGCAACGTCTTGTCGTGTTTAGCGGTTGCAAACTTGGAATAAGGCCCCTGGCCCCTAACAAGGGGTCATCGACCATTCTCATGCAAATGACCATATAATATTAATGATGCAATTAAATATTATTAAGCGTTTAATTGAATAGTTTTATTTATAATATAGAGATGTAATTAATAAAAGATATACGTACGAGACTAAATATATAGTTACATACATACATATCATCTCGGGTGCCTTACGACGCCCAAGACCGCCTAAACGGCCCCAGGGTACCCAGTGGGGGGGGTTTTAATCCCACCTTGTAGTAGCCGATGGTATGAGTCTACACCGAACAAGCGGCTAGCTCGTCGCGATATACTGAATAGACTCAATAACCCATCTATAAACAGTTTCACAAGTTGGTATAGTGAAACCGGGACCGACAGCTTAACGTGCTCTCCGAGGCACTATAGTGGTGTTGTCAAACAAATGTACATATTTTTTTTAATTAAAAACTTATTGGTACACACCGAGATTCGAACCAGGGACCTAAGTGTTTTTAAGTCCAAGGTCTAACCAACTCGGCCACCACGTATATATAGTTGCTCTATTAAATTCGTGTGCTCTTGCCCTTGCATGGGTTCAGTCCAGGGGCGGTTTCAGCTTTGGGAACCATGGACCTCTTGTTAAGAACCATATAATATAACAATCAAAAACGATACTGTCAGCGCCATCTTGAAAACGAGTTCCATAAAAAAAAATCCGACCGCCGTTAATTTTAACCTATATATATATATGGTTAAATTTTTTTTTTATTTTGTAATTAATTTACTTTCTATTCTATTTACTTATTACTAAACTTACCTCAGTATCAATCTTCTTGTACTCCGGGTCGTCCTCGTCGACTTCAAAGTAGAGCTCGGTGGAAGTTAGCGATACGGTTCCCGGTGCAACCAGCCCCGGGGCTACGAGACGAGCTTTTGTACTGATGTTAACTGGGCCTGTTAAATGACGAAAATTTAGGTTAAGTTTATTAGGAACTCGTAAGCTTGATTAAATTAAGATATAATTTTACACAAAGATACTGTTGCCGTTAAGTAACCTAGTCATGTTTCGGTTCAACGATTGTCAGGAGCCTACTGCATCGATTTCGTGTCAAGGTGGTAGTCTCCTTTTAGAGTACGGTTACGAAACGAGCAGTTGATTTAACGATAAAGCGAGGATTTTTTAAAGTAGAACCGTAATGCAAATTGCGAATTTTCTTTGTTGGCGCCCATTTCGTAACCGCACCATTAATGGCCAATTCCTATAATTTACGGTAACGGCACGTCGTTCTCATGAACATGTCAGATTGGCTTAATCTGACATGTTCATGAAAACACGTTCTTTCCATACAAACATTTTTAAATAGGAATGGAATAAGGAACCTGTACCGCTACCAGTGATTACAGGAATCTGCCATAAGCCTGGATAGTGGGAGCTACATATACTATTAAACAATAGTATATTCATTAAACATAATTATTAACTTAATACACATTACATGATAACAAATATTTTTCCAACAAGGTTCTAAGGTTAGTCAGCAAAATAATAATAATATCATTACCAGTTAAATCAGCGTCGTCATCTAACAGGAGCTCAGCATCGTCGAGGAGGTCTGCCGCAGCGGGCGTCGGTAGTTGTGCGCCGCGACCTCCTCCGCCTGCTGCGATCCTTGCGTGTAGTTCTTCTGTTGCCTGAAATTGAATAATATTTTAGGTCGATAAACGTCTCTTGTGTTATATTTTCAGGATTACATCGTCAGGGTTATTCCGTTTAGTGTTGGAGGTTGGTTGCGAACTGGTAAGTTGCGAAATGCTCTTTAAAAAAATCAAGTATGTATGTTGTATTAGTATGTATGTTGTATTAGTTTTGTATTGCATAATTGAAACACAATTCGTTTTGTGTATATTCAAATAATTCAACTCTATGCTTAATATAAAGCATTATATTTTATTCAAATAAATCAACTCTATGGTTAAGAGAACAATTAGTGTTAAATTT
The DNA here is from genome assembly GCA_947458855.1 of Monopis laevigella. Classification (NCBI taxonomy): domain Eukaryota; kingdom Metazoa; phylum Arthropoda; class Insecta; order Lepidoptera; family Tineidae; genus Monopis; species Monopis laevigella. The sequence continues at coordinate 11,423,350 of OX381594.1, read as the reverse complement.
CTAAAGTGAGAGAATTTAACTTGCGAACGTTTCACTATAAGCATAACCCGCATCCAACATAATTTAACCAGAAAGCTGTTTAATCATTTTACTCAAAAATGCATGTAATGTGGTCATTATTTTGACAACCTTGTTTGAGCAAAGTCGACCTTGCCGTTCTGTTTCAAGGAGCGGCCGGCAAAGTTTTGCTGGTCGCTCTAACAGGCCGGCAAAACATTGCCGGCCGCTATTTTAGTAATATCAAACCGGGAAAGTCGGTGTTGAATTTTAGTAACTGTACTTTTCATAATTGTCATTTTAATTAAATTTCTAGTTAATTAATATATATTTTATTTAAATTACTTGCTGGTTTTATTTAGATTAGGTACTTGCATTTTTGAGTAAAGCACTATACAAGCCACTATGACTGCTTCGCTGGTTACGCTATTAGCCTAGCTACGCTCTAGGCCTTCCAGCTTGGCTATCATTGCAGCCCTTGCTGTACTCGCTGTAAAGGCCTCGACCTACGGTCTCGGCCTTTATCTCAGCTCGTCCATCAAGTGATGCATGCTGACCGCGCTGTGTCGGCCTGGAGCTACGCTGTCGGCCATCATCAGCGCGACCAGCAAAGTAGTCATTATAGACCGCGGCAGTAATGTACTATTATTGTTGTCTCCAGATACCAGGAGATCATAAGAGTCCCTATAGTAGCATCATTCGATATCAGCATAATATCTTGTATGCATTGCGATGCAGTTCTGCCAACACAATCATCAGATTTTGTAACGTACTAAGACCAGGATATCATAAGATTACAAGGATAGATATATTGCGATCTCTTTATGCGCGCTTGCAGTAAAGAGAGCTGCTTCACTCGTCAAATATATCAGAGTTTTAGATACTAGGAGTACATAAGATTACTTGTAGAATAGGAACAAGCAGTCTCTCAGTTGGTCGTGAGGTAAAGAGCTGCATCAAGTAGTATAGACCTTACTTATCGTTACATGTACCAGGGGATCATAATAATACCTGTAGAATAGCATCATGCGGCCTCTCAGCATGTCTTGAAGCAGTGAGAGCTGCGTCAAGATGTGCCCCTCCCTTAGGATCCGGTACGAGGCGACGTCGGCGACGCGCATCGTCTTCCCAAGAGTCTAACTTCCAGAATTGGGTACCGCCACTACAGTAATAAAGATTGAATTAAATATTATTAAATAAGATTTCTTTTATTTGACTTGAATATACGTGGTGGCCGATTTGGTTAGACCTTAGACTTAAAAACACTTAGGTCCCTGGTTCAAACCCCGAGGTTTTAATCTAAACATGTATGTACATTTGCTTAACAACAATACTATAGTGCCTCGGAGAGCACGTTAAGCTGTCGGTCCCAGTTTCACATACCAAGTTGTGAATCTGTTTATAGATGGGTTATTGAGCCTATCCAAACATCGCGACGAGCTAATTACTTGTTCGGTGTAGACTCATACCATCGGCTACGACGAGGAGGGATTAAAACCCCTCCACTGGGAACCTTGAGGCGGTCTAAGCGGTCTCGGGCGCGGGTACCCTGAGGCCGGGCCGCCTAGGCGGTCAAAAAGGCACCCGCGATGATATATAAGAGATAAAAAAAATATCTGATAAGATAAAGCTGCACCAGTAAAAGAGAATTTTAACTTCTATATGAAAATAAATAGTATATTTATTTATTGGATCACGGCATGTGACCTTGTATCTACCTGATAGTAATTAATGTTTGTAATTGTATTTAAATGTATTCTATTAATTGTCTAATAATTTAATGTCATAATTGTGTTGTAAAACGAAAATAAAGTTTTTCTTTCTTTCTTTCTTTTCTAACCAGGTCTACAAAGTCCGTGTATCGCTGACAGCATCCGGCTAAATGATGCAGTTATGAAATGGACGGAAACTAAGTCTATATTGGGTTCTGAATCAACTTTGATAGCCTCGTTACTTTATTGTCAGAATACCAACTCGTATCGTAACCGTGCCCTGATAGGAGACTTGAATTGTCTTCTGAAAACCCGACTAGAACTCATAGACTGATGTCTAGGTCGCTTCATGGTTTTTCATTTGTATGCTGTATATTATTATATTTTTTTATTTAAAAACTACATATACCCAGCAGCATGGTCGGCAGCATGTCGAAGTTTGTCCAGTAACCGTGCCGCATTGGCATGGTCGCGACGTCTAGCCGCTGCGATCAGACGGTCGCAGGTTCGTTCCTCGTCCGATCTCTCCACACCGGTTGTGGCACATAGCGACTGTTTGGAAATAAAAGAGATTTTATATACTTATAACTAATAATATGTAGGACAATTTACACATGATAGCTCTCTGGTCACAAACTAAGCTCTAGGCTTACTATGTGTACCAGAAGCAACAATATAATACATATTATATTTTATAAACACCCAAACCATGACAAACTATTTTGCCATGGGTGGGAATCGAACCCACAACCTCCGGATACAGCGCCAAAGACGCAACCACTAGTCTAGCGTCCGTAGACTAGTGGTTGCCTATAGAAGAGTTCATTTCTCTTACCTCAAAATCGGCATGTTTCAAGACATCATCAGCTCGCATCCTATTGAGTATGAACTCGGCTTCGTTGGCGACCCTCACTATGTGGTCTCTCATGGCATGGGAAAGCAATCTGCCTTCATTGATAAGCTCTATGAAGGCCAACCCAGCGTGCTTTTGTAGGGAATTCTGCCACTCTTGGGAACAGAGTAACATGACTAGTTCTACTACTGATGTACTGCTTTTGAATGTCTGTAATCCTGGTAGGAAAAAAAACTAATTAATACGAATGTACAGGAGCCAGGGATAAAAACTTGTGTAAATTAATTTAGGTACCTAAACTTTATCTTTATGATGTACTTTTTTATTTTAAAATGTATTTATGTGTATTTTGTGTGTGTCAATAAATAATTTTATAATAATAATTATTATTATGTCAAACAATCCGTATTTTCCTGCGAATGTATTGGTTATTAATTTTAAAATTATCTTTCGAACTATAAATATTTGGTTTTATAATAAACTTTTGTTTAATTTATTTGTTTAATAAAAATAAACTTTATTTGTTGAAATAAAAGATTAAATGTAACTTAAAATAAAATAAAAAAAAATATCCACTATGTCCCGACTCTGTCCCGGCCCGAAGGTTCCCATAACACTGGCAGCATTACCTCTTTGTACTGCCAGTGATATCCTTTGTTTAAAGAAATATCCGGACCGGGAATCAATCCAGTGATCTCATTTAGAAGAGCACATAGTTTTTTGCTGAATTCCTTGGCTTCAGAGCCCCAAACCCCAGTTGTCTCCACAGCAAATGGAACAAATAAATAATCAGATTTTAAATTTTGATATTTTGTATGTTTCGCCTTGGCTGCGGCCTCAGCAGCCGCCCCTGCTGAGCCTACACAGGCTTGAAGATGTGATGCCGCAAATGTATCAACACAAGTGACGTCCCAGATAAGGCTTCGCCCTCTCTGCCACGGCACAAGCGTTAACCCATCTGGGCGTTTTCCATCTATTCTACTTAACCCACGGGGCTCAATAATACAGGGGACGTTTGCTGAAGTCAGAGCACGGCGAACAATGTCATTAAGGTTATGGTGTCGAGGCAATCTCCCAGCACTTCTACTGCAACTTAATCCATGATGGCCGTTCGTTAAGACTTGCACTCCGCATTCACATTGGTGCGGTTGGCAGATGTTCGCGCCTAACCGTAATGCCATAGCAATTCTTAACGACTGGTCATCTAGAAATGTACTCAGTGAAGGAGAAGGGAGTGCATCCAGCCATAACCCAGACTCAGGTGTTATAGACGCTTTAAGACGAGCTAAATCGGATCCTAAAAATGTTGCCAAAAGGTTGTTTAAATTATTTTTAATATTTATTGTGTCCCATTGACGCTGTGAAGACAACTGGATCTCCGGCAGAATTTCAGACGTCGATCTAAAAGCCTCCACTGATTCGAGTAGATATGGAATCTCAGAGGTTGCACCTAAGTCGGGTAAAATAGTAGTGACTAGCTCTGAGACCCCATAACAAGAAGCAATAAAGGCTTAATTAGTTTGTAGATTTTAGTTTTTTATTTACTTTACTGAATAATAGAGAAAATATTTTTGGAAATACAAATTATAAAAACATTAATTTCTGGAAGAAATTATGATAATGATGATGATGAAATAGAAATTTTATATTTATATTTATGGCTTTTTTTTACGTTTAAGGTAAATGTCAAAATGGCACATGTCAGAAATCAGTATTTTGTGGTAATTATCGTTTTGTTTGCATTGCTAAAAATACTAACAAATGTTTACATGATCTAAATAAAACGCCAAAACAGCTCATTTTCATGCTAGCGCGAAATACTGGTATGGGTTATCTATCGAAACGCACCCCCTGTGTCTGCAATCCTAGTACCAAAATAATATAAATATTGGTTATTTAAAAATATTCATGCACTTAAAACCAATAAATAATAAATTAAACATGCAGAAAATACGTTTCTGAATCTAGAATGAATTTTAGTTTTGACTTTTATTTGGGCTGGGGTTAGGCTTGAGGTTAGGTTTGAGGTTAGGTTTGGGGTTAGGTTTGGGGTTAGGTTTGAGATTAGGTTTGGTTCTAGTTAGAATCTTATTGCCTTGAATGAACAAATATAATAAATAAATTACTCCAAAAGAAGCTAAACTAAAGCTATAAGAACAAATTAAGGGAGGTAAGACTGGTAGAAATTATTAGGCATATGGTACTTATTATTTTATATTATTATTTTAATTTATTATTAATTTCCCATTAATTTCTTAAGTCTACAAATTAAATGCAGCATAATTTACTTTTCCCTAAATTACTATAAAAGAAAAAAGAATAAGCCATGCCAAAATAGAAGTACCGTTACCCTTTTTAATAGGGTCTAAGAAAAGAAAAGAGATAAGTTCACCATGTTTTCTCTTAATAAACTAAGAATATTTTATATTCTTAATTTTAAGACTAAATTAATAAAAGAAAGAAGAATAAGCCGTGCCTAATAGAAGTACCCTCAATAAGTAACTCTTGCATGCTTGAACCTTTATATCAAGGTCTTATAAAAGAAAATATAGTATAATTATAGCATAGTATAGTATAATCTATCTTGTAATAAAGAGCATTGATTCTTCAATTTTAAGACTAAATTAAATAAAAGAAAAAAGAATAAGCCATGCTTAAATTGAAGTACCTTTACCCTCCATAAGTAATTCTTGCCCATGGCTTCCTACCAGGGTCTTAGACAAGAAAGGAGCGAAGTCCAGCATAATTTCTCTTAGTAAAGGACATACGGGTCCTAAAGCAGTCTCCAGTTTGTGAGTGAGAGAAGCCTCACGACTGATTCCGTCGGTCGACATGGTTGCGTTCATTGCTGATAGACCTGCTAAGGCATCGTTATCCTGTCGAAAAATTTAAATGAATGAAAAATCTTTATTAAAAACTACCTACTCGTACTACCTTATTCCGTGAATAAGACATTTATTCATTTTTACTACCAAATATGGAGACCCAGAGGGGCAATGCTCTAAGTATTTTGAGCACAAGCTCAGCTCAGCAGTCGAGTTTTTTTTATTTATAAATTAATGATTTTATCATTTGAATAAATTTGATTGAATGTTAGAATAATATTTTCACAGTATTTAGAGACATACTAAATGAAGCATAATATGGCTTTCATTAATTAATTGTATTGTTGATCGTAGCTATAAGGAGAATATTTAAAAATGTTTTAAAAATCTGCGTGCATATTCCACACAACCCTTACAACATTTTTAAATATTTAGTTGGGTAGAAAACTGCATAAATAAATCAATTTATAAAAGACCCTTAAACCTACGTTCTGCAATAAATTTAAAACACAGTGATAGGTACTTTAATGATAGCCCCTTTGTCCTCAATATCGTGGTTGAACCTGTAGCTTCGGTTTTAAGAACATATTTTGTACGTACAGGATGTAAATGCCTCTGATTGGTCGCTTGAAAGGCTCTGTTCTGATGACGTTGCAAATGATGATGCGTCTCCGAACTTCTTTGATGTTTATCCATGTCTAGAAATAAAGAAAATACTTTTATATGTGTGGTAGGTAATTCTGGAGTCCTACCAAATTTACCCGACCGAATTCATGTGGTAGCTTTAGATGCTTGACGAAATTGTTAAAAAAATCTAATCGTTTTAAATTGTACAGAAATAATATGAACATGAGTGAGAATCGAACCCACAACAAAATCGGACAAATATGAGGTTCTAGTTATTAAATCCAACAACTTTTCCCATTTAACTAGTAATGTTAAAATTACCAATTTATATGGGGAAGCCAAAATTCTTTTTCATTTGCGACATATAGTTGAATTGGACAAGTTGTTCGATTTCAGTAGAGCCTCATATTAACCAAAGTACAACCTTTTAAATTCACCTTCTCTAAACTTATATTATCTTAAATAAGATGCGGATATTGTACATGTGCAAATGTATGCACAAGGACAAAATCCATATGTAATAAGGAATAAGGCCTTACCATCATGAAGATTTCCCTCATGATCCCGGGTCCTTCCGGTGATGGTAGCTGGACCACGATCACCGTCTTCATTTAAGTTCACATCAGTCCATGATTCGTCATTGCTCACCTGTAAGATAATGTCAATAATATGTGGAAAAATATTGAACAATATGCTCTATAATTGATTTAGTTTTGCTAAATAATAGAATCTAAATTTGTGCCGTGCGGCATAGTGCCCAGGACGCTGGCGGTGTTTCCTCTCTGTAATAACTTATTTATTACCTTTGGAAATTTGCTTGCAGCAACAAGCGACATATCTACTTTCTACAATATCTAGTCGCTTTTCACATCTGTCTGTCTGTACACTTAGATCTTAGGTAGAGAATGCCTAGCGGCATTAAGTCCGCATTTGTACAATAATTTATTGCAATAAAGATTTTAAATAAATTAATCTTCTAAACTACGCAACTATTTTTAATGTGGCTTTCACTATCATTTTTAGAGAATTTTATCAGCATATATGAAATGCATAGAAAAAGTTTTGTATAGTAAAAAAAAGTCAATGTTTCGTAAAAACATTATTTTCGGTGCTTTTATGAGATTAAACTCTACGAGATGATGTACCTACTACAGAATTGTGAATGTAATAAAGATTTACAAAAAAGTCCGCAGTACATTGCACCCGTGCTATGACGGGGCGGGTCGTATTATAAATAAAAAAATACTTACGGGATGCTTATTATCATCAATGGCGATTTCGCTTGAACTCTCAGGGTCATTGTTAGTGGTCTCCATAGAGTTGAGATGGAATGAACCGCCATCCTCAATTGAGTCCACGCTCTAAAAAATAGTATTATTATGTTACCAGGATAGCAGAATTAATAAGTAAGTGTACAGTAAATTGCCAACTTTTCTTGTATAAGGATTTTTTTAAGTCATGAAATGTTACCAGGGTAGCAGGTTCTAAGAGAAAATACTTCCAACTAAATCTTAGTTTTTTTATTTTACGTGAAGCACGGCATGTGACTGCGATATGCAGTTATGAAATGTGCGACGATAAAGACGAATTTGCCTTACGAATCTACTTTAATAGCCTCGCTGCTTTATCATCAAATTAACAGCCCGTTTCGTAATCCCATCCAATTAAAAAGAGACTGCTATCCCGATAAGAAATCGATCCATTTCATTAAAACAAAATTATGTGTAATTAATTTACCAATTTTTTTATAGAGCATGACACGTGACTCTACATCCACGTGATGGAAAGTGGCAATGTAACGTCCAAGAATGTTTTCAAACAATAGTAGCAATGATGCTTGCTTCAATGTGTTGATTCCACTATGTCTGCTTGAGAAACTAATTCACGCCTCGCTTAAAGGACTCAAGATTAAAGAAAGAAGGGAAAACCCACGTAAGGCAAGGCCCTTCCACGTTTTTATCGTGCGATTGATTAGTTGAATGTAAAGATTTATTCATTCAATTAGAAAAAAATATATATCATGTTAGAATTTTTAACCCTAGATATATATATATATATATATATATACTAGATATTTAACCTTAGATGGGGTTTAATAATATTGATATTATATATCTTACCTTTGTTATTTGCTAGAAAATCACATTTAAAAGAAAATAATAAACATCAAACAGCTAGTCTAAAGGTCATCTACACACTTACATGCAACATGCACATTGATAAAAATAAATAAATAAAATAGCGATAAAAATAAATAACAATAATAATTTAGCGTAAACATTTTCTTTAGCTTGTTGTTTATTTATTTTGCTTGTGTACATGTATATTTATTTACACTGTAGTGCTTGTGAATGTGTGTTAAATATGTAAATACATACCTAAAATAAGGCTATAAATTATTAGAGCAGTCTATATAATAGGAGCTAGAAAATGTGTCTTTAATAAAACTAGTGCAATGCATATATCAGTTCGTAATAAAAAAAAAATACAAACACTTTTTATAAACCGACACCTTTCTAGTTCAAAAGACATATCTAATAATTTTAACCCTTATTTGTTTTAACAAAAATAACCGATTATATAATATTAGTATTGTGTTTAGCGAAGACATATTTTGCTCTGTGACCATTAGTGTGCTAAGCCATGTTTTCTGTGAGAATGTGACCGTCAAACTGTACCAACCAAATTCACCACTGAGACAGTTATCCCAGATAAAGTTTTCGACCTTGGAGGAGGCTTAAGAAAGGACAAAAAATCAGTTAAAACAGAGGTATAGTTTATAAATTAAACCAGGAAGTTTGCTATGTATTAAAGTTGGCTTAAACCAGGATCTTGTAAAGGCGAAACTGTTAAGGTATCTTATAATTTACTTTCAATTTTACTTTTGTAATATAAATTACTTTTAACAAATACTTGAAACAGATTTGAATAAATATTTTCACATTTGAAAAACGTGACAATCTCTAATTGTCTCTCTTATTATCTCGAGATTAATGGCTTAAGTATAAGAGTTATATGAAATTAGCACAGCAATATAAATAAAATAAAACCTATCTATAAACAGTTTTACAAGTGGTACAGTAAAACTGGGACCGACAGCTAAATGTACATAATTTTTTTGATTAAAAACTCAACGGTATATACAAAAATTTCAAGTTCAAACTTTGAACCCGTGATCTAAAAACTGTACCTTTTCTAACGACTCGACAAGTAGGTATATACGAGTATATAGTATAATTATATACATATAGACTTATTCATAAAAACTTACTGAGGCCTTGTAGAACACTTTAGTGATGGAATGTTTTTGTCTCTTTTACGCATAATCAATTTTGTTGCTAAATAAAAGAGACAAAACCTCACTTTCCCTCCCTTCAGAGCACACGTTTACCATTGTCTCCAGTTCTCGATATCCTGGGATTAGAAATACGCTCCGACCTAAATCACCGCAACTATATTGAGAGCATTGCGAAGACAGCAAGTAGGAAGCTCGGCGTCCTTAATAAGGTGCGACGGTATTTTACTCCTCAACTCAGGCATCTGATTTATAAAGCTCAGATACAAAATTTACCTTGTGTAGAATACTGTTCGCATCTTTGGGGTGGATCTGCCAAATACTTGCTGCATGCTCTCGATAGTCTGCAGAAGCGTGCATCGAGAATTATCGAAAACAAAGAGCTCACGGACACTCTAGAGCCATTGCAGCTTCGCAGGGATGTAGCGTCGTTGAGCGTGTTTTATCGCCTTTATCATGGAGAGTGCTCTGAAGAACTTTTTCATCTCATTCCTCCTTCTCCTTTCCGGTATAGGACTTCACGAGCGGGTAACAAAATGCATGCATATACTGTGGCAGATATACCAACCCGCACTAAAAAATTTGGTGATTCGTATATCTGTCGCACTATTAAAATGTGGAATGCACTACCTGCTCGCGTGTTTCCTTCTTCCTATAATCTCGAGTCCTTTAAACGAAGCGTGAATAGGCATCTTAAGCCGGCATAATAGGTGCAATCAACGGTTACGTAGATCGTAATTGTTGGTTGCATTTGTTCTTGGACCTTCATACTGCTTTCCATCAGGTAGATGTGAGGTCACATGCCGAGCTCTCATAAAAAAAAAAAAAAAAAAAACCTTCTATAACTAAAGTGTTATTGAAGGATTCAATAAGTTTTTATGAATAAGACCAATAGTATATATTATGATATAATAATGAGTATAATTTTTATGATATAAATATTTTAGAATAGTTTTTTGTCTGCAAAGATTACTGTTCGCTAACAAGTTCCGGGCTTAAGACCAATATAATAAAAATAGGAGAAGAAAAGCAATTGTCATTGGATAATAAAACACATTGCTACAAAAGGTTAACATTGAAGAGTTTTGATTGGTTACTAATTGGAGGTTTTTACTGTGATTGGACTGACCTTGGCTTTAGGTTTTGTTGTAATTCTGAGACTTGATTTGTATAAAGGTTCTTCTTTATCTTCTTTTGGTTCTGTCTTTTCAGTCCCTTCAGGCTTTTCCGTGTTTTCATCTTTTCCATCATTTTCGCCAGGTTTTAATTCGTCAGTTGTTGTCTCGATTTTGGCAACTCCGTCTTCCGTCTCATCTTTTGTCTCAGTCTATTGTAAATTATTTATGGTAACAGCAAATCATAAAAATAAATTAAAACAAGCTTTTAATAATAAATAAAAATAAAACGGCAAACGTAAATCAATAAAACACAATAAATAACATTTTGACAATGCACTTGACAAAATTAATACACAAAACATTTTTTTAAATAATTATTTATTTATTTTACTTGGTGGTTGTAGAGTGAGTTTTTTTTATGTTACTACCTAGTCTATCGTTAACTCTCTACCAATAGGATCGCTTTATTTTCAAACTATCAAAATAAGCTTATGAGTTTTTTAACGTTTTCTTTTCGAGTTAACTAAAGCGTTAACATTTTCAGCAATTTCACCATCGCATTTTTAGTTCTCAAAATTTCCGCTTGGGGCGCTTCACTATTTCCCAAACAAATTTTAGTTAACTCAAACGCAAAGTAATAGTTAGAAAAATCACATAGGGCTTCCATTGCATTGCAATTTGTTTTAACGTTCCCACTGCGTCAGCGAGTTCTCTCCACCAATAGGATCGTTAAATCTTCTAAGCCTATCAAAATAAGCTAATCTGATTGGCGGAGAGTGCTCACTTATTATGATGAGAAACTTAAAAAAAAAACACTGATTGGTGGTGTTTTAACGTGGTAGTATAGTAAACTACAAACTCACCCTAGGCCCACAGAAGGGAATGATAGTAATAAATTATAACATGCAATGAACTTAAATTATCTTTTTTACATGCCTACAATTTTACTTTACCTAAAAGAAACAAACTAATTTAACTTGATGCCTAAAAGATTCTATTATTACTTTACAAAAGACATGCTTTAAGTAAAGAACTCCTATAGAACTACAGAATAAAGGAATTATTTTATTAAGAAAAATGAATGTGAAAATTAATATACTTATAATTAAGATAAATTAATAATTTAAGTATCTAATAGGGTTTATTTTAGGAATATGAAGCTATAATCTGAATAAAGTTAATCTACTTTCTCTAAAACCAATGGTTAATGCACTTATACAAAAATTAAACTATTATACTACTAGTGTAAATATTTTTTTATTAAGCGGACTTAAACGCGTAGTTAATAAATGTAATCAAGGGGACCTCAGTTATAAAATCTTTATATCACTGAATATTATAATAAAAGGTACTTTATCGCAACATCAGGAAAATTATATAAATAAAGTAAATGAAAAAAGAAGATTGTGAAGGAAATTATATTATCAACGTATCAAAAAAATGTATAATGGTAAGTAATTTTTTTTAAAGTGCTCAGTTTGTGCACATTCTCGTGTCACAGTGTTTTACCGATACAGTGGCTTTACCGATTTTTATCTATTTTTTTGTGTATATTAGGCAGGGCTGAGAATAGTTCGTGACTAATTTTTTATACCCCTAAATAATTAGAGTGGCCCACCCAAAAAAAAAAAAAATATTGTTCGGACATTTTTTTTTTTTTTTATGATTTGGCATTAAAAATACATTATAACCCTTAATGTTCACCCTTCTGCCATCAACTCCATTTTTTTTATAGCAATATTAGTACTGTGATATATAATCGATCAGTTTTTTCTAAAATTATATTTTATTTGACAGATATATTTACTGAGTTAAGAAATCTCCATATAAAAAGTGAATTTATTATTTACATTAGTACACCAGTGTAAAGCCGGGACGGGCAGCTAGTAAGTACTTATTTATATATTTTTATTCATGAATCTTATTTACTAAATGATATTCATTATGACTATAAAGTTGTGAAAAAAAAAACAAATTAAATTTTAAATAAAAAGGTTGTTGTATTTTAGCATATCTGGCATAAACATTGGTTTTAGTTAATCGTGCTTAAATTTACTTTTTTTCTTTATAAAATTAAAAGCAAAGCATAAAAATCTAAATTACCTTTATAGACGGAGAGTCCAATTCGTTAATGGTCGAGTTATTTTCGTCCACAATCATAGTATATTCAACCTCGTCACCATTGTGGTCTATAAACAAATTAAGAATAATAAATATTTAAATAATAACAATATTAATACCAAGAAATCACAACATCGAAAAGCCATACTGCTTTGTAAAGCATAGGAAACAAATCTAGCTACTAGGTTATTTTCTAATACAGAAATCTTGAAAACTATAACTCTTTTAATAGTTACAAATAATTTCGTGCAAAAAGTCATGTTTTTGATGTAAACTATAAAGTACGTTACAATATAGGGTAACAATTTACTCTGACAAATTAAAAAGAGGAAGAAGCGACTTGTAATTTTGACTGCATTTATATTAAGCTGCTTCTAGCGCTAAAATGCTTTTAACACGAATATGAAATGAAATCATATAATTTTAATGTATTTTTAACTTCAAGCGTTCTACTTCTTAAAATATTCGCTATTTCTATAGATCAATGTTAGTTAGCGGAGCTAAAAGAGTAACGTAGATACTATGCACAGAAATTCTTGTGAAATAGAAACGAATAAATAGTAACAAATTTTGTTTTTTGTGTAATTTCTACAAGTATCAACCGAGCGAAGAGCTTCATTACAAGCTGTGATCGACTGATAGCCATCTATTAGGTAAACTATAGGTATAGGATTATCAGGTCCAAGACGATAGTTATATATAGACCTCTAATAGTTTGGTTATAAAAATCACGTCATCATTAATACACAGTTTCTTCATCTTGTCCTAAAGTACCGGATTGTACTTTAGAACTATTGCAATAGAACTGAAAATTTATTTAGTACATAAACTTTACTTAAATTCGAATTTTAGATAGATTATCGCCATAGACGATCATGTTTTAAAGCTGCCTGCGTCTAGATTACGCGCACCAAAGTTAACTATTAAAGTTAAGCTTGTCAAATGCGATGACATATTTTTCTAAGATTTTTTGAAGCCATTATTAAGAAGCCAAGCTTAAACTACGTCAGAATGAGGCCATAACGATTGGTGTGCGAGCGAACTGAGGACGCGTATTCACCCTCTGTACCCCTAGTGTGAGTTTTCTAACTATTTGGGAAATAGTTCAGCGCTCCAAGCGGAAATTTTGAGAACTAAAAATGCCAGCGTTTGATTGGTCAAAATGTTAACGCAGTAGTAAAGTTAACGCGAAAGTAAATAATAAAAAAAACTCACACTAGGGATACTGATCTGATGTTAATTTCTATGCACATTAAATTCTATCGATATTATTAAACGTAGTGTCTTCCTCTTTTTAAATGTCAGAGTAATCATTTTACGCGATGTTGAAACGTACTCATAATGAGATAGCAACAGAAAAGAATAAGAACACAATAGAAGAAAGCAGTGCTTAAAGCTGTGCTTCGCTTCCTCGTCGTAATATATTTTGTTATAGGTTGACGAGACACGAAAATCGCTAAGTTGATCCCATTTCCTTAAAAAAAATCAGTAACATGTTGTTTAGTACGCGTAACATAGTGATGTAACACTCTTAGTTCCGCAGCATGAGTTTATGACCTAAAGCAGTGGTTCCCAAATAGTGTTTTCTACGTACCACTCCAAGAAAGACCTCAAACTCTCGTACCCCTTATTGCGGGAACAATAAATGAAAATAGATGCATTTTACATTTATTACCATCAAAATACTGTTTTATTCTGTAAAAAATATGCACATTTTTCTTTGCACAAGTCTGAAAAATCTGGTTGTATTTTGGTCAGCTTCAGTCTTAAGTTCCCCTTGATGCAACCTCGCGTGCCCCTGGAGGTACGCGTACCACTAATTGGGAAACACTGATCTAGAGAATGTAGAATATAAATAGTCTCTGGTAAATATTGCTCTAGTCACAAACTAAGCTCTAGACTTGTGTACCAAAAACAAGGATATAATACATATTTTATTGAATAAACACCTATCTAATTATTTTTTACCATGGGTGGGAATTGAATTGTTTTGCGAAAAATCTATACTTTATATGGGACCCAATAAATTTTGATAAAGGCAGGCTACGCCACTGTGTTGTACCCAGTTGAAGGGGCGTAAGCTAGGCGATAATCTTGGGTTAGGCGTTGAGAATACTAGAAATGAGATCAACAGTACCCCTAGTGTGAGTTTTCTAACTATTACTTTGAGTTTGAGTTAACTAAAATTTGTATGGGAAATAGTTTAGCGCACCAAGCGGAAATATTGAGAACTAAAAATGCGAGCGTGTGATTGATCAAAATGTTAACGCAGTTAACGCGAAAGTAAATGTTAAAAATAACTCACACTAGGGATACAGAAATAGGCAGCGATCGTTTACCTGAATGATGGCCGCGTTGGTAGGTATTATTAGCGGCGCGTACGTGTGCGTGCGAGTTATTGTTAAAGTGGTTGAGTTGATGGTGATTCGCAGAGACTTTACAGTGTTGGTGCTCATTAATATACTGTCTGTGGTAGTGATGCTTGAGTCCAGGACTCGAGGCGTAATGTGAAGAATTCGTTTGGGCAGAATTCGGATGCGAACCGGGCAAAAATTGGGGGTAAACATGGTGTGACCACTGAGGAAAAAGAGGTCTTGATCCTGTATTAAGAGTTACCGAAATCCAACCGCACATTTGCGCAAAGCGGCGTGTAAAAAGGAGAAACGACACATTTGAAATATTATACAATTATACAGTTTTTTTTTAAAGGAATGCGACATGTAACTTTGTATCTAAGTACTTTTGTCTGTACAAAGTCCATAAATCGCATTTGCTTCTAAAGACCAATTCATCCAAACAAAATATTTATTTTATTTTATTGGAGCACGGCATTTAACTTTGTATCTACCTGGGGGGTGATTATGCGTCTTAAGTTCGCTCGCACGCAAATCGTTTTGACGTCATAATGACGTAGTTCAAGCCTAGCGGCTTCAAAAATTCTTAGAAAACGCGTCATAGCGATCGGCGTGCGAGCTAACTTTGGTGCGCGTAATCACCCTGCTGATGGTAAGCAGACCTATAAACTCTATGAACGAGCTCATCGTTGATCACTCACACTCCGACTAAACAAATTGTTTACGAAATTGGCGACAATAAAGAATAATTTGCAAGTTTCGTAACCGCACCCAATGAAGAGACTACCACCTCGACAAATTCTAGTCTCATGAAAACTTTGGATAAAAAACTTTAGTCGGCTAAATAATGTTGGTACAAAACTAGAAGCCAAAACGAAGAATTTACATACGAGTCTATTAAACTGATATCCTCGTGTGTAATCATCAGATTGACCACTATTTTGTAACAGCACCCTGAAAGAAGACTTCTACCTCGACTATAAATCGATGCAGTAGTCTCATGAAAATGTTGATATAAGTTACCGATAAAGTGCGTAATGCCGTTAATGTGGAAAATCTGCAAATTACCTAGTTAGTAACCTAACAGTTAATTATCTAGTTAAAATGCGATGTTGAATTTGTCGTTTACTATTGAAGTGTATTTGTTTTTTTGTTTTAAACATTACTGCACAAAGATGGACTTAATGCCACTGGGTATTCTCTACAAGTCAAATCTTCGGGACAAATTATGTAAAAAAAATTATGTAAGGAGGTAATGCGAAGACCTCAATTATTTAGGCACATGGGCCTGGGGTCGACTTGACGCCTATACAAACGTACTTCCAATATTACACTTGGCTGTTATTCAAAATTTAATTATTTTTATCATGTTCGTAACTGTAAGCAAAAATCTTTCATTGTGGGTAATAAATATTTTTGTATTATAATATTAAACATGTTTTTTATGTTTCAAAAAAAAAAAAAAAAAAAAACCCAACACAGAAAGATTAATAAATACAATGACAGACAAAAAAAATATTTTAATTTTTCGACAAACAGTAATCGAGTAGTTGGAGGTACGAAAGCTCATTTTGCATGGAGAACGCGGAGTTCGCGATTACAAATGCAGTGCCCTTAAAAGCCTTTCATTATATTTTTTATTCTAATAAAAGGGATTGAAATAACTAACTTATGTGGTAATAACCTATGTGGTTATTCAATAGCAACCCTAGAATGGGGAGACGGAAAAAGTCTTTTACTTTGGGATAACTCCAGCAAACTAGTTTTATGCACCTTTAACTGACCAGGTGGGCAATTCTCGCGCTTTCGACAGAATTGCCCACCTGGTTTAGTTCATTTTTTATTATTATTTATTACATTTCAGGTAAACTTACGGCTAACAAATTTATAATTAGTTATAATATTTTAATATAAGCCTATTCAATAGTTAAGGAAATATATATTAAATTTTACATCTGTATGGGCGGGTGGTAACGAGACCGGTCGGTCGTCCTAACGAAGTTATAGAGACCTTCCTTACACCTAAAAAACGGTATAGTATTCATTATAGAAAATAGTGAATCATCGTTGTCACTCAGCTTAGCCACGCCCCTTGACCAATTAGATCTAATTTAGTAAATTAGAAAGCCGTGTGCACATTGACCAGTTGAAGTAAGCCCTTCAGATAGTAAGTCCGTGTTTTTTGTTAAATTTGAAAATGAATACATTACGTCACCTTTTCGTAAAAATAAAAGCGGATCAATAATTCAAAGCGGAGAAAGACGAGTTATTTAAAATGTTTTTAAACAGTGCGGTGATCAAAACGTGACTAAGGAGAGTATAGCTGTGAAAACTTGACGTGAGTTTTATTATATTTTTTTATGAAAATTCTGATTCTGATTATATTTTAAAATAATTACTTAATATTAATATTTAACAATACTGTGTTTATAATAGTTTGCTTTTAATATTACTGGTTTAATTTTTACCCCAGTATGAATACGCACTTTGCAGTTGCACTGATGAGTCATTATTTGGACTATAATATGAACCTAGTTGAAATGGAGAAAATTATATTTTTCGAACATTAACGGCTGAGCTTGGGTTATCTGCAGATTACCTGGTACACAAAAACGGATTTCTCACATTAGCGGTAACATTATGCAAATTTATATATGTACAGGGTGATTTTTTTAAGTGTGCCTTTAAAGCTAAATCCTAAACTACAAGGAACGAAAAGTGCTCTAAGAAGTATTAGGGCCGACTTTGATAGAAACTAAAATTGCATCATTCGATTTTTTTAAATCTCCTAGCCGGGAATCAAATTGATAAAAAAAAAATAGCACTTTCCTTTAGTTTGCCGTTTGAAGTTACTTTCCACCATTTGACATTATAAGCGACACTATCAGCCGGTGCGGAAAATACATGATAATTTAGTTTTTCAAAATCAACTGTTTCGATTCCCGTCTAGGAGAATATTTATTTTAAAAATCTAATGGTACAGTTTTAGATTTTATCAAAATCGGATTCGAGACTTCATTGAGCATTTCCTTGTACTTTAGGTTTGGCTTTGAAGGCACACTTAAAAAATTCAGCTTGCATATATTATTATTATTTTAAAGCTGTGATTAATGAAGTATCGTTTTTTATAAAATTATTTTGTTTTTTAAGTGCACAACCTAGTTCACATTTCTTTAATCGGAAATTAGTAGTGATAACTCTAGTAATTTAAATTGAAATAGTGCACCAGTAAAGCAAATTAAATAAAAACCGAAATTAAGATTTTACGCTTAATATCTCAAAAGTGTTACCATTGATTTGTTATGAAAATTTAAAATCAAAATTTTAAAACGGCGTCACGAATTCGGATCTAAATGCAATATTAATAGACCTGTGTTTTACATTCAAAATTATTTCAAACTTAGAAGCGGTTTATTAATATGACCTTTAGATATAAGTTACCTAATAATGAACAGATTCGATGAATAAATTCTTATTGATTATGTTAAATTAATTGGTATTCCAAACAGAAACCAAAATGGCGAGATATCTGAACATTATTATATTTTAAAAACTAAAATTATTAAACGGATAATTAATAATTAATGTGCAAAAATGTTGTAAATTTTTGTTGTTATAAAAAAATTACACTGAAAAAACAAGAATAAAGCTGATGATGATTTGAATGTAAAGTACTAGGTTAACATGAAAAATAAGTAGGTATAATTTACCGTGTTGATCGTGGCCTTGTATCGGCCTCCGAGGACAATCCGGCGGCGCATGGGTCGAAGATGGCGGCTCCAAAATATCCCGATATTTGGATACCATTAAGACTGAGATGAAATAAACAATGGCTAAAGAAAGAAATTGAGCCTGTTTTGTTTCTTCCTGAAATACAAATTGTTTATTGAAAATTCAACAACAATAAAATAAAGTTAAGTTTTTTCAAAATGGCGGCAATGTCAACCATATTGGATTTAATTTATTACTATCAAATAGGCATAGTCCAATATTTTAGAGCCATGCCAGACATATTGTAAAATAGCGCATTACTTATAGTGTAATATAATAACCTATTAGATTAAATTAATATTTATTGTATATTCGCCATGACAGCTATGAAAATAATAGTAAACCGTACAAATATGTGGTAATTTAGTAAAATAAATATTCTAAATGGTTTAATTTTTTTTAAGATGTATTTTAATATTTGTTTCAACTAGAATTATTAAATTCATATTGCGTCAAGTATATAGGTACTTCTGTCACGGCAAACTATTTAGTAGGTAACGATTTAAAATAATTATTTACTGTACTTACAACATCTCTGTATATTACAGCTCGAAGTCGATTGACGTCCATATCTTGAAGTAGTCTTTCAGGATCTTTTACAGGGCTTGCAGCATCGGCCAAGCTTGCTACTACACTCTGAAAATATTTAAAAAACACCATTTAAAAAGATGGCCTAAATAATTTGATAGATATTTGATGACTTTCAAACGACTGAATCTTATTTAAAACTTTAAGCTTTACGATACTTGCGTTTAAGGTTGCCTTTAAAAGTATTCATATGATACTTAAAACTTTAGATCGTATAATGCGGACTGTAATTAGGGCAATTCTATCCTTTTTAACTTTATAAAATTATGTTTTATAAAGAAAATAGTGACTTATGAAACTAAGAAAATGAAAAAGATTTTGAATTTAAGCCGTCCAAGGAAAGAGACCTTATATAAAAAACGTCAAGCTTAAGTTCCGATACCTGCCCTTAGATTTCCCTATTAATAGACGAAATTTAAAAATAGTAAGTGTATACAAGTCACAGAAATTATTATTTAGATATAGTCATTGGATCGTAAGTTAAAATATTACTAGTCTATTGTATTTTATGTTTATGATTTCTTGAGTACTTAAAACAAAATAATTATTATTTTATTTACAATTTAAAAACTGTTTTGTGCTTTAGATAATTTACATACGTGATGGTGCTCCAATTAACTTATTATTGCTGTTTAAATAAAAATAATAATATATAAATAATCTAACATTAATAATTTAATTAAATAATGATATTTGAGAGAAAGCATGCATTGCATACGTTTTGACCAAAATCCAATCTACTGTGAAAACACTACACATTATAATAAATATTTATATTTAAAACACATGCATAATTAGAAAAAGACAGCCATTAATTAACTCGTAAATAATGAAAAGTGTAGCATTATTATTGTTATCTAATTAAAAGTGATTAACAAAATGCAAATTAATACCAGGGTCTAATGTTTTGTTAGGAGATAACAAAATAATGGCTGAATTCAAAAGTCGAATATGAGATAAAATCAACATTATGTAAGCTTTGGATTTAGCAAAGAGCTAAATCTTGTCATATATTTTACGATAAAAAAAGGTTGTCTTTATCTCGTTGAGTTTTAACATAACATTACCTTGGTGGTCGGCGAGCCTGAAGTGATTCGGGACGGGGCAAATCTCTGACGCTCTTTGCATTCCAGACAATTACGTACGGCGCATGTGCAAACCTACGCACAAACATATACGCTAACAAACACCCCTAGAAACTAAGATAAATGAACCCCTAAATGTGCCCAACGAAAAAACATATTTATTTGTACTAGCTATAAGTATTCAAATCAACGCATGTAAAATAGAAATCACTTCGTGCGCATGCTGTTTCCCTAGTATATTTTTTTCAAGAACATGGTGAGATACTGGCTATTTCTCTGGTTCATCGAGAGATAAATTATAATAGTGAATTCTACGTTTAAGGTTAAACTACTGAACCGAATTCGATAATACTTGGTACAGGTAAAAAAAAATATTTGTAATAATTTACCTAATGGCCTGAAATACTGTGTATTATTTACATGTCAAAGCACCATTTTTATTTAGTAAAAAAAATTAGGCACGTGTAATTTTGTGATTTCTAACTTACAAGTTGGTACAAATTCTCATTGACAAGTTTACGAAAAGGGCACATTTAAACATTCAAATCTTTACCTAAAAAACCTATTCAAAATCCAAAAACAAACTCTAAAAGTTATCGAAAATATTAGGATGAAAACTACTCGACAAGACATTATCATTCTATATTGTAACTAATATATTATCTAATTTTATATAGATCATTATTATATTTACAAGAGTATGGCATTCTTTAATATTTTTTTACATTAAAAATAAAAGCTAAAAATTCTATAAAATAGTCACTATAAAATAGTAGAAGACGCTATACTTATTAGATTTCACTAAAAATATCAAAAAGAAAAAATATTAATAGTCAGAATATAAGTATTTTTAAGTAATAGTCTGACCAGCAAAATAAATAAAAAAATCAATAGATAATCTTTGTTTTAAAATTATAAGGATTACGTTCCAGTTTTATCCGCAATATGGCGACTATTTTTTATATTACTGGTCAGCCTTTTTATATCAAAATAATAACAATAATACTAAGTATTTTATCAAAACTTACCAGTCTTAAGCATTGCCTTAATATTCCCCCGCTGGACATATTTTTTTCTGCTTCTAGTTCCGCAAAATTCAACGAGCTTGCAAAAATAAGCACATCGGCCATACTGACAAGTCTTTGTAGGAATGTAACGGCGACTTCGACAGGCATACCTTGAGTAGGTTCTATGACATCTAATTCGTTCTGAAATTCAAGAACGTCAAATTAATATAAAATGTCAAAAATATCTCGCCTTTTTATTTTTAATTAGGTAGTAGGTTTTTTGGGTTTGGGTGATATAAACCCTAAATGTACCGCTACCAAAACTGCGGGATAATTTAAACTTACATTAGGCGATGTAGCCGAAGCTAAAAGAGGCAATAATCCACCGCAAGCTATAATCAAATTATCTGCCAGCTGACTAATCAAATGAACAGTGTTCACAACGAAGATTGCATTGTCACTGCTATTCACAAAATCTATCACTGATTTGGTTGAATGACTGCGCCACACCTGAAAATAACATAAATAGGGTTAAAAATGAGGATGTTTGTTTAGGTTCCCTTAAAATCTGTCTAGTGTTTGCCATTTATTTATGTAAATAAAATTTTATATACAATTTTATTGCTATCATGTCATTGTTGGAACATTTTTTTGTAAAATTCATGTCATTTATAGGGGGCCAAAAGGTACAATCGCCAGCAGCACCCTCTGTGGAGAAACAATGTTCTCAGCTATCTTCCTTTATTCGGAGAATCCATAGATATGAATTCTCCGTGCGGGTGCTGGGTTCATCGCGTGGTAGGGAGTGAACTGCAGTATTCCCGGACTTAAGATCGCGAAGCAGAGTTAAAGGTCTTGCCGAATTCAATTCACTGTGTTCACTACCCAACCAAATACTATACGATCCTGTCAGCGCCATCTTGGGAGCGCTACTTTCGATCTTCGAAGGCCATGATCCTTCAAAAGACGATTCAAAGTCCATAAAATTGGCGTGCTTGTATGATATTTTAGTGATCCAAATTAAAACCTTTTGGAGGAGTCATCAGATGTTATGGTGTTAATTACAAAAACAAACAGCATAGTGCATGTAAGCTTAACTTAGTATTAGTAAACATACCTGTATATCAGTTTCCAAAGAAAATAGTACATCAGAAAGTAGTCTCTGATGAATGTAGGACCATCTGAATTCAGGTATTCTGAACGGAGGCCTAGTAGGGCCCGGTGAAAACATTGGCCGAGAGCACTTGGATGGCCGCTTAGTTTCTGTAAAGCAAATAAAGCCTTATTTATATACTCTACCATCTGAGAGCGTAAGTAATAAACAAGCAGTTGTAAAAGGTACGAATTGGTACACAATACACAGCACAATTATACAATATTACATTTCGTATATATTGCAATAAGACGTTTTTGGGTAAAATAGTACCCAACTACTTACTCCATATTTGTCAAATATGACCCTATTTATATTAATCTCTTAACAGATTGTATAACAATAAATAAATACCAACTTACCAAAATGATTTGAATCGACCTGTGTGCTAGTAGAAGCACTACGCGGTCTTTTTGGAGAATTTGGAGTGTTAGATCCAGCAGCAGCCACACCCTCACATCTATTGCCGTCTTGCTTCATCTCACTATCATCAGGTAAACTCGTTCGTCTCTTATCTCGCTCATTCGGATCACCAGGAAAAGTGTCCTCGTTTTCGCGTTCCATTTTGTTAGATATATTTTCACTTATTGTAGAAATTGGAGGAATTTCTGGAGTAGTCGGAGTTTCTACCGAAATATTATGGTCGTTTTGACTTTCATTTTTAATATTTTCAAAAGTAACTTGATCATCAATATTTTCTGTTTTTATTTCAGGAACATCAGTAACAGTTATTGGATTATCCACAATAAATTCTCCGTCTAAAGGCAAGACGTTTCCTTCCTCAGGATGGTCACTCGGAATTACTCGTTGAGGACTAACATCTTCTGCTTTACTTTTCGCAGCAGTTTCTTTTACTTCTTCAACTTCAAGAACTTCAGGTTCACTTGTATTTACAACATCAGATATGATGTCAGAAATTATTTCATGAACAACAGTCTCGGCGATCTTCTTGTCTTCAATTACGTCTTCGTTCTCCATTTCTGTTTCGAATTCATCACGTCCATTTGGCGTGTTACCTTCAGAATCTTGTAATTCACCACAAATCGCTCCAGAGTCAGTATCATCATCAGATTTTAGTCTAACAGATTCTAGAGCAACAGTTAATACGTCATTAACTATATCCAGTGCCATATTCTTTGGATCTTCGCTTATAATATTGAGATCTGATTCAGGAGTGTTTACGTCAGTCTTTTCGTGCAATTTCTTAGGACTAGTAGCTTCGCTGGGAGTTAAGTACGATTCGGACGGATCAGAATGTTCAGACTCTCGTTCTGTAATTTTATGCACATCTAACACTCTTTCAGGACTTGCAGTTTCGCTTGCAGATAAACTCGACGGTAAACCTTCACTATTATCTGTGGTATCGTCTTGTTTTAATATGGTGTCACCGATATCTCGTACCGGAATATAATCTAGGCTTCCTTGCCTCGACAAAGTTTTTTCGATGGATTCCTCAGTACTTTTAACATTCTCTAAAGCAGTCTCTGAACTTTCTAACATACTATTTTTATTAACTATCGAATCCAATATATCATTGTTGAGCAACGTTTGACTATTTTTAGAAGCTAAAGGCGATTCACTAACAAGTTCATCTATCGCATGTTCATTACCCGTAATAATTTCTATATTCTTATCTTTAATGTCATTATTATCACTATCACAACCGTCATCAACGCGGGGCACTTCGGTATTTACAGATTGCTTAACAGGGCTATGTATTTTACAAACTTCACTATACACTACGTCATTAGTCCGCGAGTCTACGTCGACACGAGTCTTATCACTGTTTTCTTTATTTACACAATTACAATTATCTCCTTCTATTTCTCTTAGAGAGGCACCTTTTCCTATTTCGGTTTGAGCACCGTGGTTTTGTTTTCTGATAGAAATAGGTGAGTTTTCTAGACTATCATCAGTGTCGGTTTGAATACGTTTCTGTGTATTGTCAGTGTGTCGATCCCAGCCTGAAATTGTGGATATCGGCCGTTGTTGCCTTTCGGCCGGGTCTGTGATATTATCTGCTCGTCTTTGTTCATAGTGTTCGTACATTTGGGCAAATTGGAGTTTAAATTCTTCGTAAGATACCTGAAATTTTAAATAATGTTTAAAATTGAAATAAAGCATAACGTATATGGCAGGATAAGACTGATCATTCAAAAATTTAAAAGATTGCGGTAAGACACTTAAAATTGGTTTGTTAAACATTTAATATTACCTAATATCCATTGAAGCTATATAATATACACTGATTAAAAAGACTACTATAATAATAATATCATACTAGTATTTGTTTGTTCCAGAGCTTATTCACTGTAAGGCAGATATATGTGGGAACACCCTAACAATATAACAACCATACATACCTTAGAGTGAACAATAGCAAGGGTATCAACCCATACTCTCCAACCACCATACTCGTGTTTAATAGCATGATGCAACAGCATCCTAAACAACGAGTATACCATATCACTAATCTTTTGTTCTTCAGCATTCTTCGGGTGTATGTATGCCATGGCAATCAACCATTCTTGCCATACTGACATTTGTAGGACTGTGCGTCTGTTTTCTCGGTTGTTGCTGCATAGGAGAGTCATGTCGGAAAGAAATAGCTTTTTCACTTCTAGAAGTTGTTCTGTTTGTTTGGATTGTCTTATTAGTGTTGCTACCACTTTTAGTATCACTGGAAATGAGGGAATATTAATTTCAATCTTTATTATCATAAATTTATACATTATTAAATATTCGAGATGATGAGTTAGTTACTTATTTAAAACTTTAAGAAAACAGGAAATGTAATCGCGAGCTCGAGCGTCAAATAACATATAAACGTTGTTTTCAGTGATATTAACGTTTTTTCAGCTCTGAAAAAACGGCAGTTATATTTTTATTATTATGCAGCACAGATTTTTGACGTTTCGGTGTCAAAAATTCTGATGATGATTGATTCACCGCTATATTACGACTGTCATGTAGCGGCACCGCAATCTTAGGAAACCAATACTTTACCCTTATGTTCATTGTCATTGTCGCTTTGGTGTCACTTTTGCAGGGCAGTCAACGATTAACAGGTCATTGGAACCAGCTAACCACCTAGTCTTACAACTAGTTGGTTATGTAGCGTGTGTCGGTTTGGTAGTTTTTTCCCGCAAAAACAATAGTTTAATAGATCACTATCTGTTTATTTTTTATTATATATTAAACATTTGTCTGTGGGAGGAATGACGACCCAGCCAAGTGCACACTTGGACCTTATATATACTTTGTTTTTGGCTTTTCATAAATGCTTGTAGGTTTACATGAAATTAATATTTTTACTCTATATTGCTGTAATAAATATTTTTATTAATAATAGGTACTCACTAGGATTTTCCAACCGGAAGTGAGGTTGAGGTTCTGGATGTGCTGCATACAAGAGCTGTTGTGCCACATGCTCTGTCAGTAGTTCGTAAAGGGCATTGTACACAGGCAGCGTCAGACCCTCGCCAGCCGCGGCCAGCCGAGTCGACAGCAACGTGTATAGGTTATGTGGAGACATTACGTCGTATTTACGTCTGGGAAAATTTAGTACAGGATATTTAAAAAAAAAACAGCTAACAATGTAACTTAACTGCATCCATAAGTTGCTTTGGCGTTGTATCCGGAGGTAGTGGGTTCGATTCCCATCCATGGTAAAAAAAAAATCAATAATTTTTTATTAATTATTAGTATTTAGCCATAAAAAACATGGAAACTGCCACCAGAGATTTGGAGCCTAAATAAATTGGATATCAACTGCATATCAAAGTTAAAAATTTGACATACTTCGCATACAAAATGTAGCAAATCTTTGGTCCAATAATCGTGTATATACATTTTTTTATAACTTAAACTCACTTGTGTGTGCTACGACTTAAAAAGAATCCCAGAAGCTTTAGCGCTTGCAGACGAATGAGCTGACTCTCGGACGCTAACAGCTTGAAAATTGTACGAATTCCTCCCTGAAAATAAATACACTGCTATTAATAAGTAAATATACACTTGACGGTTTTTGCGATGGTAACGAGACCGGTCAATTAGGTACCTAATTTCTTTAAAGGTTTATTTAAACTTTCCAGGGGCCTTACCAAAGAGCCGATCGATAATCGAATCGAAATACCCATCGAAAGCCAAATGTATGGGATTTGACGTTTCTCGGCGATCGGACTCTACCCATAGAGTAAAATTCCTATACATTTTTATCGATCGATGAGGCGATTCGATTGGCGATCGTGTTCTTTGGTCAGGCCCCAGTACTGTAATATATATATAATTAATAGTAATCCAGGGCGGGTATCTAGTATGTTACTAAAAATAAAGACATCGATATCATAGACATACATATCGGGATCTGATTTTTAAGGTCTTTAAATATGGTATAATACCCAAAAAAGCACACAAAATGAAGGAGCTTTTTTATATACCTACAAACTATAAAAGATTTACTACATAAGGAAGAAGTAGAAATAGAGACAGTTTAATAAACATGTATAACATTACTTTGTATACCTTGGCATCAAACGCAGGTACCATGGAGCTGGGATGCTCAGACATCAATGAGATCAGCATTTGTAACACGTCATGGAGATTTTCATCCTGAAATCATCAAAATTATGTTGAATTATACCGCTTTCATTTTATTTCACTCGAAATTCAATACAATTACAAATAAATAAACACCATCACAAGTGCTTTTTGGCTCCCGAGACCCTTTTAAGGTTTACCCAGTTTAACCCGTCCTCATTTCGCCGATGGTATTCAGAGTCAACACCTAATAAGTGGCGAGCTTGTTGCGATGCTTATGATGGTATAGCCTCGTTGTATAAAGCGGTCAACCATCCATGGTCCGGCATTGTTAACATCTGCTTAACCTTGTTATCAGTTAAGCAGTGACCTGGAGCCGCTTTAAAAAAAAAACAATACAGTGTCGAACAAACACAAATGACGTTAAAGTAAAATTTGTAAATATATGTAAATGTATCATCACGGGTGCCTTACGGCGCCCGAGACCGCCTAGACGGCCCCAAACAAATGTACATAATTTTTTTAATTAAAAACTCATTGGTACAGACCGGGATTCGAACTAGGGATCTAAGTGTTTTTAAGTCCAAGGTCTAACCAACTAGGCCACCACGTATATACAAATAAGTAAAATTTGGTACCAATTATTAATAATAATAATTTGTTTATGTTAAATCAACCCTTTGTACTACTATAAAATTAAATGTTACCTTATTAAATGTTGGTAAATAAGTATAGATTATTGTCTTTACTGAGAAATTTGTACAAAATCCCTTAAACCAATACATATGACTTTGAACCATTATAAAATTACTATTACGTTTGTATTATTATAAAATTAACTGTAACCCAAAACTCACCCAAAGTAGTCAGATAATTAAGTACATATGGATTATCCTCACGAATACAAAGAAATTATTGGATTAAACCATTTAAAAACACATTGTGTCATATATAGCAAAAACATCATATACCTACTTGAGCAAAAAACAAATTAAATTATGTAAAATTAACATTTACTTTGGTTAAAAAAAATATACATTCAAGAATATATTGTTTCCGCCATATATAACACTATACATTTTAAAAAGGATAGATCAAAGAAATTATTTTTATCTGTGCTTCCATACTCATAAATCATACGACAAAAAAAAACAATAGTTGTGGGATTCCTTGAGGGTAGCCCGAACACTGTAGTCTTGTGTTTCTAGTATATTTTTCATAGTTAAATATATAGGATATTAATGTGCAAAAGTGTACCAATTTTGTAGAATAAGCATTCTTATGTGATCTTAAGTGTTAGAAGTGTAGTATTTACGCAGTGATCTCAGTGTTTGTGCTATCCAACGAATCTCTTTACCTTCAGTAAAATGGCGGTACCCATTTTACTGTCGATTATTTCTTCCTTCACATGACACTGGCATCACTATACCGTATGTTTGCATACGGTCATGTGGCCATTCCTAATTCTAACCTAGTCCTTTCCTTATTCCTATTCCATCCTATTATCCCACTTTCACTTTTACAATCGTTTTTTTTTTATCTACCCTTGATCAACGTGACATTGGCAAAATTACGCGCACGCGTAGATGCCATTAATATAAGATAATATTAACAATAGTTGTAACTTTAAGCCAAAACATGTGACTTTAAACCAAAACATGTGACTTTAAACTAAAACATGTGACTTTAAACCAATACTTGCGACTTTAAACTTATTGGCTTAAGTCGACTGACTTTGATCAAACTAAATCTTTTATAGGACTTTGAACCAATATATGCAAACTTTTAATAATATTTTCATAATTATGTTAATTTAAATAATAATATTATGTTGCTAGTTTATTATTATGAAAGGCTTACCTATTTTATAACACTTATTGTACTACGAATAATGCAATGAAGAATT
This sequence comes from Monopis laevigella, assembly GCA_947458855.1. Lineage (NCBI taxonomy): Eukaryota > Metazoa > Arthropoda > Insecta > Lepidoptera > Tineidae > Monopis > Monopis laevigella. The sequence continues at coordinate 11,394,399 of OX381594.1, read as the reverse complement.
TTATTTTTCAATAAATTTTATAAAATTAAATCTCACCTCGTGCATAGTAGTCAAATAATTAAGTATGGATTGTAGTTCATCCTCTTTGACTCCATTTCCAATCATTATTAATTGTTTTAAAAACAACAATATATAGGCCCTTATCGTTAAGATATCTTTGTGACCTGGCCTGGGACCATCTGAAAATAATGTAAATAACACTTGTAAAATGTATCCTTTGATTTCTATAAAAGGTTTAGGTATTAAGACTTAGAAATTAAACTTTTTAAATAGTATATTACTATTTCCAAAAAAACTACAATGCGTTTTAGTTAAAACGCATTGTAGCTGTGTATCAGCAACACCACTCAACAATTTTGCACTCGTGAGAGTGCATAGATTAAATGACGTTATTTAACACGAGTTTGATGACGTCATCTTAAAGAAAACTTTTAAGTTTGATCATTGATCATTTTGTCAAAATTATTATACAGGCTGAATTTGAAAGTATGTAGTTTAGGCTAATATGAGGTTCTGCTGATTAAATCGATCAACTTTTCGATGTTCTGTCGCAAATAAAAAAAAATGTTAGCTTCCCCCTAAAAAATGGTAATTTAAACATTACTAGTTTGTATGGAGAAGGCATTTTTTTTTTCATTTGCGACCCATGATTCCATGGGAAAAGCTATTCGATTCGATCAGCAGAACATCATATTAGCCCAAAATGCTTTCTTTCAAGTCAACCCTGTATTAAGTTAAAAATTGCCAAGAACTACCAAATTATAATTATATATAATTTTACTAAGACCATATTTAAAAATCGCTCCCACTTAATTTTTTTTAATTCTTCTTAATTTGATATTTGGTGAAATAATCATAGTCATACACCGGTATTTCTAAAAAAAATATTGAGGTTTTGAAGAACACTTTTGTTATAGTATCTTTTGTATTCTTTTTTTTTAGCAACAAAAATTAAATGCTTAAAGAAAAAACTTACTTTAGCTATAGTTTAGGACCAGTTTTTATGAATAAGGCTAAAAAATTTTGTAAATAATGAAAGTAGATTGATTAAGGTTTATAAATACGGGCCTTAGAATACTAACTAGTTAGTCAAAAATACAACTCACCAAGTCCCTTAGGTATAATCCCGCTATTAGACTTCGGATTAGCGACCCAATAGTAATACTTCAAAGTGTGTACAGTCTGCAAAACTGTGCTTACTCGTCTGACACTTCCATAAATATGTGCGTCAGCAAGAAAATCTGTAGCTAAATAGCAATAAAGACGTGCTTGTACAGCAGCCGGGGTATGTATCCACAAGGCGGGGTTGAAGAGGATGTGGTCCAGAAGCTGCCATGTCACGAATGAAAGAGAAAAAGTCTGATATTAGGGTTGAAACACACTGCTCGATGGTTGTACAACGGTGCTCGTTTTTTTGTGTGTGTTGTATAATTGTATGTGTAATTGTGTAGTTTTTTTTTCATAATAGTATGAGATTGTAAGAATATTATGCAGTCCATGAATAGGCGTCTAATATGTCGGCTTTTTGAGTTGCTTATTAGCTTTTTTTGTATAAATTATGCAATGTATATAATATATCTTATATAGAATTACACATTTATTATTTATAGACTCCTATTAAGTTGTGGATATATTAATGATAAAACAAGAGTTTTCTTTCCTTAGTAAAATATATTAAAAACATCAAAGATAACTGTTAAATAAAATAATTGTTATAATATATACTACGTAATGTATAACTTGAAGTTATACATTAAGTAGATTTATTATGTATTAACATGGAACTCTTTGGTAGTGTAAGCTATTTAAAATGTGTCCTTTTGTCCATTTTTGTACTTTAATTATGTTTTTTTTTACCTTTACAATAAAAAAAAATGATCCTTAAATAAATACCGTTGTCCTTGATAAGCTGCAAGTAGACTCAAATGTGGTAATTTGCATATACAACAAAATATACAAGAATTGCTTATAAATTGGGGAATTTTGGGGTTGTGGTTTTGTGGGAAAAATAAACGCTAAAAGATCAGACTATACATTTGTAACTGAAAATACTTGCTTATGTTGTTTTGGCTTATACTGCTTCAAATAAAAAAATCTTAACAATAAATTACAATACCAATATATAATACAAAATAATTAAATTACATAAAAATATAATCTTAACCGCCTAAACAGATGCGAAAATCGTCAAATGCTCTAATTATGTTCCGGTTTAAGTATGTGGGTTCACCGGTTTTCAGGGCAATACCGCATCGATTTATTATCGAGTTAAAAGTTTCGTTTCAGGGTGCGGTTACGAAACGGGCCGGTTTGACGATAAAGCGGCGAGGATATTAAAATAGACTCGTAATGCAAATTCACTGCCTATTTCGTAACCGCATCATTTAGCCGGCATTGTGAAAGATCAATGGTGTTAAACAATATTGATTGACCCCAATCATGGACTTTGTAGATCTGCTTACCATCAGGTCACATACCGTGCTCCAATATAAAAATAAATACCATCTGATCCAACTGTAAAAAATAAATTAAACGATTAAAAAAATGTATAACCTGATCTAAAAAGTGCCTTACGAACGTTTTGTGTACACAGTGAACATAGGCTAAATGTGAAATTGATGGATGTGCAAAAATAGTGTTGTATTTAAATGTGTGTAGGGAAGCAAGACGAGCATGCGTTGACAACCATCAAACTAATATTAGGTAAGTAACAATGGTAATACTTAATTAAGTTACACCAATATTGGATAAAGGTAAGTAACAATGGTAATACTTAATTACGTTACACCAATATTGGATAAAGGTAGGTTCAGTACACTGGACTGAAAGGTTAGGTATAAAATTGCATTAAAATATTTGGTAATTTATATTTAAATTATGAAGATTTTTTTTTTGTATAGCAAATTTTTTTTTTAAATAAGTGCAAAGTTTAGCTCAACAGCCATATCATAAACTAAATAAAGTACAAGTACAGATATCGCTGCCAAATTACACAATTTTATTATAGGGCGATAGATATCTTGGGAACGTACTGATCCTGCAGTACGAAACTGATCTTAAGTTTAAATTTACTAAGAAAGTTGAATAAGCAGTTTTCTTAGCGAACTTAAAGTTAAGAACGGTTTATTCTTACAAATAATAAATATGTTATTACAACCTATAATAAATATGGATAGTTTAACAAAAGACGCTAATTTTATAATAAACTAATATGGTTATTTGGGAATAGGTATCTACATTTATTGTTAAATTTTAAATTAAAAACATTGAAGTTTGGTGGACTTTTAGTCAAAAAGACAACCTAATTGATCTATGAAGATACTTTTCACCTTGAAAACCTTTACAATCATCTGCGAAATACGGAAAAGTGTGTCGCCGTGCAAAACACAACAAGAGTAAAGGCAGTATTTATAAATGTTACTCATACTCAATACTACTCAACTTTGTCATGTCTCTTTTCATCAATCGCATAATGGGTTTCGTTATCGCCCGGCCATACATATATATGAAACCTAGTCATGTATCGTTTTTAGTCTGTGGGTTAACCGATTTTCAAGAGCCTACTGCATAGATTTCTTGTTGTAGTGGTAGTCTCCTTTTAGGGTGCTGTTACAATACAGGAATTTGATTTGATAATAAAATAGAGTAGCTAGGATATTAAAATTCACTCTTATTTAAGTTACGCACTCTTATTAAAGTTACGCAGACGTAGCTGACCCGCCCAACTACGTCTGCGTAACTTTAAAAAAATCCGGTTTTGCAACATTTTTTATTGATGCTCGGCTCCTATTAGTCGTGGCGTGATAGGTATAGCCACGATAAATGGGCTATCCAACACTAAAATATGTTTTCATTTTGAACCAGTAGTTCCTGAGATAAACGTTCAGCGCGTTCAAACAAACCAATTCTTCTGCTTTATAGTATTAGTATAGATTCATCTTTGCCCATTTCGAAATCAGAAACATATCCGACAAATTGAGAGCAACCAATGCTCTTGACCATGTATTGATCCATCACATTAATAAACTTTGTAGGTTTGCTTACCATAAAGTAATGATACAAAGTCATGAAAAAATAAAAAAAATAAAGAGACAAATATACCAAGTCAATATCGTATATGAGGTCGATACATAAAGACGGTTCTAAAAGATTGGTTCTTAAGAAAGATTAAGACAATTATCGTTATTTTTCGCACGACGGCCGTACGTTCGTATTTCGCAAATAATTGAAAAAGTTTGGCTCAGCGGTTGAGCGCCTTGCCGCGATAGCGAGGTTCGTGGGTTCGAGTCCCGCCCACCAGGAATTTTTTCATTGCATTTTTATCTTTAAAATTTTTATTTAAGTTTTAGAATGAAACTTAATGCTTAATTAATGTTTTTGTAGAACTAACACTGGTATTCATAAAAACTTATTGAGTCCTTGAAGAACACATTAGATATAGAAGGTTTAGTCTCTTTTTATTAGCAACAAAAATGATTATGCGTAAAAGAGAGAAAACCTTCTATAACTAAAGTATTCTTTAAGGCCTCAATTAGTTTTTTATGAATAAGGCCATTAGTGTATACCCAGCTTAACATTGCCGTAAATCGATACACAATTTATTAAAAGCTATTGGTGAATTGAATGGAGAAGTGAGCAAACATAGATAGTGCATGTTTGTACAACTGTTTGTCGAAGCTCAAAGCTTTGTTTTGAAATGGGATGAAAGTAACTAGGTAATTAATATTTACAGTGATTTAAACATATATATAGCTATTATTAATTGGCTTAGAAAGATATTTTATTTTAGTAAATATCGGTGGTGGTGAATTATACATAAAAAAATGTTATATTTAAAATCAATTATTTTAAGAATATAATTGTCTGTATGTTAACTCCAAAGTAGACGAAAAATATTATATTTTCAATAGAATTAATATATGTGTTCGATTAATATATATTTCTTTTCAAGGTTACTTAACTAAAAAAAAAATATTTTCGGGGTAAATTAATTTTAAATGACAAGTGACAATATGATTCAAGACGTATTTCTATAATTTACAGTAATATTTTGTGTTCCCATATAAAAATGTCAGACGCTACGGAAGTAACATTTTTGCATGGAAATAACAACCTACCTACATACATACATACATATCATCACGATTGTTTTACGGCGCCCTAGACCGCCTAAACGGCCCTAGGGTACCCAGCGGCGGGATTTTAATCCCACCTCGCCGTAGCCGATGGTATAAGTCTACACCGAACAAGTGGCTAGCTCGTCGCGATGTTTTGAATAGACTCAGTAACCCATCTATAAACAGTTCACAAGTTGGTATAGTGAAACCGGGACCGACAGCTTAACGTGCTCTCCGAGGCACTATAGTAGTGTTGTCAAAAAAATGTACATTTTAAATTAAAATAATAACAACCTTTACCGTCAATATAAAAATCCGATAATAAAGGTTCAAACTTACCTGTTTAAGTAGAAGGTCAGAATTAGGAGAGCAGCAAGTGACAAGATGTTTAGTTAGATGTAGAAATGAGGCCAAAGTGTCTGCCGTCAAATGATCTCGGTTACATCTCTGCAGCATATAAGATATGACGAGGAACCCTCGGCATTGAAGCATATGTTGCTGGACTGTGGTGCAGGACTCTACAAGAGAGCATACGAAGCCCAGTAGTTTGGAGCTGGAAAGAAGGAAATTTAAATTGGTATGGTTATATTATTATTTGACACCCTGACTTCTATGCTAGGTTACCCAGCATATAAAATAATATAGGTAAATAAAGCTTTAATAGAATCAACTGCATAATATTTTTGGTCTCCTAGTACTTCTAATCATGTTGCACCCCTGTAGGTATTCCGGAACAAATATTATTAAATAAAGTATTAATATATTATGATCTCCTAGTACTTCTAATCATATTGCACCTCCTGTAGGTATTCCGTTGCCATTTATTCGAAAATCAAATACGGAATAAATATTATTAAATAAAATCAAATAAACTGCATAAAATATGATTGTCTCCTACTACTTCTAATCACGTTGCACCTTCTGTTTTCATTTATCCGAAAATCAAATACGGAATAATAAACTGCCTAAAGTATTATGGTCTCCTAGTACTTCTAATTATGATGGACAGGAGGTACAGTGTCGCTCTGGAGTTGGTAGACAGACATGATATATGCGGGCTCTTCGGTAGACTAGGAGGCTACTCCTCGACAATGAATTGATGCTGTAGTCTTCTGAAAACCAACAGTAACAACCTATAAACAAGGTGTAACATGAACCAAATTTACATAATCCCATCCCATCAATCCTAATTAAATACATCAACAAAATTAACATAACAATAAGTTAAAATTAACATCCTGAGCCTTTGACGTACCTGGAACTGAATTTAAACTCGCTAAATCTGTACCACATCTGAAGTCAAATCCTCTCATTATTATTCTGAGCAGTTGCCGGTATTAGCCGACTAAATGCACTTTCTCTGTCGATCTATGGACTGGGCGGAAACTTGGGCATCTCCCGAAATCTACATCCTAATAAGTGCTATATATAGGGTTGCCATAATTTCCAGGAGTTAATACGGGGCATTTTAATGAAAACATGTTTAAAGTGCAATTGTAGCCGAAATGGAGTGTTTCAACTCCACCAAAGTGTGGGAGGTCATATAGGAAGTTAGAATCTCGTGTTGAATCGGAATGTCTTGTATTTTCGTTCAATTATTCATTCAATTGAATGGGGAAAAATACTATTAAATAACTAAATAACGAAAAGACACACAGCTCTGCGAATCGGTTCATCAATATTGTGGGAAATTAACTTTTTAATGATAAAGAAAGAATTCCCTTTAAAAAAACGTGTAACTTCCGTTTACTCCGCCGCGGTATTTTGTCGGAATGATAGTTAAATGAGACAAACACGAGGCACGGTAGTTACAGGACGCGGTGGTATTTTATTTTTATCATATTGCAGCACGGCATGTGACATTGTATCTAGTTAATGCTAAGCAAACCTAATTATCGCTCTCACTATGCCAGGTTACGAAAAAAACTAATTTTCTACTTTTAATTTCGTAACCGCACCCTGAAATGAGACTACCATCTCGATGCAATAGGCTCCTGAAAATACGGGAACCAGACAAAGTAAACCAAAATATATCACTTGACGGGTTTCTGCATCTGTGTGGGCGGTGGTAACATGTGGCAACCCTAGCTATAAACTAAGTTGGGCGATGCTCTAATTGCCGGGTGTCGACTCCGTTTTACTAACAGAATTTATGGTCGACATTCGAGAAGACTATTATTACTACTACAAAGAACTTATCTATGTAGAATGTAGATATTATATTGGGATCCATTAAAATAGATTAACGTCATTTGCAAGTTACCAAACGAGACGTTAATCTGCAGTTTGGTTATTTAAATTATATCTTTGGATCTGTTATTCATGACAACATGATTAAAACTTTTAGTATGACTGGTAACTTTACCTGGTATAAATTAAGAAGTTACATGTTATTGTTAGTATGTTATGGGTTCCTGGTACCTAGATAACAAAGTTTTAGATTTGCAGTAATTTTGCTCTTATTTACAAAAAATTGCTGTGTCGGCAAACAACTTTTTGCCATGTAAAATAAACCCTTCTTCAGACCTATCTTGAAAACTAGCTAGTGACGTAAGCCCATTACATAATGGCCTCCAAACTTCCACGCTTAGAACATTACATTTATAAATGTATAATTATGAAGATCATTATTGTTACTCCGAAATATCTCCAATCAGCTATATTTAGATTTTAGTTTCAGGAAATTGTTTTACACTAAACGTGGAAGTATAGATTTCACTCTAACGATAATAATTACAAACCCCATATTCTAAATCGTGTCCTTCACTCCGTTTTTACTTAAGGAACGTCTTTTTATTTTTATTTATACAGATGAAAGTCGACTGGCCTTCAGAATTTTTACCTACGTATTCTAATCAGAATATATACTCGTAGGAAGGCATACATTATACATTTTTGGGTTTGGGTTCTATGAGAAATATATTATAAAGAAATAACTAAAATGTTTCCATAATACTTCTACTATAACTCCCTCACAAAGCACCCTCGATATCTTTTACCCAAAGGTTTCGGTAGAAAATGCCTTCATTAAGCTCGCCTATGGTCGCCTATAACAGTTTGTGCAATAAAGAATTGGTAATTGGAATAAACAATGGCTGCTGGTGCGTCATGAGATATTTGTGCGAATAGTAGGTACAGGAAATATAGAGTTTAGGGCGCAATGAATATAAAGAACTATTATTTAATGATCTTTAAACATTCACCGATAGAGCATAAAGTTGATTGACATATAATTATGGGAGTTATTATTCTTTCGGTGAGAGAGAGAGACAATGTTGTTAGCTATCCATGGCTTCACCGTGCGGGTGCCAGGTCCATCGCGTGGTTGAAAGGCAGGGGAATGAACTGCAGCGTTCCCGGACTTGAGACCGCAAAGTAGGTTAAAATTATGTTGATATTTCCGCTATATTTAGATTTCAGTTTCAGGAAACATCCATTAAGCTACTAAGCTTTAAAATAATTAAGGTTTTGGTGTTTTAAAAGCTTTTTTTACAATAAAAGATAGCATAGGTGTATATTATAGAATCTCTTTTATGTCAGAGGGTATGAACCCAGCCATAGTTATCAATAGCTACAAAATAACTTACCACAGCATAGGATCGCGTTTGCTATCGGATGCTGGTGCGTCATGAGACAGGTCGAGTTGTGCGAATAGTGGAAACAGAACTTGCACCCCGCCTATAGAGTTGAGGGCGCTGTGAATAGAATGCGTCACTACTGCTTTCACTTCCTGAAAAAAATAGTTTTATTTAATTTAAAATAACAAAATTAATTCACACAACATTGTTTTCCGCATTACAAGAAGTTGTAATACGGTGGCAATAAAAAAGGCTGTTATTTTAAAAAAAATATAAATAAGCTTTATAGAAGAAGAATGATAATATTCAAACATTACTGTGAAAAAATACGCTAGGTGGGTCAGAATAAACCATATTCTCTAAACGTGGTTATACGTGGTTATTAATTTATGACAGAAAATTATCAAATCCTCCTGATGACCCTGATGTAACTTACGAATATTTATTTTTTTTAAACTTATCTATACTTACTTACAACTACCCTATTTCATACAAACAAAAAGTACGGACGCTAAGAAGAAATTATTTCCGACTATGTCAGGATCAATAAAGACACTAGTTGCACTCTATATGTAGTATGTATATAACATACATATACCAATTTATAGAGTAATATTGTTAATTTGAAAAAGTAGGAGACCTACTTCTTCAAATTAACAATTACTACTTCAAACAATGGCTTTATTAAATAAATGGACCATTAATATATATTTTTTTATGTTAGCTCTAATACTACCGAATCGCTCGCAAGTGATGGAAATACGTAATATATAAACGCTCTTTATTTTTTCTCTTCCGCGTCCGCACTTTAGTCTAAAGCAAATCGAATAGACAAACCTGCAGCATCAAAGCATGTGGAGTATGTACAAAGTACGAGACGTTTCCTTTGGGTGCAGACTGAAGACACAACTGTCCGTCGGTAGCTACCGGGTTGTACATAAATACTATAGCTGATGATAGTTTTCCGTCGTATAGTACCTGTTAAAAAAACAATACCAATGAAGTTAAAGAAAATAAAACAATAAAAATTGTGAAAAAACAAAAAATCTGCGTGAAGATCTTACAAATGTGCCTGAAAATTATAATACTATAAAAATATTTCAAAATTTCATAAAATAAATGGCTAATATTTTTTCAAAAAAAAAAACAATTTGAAAAAAAGCAATTTCGAATGTAGTTAACTCTCTATTCATTTTAAAAGCTAAATACGAAAAGTGAGAAACAAAATTAGTATCTAATAAATATTTTTACATTTTCTTCAGGCAGTTGACTTTTACTAGGTACAGTATTATAATTTTCAGGTTAAAGCTAGCAGTGTGACTAAATCTAAATAGTAGTTAACTCAAAATAACAAACTTTAGTCCAATAATAGACTTTAAAGAATTTAAATAAGGTACCATTTTCCTTAATTGCATACATATTGTATTTACGTTAACCACTGTATAAAACAAATATGGTAGGTAAAGAGAATTTTGTATGAATGACCAATATAATATTCCTTTGTAATAATGAATAGAGCTTTTAATTAACAAATAATTAGCCTACTATTAGTGATTTAAATTTACAATTATAGGTTTTAAGCAAGTTTTATATAAAAAATACGAAATTTATAACAAATAAACAAACCAAATTACTAAATATTAAAAGTAGTTTAAAAATAAAGATGTATTTACAGAACTACAAGGATCATAAAATAACCATCAAAATTTAATTAATTTTGTTATTTTAAATCGATATGTTATTGCTCTTTAGGTTAATCTTACCATCATTAATGATCTTTGTAGAACTATACCCAGTAACTGATGAAATATAAAAATATGAACAGAAAACAAAAACAACAAATAAAATAATTAACACGCCAATGCCTTACAAACTTTATATAAGCCCTGTTCCAAAATAAAGAATATAATATACTTTATATCTAAAAAATATTTGATTTCTTTATTTGGGAACGTGGTCATGCAGACACCGAGTTACTAATTAGAGAAGACATATAATAATATTTAAATAGAGTTAGTTTACATCTATACTAATATATAATATTATAAAGAGGAGGTTTGTGAGCTTTCGAGGTTGGAATCTGTGAATCTACTGAACCGATTTTGGAACAAAAAATTTTAGTGTTGGATTACCCATTTATTTAGGAAAGCAAGCTATATAACATCACGATACGAAAATTCGTTCCTTTTGAGAGCTGAGAGGTTGAAGTTACGCAGACGAAGTTACGCGGGTCAGCTAGTAATCAATTAAGTAGGCAGGAAAAGGATTCGCGAACTAGAGCGTCAAAAAACATCTAAATGTTGTTTTCAGTTATAATAAAGTTTTTTTTTTTGGAAAAAAAGAACATGGAGGTGTAGATTTTATTTACTCGATCCTAATTACATAATTTCTTTATAAAAAATCTGTTTAGTTTTTAAATAAAAGTAATATTTTTAGAATCATAATCAAACATTGGGTGTCTTTTCAAATGTTAATATATTTTTTATAAAAATACTATCTAATTAGAATCGAGTAAGTAATATTTACACCTCTACGTTCTTTTTCAGTAGAAATAAACTGAAACAACATTTACACGTTTTTAGACGTTTGAGATCGCGAAACCTTTTACTGGCTTCTTAATATAAATAAATACCATCACGGTTGCCTTTTTTTGTTTTTTGGCTCCCGAGAACCGTTAAAATGGGCTCAGGTTACCCAGCGGAGGGATTAACTCGTCTTCATATAAAAAAACTAAAACATTTTTGGTTGACCCTTTCATTTTGTGATACGTTAGTTAATATGTAATACATACATACATATCATCACGGGTGCCTTACGGCGCGAGACCGCCCCAGGGTACCCAGCGGAGGGGTTTTAATCCCACTTCGTCGTAGCCGATGGTATGAGTCTACACCGAACATGTGGCTAGCTCGTCGCGATGTTTTGAATAGACTCAATAACCTACCTATAAACAATTTCACAAGTTGGTATAGTGAAACCGGGACCGACAGCTTAACGTGCTCTCCGAGGCACTATAGTGGTGTTGTCAAACAATTGTACATATTTTTTTTTTATTAAAAACTCATTGGTACACACTGTATGTAATTTATTACACCGTATGTATTAAATATTTAGTATGTTATAATCCCGGTTATTATTACACGCTATAAATATATTATTCAAAATCAATTTGAACATTTCTCCGTACACTGACAGCCTCCGTAGACTAGTGGTTGCGCCTTTGGCATTGTATACGGAGGTCATGGGTTCGATTTCCACCCACGACAAAAATATATTAGTACGTTTTTTTCCATACAGTTTGCCATGGTCTGGGTGTTTATAAAATATAATATGGATATATCGTTGCTTCTGGTATACATAGTACAAGCCTAGAAGCTTAGTTTGTAACCAGAGCATTATGTGTCAATTGTTCTACATATTGTTATTTGACATAGTTAGAGCGATCAATCAATGCTGTTAAACATATGCAAAAACCGTCAAGTGACCTAGGCATGTTTCGGTTTTAGTCTGTGGGTTTACCGGTTTTCGGGGAACTACTGTATCGATTTTTTGTCGAAGTGGTAGTCTCCTTTTTACATTTTTTATTTGCGACACATGGTTTCATGGGAAAAGTTGTTCGATTGGATCAGCAGAACCTTATATTAGCCCAAAGTACATAGTTTTAAATTTACCCTGTATAACTGAAGTCGCGTGACCATAATTCAGGAACCAAACAACATTTCAGTCCAAAATTCTTTGGCAAACGATCCTGAAACTCTGCAGGCATTCGCTACTAAGTGCTAAGAGACGACCGTATTCTATTACATGGGGAGTAAACATATGTGAGTTTGGGGTTATTTTGTTTCATGGAAAATACATATATAATATATTTTTGAAAGTTTCAGCCATGAAAAACCGAGTTTTATTTTCCGACATGTGATTTTTATTTAACATAATGATGATAGATGATAAAACTACAAAATCCATGAACGGGGTCGATCAATACATTAGTTATTAAACAGCATCTGCTCAGACTATGCTAAATAATGCGGTTACGAAATGGACGGCAACAAGACGAATGCGCTGCTTTATCGTCAAATTAACTACCCATTTCGTAATCGTACCCTGAAAGGAGTCTACTACCTCGACAAGAAATGGATGTAATAGACTCCTGAAAATCGGCAAACCCACAGAATAAAACCGAAACATAACTAGGTCACTTGACGGTTTTTGCATCCTTATGGCCGGTGGTTGTCCTGAGTTTTTTTTTTTTTTAATTAATTAATAATTGTTAAATGAAATGTGCTACGACGAGGTGGTATTATAACCCCTCCGCTGGGTACCCTGGTCTAGGCGGTCTCAGGCGCCTTAAGGCACCCGTGATTATATGTATGTATGTTAAATAAAATAAAATTGATCGAACGATTAGCGTGTTCGAACAAAAAAAAACTAAAATTTATTTGAAATAAAATAAAATAATAAATACCATCACGGGTGCCAATTTGGCTCCCGAGAACCGTTTAAACGGCCTCAGGGTCCCAGCGGAGGGATTAACCCATCCTCATTTCGCCGATGGTATTCGGAGGCAACACCTAATAAGTGGCGTGCTAATTATTTGAAAATATTATATATTTTTAATTAATAAAAATACATATAACATAACAAAAGTATTTAGGTGTTAAGAGTATCGTCTAATGATAGATTTCTCATACAAAAGGTCGTGACTGTTACCCCCTCCTAATAATTTTTTTTTTTGCAGGCGTCATAAATATGACCAATATCTAGCCTAGTACGTTTTAATTTTTTTTTAGTAAAAAATAAAATATCATCCCCTGAAATAAATAATAAACGCCTCCAAAACTTTATATTAAATCCTCATATTAAAATAATTCTTATAAAATATCAAGACAAAAATTTAAAAAAAGGTAAACACGACGTAATTCGTCGTTTAATTAATTACTCTTTAATAATATGAGACCATTTTCTTTTATCCAATAAAAAATATAGATAAAAAACAGTTAGGAACAGAGTATAAACAATAACACCGAAAGGCTTGTGCTCAAATTGAAGGTATAATCTAGCATACCTTTTCTCATATTGAGGCACGGGGGTAAGGTTTATTACATACATACGAGTATGTATGGTGGCGTTATCGACCGTCATGCGTGGAGAGAGGATACTTTGCAGTAGAAACACCATGGCAATGGAAGAGCATCAGATGCTCCTCTTAAAAAACAAATCCAGTCGAGTATGGTTAAAACCAACATTTTAAAAGTCCTAACTGAAAGAGGTGCGACATTACTCTACAACGTTTGCTGAATGCACTCTCAAAAAACAAGTTGCACTTAGATTATAGACCATTATTGGGCATTAAGGTCAAGATAATATAGAGTGGTAACTAAAAGAGTGAGCAATAAAAACTTTAAGTTGTTACGCCAAAGGTCGTACAACAACATTTTAAAAAAGATAGTATTTTTTTTTTAAATCCTTTTATTTTATGTTTCATGGTTTAATGTATTTTTAGAAGCACATATATGGTACATCTTTAGGTGGGAGGAATATTTCTATGCTTTATTAGGCCGACCAACCGGTTTCGTTTAAGTGTCTTAAGTCATATATCGGTTCTAATCTGGGTTTACCGGTTTCTAGAAGTCTATTTCATCGATTTCTTGTCTAAGTGATAGTCTCTTTTCAGGGTGCGGTTACGAAACGGGCAATTTAATTAACGATATAGCTGCGCGAGGCTATTAAAGTAGGCTTGTAATGCAAATTCGTCTTTGCCGCAGTCCATTTCGTAACTGCATCATTTAACCGACACAGTGGGAGCGATTAATGCTGTTAAACAACAACGTAAATTAAATATTTTGTAGGTCTCCTAACCATCAGATAGATAAAAGTCACATGTCGTGCTTCAGTAAAAAGAAAAATCTATGGTTCCGAATTGAAAGTATAAACAGTAAATATTTTAACATAAAATGGCTAAAGAAGTTAAATTTTCTTAAGTATCAATCACCAAATTAATACCTCTCTAAACAAATATAATACGACCTCATTGTAACCGACCGTTGTTAAGAACAAGCAGAGACTCTTTCGGTCGAAGTAAAACGACTTTAAGACTTTCTAGACTTTGTCTTAGGTATAGAGATAAAACAGACAGTTGTCTGCGGTCTTATCGGACTTAAAACAACGAGTGAAGTTAATGTTTTTTGTCTAAGTTAGTCTTTTAGACATGGTTTGTACCTAAAACTTGTCTTTGTTATGGAAATACTACATACATATCATGACGAGTGCCTTACGGCGCCCGAGACAGCCTAGACGGCCCAGGGCACCCAGCGGAGGGGTTTTAATCCCACCTCGTCGTAGCCGATGGGATGAGTCTACACCGAACAAGTGGCTAGCTCTTCGCGATGTTTTGAATAGACTCAATAACCCATATTTAAATAGTTTCACAAGTTGGTTGGTGAGACCGGGACCGACAGCTTAACGTGCTCTCCGAGGCACTATAGTGGTGTTGTCAAACAAATTACAATTACAAATTAAAAACTCATTGACACAGGGATTCGAACCAGGGACCTAAGTGGAATACTATGGAAATACTATTGCCGTTTAATATTATTACTAAGCGAGCATGTAGGGGTAGTATGCGAAAGCTCCTCATATTCTAATTATTATAAAAAGTTTTAGAAAAGTGAATTTAATGTTATATAATAATTATTATTAATGAAAAATTATAAAAATTAAAATTATTGCTCTGGTTACAAACTAAGCTCTAGACTTAGGTATATGCCTACATCGAAATAAGTATTTTTTTATATACGAGTAATTCTAGATTTTGTTATTTTATAATTTATTTTACGGCTCTGGATACATGTCCTTTTAAGCCAAGTAATTCTAGTAAGATCGGTTAGTACTCGTATTGATGTAGTAATTGCTAATAAATTACCATAGGTATTAAGGTAGGTGTTAATTATTTAGGCATTTATTGATAAAAACAGTAGTACAATATGTAGTTTTTTTTTCCATACCTAACAAATACATATTCAAAAGAATTATTATTGAAAACGGTTTTTTAGTAGCTTTTATTTGAAAAATAATTGTTTTCGCTACCAGGAGAACATAAAACGACCTACACTTTTTATTCATACAATTTTTAAAACAATTGCCTAAAGGCTCGAGTCATCTTGTCACAGAAATTGTATTTAGCCGGAATCCTAGAGCCTGAAGGGAAACAATGGGGAATATTTCAGAAAGCAGGCACGGTGTCAGAAGTTAAATTTTCTTTAAAACTTTCGTGATGTTCTATTATAGCGGAAGTTTGCAGAGTAATGAAAACTGAGACTTGACT
Organism: Monopis laevigella; assembly: GCA_947458855.1. Taxonomy (NCBI): domain Eukaryota; kingdom Metazoa; phylum Arthropoda; class Insecta; order Lepidoptera; family Tineidae; genus Monopis; species Monopis laevigella. The sequence continues at coordinate 11,378,380 of OX381594.1, read as the reverse complement.
TTTAATAACTATACTGCTGTACCATGTCCTTTTGATTACAGTTAATACTTAATTATTCTCGAATTAAATCGGATTAAAAGCTACAGAACTGAAATCTATATTGTCTCTATACTAATATAATAAAGACGTACAGTTTGTGGACTTGTGAGGTTGTAGGGAGTAATCTCTGGATCTACTAAACCGATTTTGAAAATTATTTTAGTGTTGGATAGTCCATTGCTCCCTTCCTATTGGTCGTAACACGTTGCGACCAATAGGAGCGAAGTATCTATGAAAAATGTTGGGAAAACGTGGAAAATTTGTTCCTTTTGAGAGCTTCCGTTACGCGCGTAGACAACCGTTGTGCGGGTTTTAAATAAATATACACATATTATGCAAAAAAACTTATATCAGATTAAAAGTTCGACCAAAGTGAAAAACTTTTCCCCACCAATTATTTATTATTTATTAATCATATTAAAATCGCATCAAAATACTTTGGCGTTATAACTTCGTTCGTCAAAGATAAACGTAGTTAAATTAATTTCTGAATACATTAAATAATTGGCATTATTCATGAGAGAGCGCCGTCCGAATCACCAGGAGCACATGGTTGTGAAGAATAATTTAGGAGGTCGCTTTACGATCACAAGTTGGAATTTCATTAATGTCTTTTATAATTAATTTTAACGAAACAGTCTTATTTGGGGCTGAAGTCCTGGTACTTTTTATTTGAAATTTCTTTTTTTTTAATCTAAAAGTTCTTTAATTATTTTATACCTCGGATCATTGAAGGACCGTCTGCCTCTTTTTACCAAATGTCAAATCAAGAAAGATAAAATGAGACAAAAGTTCTTTGAGTGAAAAGTGGAGGTAAACATAACTTAGAATACCTATAACCGTTTAAAACCACTCTTGATTTAAAAATACATTAATTACCTCTTATAATTAGAATTTTATACAAATTTTGTTATTTTTAATAAAAACGTAAAAAAAGCGTACCATTACGGCACCTTGTGACTGACGAGACAAGTACCTAGCATAGGCGGTTTATTCGTAGCCGATATGGTATTACGAGTCAACACCAAACGAGTGGCTAGCCGTATCCTGAAGCCTGATTTATAATGAAATTCATACCGTCGAACATAATATTTATATTTACAAAAAAAAAAGTAATATAAAGTAAAAAAAACAATCATAAAAAGAGTCTATAAAAAATGACAAGAAAGAAGTTTTAAAAAGGCAATTCTGGGACAAAGAAATGATTAAATTAGGGAAATGGGAAGTTGTTTGGGCGACAATTAATGTCTGTTCGTTATTTTCAATTGAATTACGACAGTCCTCCGTACCGCTTGATTTAATATTTGAAACGTAACATCGTATGCGAGTAAGCACTTATAAAGATTAACACATTGATGTAAGGACACAAAAGTTAGGTACCAATTAGTGTTGCCAGACGTCCCGTATTTCACGGGACGTCCCGTATAACGGTCGTAATTTGAAATGTCCCGCCCGGACTGACTCGTATTTCATCCGTGCTCGATTTGTTTATTATTGCAAAGTCAAAAATCTCATTAAGAATTAATAAAGAATATATTTTAATCCTGGATAAAAATCTGAAATTCTGTATTTTTTTGCCCATTTAAGCATTTGTCCAATATAGTCTGAAAAAAAATCTGGCAACAATAGTTAGTACCAATGTTAAAATTTTGTACAAATATTTTCATGATTTTTCATGTAAATACGATTTTCAAATTGAAAAATGCCTTTTTATTAAATTCATGTGATAATATATAGAGTGAATTTGAAAGGGCTAATATGAGGTTCTGCTGATCAGATCGAACAACTTTTCTATGAACTAATTTCCATGATTTTTTTTTCATTTGAGAACCATGTGTCACAAAGGAAAAAAATTTTTAGCTCCCCCATACAAATAGGTCATTTTAACATTACTAGTTTGTATGGAGAAGGCAATTTTTTTTTATTTGCGACACATGGTTCCATGAGAAGAGTTGTTCGTATAGATCAGTAGAATCTTATATTAGTACATCCTTTCAAAGTTACCATGTATAACATAGGTGGAGGTCGAGTTGGACTTTTCACTTAAAAACACTACAGTTTTTAGACCCCCAGTTCAAACCCTGGAGTGACCAAATCAGTTTTTAATAAAAAAAAAAAATACATTAGTTTATTATTTTATTAACAACACCACTAGTACCGTTAACCTGTCGGTCCCAGTTTCACTATATCAATGTGAAACAGTTTTTAGAAAAAAATAATAGAAAGAAATATATTTGGTTACGACGAAATGAGAAAAAAAATCCACCTCTAGGCCTTCCCAAGTTAGGTGGTATTAAATAAACACACAACGTGAAGGAAATTTGAACAAGAATAAAATTATATTTATATTCTTTAAATCTGTGTAAAGTAGTAAAAACATATTAAGTATGCTAGTTGAAAAATCTACGTTAACATTGTAGAAGTTACTGCAATTGAAGACGTTTAACATTGACTTGAACATCACAAAAACATAACGTCGAAGCTGGGAATGTAAGAAGTTTGGCTTCGCTCTAGTTCTTGCAAACGAGCTAACTTTGCAACTGCAATGTGTGTGTTATGTATGTGTTTGTAGTATATATTTACAAGAAATATTATATTGAATGCATAAGTTATTTAATTTAGAAATCACGTAGCCGTTGGTATTCTTAGTGTGACACTGGCCAAGTGGTAAGCATGTTGCTCATTGCGTTTGAATTGACTTCAACTAAGTCAATATATATAACAGATTTTCAACTAGATATAGCGAAACTGGGACCGACAGCTTAACGTGTCCTCAGAGGCACTAGTGGTGCTGTGTTTTTACGGCCTAACTAACTCGGCCACCACGTTTTGGTATATAATTTTATTATATTGTTTTTTAATTATTTGTTGGTAAAAACTTTTATAGAACCTCTTTCGTACAAATAGTTTTATTGGAATTTATTAATTAAAGGTTTTTTCTTTCAAGTATTACTTATATTTTTTTATAGTATTAGTAGGTACAACAAATTTAACCTAAACATTAAAATTAACTACCAATTTCTAAAATTCAGATACGAATACCAACTAGAGATTCACCAGGGAAACAGGAGAAATGGGGAGGGTCGTGCACAAGGAAACAGGGATCTAAACGTGTAGAAGCATAAGTTAAGTCTCTCGGGTAGCAATTACGGACATCCAGCGTCCAACTTACAAGCTCATAATAAAAGTTTCATTTGGGTAAAGCAGCTTCGAACTGAAGTTTACGAACTAATCGTGCCATTTCTCAGGATTCAATGCTACTGAGACGGACCGAAACAATTTTTGTGTGAAGACTAGACCCTCGCAAAATGTTTACCCTACAAACATTAAATTAAACATACTCGTTCTAAAACTTTTATTAGGTTCACTGATGAAACTTTAATTGGAAAAGGCTCGACTATTTCCCGAACAAGTTGAACTACAATAAATAACTTTCTAACAATAAATAAATTCATTTCACACGGGTAGCAGGAATTCGAGGGAGTGTCGTTTTAGATAGAGACAAATTGTTCGCTGTTATTTGTCCATTTGTCAAACCTGAGGTGTTTAGAAGTTTGAATTTGTCGGAAGTTGTATCTTCATTATTTTTGACAGGTGTTGTTAATAATAGAAAGGATAATGGCTAATGTGTATTCCATTTAGTTGAAGCATCTATAAATAAGACTTCAATAAATATTAAAAATTAAATATATATATCATCACGGGCGCCTTACACCGCCTAGACGGTCTCAGGGTATCCAGCGGAAGGAGTTTTTATCCCACCTTGTCTTAGCCGATAGTATGAGTCTACACCGAACGAACAAGTGGCTAGCTCGTCGCGATGTTGAATTGACTCAATAACCCATCTATAAAGATTTTAACAAGTCGGTATAGTGAAACTGGGACCGACAACGTGCTCTCCGAAGCACTATAGTGGTGTTGTACATCCATTTTTAGATTTGTTTAACACCGGGACGAGCTAGCCTCTTGTTAGAATATTTGTTACAACTTACGATCCGAATAAATGAATTTAGAAATATTTGACCGAAGAAATAATAAAATTCACTACTAATACCATTACGTTCTCGTAATGTACATAAATTATTTAATTAAAAACTCTTGGTACACACCGGGATTCGAACCAGGGACCTAAGTGTGTTTAGGCCAAGGTCTAACCTAATATACCCCATGTTATTATATACAAATCACAACATTTCAAATATGATAATTTATTGATTAATAGGTTTTGGTTATTTAGTTAGGAATAATATGATATGTTACAAAATAAGCAAAATAAAATGCAAAAGTTATGTAACTTAGCACAGAAGAAATAGTACAAGTAAACTTAGTAAAATTATTTTGGGTAAGAAATATCTAGGTACAAAGTTTAAACGTGATATACCTAGAAATTGTGCGCGTCTCATTATATTAACCAGTATGTTAATAAATGAACGCTTAATTATTTTTTATTAATAATAGGCGCAAATTTTTTCTCCAATTAAAATGATTCAAATGCCCATGTCTTTTATTAGGTATCCATCATTCTGAATAACACCAAGATAAAATTATTAGTGACATGCAAATAATGCTTATCCCTCCATTCCAGATTAGTAGATAACGTCATAATATCGATCTTACATCATGTGTATTTTGCGTGGGATCATGTATAAGTTCGCCAAATCTATCCACGCGAAGGTCGGATTCTGGCAGCGGCGAGGAACACTCGGTGTCGAATCGGAACTGACCCTGTGCTCGTGACAAAACAGTGCCAGACATCAAAACTGCACAATCACAACATACTAACACTTAATACGTTTGTTTAATTGTTTGTTAAGAAGTGTCGTAATCGAGAACATTTTTTAGCAAAAGCATAAATATCTGTGTTAAGGACACTGCATTCGTAATCGCGAAGTCTCTATACAAAAAGAGCTTTTGCACTTCCAGTAATACTCGATTACTGTATGTCGAAGACTTAAAATAATATAATTTTTAATCTTTCTGTGATGGGATTTTTTTCGAAAACAGAAATAAAACTTTTTTCAAATTATAATATAAATATACAAAGTGAATTTGAAAGGATGTACTTTGGACTAATATGAGGTTCTGCTGATCAAATCGAACAACCTTTCCCATGGAACCATGTGTCGCAAATGAAAAAAAAATGTTGGCTTCCCAATACAAATTGGTCATTTTAACATTACTAGTTTGTATGGAGAAAGAAGAAAAGTTGTTCGTATTGATCAGTAGAACCTCATATTAGCCCAAAGTACATCCTTTCAAAGTCACCATGTATATAATATATATATTACCCACAACAGAAAGATTTTTGCGTAAAATCACTAACATAAAAATAATAATTGAAATTCGACCAACAGCCAGGGTGTAATATTGTAAGTACATTATATGGGCATAAAGACGACTACAGAGCCCTTAAGTTTAATTCTAAAGTTTCTTCCTGCTCTTTGCGGCAAAAGTTCACGATAAAGACGCATCCTTAAACAATGAAACAAGCAAAACTTACAACGAGACAAAAAGCAACACGAAAAGTTTACATAATATAAAGTCAGCGGCGTGTCATGCTTACACGCTTGCATGCTTCAATATCTACGAGCAGCGAAGCATGCGCAGCAGCCACTTCGCGCGCTTGGTCAGCCATCTTGCGTCCACGAGGAGTGGCATCTTCTTTCATTACTACAGCACATGCGTCTTCGGATGATTCGTCAACATTAGTTGTTTCTGGCAGTTCCTCGTATTCAGGTAATGTTGCAGTGAGGTTTACATTAGGAAAGATATTAAATTGTGGGTCTATGACAGGGGAGTAAGGAATAGGGTTTATGTCGAAGGTTTCGGATGTAGAAGTATCAGGGCTGTCAAGCTTCAGCGCCGCAGGATCGCTCACCCTTTTATGGTTGTCCGGTAAACTGATGTTGCACTCGTTGTCGAAACGAAACTGACTCTGATTATCCGTACGGTAAGCGGTTAAAAAAACAACATATTAGTAAGTTAAATTAATGATTAATTTAAAAAAGACTACTTTTGAATAACGTCACAACTTATCAACAGACTTTATTTTGTTAGCGTTTAAATAAAATTACTATAATCTAACAAAAAATACTTTAAAAGGAATATAAATACCGTTAAGAATCCATATCAAATAAAACCATTAAATCTACTCCTTTAATTTAATATAACATTTTATAAGTAGAATTTATAGAAGCTTTTCTTAAATATAAATTCATAAAAACTTAATGAGGCATCAAAGAACACTTTAGTTATAGAAGGTTTTCTCTCTTTTACGCATAATCATTTTTGTTGCTAATAAAGAGAGACAAAACCTTCCATAACTAAAGTGTTCTTTAAAGACTCAATAAGTTTTTTTTAATACCGGTGATAGTTTTTATATATTGAGTCTGGTAATATTTTGGGACGCTTTTTTAATTTCTAACATAAAGTTATTTTGCTATCAGATTCTTTACTATAATATTACCTTATATCCAGGGCCGAGGCGGTGCATAGCACAGATCTGATGCGTGGTCAGTGCTTCACCAAAGAGGTAGATGGCCGCCATTTGGCCACAAAATACTCGTTCCTCGTCCAACTCAGCTGTAGCACCGATGTAGCACTTGTCGAATGGCTGTTGACAAAGGTTATAGTTTTTGTAAATTGCGTGGAATTATAAAAAAAATGCTAAGATAATTCGGCCTAAAGATATCACAGAAATATTATGGAGAAAGAAATGGCGATATCATAGCCAACCAAGAGAAAAAATATATATGGAGTACTAAAACAATAACAAACAAGCCACAATAAAAAGCCTAAAGAAATCAAGAAGAAATGAAATGATCTTTATTTGTGAACAAAGGTACATAAAGTAGTTGTTATCGTAAATTACAGTTCGCTATGTTCCGCCTTTCGACATACAAATATACAATTATAATATATATACAAGACAGATGCATATATATACAGCAAATCACCAGGTATGTAATCAATTTCATTTATAGTTAAAAAAATCCTTCAAGCTATAAATACAATTTCCAATTTAATTTTTTAAAGATAATTTTAGTACTCTGTATCTGTAAAAAACATTAATATAAATATATATGTTATTGGCGGAATTATCGCATCAAGATAAGTGATAGAAAAAGCCAGAAGAAAAAAGAAAGAAGATAATTCCCAAAACCTCACAGAAAACAATATACCACGTAGGATATTTTGGTAAAGTCATTTATATGTACCCAAAATCTGCCACTCTAATCTCCTATTCAGGATTTTATTCATCTTCAATTAAAGATTTAGTTTTAGTATTCCCAAATTATACGACTCTTAATTATTGTTTCAAAAATTGCGCTTTTTTTAAATCTTATGCAATTATTATGCAATTTCATTCCATAAGATTGAATATGAATTAAAACATATTTATTTAATTAATAGGTGGTGCCCGCAACTTCGTGCACATGTAATTATTATTATTCAATAAAAAACGTCAGCGAGCGGGTCTAGATGCGATTTAAAAAAAAAACTAATCCCAAGGGGGTGAGGAAATGAGAGTTACAGGTGCAACAAAGTTAACTCTCTCTTAAAAGGCTGACTCTTCTTATAAAAGTAATAAACATATGTTACACATTTAAAAAATATATAATAAGGAAAAACAGAAGAAGGTCAAACAAGGTATTTTATTTAAATATTGACATGGGTTTCTTTCAATAATAATACATAGAAAATGTAATATTTACTAGTTAAAAAACCCGGGTCAAAGCCGGGTAAGCAAAAAAATAAAACTAGATTTTTTGTAACAGGAAAACTTAATACAAGAAGAACATTGTATGAAAAATATTTAAGCACCCATAAAATATTTATAGTCATGTTTTAATTTAGGTATGCTTTTAAAAAATCGTATAATACCTACCTACAACCAGAAATAAAAATATCATTCTTATTGAATATAAAGCCTTTTATAAAAACCAGAGTAGCAGAATACAGAAAGAACAATCGGAAATTGAAATTATTTGCACTTCTCTCTATAAAATATTCCTATTCACGTTTCGAAAACAAAAAAAGAATTTTTAACATTGCTTGGGAATTTTAATAATTTACCCAAGCGGTAGTAAACTGGTGATAAAAGCAATTTTACAAACCCTAAATCCATTGCAAATCTGTACCTAATTCCACGAAAAGCTCTTCCCGAAAAATGGAGGTCGAAATTGATATAAATACCAATAACAATATCATTATAACCTAATTGAAATACTTCTTCTTATCTTTTAGAATCCAAGTTTTATAATGAAGTATCAAAAAGTAGTTAAGGATTGAAATAAGAAAAGTTTTACATTTCGCAGGTTTTTATTTTCATTACAACCCTCTTCAGCAACTCATTATAATGGAGATAACCCTCCATTATTACAATGTCCAGTTTGCTTCATACGCCATTTTTTATGATTGGTCTTTGTCATCTATTTTTTAATTTTTCTGTAGAGGCTCTTACAATACTACTACATATGTAACAACGTGGCAATACCGTCCCTCCCTTTCTCCGCTGGGTACCCTGAGGGCGTTTAATCGGTTTTCGGGAGTCAAAAAAAGCACCTGTGATTGTATTTATTTATAACTTGCCAAATTTAGGCTTTATGATCAATTAGTTTTCGAGATTTTGGGTTAAGTCAATGAGTGACGTTTCTTTTGATTTTATTATATTGACTAACTACAGCGGAGCGCGCTATGCTCGGCGTCTCCTTGCGGGATCGTATTCGAAACGATGAGATCCGCAAAAGGACCAAAGTAACCGACATAGCCTCCAGAATCGCCAAACTTAAGTGGCAGTGGGCAGGCCACATAGCTCGCAGAACGGACGGCCGTTGGGGCATTAAGGTTCTCGAGTGGCGACCGCGTGCCGGAGGACACAGGAGAGGCAGGCCCCCCACAAGATGGACCGACGACCTGAAAAAGGTCGCGGGAAGCCGATGGATACAAGCAGCACAGAACCGGTCACTGTGGCGATCCTTGGGGGAGGCCTATGTCCAGCAGTGGACGCGCGAAAGGCTGGCATGATGATGATGATGATGACTAACTACAACGCGCCACCTACAATGATCCTGGCACAACTCTCTCGCTTCCTTCACATCTAAAACTCTCAGATACAAGCTCTACGATTATGCGTACTGCGTATCACAGCTTTTTTGGAATGACCTCGATTTGGTCATGAAACATTATTCTAGGTCGTCCCGCCTTATCCTTTCATTCACCTCTGATTTATAAATATATTTTCATTCACGCTCTCAATATGCCCAAATTTCTTTCTCAATCCTTTTCACTACAACCTCTTTCAAATTATATTCAAAAAATATTCTTCACTCTATCCGCCATTGTCACTCCATATGCGGAAATTCTATGTTCTAAATTTGTACTTAATTTAAAAAAAAACGGTGAATCAACTATCAATTTATTTTCTAAGAAAAGTCTATATACTAAATTATATTTCATTCTGTAGCCATTGTATTAAATTATATTTCAATCTAGAACCGTTTAAACGGACTCAGGGTAGGTACACAGCGAAGGGATTAACCCATTCTTATTTTGCCGATGGTATTCGGAGGCAACACCTAACAAGTGGCGAGCTGTGTTTATTGCGGTGTTTATGATAGTATATTTAGTGGGCCTTCAATACAAAAGGAAGCTACTGTCATATTCATGTTCCTAGCTACTACAGTAGTTTCAGCTGGACGATGAGGATCAATCAGTTAGGACAAGCTTTTATATATTTTATATAGTTTATAATATATAGATTAAAAACTAGAGTATACGATGTATAAACCTTAAAAACTGATAAAAAAAAATCCATCTTATAGCTATCTAAATAGATAGAGTAGGGAAGCGAGAGTATGGAAAATAAGCAAAGGGCTTTAGGCGAAAATTTTGTAAAATCTCGCAGATAACTAAGTTGCTATTACAAGCGTTCCAACGCTGGATTTTTTTCGGGATTTTTGTATTAATATAAAACGTTCCACGTAGGGTACGTTATCCGCAATTTGTTAGCATGTAATGGCATGTAAATTTGAGTATAAGCAAGAAAATAGCGGAAGAGTGTTTTTTAGCGGGTAAAAATGTAAATAATCGAGTTGTATGAGTAAATAAAGTGATTTGTGTCGCTAAAAATGGTACCTACCGCATTGACAGTATCAGGTATTTTATTAGGCATAGATTTAATTATATATCTAATAATGTCTGTTTCATATTCTCCTTAGACCGGCCGAAACAAGGTAGCGGTTAAATTTCTCGTCAAAGGGTCAGAGCCGGCATTGTGGGAGCGATCAATTTTGTTAAACAACAATGTATTGATCGACCCCATTAATGGACTTTGAAGGTCTGCTTACCATCAGGTAGATACAAATACACATGCCGTGCTCCAACAAAAAAAAAAAAAAACTTTTTCCGTCATTAAATAAAAATAAGACTTATAAAAACCACCAGGAGGTATAAAAATAGCACTTTTTAAATATAGCTCGCATTGTAGGAACTGTTAAATAAAAACTGTTAATGTCCACAAATTTGGCATAGTGTGACCAATTTATAAAATTACAACGTCGAAACTACAATATTATTTTTCCATATCAAATCAGCTTTTTCTTTAAAGTATTTTTTATTTTTATTTTTATAAATACCTTATCAGGGTTATCTTGAATTTTTTTTTTTACGGTAAAATGCAATGAAAAAAGTCCGAACCTACGATCCTCGCTTTCGCGGAAAGGTACTCAACCACTAAGCACATCAGGTCCCAGTCACTCCTCATGAAATTTGTCATTTCTTGTTATCAGCTATTACAGACGCTTTCTTCTAATAACTCTATATTAGAGTGGTTAGAACTCGTTGCTAATACTAGATGGCAGAGAAGTCTGTCTTTTGTTTTAACTTTTTTATATTTTCACATTTTTATAAATTCCTTATCAGAATATTTTTTTATGCATTTTATGTTAAAAAATTTCAATTCAAGACTATATATAATTTCAAACAATAAACTTAAACTGCAAAGGTACAAAAATATATATTTAAAATATATTTTAGAAATCCCTTTGATCCACAAAAGAAAACTAGACGACCAGAAGCCATAGATCTGTGCTCATTGGAGTATAACAAGATAAAAGAATAACTAACTGAAAGAATGAATAACTAATAAAATAAATAAATAAATCCAATAATTGTCTAGAAAGTTATAAAAAGAGACTAATGTTGAAATTTGTTTAACAATTAATCGCGCCGAGCAAATAATTTTATTTAGATATTAATACTCCCCCATACAGATGCAAAAACCGACAAGTAACCTAGCCATGTTACGATTTTTGGTCGTGTGGGTTTATCGGTTTTAAGGAGACTACTGCATCGGTTTCTTGTCTAGGTGATAGGTAGAGCTTTGTCGATAAAGCAGCGAGGATATTAAAATAGACTCGTAATGCAAATACGTCTTTGTCGCCGCCTATTTTGTAACCGCATCATTAAGCAAGTATACTAGCGAGCGATCAATATTGTTAAATAACAACGTATAGATCGACCTAGGGATGGGTAAATTTCATGAAATTTTTCGGAAAAAAATCAATTTAAGTTGAAAATTTCACGTACAATGTGTAATATATTTCATATATTCTTCATTTTATTAAAATTTATTTTTTTATTACCTATCCCTAGATCGACCCCATATATGGACTTTGTAGGTCTGCTTAACATCAAGTAGATACAAAGTCACATGCCGTGCTCCAATAAAAACAGACTTATAAAAACATCGTGTGCATTTAAATCCCACTTCTTTAATTACCTTTCACCTACTGTTCTTTTTTATTTAAAAAACCCCAATAAAAAAATATTTGATAATTACCCAAACATGGAAACGAAAAATAATATGATTACATAAAAGTAAAAAGAATCATATTTTTTGCCCTCTTAACAAATTTGTAGATCCATATTATTATTTTTTGCCCTCTTAACAAATTTGTAGATCCATATTTTTATTTTTTGCCCTCTTAACAAATTTGTAGATCCATATTATTATTTTTTGCCCTCTTAACAAATTTGTAGATCCATATTATTATTTTTTGCCCTATTAACAAATTTGTACATCCATATTATTATTGTAAGTTATATATATAATAAATAATATTAAATATATAATAAATAACTCGTAATTGGTCTTAAAACAACCACTATTTTCTATTAAAATAAAATGTTTAATACCATACAAATAAATGAATAGTGGAAGTGAATTAAAAACATTCCTAATTAGGTTTATTTTTAATCAAAATTTATTTTGTATTTCCTTTTAATTAAATATAAAGGTGGTGGCCGAGTTGTTTAGACCTTGGACTTAAAAACACTTAGGTCCCTGGTTCGAATCCCGGTGTGTACCAATAAGTTTTTAATAAAAAAAAATAAGTACCTAAATTTTGTTTGAAAACCCCACAGCCCGGTTTTAATATACCCACTTGTGAAACTGTTAGATGGCAGATGGGTTATTGAGTCTATTCAAAACATCGCGACGAGCTTAGCTACTTGTTCGGTGTAGACTCATACCATCGGCTACAACGAGGTAGGATTAAAAACCCCTCCGCTTGGTATCCTGAGGCCGTCTAGGCGGTCTCGGGCGTTAAGGCACCCGTGATGATATATATATATATATAAATATATATACATGTATGATATATGTATTAATTAAAATAGAATTAAAAACAAAACAAAAGACTTTAATTTAAGTCGTTAATTTAAAGGCATGTAAATTAGTCATTTGAGGACAGCAAAAGGGTAGCAAAAGAATTCTATTGTGATAGCCTATTTTGTTTTTTTCTCTTGATTTAACAATTTGTTAAACACAGGCCTTTTGAAGAGAGAAAATAATAGCGTAAATACTTTCAAGCAAAAGGGAAAAATTTAGAGACATTTTTAGGGTTCTGAAAAATAAAATTTCAATAAAGAAATGGTTATATTAAGACCTCAGCAGGCCTATTACGCCGTACAACGTTAAGCTAAACTTTAAACAAATATAAATATAACGTTGCTGTCTGTCAAATTTGCAATGTCACCAAGTTTGCATTACATGAGAATTGCGTCATATCGATTAAAGTTTAGCTTAGCGTTGTGCGCGTAATCACCCCACTGATCAGTGTTGATTTTGATATCCATTCGTTTATCTGTATTAAATATTTTGAGAACTACCAATGTACTTGAAATTCGGAATCGTTATTAATATTATTAACCCTACAAATATAGAAATTGTATAAGTCAAAAATGTAATATAGGTTCAGTTTAAAAAAGTCAAACATAATAAAAACGATTCATAAGGGGTATTGAAAAAAGGTACTATTCTGGCCTATTTTAGAACTAATTTTATGTATTTTATATTTAATTTGGTTTTTAAATTTCTATAATAAAAAATGTTACATTTTCAGATTGCAATTACCTCCCCCTTCCTTAAATATCTCAAAAGTTTGTAGGCCGATTTAAAAAATGTATTGCAGGGGATTATTTACGCAGATGGAACAAAAAATAATATGATTATCAAAAAGTCCATCAAAAGGGAACCATCCGCGTACGATTTTCCGCACTTGTCGTATTTTATTTTTGTAAAACACTCTGCAATGTTAACAAGGAATGCTTTTGTATTTTATTTTTATTTATTTATTCTATTTAAAAAAAAGACTTTATGGAAACTGGATGGTAAGTATAGTATTATAAGTACTAAAAAAGTATATAAGTACCTATATAGGTACTACATCATATACGTGGTGGCCGAGTTGGTTAGACCTTGGACTTAAAAACTTAGGTCCGTGGTTCGAATCCCGGTGTATACCAATGAGTTCTTAATTAAAAAAAAAATGTACATTTGTTTGACAACACCACTATAGTGCCTCGGAGAGCACGTTAAGCTGTCGGTCCCGGTTTCACTATACCAACTTGTGAAACTGTTTATAGAAGGGTTATTGAGTCTATTCAAAAACATCGCGACGAGCTAGCCACTTGTTCGGTGTAGACTCATACCATCGGCTATGACGAGGTGGGATTAAAACCCCTCTGGGTACCCTGGGGCCGTCTAGGCGGTCTCGGGCGCCGTAAGGCACCCGTGATGATATATATATAGGTACTACATATATAGTATATAAGTATACAAGTAATAGTTTTTTTTAATATGATATATCTGCACTAGGGGCTTAGCATAATCACATCGATATAGTTTGACAGTCGATAAAATGAAGTTTATGAATGAATAATGAATTCATTCACAAAATCGATATGTATCGATTTTGTCGATTTATCGAGCCTATCGATGCTATTATGCCCTAGATCTCAATCTTATCTTTTTAAAGCACAACATGTGAATATGTATCGACCTGATGGTAAACAGAACTATAAAGTACATGAATAGGGTCGATCATAAAGGATATTAAAGTAAATTCGTGATGCCAATTCGCCTTTAGCCGGCATATTGAGAGTTATCAATATTGTTAAAGAACTTATGAAGTTTGTATCTGCTTACCATCATATAGATGTAAAGCCACATTCTAAGCTCCGATAAAAAAAAGTTTATAACAATATATTAATGTTAAATTTAAATAAATTTAAACAGTATTTTCACTTGACCAAATAGACCATCTACGTCTCATATTATCTGAATACGCAATGGAATGGCAGAGTAAACGTTGCTGAGACACCACTCCGCATATTTCATGAAGCCCTGGTACGTGCGAGCCGTGTGCTACCGCAGTGCACATACAGCGTGATAACTTGGGATAGCTACGTGAATATTCATCGTGCTTATCTCATGCGTGCCTGGTAGTTATATAAAAGTTTTCACATTATGTTCGCCGTCTATTTTGCGTAAACGGCGACCGCCTAGACGGTTTCAGAGGCTCTAACCATGGGTTTGCGCATTGTAGAAACGTAACGTATTTATTAACGTATATATGAGCAACAACCAATAGGATCGCTTTATTCAATTATATTTATAGGTCAATCAAAAAATGTCCATACCACATTTTGTGACTAGATTCATGAACTTCGTTGATCTTTATAAGATTGCAGTACCTACGACGCATGTCACAACATTTCACATAATATTTAAGCTAGAATATGGTTAGTAAATCTCGAATAATCTAGAATTAAGTTAATTGCGTTCCGAGCTTAGCATAAATAAATACCTCTTCCATCTTTATGTGGTCCTAGTACATTAACACCACTTCTCACAATGACAGAGCTATTCGTTAACGAAATAGGAAACCGAAGCAGCGCCATCAGGTAAATTGGATAAGTGCTAAGAGCGCTTTTATTCAGTACTGCTTCGTCGGCAACTTTCGTGCAAACAAAACACTGAACAAAAACTTGCTACATTTTCTTAAGAAACTTTTCTTTGTGATTTCAATGAAGTTTCAAACAAAATCTGTTATTTTAACGCCAAGTTTTTAAAAGCTAAGCTATAATTAAACGTCTTATGTTAATTGAAAATGGTAAAACGGCAGTAATAGATAACCATATTTATAAAAAAATCTGTATTTTTTAGCACGGCATGTGACTTTGCTAATGGTAGGATACTACAAAAAATGAATGGGGTCGATCACATTGTTTAACAGTATTAAAATCGAACACGACAATCACGAATTTGTACGCGAGTCTACTTTAAGAGCCTCACTGATTTATAGTCAAATTAAATGCCTGTTTCATAACCGCACCCTGAAAGGAGGCTAGAATAGACTTGGTGGTGCTTTTTTGAAGTTATTTTTATGATGACTACGATTTCAAGTTTCAAAAACCACCTCAAGTCGTCAGTGTCTAAGTAAGTTTAAACTTTAGTGACAAATACTTTAACAAAAATAACTACAATCATGGATGTCATTTGGCGCCGATACCACACAGGCGGCTTCAAATAAAGTGGTTTTAATAAATCATACAAGTAGCCAGCCTGTCGCACTGATTGAATAGACTCAATAACCCAATACTATAAACAGTTTTACAAGTTGCTTTAGCGAAACTGGGACCGAGACACTATAGCGATGTTGTCTAAAAAATGTACGTAATTTATTAAATGAAAAACACACACATATTATATACTTTTAAGTTTTAAATAGTTAAGGTTAATTTGTATATATGTTAACATTTGTAATGATTACATATGTTTGGCGTTTTCTGTCGAAACATTGGGTCCATGGGGATCAAAATTGAAAACTTTTTATAAAGAAATTAAGCCAAGCTTGTAGACATCTCTGGTGACAATAAGGCTGGCAGCTTTATTGCTCAGAAAATGAGTATTCTCATTCAGAGAGGAAATGCTGCCAACATATTGGGCACCATGCCGATAGACAGCAATTTGGATCAAATATTTATTTTATAATAAGATTTTTATGTAAGTTAAATACTATTAACTGTACGGTTAAACGTGTGTTGTTTTAATATTTTTACTACACCACGTATTCCGTAGTTAAGACATGGCGATGCATTTTCAGATGCGCACGTACATCTCGTTAGAAGCAATTTATTATAAGTAATGGCATGCAAACGCCGTCTCACGCACGCGGCACTTGTACAATGGATGAGTTATGAGAGAAGCTGGGAAGAGCATCTTGTACGATTTCGTACTTAATACCGCACTTAAATTAGGAGTCTAATGCTGAAATGTGTATTTAGGACGCCCTTGTGGAAGTCTCTGATATTCCGTTTTGTTTTATTTCTTGAGGCTGTACTTTAGCTATTTGATATATTTTTAGTTTCCTTATAAATAAGTTAAGTATGTTCTTTTGTATTACCTACTTAGATCTTGCCCGCGGCTTCTCACGCGAGTTTTAAAAAAAAATATATTAATAAGATAAAATTGTCACGCCCTTTTCCCATGGGGATAGGCGCCACCGACAACGATCCTGGCATAACTTTCTCGCTTCCTTCACATCCACCACTCTCTTCATACAAGCTCTACGGTTATATATATATTTTTATTTTATACACAAATAATATCTATATCTCAGCCCCTGCCGACATACTAAGAAATAATATATGCCAAGTTTTATCTAAATTGATACAATAGTTTGGATGATAACAGCCCACAAAAACAGACATGCATACAGAGTTACTTTCGCATTTATAATATTAACATGGATTTAAACTATTTGTTGGTTTAGTTCGACTCTAAAAGTATGAATAATATGGAAGTGCTATAACAAACAAATATTCATCTATCCCGCACCGATAAATCGTAGGCGGCCATCTACTGTTCTCATGTTTAGACAGGCTATTTTAGGCCTTAGAGTACTTCTATAGTTCAGTCGGGTCCCATGTCTGATAGATTACCTTTGATCAATCGGGCTGTACTCACTTCGTAATATCATCAAGCGAGCGTTTAATTAGAAAATGACACAAGTTTCCATTCCACTGCGCCTTTAAATCAATGTTAAATATCATGATAATGGAAAACAGTCAATTTATTTTGCACTAAACAAATGAACGTTAAGTCGTTATTTTTAACATGTCCAGGTTAGACCCTGGACTTAAAATGGGCGCCGTAAGGCACCCGTGACGATATATATATATATATATATATATCGTCACGGGTGCCTTACGGCGCCATATATATATATTATAATTCGTAGACTACAAAATGTGTTGAATTAAGCGATTATGATTAGGCATCGATTACGATTCGATTATATTAACGATTATTGTAGCGGATTTTTTAGATTATTATACATACATATCATTACGGGTGCCTTACGGTGCCAGAGACCGCATAGATGGTATGAGTCTACACCGAACAAGTCGCTAGCTCGTCGCGATGTTTTGAATAGACTCAGTAACCCATCTATAAACAGTTTCACAAGTTGGTATAGTGAAACCGGAACCGACAGCTTAACGTGCTCTTAAGTTTATTATGTACGAAACAAATATCAGCTCGAACAGAGTTCCGTTTAATTTATTTGTACAATGAAATAAGAAAAAAATATTTGTTTGTTTCGGAAAAACTCAAAAACTACTAAACCGATATAAAAATATCTTTCACCAATAGAAAGCTCTATTATCAGTGAGTACTTGATGTATTTAATATGTATGTTTGTATATATGTATGCTTATATAAGCTCTCAACGAAGCGATGCTATGAATCCGTTTGAGAGCAGTTTGGTTCCTATCCCCAGTGCTCCAGCAGACATCTGTCAGATGCACTCGCTGGATAAACACTAAAATTCGCAGAGGATCCCGATGCAGAAGTTTTGCAATTCAAATTCGTAGCAAAATGAATATGTATGCATTAATAGAATAATAAAAAATTGGCACAACGCCTAGCAGTAGAAATTTCTTAAGGCGACAGGCTATTGTTCTAATATAGATTTACTCTAGTATTCATTAAAAAAAAAAAATTTCGCCTCCATAGTTGCGCCTTTGGCGTTGTATCCGGAGGTCGTGGATTCGATTCCCACTCATGTCAAAAAAATATTAGTACATTTTTCTGTACAGTTTGTCATGGTATGGGTGTTAATAAAATATAATATGTATGATATCGTTGTTTCTGGTACACATAGTACAAGCCTAGAGCTTAGTTTGTGACCAGAACAATATGTGTAAATTGTCCTATATATATTATTATATTCAGGCCTTGAAGAACAGTTTAATTATAGTAGGTTTTGTTTCTTTTGACAATTTTAACTAAAGTGTTCTTAACTTTTCGACTTTATTTAGGCAACACATAATGTTGCTAAATCGAGTAAATGTAAAAATATAAAATAAAACATATAATATTGCATATTGTATAAAATTGACATGATCGAGGGTGCGGGAAAAGTTCCAATGGTTGAAAATAAATGAAAAGAAAAGAAAAGGACCCAATAGGTTTCTCTAAGGCTATTAAGATATAAGTGGGTTCCCGTATTGGTCTTAGGGTCGAATTTATTCCCAACTCCTCGTAGCAGATGGGATTGAGACTATCAATCAATAACCCATCTATAAACATTTTCATAACTTAACGTGCTCTCCGAGGCACTATAGTGGTGTTGTTTAACAAATATACAAAAACTCATTGGTACACACCGGGATTCGAACCAGGGACCTAAGAAAAAAAGTTTCTTATATATTTAAATTCAATTAGCTTCACAACGCATTATCTGAAAACTTTTTTATATTTTTTATTGGAGCACGACATGTGACTTTGTATCTACCTGGTGGTGAGCAGACCTACAAAAGTCCATGAATGGGGTCAATCAATAATTGTTCTTAAACAATATTGATCGCTCCCACTATGCGATTACGAAATGGGGGGCGACAATGTCGAATTTGCATTACGAATGCTGTCGCCATATTCTGTTCTGACTTACGTTAAAACCAATGAACGTTAAATGATTGGTGATAATAATTTTTGTTCTAACTTTTTGATTTGAGTTTGTATGGTAAGCCGCCATCTTGTCTTCTCATCTCGTTTGGAAAGGCGATTTAGGCCTTAGGGAAACTTCCTATTATATACCTCAAAGCTTTAAAGACTGTATACTAAATAGATATAGAAAATGCTTAGCTTGCTAGACCACATAATGGCCGTAAGGTCCAAGGTGTTTTATTTTCATGGTAATCAGAGTCTACGATGAACAAGCGGCGAACTGATCGCAGTGTTTAAATTATAGCTTAATAACTCTTTTACTAACATTCTCACAATTCATTATAATGGTTTAATCGAATTAAATCGATCATTGTTGTTAAACAACAATGTATTGATAGATTCCATTCGGGATTTTGTAAATCTGCTTACGATCAGGTAGATACATAGTCACATCAAGTCACATGTCGTACTCTAATCTTATCTTACTTACAAAATAATATTATAAATTTTATGAATGCTTAAACCAGATCCTTGTGACAATTTTGTTTGGTATGGTATGTATGTATAGATTCCATTCGGGATTTTGTAAATCTGCTTACGATCAGGTAGATACATAGTCACATCAAGTCACATGTCGTACTCTAATCTTATCTTACTTACAAAATAATATTATAAATTTTATGAACGCTTAAACCAGATCCTTGTGACAATTTTGTTTGGTATGGTATGTATGTATAGATTCCATTCGGGATTTTGTAAATCTGCTTACGATCAGGTAGATACATAGTCACATCAAGTCACATGTCGTACTCTAATCTTATCTTACTAACAAAATAATATTATAAATTTTATGAATGCTTAAACCAGATCCTTGTGACAATTTTGTTTGGTATGGTATGTATGTATAGATTCCATTCGGGATTTTGTAAATCTGCTTACGATCAGGTAGATACATAGTCACATCAAGTCACATGTCGTACTCTAATCTTATCTTACTTACAAAATAATATTATAAATTTTATGAATGCTTAAACCAGATCCTTGTGACAATTTTGTTTGGTATGGTATGTATGTATAGATTCCATTCGGGATTTTGTAAATCTGCTTACGATCAGGTAGATACATAGTCACATCAAGTCACATGTCGTACTCTGATCTTATCTTACTTACACAATAATATTATAAATTTTATGAATGCTTAAACCAGATCCTCGTGGCAAAACTGTTTTGGTATGGTATGAATGTATATGTATTACATTTATTATATTATATTCAGTATTTAAGTAGTTTAAGTATTGTTATGCATCATTGATAAAATTTTTTTTTTTAAAGTTCTGCACCGTAATCATTTTTCACTCTCTTAAAGGTTAGCTGGTAGAAAATGCCTAAGGCATTAAGGTCGCCTATGTACAATTTTGTGCAATGGAGAATTTTTAATAAATAAAAAAATAATGAGACGACTTTTCTAAGGATGTTTGTACCCAGAACGACTGAGCTGATCACAATAAAATTTGGCACAAAAATAGACTATCTGGAATAGGACATAGACTAATTTTTATCCTGGAAAAATGTACGGTTTTCGTGGGATTTATTTTTTGTTTTCACAGAGCAGGCGATCATAAATAAAATTGCTAACCAACTAAAATAAACGTTGTAATATTAGATTTATGTAAATCACCAGGATGAATTACACTGAATCTGTGTTATCATGTCATGTAGAATTGTATATATTTTAACAATGTGTATGTAAATGCAAATTAATAAATGAATGAAATGCACAATATACAACAGGCACAAGAAATTGCGGGCATAAAACATAATTTAAAAAAAACTTACATCGTTTGTGGAGACGAACCAAGCCATCTCAGTGCTGGATGCGAGCTGACCGTTGACGAGGCATTTAATCTCACTCTTGGTCCAGCGGTTGTAGATATACACCACGGCTATGGCATACCATCTATTCCAAAATAAATTTCATAATTAGTTTAAGACGAACGGGATATCAAAAAAACAGGACAGAGAAAGTGGGAGCTTATTGGGAAAGAGGCTATCTTCTGTGTCATATTTTTGACAAAGCGATTTAAGGCCTTAAGGCACTCCCATATTATTAATACTTCCATGATTTAGATTGGGCCACATCTTTAAGATTATAATAATTAACAGGAAAGGGAGCTTATTCGTAGGGTGAAAATTAAACCTTGTTTCTAACTCGCACGCATTGTAATTTTACCTGTCTTATTTGCCTTTACACCCTTTCTTAAGGGAGTCGAATTGACGCCCATACAAACTTCCAATATTACAAATTGGCTGTTAGTCGGAGATCAAATATTTTTTTCATGGTCGTAATTGTACGCAAAAATCTTTCTGTTATGTAATAAATATTTTTGTATTAATATACGAGTATTTTAAAAAAATCCAAAAAAATCAATATTATACAGAAAGATTAATAAATACAATCAACGAAAAAAAAAAAAATTTTAGTCTACGACAAACTTTTTGTAAAGTTTAGTTTGGTAAAGGAAAGAAAATATCATAAGCTTCTCTTAAGTCCAGTAAAACTATAGTATACATACCGTCTAGGTTGGAATTCATATTTGACGCAATGCTGAAACCCTTTGCCTCGAACTTTCATAGACGTGAGGACCAAACAGTTCCCGACGAAGTGTGCTGTGTACCCCACTCCTTTGCTGGTCTTAAAGCTGTGGGAGACAAAAATAATGTTACCTCCAATAATACTAGCTTTTTTACATAAATAATCTAAATTGTTTATAATAGTACTAGCTGATCCGCGCAACTTCGTCTGTATAACTTTAACCGTTTACGCAGCGTACGCTCTCGAAGGAATATTTTTTCCCTGATTTTGCAACAATTTTCATTTTTACTCCGCTCCTATTAGTCGTAGCGTGATATTATGTAGCATATAGCCTTCCTCGATAAATGGGCTATCCTTCACTTCTGGTTCGAATTAAAAAAAAAAAAATTTTTTTTTTCAATTCGAACCAGTAGTCCTGAGATTACAGCGTTCAACCAAACAAACTCTTCAGCATTAGCTTTATTATATTAGTATAGATAGAAAGAAAAATGTCTTCAATATTTGTACATGTTGAGGCTTACTATAACAAAGGGGCAATTTTATTAACGCGTAAACTGTAATTTAAAATGAGAACTTATTCTAAATTATATGGTTAAAAAAACTGTTTATTTTCAAATAAAACATCAAAAAGCTTTCGTGAAAGGAGCCTCGAAAATAAATTGACGCAGTACTCTTCTGAAAACCGGTACATGACTTAATTTAACTTAAATTATGCAAAAAAGGGTGATTGTACCATAAGCAGCCGCTCGGCCTAGCGATAGTATAGAAACCTTCCTCCTACTTAAACTAAATAAATAATATGTATTGTAAATTATAGCATCGTTGTTCTTGGTATACACAGTCCAAGCCTAGGGCTTAGTCTGTGACCAGGGTAATATGTGTGAAATGTCCTAAATATTATTATCATGGTTTTGTTAATTTTCCAAGGCTGACGATGATTCTGTGCTTAAGTTTTGTATAATAATATAGAATTTTTTTGGTAGTAGTATTATTTAGAGCACCATTATAGTTAAAACATAAAAAAAAGTGAGCCCGAATGCTATTAAAAACAGTACTTTACTAGGAGTTCTATAAAATTGCCAAATCTTTTACATTCAATTCCCAAACCCCTCCCATGGGCGTCGTTAACAATTCTACAAATATTTGCAACAAAATAAATAATACCGTACCTATCATAGATATTGCACAAGCAATTTCTTTAAAAGTCCAAAATAAAAATACAAAATATTTCTCAGGAGAAGAATTTTCATAAAGGAAACCACAATAGTAAGGAATACTGTATCGCATAAACATTTATGAAACCCATCTTATAATATTTGCACAACCCGAATAATATACCCGAGTAATCTACTTCTATTACATTTCCTTAAGGTAGAAAAAGACGGGTATAAATCCGAAGAATATGATTGGTTCAAGATATAAATCTGTCTCTATCATGTGTTTGCAAAAGCTTTAAAATAATGTGCAATTCTCACATAGAGTAACAAAAAATATATAGATAGTTTTAAATCGAATTGAATATTCGATAAAAAATATCATTGGCTTTCCAAAAAAAATGACTTTTGTATTTAATATACTAATTAATAATTTTATCCACAGAAATGTCATAAATACGAAATTTGTATGACTAAAGAGATATTATAATAAAATTTCAATGGGTTTTGAAAAAAACTTATTGTCGAATTCGGACATGTTATTTTTGTTTTTTTTTAACTGTTTCAAGAAAATATGAATACACACACATTAAGAAAGTATAGAAAGCTAAATGCGTTTAGAAATGCTAAACAATAAGAATAAAAATTAATTGGCGTTGTAACGGAGGTCGTGGATTGGATTCCCACCCATGGCAAAAAAATAGTTTTTCTGTACAGTGTGTCATGGTCTGGATGTTTATAAATATAATATGTATTATATCGTTGCTTTTGGTACACAATGTACAAGCCTAGAGCTTGGCTTGTGACCAGAGCAATGTCTAAAGTGTCCTACATATTATTATATGCAATTATTGCCGAATTCGAACATGTGATCTTTAGTTTTTTTTTAACTGTTTCAATAAGATTACACAAAAAATAGGAAAGTACAGGAAGCTAAATGCGTGTGAAAATGCTAGCATACAATAAGAATTAAGGTTTATTGAAGTTATTTTAACCATATACGTTATTATTATTACACAAGCTAAAGCTAACTATAATAATAAGAATATGTAAGACAAATTTAATGACACATATTGCTCTGGCCACAAACTCAGCTGTAGACTTGTACTATGTGTACCAGAAGCAATGATATAATGCATATTATATATTATATGTTATAAACACCCAGACCGTGACAAACTGTACAGAAAAAAATGTACTAATATTTTTTTGCCATGGGTAGGAATCGAACCCACGACCTCCGGATATTGCGCCAAGGTGCAACCACTAGTCTACGGAGTCTGTCTAAGCCTATAAAACTATTTCGGCGGGGTCTAATCCTGCATTTATTATTAAGCTCTGTACAGTATCCGAGACCACTTCTATATAATGAAAACTTATTCCCTGCCGGACGCGGCGGAACAGCGGGCTTGTATGAAACACAAAATAGCTTTTAAGCCAAATTGACCGACACAAAGAGGATTGTGATTGTGGGAAATTATAACTGATTTTGGAATGTAAAAGCTGTCATTGAAATGCTTTATTCTACCTTAAAAAAAAATGGGTTCGTTTAGCTTTAAAAATTTACATTGCTATCAATATTACATACGCTTATTTCAGTAAGTCTTTTTTATATAGGGGTGTTTATAAAATATAATATGTATTATATCATTGTTTTTGGTACACATAGTACAAGCCCATTAATTTGTAACCAAAGTAATATGTGTAATTTGTCCTACATATTAAAAAATATATATATAATTATTTTTGAACCCATAAAGATGAAAACACCTGCCAAGTGACCTACTCATGTGAGTTCAAGGGTTTTCAGGAGACTATTGCATCGATTTCATGTCGAGGCGGTAGTCTTCATTTTGGGTTCGGTTACGAAACAGACACTTGATATACGATAGAGGATATGAAAGTAGTTTCATAATCCAAATTCATCTTGCCACTTCATAACCATATCTATATGTCTGTAGTGTTAAACACCAATGCCGTTAAACAACAATGTATTGATCAACCCTATTCATGGACTTTGTTTATTAAATTCAATATATAAAACTCAAGTTTCAAAAAAATCAAAGTTATTAATTCTGTGTTCAAATTTTTATAAAAATCCGATGAAATTCTGCACAGGAGCAAAATATTTTATTGTTATTTTCTTTACAAAACCCGAGTATTACAATGTCTGACAATGCAGCATTGTCAGACATTTTATAGCTAGATACCTATTCGTACTTTGATCAGCAAAATACTCCAAAATTTAATATCCCTGGTAGAATATTTTGAAAATTTTCAATATATTCAAGCATATGGATTGAATTTATGATATGAAATATTTTGTTGGAATAGATGAAATAACTTTGCATCCAAAAAGATTTTTCGCAATTTTTCCATATTTTGTTACACTTTATTAGTTCAATAATCTTTATATACATGGTGAATTTAAAATGTTGTACTTTAGGTTGCTATGAGGCTATACTGATCAAATCCAACAACTTTTCGCATGGAACCATGTGTCGCAAATGAAAAAAAATGTTGACTTCTGTTATAATGAGAACTTACCTTACTTATTATATACATTTGGAAACAATCCTTATAGTTGTTTCTGGTTATTATAAGTCTATCTTGTCTACACAATCAATTGTAAAAAATGTAGTTTGTCATTATAATAAACGTGCATAATAAAATCAGTATTTTATTAAATAATCCACACCTTAATATGGTGTCAGAAGTGAAAGTGAATTGTAAATAATATTTAGAAACACAAATACTTTATTATTTTTGAAATGACGTCGGATAAAAAATCGCAACCTGTTAGCTCTGCTGCCGTAAACATGGCTGTTTGCTCATTGCAACCAATAAATATAAATGCACCGGATTTACCACGGGCCTGGAAAAATTGGAAAACCCAGTTCCAAATATATTTAAGAGCAACAGGTCTGGAAAAAGAAGATAACCAGAGAAAAGTGGCCCTACTGCTTCATTATCTAGGGCCTGAATGTCTCAAAATATATAATTCTTTCAATGTGTCTCTTGACACCGTTTTGTATAGCGATCTGGAAAAGTCATTCGAAACCTATTTCACTCCGAAATCAAATTTATCGTTTGAGAGGTACAAATTCTTAAGCAGACGTCAAGGTGAGAAAGAAACACTTGAAGAATATGTCACAGCTTTAACAAATCTCAGCTTATCATGTGAGCTAGATGCTCTCAGAGAAAGTCTTGTCAAGGATATTTTTACGTGTGGGCTCAATGATAACTATCATTATATAAAAGAAAGGTTAATAGAAGAAGGGCCTATTGAACTTCCAAAAGCAGTGGAGCTCGCCAAAACACTTCTTCATACAAAGGTACAGACATCACAATTAACTACAAATACAGTCGCTGTTGTTAGAAACAGTAGGTCCCCCAACAGATTTTATCAAAATAGAAACCAACATGCTAATAGAAGTCATTCTCATAATAGAAGTCATTCTCATAATAAAAGTTATTCTCATAATAGAAGCCAAAGCAGGGGAAATTGTGTACGCTGTGGGGACAGACATGGGAGTAAGTGCCCATCATACTTCAAGAAGTGCAATTATTGTCACTTAACTGGGCATTATGTTAACTGTTGTCCAAAAAGGCAGAAAAAAATAAACAATATTTCAAGTGATGAACAGCAACTTTTTATGGGGAGCCTGAACTATGAAAATTTAAACATAAAATCAGTGTTGTGGCAATCTGCAGTAAATATAAACAATAGTGAAATAATGTGTCAACTCGATACCGGAGCCCAAACAAATGTGATAAGTAAAACTAACCTTAAAAAATGTAATGTTAAAAATAATTCCATAATGGACTGCAAGTCTAAGGTGAGTACCTTTACAGGTGAAGACATAAAAATTGTGGGACAAATAAATTTAATGTGTAAAATCAACAATTTAAAGTCAATTGAATTGTTTCATATTGTGGATTTTGAATGCTTGACTATTTTGGGTTTGAAACCCTGTGTTAACTTAAGACTAATTAAAAGAATTAATAATGTTACATTTAATCAGACACTTATGAACACAGTGGGAAATATTTTTTTTTTTGATACTTATGCTGATGTGTTTGAGGGTTTAGGCAAGATAAATAAACAGTGTGAGCTGGTGATTGATAAAAGTGTTGTCCCAATTAAAGAACCATTAAGAAAAGTGCCATTTAAACTATATAAAGATTTAGAGCTTGAATTAAATAGAATGGAAAATTTAGGTGTTATAGAAAGGATTTCTGATCCAACAGATTGGATAAATAGTATAGTTGTAACCAAAAAGAAAAGTGGAAGTTTAAGATTATGTTTAGATCCGCGAAATCTTAATAAAGCGCTCAAAAGATCTCATTATCCATTCCCTGACATAAGTACTATCAAAAATCAACTATTAGACGCAAAATACTTTTTAACACTTGATGCCAATTCAGGGTTTTGGACTCTACCACTAACGGAAGAGTCATCTAAGCTATGTACATTTATAACACCATTTGGTCGCTTTAAATTTTTAAGATTGCCTTTCGGTATTAATAGTGCACCTGAAATCTTTCATTCAACAATGATAGATTTGTTTAAAAATATTAAAAATGTAATTATTTATTTTGATGATATTCTAGTCTTTGGCACAAACATAGAAGAACACAATAATGCTCTTAAATTAGTTTTAGAAAGAGCTCGAGAAGTTAATATGTGTTTTAATAAAACAAAATCTAATATATGTAAAACATCAATCACTTACATCGGGCATATTTTCTCAAGTGATGGTATGCAGCCTGATCCTGATAAGATAAAAGCAATTGTGGACATGCCAGAGCCAAATAATAAACAGGATCTTCAAAGATTCCTGGGTATGTTAACATATTTATCATCTTTTATTGCCAATTATTCCAAACATACCCAGAATTTAAGAACATTATTAAAAAATAATGTTGTTTGGCTTTGGGATGAGCCTCATAGAGCCGAATTTAATCATCTTAAATCATTGATTACATCTGCTCCTGTATTAACATTTTATGACGCAAATAAAGAAGTAATTTTGTCCTGTGATTCTTCTCAGTTTGCAGTAGGTGCTGTTATTTCGCACAACACTAATCCCATAGCATATGCATCAGCCTCAATGACAGAATGTCAGCAAAACTATGCTCAAATTGAGGGTGAATTATTGGCGATAGTATTTGGTTGTCTGAAATTTCAGCAGTATATATATGGTCAAAAGGTCACTGTGCATACAGACCACAAGCCATTAGTTCCGTTGTTTAAAAAACCATTGCATAAAGTACCACAAAGGTTGCAAAGATTTATGTTAAAAATTCAAGGCTTTGACCTTGATGTCCAGTATGTACCAGGTAAAAAAATGTTCGTGTCTGATACTTTATCTCGTGCCCCACTGTGCGACAAAATAAAAGAAGTGTCTGATGAATTTGAAAGTGAAATAAACTTGCATGTAAATTTATTAGTTTCTAGCTTAGCATTGTCTTCAGATCAGATAGAGAATTTAAAAAATGAAACTGTTAAAGACCATGAAATGATACTTTTAACTAATTATTATAAAAATGGGTGGCCTACTGATAAAAATAAAATTGAATTAGAAATTAGGCCATATTTAAAGTTTTATAATAATATTCATGTGGCAGATGGTTTAGTGTTTAATTGTGATTGTATTATAGTACCTAAGTCTTTAAGAAAACAAATGCTGTTATACATACATGAGGGTCATTTTGGTATAAATCGGTGCATTAATTATGCAAAAAGTTGTTTGTTTTGGCCCAGTATGACAAATGATATTAAGAATATGGCATGTATGTCATGTCAATTATTTAGTAAAAATAACAGCCAGCTACCATTAATGCCACATGAAATTAAGTTATTACCATGGAATAAAATTGGTGTAGATTTTATGGATATTTTAGGTAGTAAATATCTTGTATGTGTAGATTATTTTTCCAAATATATAGAGTTAGCATTATTGACTAGGGGATATACATCAAAAATTGTAATCTGTGAACTTAAGTCAATCTTTGCCAGACATGGCATTCCGGTAACCATGGTCTCAGATAATGGACCACCGTTTAACTCTATTGAGTTCTCTAATTTTGTTAAAGAATGGAATATTAATCATGATACTATTAGCCCATACCATTCACAATCTAACGGTCAAGTAGAGAGATCTATTGCTACCTTAAAAAGCATGATTTTGAAGTCTCATGATTCATGAAGTGATATGTATTTGGCTTTGTTGCAATATCGTTCAATCCCCAACAATAGTTTAAACTCACCCTCTCAGTTGCTCATGTCAAGGACACTAAGAACTAGAATACCTATTTCTGAAAAATTATTAAAACCAAAATTGATAAATTTTAAAAAAAATAGATGTTATATCAAGAAAAACAATCATTTTAAATCTTATTATTTTAATAAAAAGGCTAAATATAAAAATAAACTAAACATAGGTAATAAAGTTTTATTTAAGAAGGTATTGTCAGATAAGAAATGGAGTGTAGGAAGTATATCTGGTTTTGGGCCTCACCCTAGAAGTTATGTAGTTGTAGGGGAGGAAGGAGGAATATATAGAAGAAATAGAATGTTTTTGAAAAACTTTGTATATGATCCCAATAATTTTAGAAAGAAAGACAAACCTGTTGCTGAAGATTTTATAACTGATCATGGAAATAGTGTATTGGTTAGGCCTAGCTGTATGACTGCAGATATTCAAACAACTAGGTCGGGTCGTATAGTTAGACCACCAATTAGATTAGAATTTGATTAAAAAAGGGAGATGTTATAATGAGAACTTACCTTACTAATTATATACATTTGGAAACAATCCTTATAGTTGTTTCTGGTTATTATAAGTCTATCTTGTCTACACAATCAATTGTAATAAATGTAGTTTGTCATTATAATAAACGTGCATAATAAAATCAGTATTTTATTAAATAATCCACACCTTAATAACTTCCTAATACAAATTGGTCATTTTAACATTACTAATTAGTATGGAGAAGGCATTTTTTTTTTCATTTGCGACACAAGGTTCCATAAGAAATGTTGTTCGATTAGATCAGTAGACCCTCATATTAGCCCAAAGAACAACCCTTTAAATGCTTATGTCCGTGTTTAGTATGTCACAGAACTTCTCCTAAACAGCCTTGACCGATTTTGATTAATTTTTGTGTGTGTTTTTATATGCAGTCGAGAATGGTTTCCATTCACAATTGGACCCCATAGGTGACAATATTTATTTATTTATTTAAAATTCTTTATTGCACAAAATTGTACATAGGCGAGCTTAATGGCGTAGGTATTTCCTACCAGCGGCGAAAAAGCGGCCCTAGCCTAGTGGTTAAGTCACTGCGCAACTGATAACAAGGTTAAGCAGGTGACAACAAGGCCGGCCTGGGATGGGTGACCGCTTTATACAACGAGGCTATTTCATCATAAACACCGCAACAAGCTCGCCACTTGTTAGGTGTTGCCTCCGAATACCATCGGCGAAATGAGGACGGGTTAATCCCTCCGCTGGGTACCCTGAGGCCGTTTAAACGGTTCTTGGGAGCCAAATAGGCACCCGTGATGGTATATATATATATATATTTCCTACCAGCTAACCTTTGAGAGAGTGGGATATGGTTAGGGTGCAAAACTTTAAAGAACTTGGGCGATACAATCAGGTTCTTGGTTTTATCTTTGCTTTGGGCAACAGTAACTCAATGACGAAACGATTGAAATATCAAATAACGTTTTTTGAACCTGCTAATAGCAAGGAAGATAAAGTTCAGACAGGACAACATCTGTCGGTCCGCTAGTATTTATATATAGTTATTTAGAGCCATTTGTACAATTTAGTTTATATTTGTTAAAATTTGTCTATACTAATAAAATTGTTGTAACATTGAATAAATAATTAATTAATTATTACAACTGGTAACACTCTCTCTTATTCCGGAAATTTTGGCTGTCCGTTGCTTTGTCTATTAGAGGAAGGTTAAGAGGGTTATGATGGAGGTTACACGCTCAGTATTTCATCAGTTCAGACCATCAATTTGGTCAGAATGACCGGAAAATGATCGTCTAACCCACGGAATGATTGACTGGTAAAAATTGCATTATTATCTTGTATTGACAAGTCATTCATCATTTTGGCATTACTGGACTGATGAACTGAACTGATGGACTGAACTGATGGACTGAACTGATGGACCGAACTGATGGACTGAACTGATGAAATACTGAGCGTGTAACCCCCCTCTAAATATATAAATAATATTATATAGCAAATAATTTGTGGTAAAAATTAAAACGAGTCATTTTATTAGTCTATAAAAATATTCCTTTTGAGAACTTCCGTTGCGTGCGCTGCGTAAATGGTTAAAGTTATACGCAGCTTAAGTTGCGCGAGTCAGTTAGTAATATACACAGGGCGAATTTGAAAGGATGTACTTAAGGCTAATACGAGGTTCTGCTGATCAAATCGAACAACTTTTCCCATGGAACCATGTGTCGCAAATAAAAAATATTTTTGCCTTCCCCATACAAATTAGTCATTTTAACATTACTAATTTGTATGCAGAAGGCAATATTTTTTTTCATTTGCGACACATAGTTCCATGGGAAGTTGTTCGATTTGATCAGCAGAACCTCATATTAGCCCAAAGTACACCCTTTCAAAGTCAACCTCTATAATAATAATATGAATTCGAGTAAAATGACATTCATAAAAACTGACAGTTTCATTCAATACATTGAGCCGATATGCATGTCGAAAGCGCGAGAATCGATATTAAAATACATATTATATTTTAAAACCACTCAGACAATAGCAAATTACAGAAAAACATAGTAATATTAAATATATTTTGCCATGAGTGGGAATCGAACCCACAAACTTCAGATACAACGCCATAGACTTCGGAGGCGTTTTTTATTGTTTATGTTACAAAAAATCTCAAAAATCGAAGAGAGTTTTCTGATCTACTAACACATTTTGATAAAATAGAACCTTTTGTTAGTCAAAAAACCTTACATTAGAGCATAACAAGTGTTATAAGACCAACACCGGTTTTCATAAAAACTTATTGAGTCCTAAAAGAACACTTTAGTTATGGAAGGTTTTGTCTCTTTTTATTAGCAACAAAAATGATTATGCGTAAAAGAGACAAAACCTTCTATAACTAAAGTGTTCTTCAAGGCCTCAACAAGTTTTTATGAATAAGGCCACAATTGTCCACAAATAAAGTTTTGGAAGGCCTATTCCTCCAATAATGGCGAATCTAACGATTCCATTAATAAGAAAAAAGAACTTTAAAGCTATATATACAAAGTCCACATTACCAATAAAGGTATGGCTTCTCCCTCTCGATGTTGACAGAGTTGATGGGGTCCAGTCGGAACCACGTGGTAAAGGTAAATCCGTTCTCGTGGGGCCATCTAGCTAAGGGTGGCAGCACCACAGCCTGGAGACAAAAAGAACATTTAACATACAGTTTGAAATAATAACAATATGAAGGATATTTACACATATTGCTCTGGTCACAAACTAAGCTCTAGGCTTGTACTATGTTTACCAGAAACACGATATAATACACATTTTTGTAAGGGTGGAAATCGAACCCATTATACATTACTATGAATCTATTTTTTTTACCATCTAGGTATATTAGTTTTGTTTATTTTTATTCTTTATAATAACGCATTTTCTTTATTGGTCAATTTGAAATTTGGTCAAGATATTAGATCTTGACCAAATTTGATTTGATGAAATTGGAAGCTCCAGCAGAAAGCTATATATCATCAACCCCAATATAAAGTTGTACAATCTTATATTTGATTATAATTTTAATATAATGCTAATTCTATTACACTAAAAAAGATATTTTAACTTCTTTAGTATAATAAAAGAAATAAACTATTTAACAAAAAAATTAACCGACTTCGACTTAGTAAAAAGTATAAAATAACGTAAATTAACATCTTTAAGTAGGTTTAATTTTTTGTTAAAAAGAATATTGGTTCTACGAGTCTCAGCTGTTGCTATGAGTACCTAGTATACTAGCAAAATTGCCTCTTTAAAATAACAAATTATATTCATTGAGTGAAATTTATATTAATCCCGAGCATCACCAATTTTGCGCTAAGCTCCTCTATAACTAAGGCCTCTATCACTTCGCAGGGCCGACAGATCGGACACGTTACCACCCCATACAGATGCGTCAGATGTTTTAGTCTGTGGGTTGACTGGTATTCCGAAGATTAATGCATCAATTTATTGTCGAGGTTGTAGTCTCCTTTCATGGTGCGGTTACGAAACGAGCGATTGATTTGATGATAAAGCAGCGTGGATATTAAAACAGACTCGTAATGCAAATATGTCTAATTAAATAAACAATTTCTTTTTGCGTCCGCTGAAGAAACATCTGAAGTTTTGACTGGCCGTTTTATAGATTTTTTTGACTCTATATAAAAACCGCGACGAGTTCCACATGTTCGGTGTAGAATTATAATACCATTGGCTACAACAAGATAAAAATGGTAACCCTCCGCTGGATACCTAAGGCCTTAAAACAGGGATGGTACAGGCGGCTAAGAATGTGGTCTAGAGTGAATCTTATATTGAAATTTTTAAAGATGAAAAAATTTTACCCGTATCCTAAGTCGTATTTTCTACTACACTTTTACTCAAGGATAGTCTGACTTATTATTTCTTTCTTGATTTGAAATTTGGTAAAATAAGTCCTTCCTTAAGTTCCTTAAGTGAAAGTGGAGTAGAAAATACGACTGAGAAAATAAAGACTTTAATAATAAAGAGTTAAAAGTAAAATTTCTATCAATATTTTCGGTCTAAGTAATTACTTACAATCAAAATAAGTAAAATAAAATAAGTTTTGAAGAAGAAAAACAAATTAATTTCAAAGTCAAAAAAAGATTTGCTCATATTTAAAAGGTCTACAAGAATGTTCTTGAAAGTTACTTTAGAATTGAACATTGAAACATTCCGAAGCATCCCACATGTGTCCCGTTTTATCTCACAATCAAATCGCAGATTTTAGCGAAGCGGTTCGCTTTTCGTAAACTTCACCCTAGCGACTTCCGACGAAAGCGACGATGTACCATTTAAGAAAGTTTTTCCAACAAAGTTATCTAAGAAAAAGTATTTCAACGAAACTTTGTGAAGGACCTATTTGGCAAAGTATCCTAGAAAACTTTGATGAAAATACATGAAATAAGTTAAAAGAGTAGATTTGTACTCAAGATTATAAATATATACGTGGAGGCCTAGTTGGTTAGACCTTGGACTTAAAAACACTTAGGTCCCTGGTTCGAATCCCGGTGTGTACCAATGAGTTTTTAATTAAAAAAATTATGTACATTTGTTTGACAACACCACTATAGTGCCTCGGAGAGCACGTTAAGCTGTCGGTCCCGGTTTCACTATACCAACTTGTGAAACTGTTTATAGATGGATTAATGAGTCTATTCAAAACATCGCGGCAAGCTAGCCACTTGTTCGGTGTGTCATACCATCGGCTACAACGAGGTGGGATTAAAACCCCTCCGCTGGGTACCCTGGGGCCGCAAGGCACCCGTGATGATATATATATATATATACATATATTATAAATATATTTATATATTTATTAATATATTTATTTATTGGAAAAAGGCTTTGAATAAGCTATAAATACCATCCAACATACCATCACGGGTGCCTTTTTGGCTACCAAGAATCGTTTAGACAGCCTCAGGGTACCCAGCGGAGGGATTAACCCGCCCTCATTTCGCCGATGGCATTCGGAGGCATCACCTAACAAGTGGCGTTCTTGTAGCGGTGTTTATGATGGCCTCGTTATATAAAGCGGTCACCCATCCCAGGCCGGCCTTGTTGTCATCTGCTTTACTTTGTTATCAGTAGCGCATTGACTTAACCACTAGGCTGGGACGCTTTTTTTATGTAGGTTATATAAAAAAAAAGGGGTCAAATTTTGCAGGTATTAACCTGCAAACTTTGACCCTATAAATCGTGGACTAGGTCATAAATTAAGTATGATATTGACTCAAGTAGTGATAATCTAACCTAAAACTGCGCAATGTATTATCGCCCGTAGACTAGTGGTTGCGCCTTTGACATTGTATCTGGAGGTCGTGGGTTTGATTCACACCTATGATTCAAAACAAATAGTACTTTTTTGCACAGTTTGTCATGGTCTGGGTGTTTATAAAATATAACATGTATTATATCCCTGTTTCTGGTACACATAGTACAAGCCTAGAGCTTAATTTGATACCAGGACAATATGTGTTCATATTATTATTGTTCTTATATTTCACTAGCGGCCCGTCCCGGCTTCGCACAGGGGGACTTAAGATTTTTTACATAGTTTTACGTTTTATTTATATTTAAAGATGAACAATTCATCCATAGAGCATTTTTGTATAACTTTAACTATATGCTCAGCGCACGCCACGGAAGGCCTCAGAAACGATACTTTTCCCCCGTTTTTAAAACATTTTTGGTTACTGCTCCACAACTATAGGACCTAGCGTGATATTATATAGCCTTTGTTACTTCTGAATAATGCAGCTTTCTAATGGTGAAAAAATTATTGCAATCGGTCCAGTAGTTTTTGAGTTTATTCATTACAAACATACAAAAATACAAATCTTTCCTCTTTATAATATTAGTATAGATATAGATAGTATAGACTACCATGCTACCATTTATATATATAGCAGCCTAACCAAACCTTATCTACACCTTATTGTTTTAAAGAATTACGAATTGAAATAAATAATAATTGAATTTTGATCATCATCGGTCAGTATTGTTCACTCGGTCAGACACTAAATTACCCATATATCTATATATCACAATACAACAATTTCCACATACAATTTGGAGTAAAAAATCCTTAACTTATTTAGTTGATATCTAGCAACGATCCAAATACTATGTACAAATAATATGTATGTATATACATATCATACGAGTGCCTTACGGAGCCCGAGACCGCCTAGACGGCCCCAGGGTACCCATCGGAGGGGTTTTTAATCCCAACTCGTCGTAGCTGATAGCATGAGTCTACACCGAACAACAAGTGGCTAGCTCTTCGCGATGTTTTGAATAGACTCAATAACCCATCTATAAACAGTTTTACAAGTTGGTATAGTGAAACCGGGACCGACAGCTTAACGTGCTCTCCGAGGCACTATAGTGGTGTTGTCAAACAAATGTACATATTTTTTTAATTAAAAACTCATTGGTACATACCGGGATTTGAACCAGGGACCTAAGTGCTTTTAAGTCCAAGGTCTAACCAACTCGGCCACCACCATTCCAAATAAACATTATAAACACCCAGCCAACTATTTTTTTTTTGCCTTGAGTGGGAATCGAATTCACAACCATGGTAAATATCACTCCGAATACAACCATGGTAAATAACTTGGCCATAATAAGTATTAAAGTGAATAAGGGAACGTTATTTATTTATTTATTTTTATTTATTTATCTTCACGCCAGGTCCCTTACGGGGTAGGCAGAGACAACCGAGCGCCACTTGTCTCTATCTCTACATTCTTCTTTTGCCTCGTCCACAGTCATAACTCTTCGCATACATGCACGCCGATTTCGGAGACTTTTAACTGCACCATATAGGGAACGTTATCCTATCATTTATAATAATAAATCATAATACAGCATTTAGGGTCTCGCTGAGTTATGTTTTTTTTATGAATAATTCTTTACAACGACATATTTCATACAGTGGGTACTTTTGCTTGCTCTATTTATGATGAAATGTATGTAAAAAGCGTATTTTTGGATGTTATCCTTTTCAGTTTTTTGTAAATATTCATGAGATTCAGTAAAAGTATAAATTTGTGGACCAAAATATTAAACTTATTTTATTACACTTTTAAAACTTATTTCGTCCTTGAAGAACACTTTAGTTAAAATTTCTTTTGTCTCTTTTTTAAGCAACAAAAATAAATAATGGTAAAAGAGTCAAAACATATTTTAACTAAAAACTAAAGTGTACTTCAAAGATTCAATTGGAACATCAATGTATATACATCTGTAAATGTATATATTTATTATCAATTAGGTAGGAGGGAAGTCTCTTTAACGTTAGACTGACCGACCGGTCTCGTTATAGCCCATATAGCTGCAAAAACCGTTAAGTGACCTTGTCAAATAAAGTTTTAGTCTGTAGGTTCACTAATTTTCAGGAGACTACATTGATTTCTTGTCGAGCTGGTAGTCTCCTTTTAGGGTGCGATTACGAAACTGGCACTTGTTGATTAATATACTCGTAATGTAAATTCACCTTTATTGGCGATCAATTTTGTTAAACAACAATGTATTGCAGATTATTCGTCATTTCCTTATTCGGAGGTCGTGGGATCGATTCCCACACATAGCAAAAAAAATCGTTTTTCTGTACAGTTTGTCATGGTCTGGGTGTTTATAAGATACCATATATATTAATATGGTTTCTAGTACACATAGTACAAGCCTAGAGCTTAGTGTGTGACCAAAGCAATACATATGTAATGTCATTCATATGTTATTGTTATTTAGTAGAGAGCTAGTTTTACAAACACTTAGGTCCCTGATTCGAATCCCGGTGTGTACCAATGAGTTTTTAATAAAAAAAAATATGTACATTTGTTTGACAACACCACTATAGTGCCTCGGAGAGCACGTTAGGCTCTCGATCCCGGTTTTCACTATACCAACTTGTGAAACTGTTTATGTTTATAGATGGGTTATTGAGTCTATTCAAAATATCGCGACGAGCTAGCCACTTGTTCGGTGTAGACTCATAACATCGGCTACGACGAGGTGGGATTAAAAGCCCCCTCCGCCGATATGTATGTATGTATGTATGCATGTAGAGCTAGTTTTAGCTAAGACAATCTCTATATAAGTTCAAACACAAAACACAGTAAGACACTTACAAACAAAAAAACAAACACACTCAAATACTGTATTTATGTTTAAAAAGGCTTAAGGAGATTTCCTAAATATTTTCATACGGACAGATGAAAAAAATAGTCATTTTTCTGTACACTTTGTCATGGTCTGGGTGTTTATAAGATATCATATGTATTAATATTGTTTCTAGTACACATAGTATAAGCCTAGAGCTTAGTTTGTGATCAGAGCAATACATATGTAATGTCATTGATCATATGTTATTATTATTTATTAGAGAGCTAGTTTTACAAACACTTAGGTCTCTGGTTCGAATCCCTGTGTGTACCAATGAGTTTTTAATTAAAAAAATTATGTACATTTGTTTGACAACACCACTATAGTGCCTGAGCACGTTAAGCTGTCTTTCCCGGTTTTCACTATACCAACTTGTGAAACTGTTTATAGATGGGTTATTGAGTCTATTCAAAACATCGCGACGAGCTAGCCACTTGTTCGATGTAGACTCATAGCATCGGCTACGACGAGGTGGGATTAAAAGCCCCTCCGCTGGGTACCCTGGGGACGTCTAGGCAGCCTCGAGCGCCGTAAGGCACCCGTGATGATATGTATGTATGTATGTAGAGCTTGTTTTAGCTAAGACAATCTCTATATAACTTTAAACACAAAACAACACAATAAGACACTTGCAAACAAAAAACAAACATACTGAATTTATGTTTAAAAAGGCTATAAGGAGATTTCCTAAATATTTTCCTACGGACAGATGAAAAAATAATACGTTTTTCTGTTCAGTTTGTCATGGTCTGGATGTTTATAATGTATTATGTGTATTAATATTGCTTCTAGTACACATAGTACAAGCCTAGAGCTTAGTGTGTGACCAGAGTAATACAAATATAATGCCATTCATATGTTATTATTATTTAGTTTTAGCTAAGACAAAAACTTTAAACACAACACAAAAAAAACAAACACACTGAAATACTGTATTTATGTTTAAAAAGGCTATAAGGAGATTTCCTAAATATTTCCCTACGGACAGATGGACGAGATTCCGTTCCCAGATCCACGGATAAGGAAGGACAGAGAGAAATGGTGGCATCCGGATGGAGGGCCATAAATAAGGGAAAAACCGACAGAACCAGATAGGCTAGGATGGCTTGAGATTTACCAAAATGTACTTTTAAATACAATTGGCTATAATAATGATAATATGTAGGAACTTAGATCCCTGGTTCAAACCCCGGCCTGTACCAATGAGTTTTTAATCCTAAAATGTATGTAAATTTGTTTAATATATTAAACTATAGTGCCTCGGAGGGCACGTTAAGCTGTCGGTGCCAGTTTCACTATACCAACTTGTGAAACTGTTTATGGAGATGGGTGTGGGTTATTGAGTCTATCCAAACATCGCGACGAGCTAGCCACTTGTTCGATATAGACTAATACCATCGGCTACTATGAGGTGGGATTAAAAACCTCTCTGCTGGGTGCCCCGAGGATGTCTAGGCGGTGTCGGGCGCCGTAAGTCACCGTGATGATATAATATATGTATATAGGAAATTCACACATACTGCCTTGTCACAAACTAAGCTCAAGGCTTGTGTTATGTGTACTAGGAACAACGAGACTACCATTGGAAAGAAGATTTACTATTTATTTATTTTGGATTTTATTTAAAATATTTTATCTTAAGATTTTGAGTAAATAAATAAAATTATTGTGCATTTTTTACTTTACTTTAAACGAAATAAAAAACATATAATACATACTATATTTGGATAAACATCAACATTGGCAAAACTTACTAATATTGTTTTGGCATAAGTGGGAATCGAACCTGTTACAACGCCAAAGGCGAAACCACTAGTCTACGGGCGGTAATACATTGCTACATTGCAGTTTTAGGTTAGGTTATCACTATTTGAGTCAATATCATATTTAATTTATGACCTAGTCCACGATTTCTAATGTCAAAATTGGCTCGAACCTCTGGATAAACGCAAGAGGCGCAACCACTATACCACAAGTAGATGATAGAGAAATATAAAATAAAATAGCATACCACCGCCCATACAGAGGCAAAAACCGTCAAGTGACCTAGTCATGTTTCGATTTTAGTATGTGGGTTCACCGGTTTTCAGGAGATTGCTGCATCGATTTTTTGTCGAGGTGGTAGTCTCCTTTCAGGGTGCAGTTACGAAATGGGTAGTTGGATTGACGATAAGGCAGCGATTATATTAAAATATAACCGTAATGCAATTCGTCTTTGTCCGCCCATTTCGTAAACGCATCATTTAGCCGGCATAGTGGGAGAAATTAATGTTGCTTAATAACAATTATTGATTGACCCTATTCATGGACTTTGTAGGTATGCTTACCACCAGGTAGATACAAAGTCACATGCCGTGCTCCAATAAAAATAAAACCTAGTTCAATAATAAATTGGATTGTTCAATAACAGAGCGGAAGGGTAAGAAAGTACTGTAACTTAAAACTCGGTATCAAATATCTACTTATCGACCTAGACTACCGTACAGTAAGGTACTATGGACAACAAGGTGTAGTCTAGCTACAGTACTTGTACTATTATTTCTTCTGTGCTACAGTCAAAGTAAATGGAACCTCGTCGTATTGAGAGGGTGGGTGTAAAAACTTGTTGTTTTAAAGTTCAAATGTGTTAAAAAAGCATGATATTCTTATAATAATATGTAGGAAAAATTACACATATTGCTCTGGTCACAAACTAAGCTTTAGGCTTGTACTATGTGTACCAGAAGCAACGATATAATAATAATAATAAAATTATTTATTGACACACACAAAATACACATAAATACATTTTACTGTACTGTACTGTATCATCACGGGTGCCTTACGGCGCCCGAGACCGCCTAGACGGCCCCAGGAAATACATTTTAAAAGAAAAAATTACATCAAAAAGATTAAATTTATGTACCTAATTAATTATTTACATTTACAAGTTACTGTTCCCTGGCTCCTGTGCTAGGTTTACCCTGTGTTACAGAAATCAGTTATAACCGCTCCATGCTTATGTAGGTATAATATTTACAAATAAAATAAAAAAATACAGTTCAGCTTTAATAAGAATACACGAGTACCTAAATTAAATAAATGTGTGTGCCTGTGAAATACATATTATATTACATATAAATAATACATATTATATTTTATAAACACCCAGACCATGACAAACTGTACAGAAATACGTATTTATTTTGTTTTGACTTCACCGCGACTACCTGGTGGTGAGCAAAACTACAGAGTCGTCTATCATGAATGAATGAATGGGTCAATCAATAATTGTTCTTAAACAACATTGATCCCTCCCACTATGCCGGCTAAATGATGCGATTACGAAATGGGCTTACGAATTGCATTACGAGTATATTTTAATACACTCGCTGCCTTTTCGCAAAATCTCGACAAAAACTTGAATTATTTTCCAGCTTCCTTAAAATCCATACATCGAAACCATCACTACGAGTATGTGTACATATTTTTATTATATCTATAAAAATATGTATAATAAAAAAATATTGTCGAATAATATGTGCATCAATTCAGAACGCCTCACTTATTTGTTTTTTTGTTGTGTTTGTAATTGTCAGGACAAGGTTTGTTTGAAAGAAAATGTTTCAAAAATCGTATGGAAAAATTTAAAAAATTTAAAAAAAAAACTGGAGGCGC
This sequence comes from Monopis laevigella, assembly GCA_947458855.1. NCBI lineage: Eukaryota > Metazoa > Arthropoda > Insecta > Lepidoptera > Tineidae > Monopis > Monopis laevigella. The sequence continues at coordinate 11,336,653 of OX381594.1, read as the reverse complement.
CGGGCATCGATCCCGGTACCTCTCGCATGCTAAGCGAGCGCTCTACCATCTGAGCTACGCCCCCGGTACTTTATAGCTTGCGAATTATTAGATTGCATATTGCATTCTAAAGGCCATGTTATAACCAAAAGTGGCTCACCCCGAGGCACTAAGAGACATTCAGAGCAACGAAGTTATATCAACGATCATATTACACAGCCTTCGCACCATTGGCGTTGTATCCAAAGGTCGTGGGTTCAATGGCAAAAAATATTAGTACGTTTTTCTACAGTTTGTCATGGTCTGGGTGTTTATAAATAATATGTATTATATGATTACTTCTGGTACACATAGTACAAGCCTAGAGCTTAGTTTGTGACAAGAGCATTATTATTATTATTTTAAAAAATATTCACGCCTCTCGTCTTATACAGAGATCAATATAAGTGCTTACACTAAACACTTTTTGAGTTTAGGTTCTCCGTTCTTATTGGAAATAAAACATTATTTAAGTACTAAGGTATTTTTTTTTTTTTTTTAATTAATTAATATTAATGAGTATATACGTGGTGGCAGAGTTGCTTAGACCTTGGACTTAAATGCACTTAGGTTCGAATCCCGGTGTGTACCAATGAGTTTTTAATTAAAAAAAATATGTACATTTGTTAGACAGCACCACTATAGTGCCTCGGAGAGCACATTAAGCTGTCGGCCCGGTTTCACTAAACCAACTTGTGAAACTGTTTATTCTGTCTATTCAAAACATTGCGACGAGCTAGCCACTTGTTCGATGTAGACTTATACCATCGGCCACCAAAAACCCCTCCGCTGGGTACCCGGGGGCCGTCTAGGCGGTCTCGGGCGCCGTAAGGCACCTGTGATGATATGTAAATTAATTAATTTAAACCGTTGGGCCCGTGGAGTAAGGGATGCATGTCAGTTGGTGGATCAAATTGGTCGTTTAATAGTCGTTTTAATAGTTATTGCTTAGCCTGAGCCATTGCTTGGAACTGTCAACATTTAGTTTTTTCAGATGCAGTTTCACAGTCAGAAGCATCGGCTAAGCATTAGCCATTGTCATAGTCTACAGAGGCGGTACATATTGCTACATGCCTACTATCATTAATGATGATAACATTTTAACAGCATGGACCGCTCCCACTAGGCCTGCTAAATCATGCGGTTACGAAATGGGCGACAAAGACATATTGGCATTACGAGTCTACTTAATAGACTCGTCTGCTTTATCGTCAAATTAACTACCCGTTTCATAGACGCATCCTAAAAGGAAGGACCAACCCCACAAGAAATTGATGCTATAGTCTCCTGAGCGGCAAACCCACAGACTAAAATCGAAATATGACCTACACTTGACGGTTTCGGCGGCTTTATGAGCGATGGTAACGAAACCGGACGGTCGGCCTAACGAATTATAGAGATCTTCCCCTCACCTAAAAACAAGTAATCAGCCAGTATGTGAAAAATAAATCTGGAGGCGCCGGGCATCGATCCCGGTACCTCTCACATGCTAAGCGAGCGCTCTACCATCTGAGCTACGCCCCCGATACTTCAGCTTACGAATTATTCGATTGCATATTGCACTGTGAAGGTTATTTACCTTTAAAAGGTTAAAACAAAAGTGGCTCACCCCGGGGCACTATAGAGGCTTTCAAGGCAACTGTCATATTATTAATATTCAAGACTTTAGTTCAATATGAGGAGCATACAGAGGGTAATATTAGTACTTAAAACACTGTTGGAATATCCTTGCTGGAGAGAATTTACGACTATTCTGGAGAATGGGTCCAAAAACGCCCCAGGGGGCACGGGGATAGCCAGGATTTAGTACATGCCAACATCAGGTTTGTAGATCCATTCAACAAACTCCGTGGTCTAGTTATTGCGCCTTTTTTTTGACTTTTCATGTCAAATGCCTGTAAAGGTTTACATGAAATAAATATGTTTGACTTTGACTTTGGCGTTGTATACGGAGATCGTTGGTTTGATTCCCACTGACAAAATAATATTAAAATATTAGTACGCTTTTCTGTACATTTTATCATGGTCTGTTTATAAAATAGTGCACGCATGATGCGTTACGGTGATTCTTGTACAGCTCCTAACGACTACTCTGGTTAGACGACAAGATCGTTAATTACGGTATTTTTAACAAGATGCTTTCAAGGGAAGTGGGTGAATTTCGTATTTGATTACCACTGAAAGCAAAACAAAGTTACATTTTTGAGTAAGTTTACCATGGTCTGGGCGTAGAATATAATATGTATGTTTATGTATATGAGTAAAGTTGTGAAGAAAGGTCTATCTAACTTGCTACAGATGCAAAAAGCATTAAGTGACATAGTCATGTTTCGATTTTAGTCTGTGGGTTCCTCGGTTTTCAAGAGACTACTACATCGATTTCTTAAAGCGTTTGCGGAACGGGCAGTTTATTTATCGATAAATAAAGCAGCGAGGATGTTAATAAAGTGGGAGCGTAATGGAAATACGTCTTTGTAACGGCCCGTTTCGTAAACACATCATTTAGCCGGCATAGTGGAAACGATCAATGCTATTAAACAACAATGTATTGATTTACCTTAAAAAAGAAGAGATTTTCTAGCTTCCTTAACATACAACGAACCCATCATTATATGCACGTATATATTTTTATAATAAAAAAAACTTGGAGGCGCCGGGCATCGATCCCGGTACCTCTCGCATGCTAAGCGAGCGCTCTACCATCTGAGCTACGCCCCCGATATTTCTACTTGCGAATTATTACTTTACATTGGAGACATACAGTCAATATGAAAGTAGTTCACGAGGCTAACTGTATTCATTAATAAACTTCGTAGTTACACCATTATCTTTGTATCTGGAGGTCGTAGATTCTATTCCGACTCTGGGCAAAAAAAATCGTGTTTCTGTAAAATTCGTCTGTTTTAGATTTTATATACAGATAAATTTTATTTAATTATGTGTATGTTAAATGTCCTAACTATATATTTATTACTGAAGGTACAGGTCACGATACATTATCGTTAAGGTTTATGCCTCTGATTGATAATATTAAGGAAAAATAATATATTAACATTTTGTATATACCTGATGGTAAACCGACCTACTAAGTTCATGAATGACTGATCTACCAGTACATTGGTGTTGATGTGATAACTGAAATAGTTAGCACCACCTACAACGATCCTGCCCTATCTCTCTCTCTTCCTTCACATCCACAACTCTCTTCATACAAGCTCCACCATGGGCACTGCGAATCCCAGCTTTTTTGAGAATGTCCCCGGTTCGATCATTGAACATTATTCTGAGTTGTCCCCGCTTTAATCTTTCACATATTCATCTCTGATTTATCTCTTTCTTCAAAACTTTAATATCCTCGCTGCTTTATAGTCAAATCAGACGCCCGTTTCGCAACCTTGACAAGAAATCTATGCTGTAGTCCTGAAAAACTTGTAAACCCACAGACTTAAACCATAACATGACTAAAAAACTTGATACATAGACCTACACCATATATTACATGTGTTTTTCCCTGCGAAACGTTTTATATTATCTCTACTAGGTGTACCAGAAACAACAATACTCATGCATTTTTTTTTAATAGAGCACGTCATTTGACTTTGCATCTACCTTATGGTAAACAATATAATGCAATAATAATGGGTTCCATCAATAAATTGTTTTTTAACAACATGATTCAATTCTACTATCCCTGCTAATATGCATTACGGGTCTATTTTTATATCCTCGCTGCTTTATCGTCAAATTAACTGCCCGTTTCGTAACCGCTGCCTGAAAAAACCCACCAACCTCAACAAGAAATCCACATAATATATTTATACAATGGTGACTGTACTGAAAAATGTACTAATCTGGTTTTGCCATGAGTGGGAATCGAATCCGAAATTCACTCATTCCTCTTGATAGTATCCTGTAAAAATGTCTAAATTACCAATCCTGTCGTCTATCCAGAGAGGACGTTAGGAGCTGGACAACGATCACCGTCACGCAATTCGCGTGCACTATTTCGCGGTTATTCAAGTATGGACATCCCAAACAGAGGAGAACGCCGAAAGCGAAATTAACGGACGCAAATTACGTGACGATGAACTTGTACATTTCCTATTGGCACGGCGTTTGTAGATCCATTCTCCAGAATTGTCGTAAATTCCTTTCAGGAAGTATAATAATCCAACAGTGTTTTAATAAGTCTGGAAAAGGATTCGTGATCACGAACGTCTAAAAACATGTAAATGTTGTTTTTTTTGAAAAAAAAAAAAAACTTTATTATCACTGAAAACAACATTTTTTAATTTTTTTGATGCTCGAATTCGCGAGTCCTTTTCCTGTGCACTTATATTACTCTCTGTGCACTCCTCATATTGGACTAAACTCATGAATATTAATAATATGACAGTTGCCTTGAAAGCCTCTTTAGTGCCTCGGGGTGAGCCACTTTTGGTTATTGCCTTCACAATGCAATATGCAATCGAATAATTCGTAAACTGAATTATCGGGGGCGTAGCTCAGATGGTAGAGCGCTCGCTTAGCATGCGAGAGGTACCGGGATCGATGCCCGGCGCCTCCAGGTTTTGATTTTTTACGATAACCGTTAAGATTTATGCCTCTGACTAATGTAACATCAGGGAAAAATATAAGGAAAAAAAACATGTTAGTATTTCGTAATTACTGCAAAACTCAATTTTTACTCAATTTCCTGTCTCTTTTCATTTATATTTCAAGCAAAGAAAAAAAATCAAAGCAGTTCAAATTAAAAGAATAAAAGAGACACAATACTTGAGTGAATTTCGTATGAAAAATCTATCGATAGATGCAATTAATACTCTCCAAAAACAACGTAAAAGTGTATTTTTATTTTTTCATTGTTATTGGAGCACAGCATGTGACTTTGTACCTACCTGGTGGTGAGCAGACCTACAAAGTCCATGAATCGGGCAATCAATAATTGTTCTTAAACAACATTGATCGCTCCCACTATGCCGGTTAAATGATGCGGCAACAAAGACGAATTGCATTACGAGTATATTTTAATACTGTCACTAATGACGCCGCTCCAAAGAGAGGCGAAATATTTGATAATAAAATTTTATAGCTTTAATTTATATATTTTACCTAATAAGAAACACACAAAACACACTTTATTTGTTTCAGATGAGTATATTTTAATAAAAGGCATTGTCGTCAATTCAACCACCTATTTCGTAACCGCACCCTGAATTAAAACTACCACCTCGACAACAAATAGATGCAGTATTCTCCTGAAAACCGGTAAACTCACAGACTGAAACCGAACCATGAGTTTTTGCATCTGTATGAGTGGTGGTAACGAGACCGGGCGGCCTAATGAAGTTATAGAGACCTTCCTTCCAACTAAACATATTTCTGTGATCTACGTAAAGGAGGACTACGGAGTTGGTTAGATATTAGACTTAAAAACACTTAGGTCCCCGGTGAGTACAAATGAGGTTATAATAAAAATAAAAATAAATGTTTAACAACACTATAATAATGCTTCGGAGAACACAAACAGGCGGTCTAGGTCGCCGTAATGATATTAATATATAATTATTTACATTAATATATTACATACAATTATTTACAAATACATTATAGTTAGTATCCAATTGTTTTAATATAATCAGTCACTAGACATAATCCTACTGATATTATAAATACGGTTTCACTATACCCACTTGTGAAACTGTATATAGATGGGTTATTGAGTCTATTCAAAACATCGCGACGACCTAGCCACTTGTTCGGTGTAGACTCATACCATCGGCTACGACGAGGTGGGATTAAAAAACCCCTCCGCTGGGTACCCTGGGACCGTATAGGCGGTCTCGGGCGCCGCAAGGCACCCGTGATGATATGTATTATAAATAAGAGAATATTTGCGATTTTTTTCTCTTTCAGAAAATTATGTCATTGTATATTAAGTGGAGTCGAGACCCGGCTACGTTAACTCCTGTAGCCGTGGCAGGGATCCAAAAACTACTGAACGGATTTTAATGAAACCTTACAGTAATAACAATAGACTATAATTAATAAATATATCTATGTATAAATTCACATGATTTATTTTCGACTACACTTACAAAACTATAGCTAAATAAATGCATGTTTAACTTGTTATTTTTTTATAAGACCGACTTCTCTACTATTGGAAAGTAAACACCGTGTGTTTATTCATATATTATTACGGGATATTAACATAAATGTTCTGTATAATTTGGAAGCGGAATATTATACAAATATTATGATAGTCGAAGCCTTAGCAATAAAATCTAGTAATAAATAAACACTAAAATAGTTTAATAATAATTTTAATATACTGGAAAAAAAAAGTTACCCTGGAGGCGCCGGGCATCGATCCCGGTACCTCTCGCATGCTAAGCGAGCGCTCTACCATCTGAGCTACGCCCCCTGCTGGCAACAATTGCGAATTTATCGTTCACTTTGTTACCGCACGTGATCTACTTTACCGACCGGTTACGTGTGGCTGACGTTTTTATGTTGACATTTCACTAATTGCGACCATTCATTGGAGTAATACTCACATTTGTTATTGTTAGTTAATGGATCGGAAATTGTTACTGATATATTGACTGTAGGTATATGTAACAGAGGGAGGTATATATATATATATATATATATATACTAGCTGACCCGCGCAACTTTGTCTGCGCGTTTAAATTTAACCGTTTACGCAGCGTACGCTCTTAAAAGGAATAATTTTTCCCCGTTTTTGCAACATTTTTCTTTGTTACTCCGCTCCTATTAGTCGTAGCGTGATGTTATATAGCCTATAGCCTTTCTCGATAAATGGATTATCCAACACGAAAATATTTTTTCAATTCGAATCAGTAGTTCCTGAGATTAGCGCGTTCAAACAAACAAACAAACAAACAAACTCTTCAGCTTTATAATATTAGTATAGATATGTACAGTCGCCAAAAACTACCTCCCTCTGTTACATATACAGTCAATATATCAGTAACAATTTCTTTACTAGATATTTATTACAACTTTAATACGTTTGTTTTTAAATGAGGCACGGCATGTGACTTTGTATCTACCTGATGTTAAACATACCTACAAAGTCCATAAATGGGGTCGATCAATAAATTGTGGTTTAACAATATTGATCGCACCCACTATGCCGGCTTAATGATGTGGTTACGAAACACCTACAGGGCTTCATAGTACCCAGCGGTGGGGTTTTATTAAGTTTAGACCCAAATTTCCGACCACTAATAATTACTTAATTTTTTCTTTTTTTTTTAAATAAAAATGCAATGAAAAATGGTTCCAAACGCAGATCTGCTCACCACCAGGTAGATACAAAATCACATGCCGTGCTCCAATAAAAAAAAAACGATATATGCCACTCACTATGAATGACCCACTTTGCCTTTAATTGACATATAGCGAGAAAACAGGTCATTATTTCGTATTAATCAGGTTGATTGTACAATGTAGCCCAGTCATCGAAACGTGCAAATGTGTAAGGTCAGCCAATTAAGAAGGGGCCTAAAGCAAATCGGCAATATCAATCTCTGATTATGAAAATACCACAAAACCAAGAAATATATGAAAAATGCATTAGTTAATAATGACCGCCTCCGTAGACTAGAGGTTCGATTCCCACCCATGCCAAAAAAATATTAGTACGTTTTTCTGTACAGTTCGTCATGGTGTTTATAAAATATAATATGTATTATATCGTTGTTTCTGTTACACATAGTACAAGCCTAGAGCTTAGATTGTGACCAGAGTAATATGTACAAAATTGTCCTATATATTATTATTATGTATGTATCATCACGGGTGCCTTACGGCGCCCGAGACCGCCTAGACGGCCCCAGGGTACCCAGCGGAGGGGTTTTAATCCCACCTCGTCGTAGCCGATGGTATGAGTCTACACTGAACAAGTGGCTAGCTCGATCTATAAACAGTTTTACAAGTTGGTATAGTGAAACCGGGACCGACAGCTTAACGTGCTCTCCGAGGCACTATAGTGGTGTTGTCAAACAAATGTACATAATTTTTTAAATTAAAAACTCATTGGTACACATCGGGATTCGAACCAGAGACCTAAGTGTTTTTAAGTCCAAGGTCTAACCAACTCGGCCACCACGTATATATTATTATTATTATAATATAAAATATTTAAAAGTAACTTGCTTTTTGAAAAAATATGACAATAATGAAATTCAAGACAAAGAAAATTGTACAAAAAAACGTACCATTACGCACAGCCCAAGCCACTGGACGGATCGGGCTGAAATTTAGCATGCAGGTAGATGTTATGACGTAGGCATCCGCTAAGAAAGTATTTTGATAAATTCTACCCCCAAGGGGATAAAATAGGGGATGAAAGTTTGTATGATAAAAAAATAACTAATCCACGCGGACGAAGACGCGAGCACAGCTAGTATTAAATATAATCCATACTAATTATAATTGCTAAAGTAACTTGTTATTTATTTGTTAAGTTTTCACGCCTAAACCGCCGACCGAATTTAGATAAAATTTGGTATGGAGATAGTTTGAAAGCCTGGGAAGGACATAGAGTATATCACTTTTCAATATAGCTATAGGGAGTGCAGATATACAAAATGATTGTTTTTTAAGAGTCTCTTAGAAAAAAAAATTAAATACTTCAAATAGAGAGAAAAGTGTTCTATGAAGCAAAGTTGAGTATATAAAAAACAACTGCATTAAAATATTTTTGAACTTGTACTTTACATTTTATGAGATTTTTTTTTGACATTTTATGTCTTATTTTTGGCTACTTAACTAATTTGGAAGGTACTGTAACAGCTCTTCTCGCTGCTGTTACATTACCAACCTAACTTTTGGGAAAAAACTAAAATACTCTTTGTTTTGGACTTCTTTTATTGGGTTTATCATCCAAAATAAATTATAATATTTTTAACACAAATTAACATGATTTTCAACCTATCTCGAGCGATGCCAAACTATTTCTTTCTGGCTCTGTTTACATGTCCGTGGACCTTCAAATTATTTAAATAAGGAAAAGTATTTAAGAAGTTTATGGTCAGCTGTCTCCGGCCAGTACCATAAAGTAGTTGCGTTCCAAAGAGGGGGTTACATTCCTTACTTCTAAGTTTAGTAACGACTTAAGTATGCATGTGAAGCCGCGAGCAAAAACTAGTGCCAAATAAAACTATAAAGTCTATGCCTCAATAAGACATATATATTCAATTAATAATAATAATAATATGTAGGACAATTTACACATTCCTATTGCTCTGGTCACAAACTAAGCTCTAGGCTTGTCCTATGTGTACCATATACAACGATATAATACATATTATTATTTTTTTAAACCCAGACCATGACAAACTGTACAGAATAAACGTTTTATTTTTGCCATGGGTGGGAATCGAACCCACGACCTCCGGACACAACGCCAAAGGCGTAACCACTAGTCTACGGAGGCTGCAATTCTGGGATTATTTTTTGTTAAAATCGTTTAATTAGTTAAGATATATGCATCCGCTTGTTGCTATCATTCCTGGACATTGCATACTCCTTAACATCAGGTGGATGCAAGGTCACATATTGAGCTCTAATAAAAAATAATAAAAAAGATTGTTTATATATTAGTGTGAACATCATTAATGCGGAAATATTTCTAATTCGCATTAGATTTAACAATAAACTACAATTTATATGCAAAACAGATGAATACGTGCTGAAAGCTGAAATTCGCAAATTTCATGTCACGAAATTCAGTTTTCACGTTCGCAGATTGTCGCGGTACAATTTGTTGATAATGACGTCATACCGAGATTTACATCTGGAGAATGTAATAAGATATTTCGCATGATTACGGTATGGGGGCGTAGCTCAGATGGTAGAGCGCTCGCTTAGCATGCGAGAGGTACCGGGATCGATGCCCGGCGCCTCCAGAGATTTTTTTTTATAAAAATAAATACCGTTTTTTTACTTAGTAAAAAAACAAAGTACCTACAGTAAAATTAGTAGAAAATAAATTTATTTAGTAGTGATTTTCCTAGTAATTTAATATTTATTAAATTTATATTTTATTATATATTCAACTTATTATGTACTAACTTTAACACACGGCTTCGCTCGTATATAAAAGGCTTAGGAGACGAAAATTTGCTCAACTTGTATTCTTAAACATTCTGACGTCATTTTGATGGTTAACGTACTCGTAACATCTATACGAGTATTTAGATACTCGATACCCTCCCTACCAAAATTAATCGAAATTGGTTCATTAGTTTGACGTTAACATTTTTTTGTTTTGTAGTGTCACCGGTTAAAAATCGTCAAGTTATCTTGTGACTTTATGCACATGTGACCTACAAAGTCCATGAATGGGGTCGATGAAAATTACTGTTTAGCTGCATTGATCGCTCTCACTATTCCGGCTAAATGATGCTGTTACAAAATTGGCAGCGACAAAACTAATTTGTTTAACGTGTCGACTTGAACTACTTGTTTAAGTTCAGCAATCTAAATTAGCCAAACAACCAATATTTACGACGCATGGTTCCATGGGAATAGTTGTTCATATTGATCAGTAGAACCTCATATTAGCACAAAGTACCTTTCAAAGTCAGCATGTATAGACAGACTTTCACTCAAAGCCTGTCTATACATGCTGACTTTCTTGTAAAATATATATATATATATCTTCACGGGTGCCTTACGGCGCCCGACACCGCCTAGACGGCTCCAGGGTACCCAGCGGAGGGGTTTTAATCGCACGTCGTCGTAGCCGATGGTATGAGTCTACACCGAACAAGTGGCTAGCTCGTCGCAATGTTTTGGATAGACTCAATAACCCATCTATAAACAGTGTCACAAGTTGGTATAGTGAAACCGGGACCGACAGGTTAACGTGCTCTCCGAGGCACTATAGTGGTGTTGTCAAATAAATGTACATACATTTTTAAATTAAAAACTCATTGGTACACACCGGGATTCGAACCAGGGTCCTTAGTGTTTTTAAGTCCACCACGTAAACGTTTCTTGTAAAACTTCTGTTAAACCGTGTGAAAATTATTTAGGTTACATAAGATTTTTTATTTGTTATTTCCTATATCGTTACGGAACCCTAAAAATATTAATAAATAAGTTTTAAGTGAAACTCAAATACGATCCGCAAAATGTGTCGCTAAGTGCTGTTCAAGTTTCCAACAAGCGGATAAGTTGGAAACAAGAAATAAGTTTCAAAAGCTGAAGCATATACAAATTCCAAGTTAGAAGTTAACGCGTGCTCTTGCCCACTCACGTGACACAAAGAACCTGACATTTTCAAAATAATATAAAAGAATGCAGTCTTCGATTAAATCTCGAAATACTAAAATCTCGAGATAGGTAGGTATCTCACAATTAGTTATGATAATGCCATTCTTTAAATAAATAGAATATCCAAAATAATACGAACTCGTACTACCTGTGATGAGATATTAAAATAGTATAATCTGAAAAAAAAACTCATAAAAAGTGTTGTATTGCAAATCTATAAAGTATCCAAAATAATGCAATCTAAATACTAAGATGTGGAGAAAACCTTGGGAAATCTAATTATTAGCCTAGATATTGCAATCCTATACAGTGTCCAAAACTATATTATTATTTATTTATTTATTTTAACACTATTGCACAGTAAACAAAAGTTATGTACAAAGGCGAACTTAATGCCTTAGGCATTATCTACCAGCTAACCTTTAAGATTGTGTTCGAAGTCGTGTGCCTAATTAAATTTTAATAAACTTATATAAATTAGGACATAGTAATACAATAACATATATATTATACATATATATATACATAATAAATAATACATACTATACATAAACATGTATATAATATCTTCATAAAAAAATATACATACATATATCCATATACAAACATACATATTGGTATACTATACACAAATAAAGTGGAAAATAGATATTAAAACACCACACAAAAGATATCGAGATACACGCTGTTGATCAGCTCTTGTTCTGTTTATTTAGGAAGTGCGCTATCAAGTGTTGTTTAAATATATTTAACAAGATCTCGAAATACTGAAATCCCGAGAAAGCCTCGGAAAGTCTTTTAATTTTTCTTGTTATTGTTGATATATATATTTCATAAATAAAATAGGTATCCAAAATAATGCTTATTATCTTGAAATACTTATGAAAAACTGGAGAAAATCTCGGGCAATCTCTTAATAAGCCTTGATATTATAATCCTTTAATACCCTAATGTGGAAAAGTTTGGTTAAAAGGGTTTTTGAGAAAATAAATAAACAATATCGAAACCCTTTGGCGAGTTTTCACAGTCGGGTTTATTATATTTGAAGAGATGTATGATACCAACGATTTACTGAAATAATTTGTGACGTATTTTTTTCCTACATACTTAACATTATTATTTCTTAAAATACTTTGTATTATCTATCTTTATTCTTGGATTTTACTTAAACTAACTTTTCTGATAAACAGTAAGAAATACAAAAAAAAAATTTTAACGAAAACGAAGAAAAATGCCCAGCCATTATATCATGTTTTATTTATATACTATGTCGATTTTTCAAACTGTACCCCACAGCTGTGTTTATACCCAAAAGGTGTACGATTTGTCGACAGCAATTTTGGTTCAAGCTCAGATGTATTTATCAAAAAGTTCATTTCGCCCGGACAAAAAAATAGCGCGCATTATTTTAAATTTCATTTTCCACCTTGCGAACTAAATTATTATTTATGGTAATATATTTAAAAGCATCTGTCTCCTGTTACAGTAGAATTATTCTTACTCTTAATATACATGGATGAATTTGAAAGGATGTACTTTGGGCTAATATGATGTTCTGCTGATCAAATCGAACAACTTATCCCATGTGCCGCAAATGAAAAAAAAGTTTGGCTTTCCCATACAAAATGGTCATTTTAACATTACTAGTTTTTACGGAGAAGGCAATTTTTTTTTATTTGCGGCACATGGTTCCATGGGAAAAGTCAAAATCGTATTGATCAGTAGAACATCATATTAGCCCAAAGTATATACTTTCAAAGTCACTATGTATAAGGCACAGTGCTGTCTTATTTATTATGATTATTACCACGGGTTCTAAGAGTTATCAAGTATTTTTTTTCTATTTAATTTTATTCGTGTTATATACTTACATTTATAAGCTACACTATAATAGTAGTAGTAGTATTCTTTTTCCCGAAGGAAAGGCAAAGAGCATATGCCCATACAGCCTAGTCGTAGAGCTACACTATAAGCTAGTATAATATTACAGGTTGATTTTTGTTTTAAGAAAATAAAGAATCAAAAACTTTTTTTCGCTTTACAACACAATTATGAAAGGAGTACGGTCATTCTGGACCCAACCGTAAAGGCTTACGATATGCTTACTTAATAATAGATAATTTAAGCATTATTTTCCAGTATTCAAAATAATTTTAGAAGTTGGGAAAAAAAAGTTCTGACAACTTTTGTTACGTGCTGATTTTTCTGCCTTTTCTGTATAATTGTCCACATTATGCAGAAAAAAAAAATGCTTTATACATTAAAAAATATTATTTTTGCTTATGATTGAGATTTAACAAAATAAAGAGAGATTTCACATTATTTTGAAAGAAAAAGAAAAGGTCGTATAGTATTGAATGCCCTTTGTCCATTTATCGCATGAACAGAATAAAAATAAAATAAAAATATAGCGACGATAGGCCGATGGACTTGCATCCAGTGCTATGTTAAAATAAATAATTTAAAAAAAAGAGCGTCGATATATCATCCACAGATTATATAATATTATTCTGTCAGTGCAGCACAAGGAAACACTATTAATAATTTAGCGGATTAATAATTCGCGGTCCGAAATTGTTCGCTATACTAACCTAATAACTAGTCATAACATAACCTCAAATTGAAATTCAAATGAGAATAACTTTTTTCTCCCTACTTCTCGAACTTCGATGTAATTAACAATTTTATTATTTTCATCTATCGAACTGCTTCTACCGCGTTCAAAAATAAAACCTATCCAGCCTGGGTCTTTAATTATTAGACAATTAATAGAATACATTTAAATATAATTTCAAACATTAACATATGAAATAAATTTTAACCAGGAGTGTGTTCCGTGGCGACTAAAAGGTAATCAGCTCAGCATAAGCTACGTCGTTCTAGAATGAATTTTTCAAAATCAGCGGGTTATATTCCCGGCTAGGAGAATAAGTTAAACTCAACAAGCAACGCTTAGAAATCAATTCAATTTAAATTATCCCTGAATTAACATGATCGCACAAAAATGCAGATTATTTTTTTATTTTTGATTAAAATGAAAAACACAAAAACAAAATACACAGACCTAAAATTAAATTATCTAATTATGAAAAGTTATATACACAGATCTAGAATCCGTATCCATTTTTTTATTTATGTACCTTACTTGACAAATAATTAATTCCTCAATATTCCTCGAACAAACTTTCACAAAAGGGGGACCCCCTTAAGTGACGATTTTTGGGGTATAACCTATCCTGTGTCCTTCCTTGGGTCTCAAACTATCTCCACACTCCATCAAAATCGGTTCATCGGTTTAGCGTGAAGAGGTAACAGACAAAGTTAATACTATAAGTAAGAAGTATGGATTTTTAGAATAAGGCCCGCAGGCAAGTCAAGTCACGTAGGGCTTATTGCTCGATCGTCACCGTAAAGTGAAAGGTCCGTTCGGTCATAAAGTAGGTGTTCTGGTTCAAGTCCTTGCCTCGGGCGATAAACTGTGACGGTTACTGCTTGCAGACTAAGATATAATGCAATTATTTGTCAGGATTTATATCGGGGGCGTAGCTCAGATGGTAGAGCGCTCGCTTAGCATGCGAGAGGTACCGGGATCGATGCCCGGCGCCTCCAGTTTTTTTTTTGTTTTTTTTTTATCATAGTATGATATTGAAGATCTTATAGCATATACTGAAATTTTATAGCTCTAAGGCAATACAAAAAAATGATATCATTTTGTTTAGGAAAAATGACAAATCTGGATTTTGAAATTATAATATTATGTTGTACGTTTTAAATTATGTTGGACATTTTACCTGACTAAGCTCCAGTCTTGTACTATGTATATCAGAAACAACGATACTAACACAAATTATATTTAACTAGTATTTAATAAACGCCCAGACCATAGCAAACTGTCAGTTAAACGGTAATCGAAACCACAACCCCTGAATGCAACACCTAAGGCCACTTAAGGCCACAGACAGTCTTGTTGAAATCCAATTCATTATTGTAGTAGTTTTTATTCCGTTATCAAAGCCAAAAATCTAAAATATTTATTTCATGTAAACCTTTACATGCATTTATGAAAAGCCAAAAAAAAAATTAAATATATGCTCCTAGTGTGCACTTGGCTAGGTCGCCATTCCTCCCACCGAAAAAAAATTAAAATATAATTTAAAAAAATGGAATATATCAAAGAATATATTGGCAAAACTTTGCCTAAGAGGTTTACTTCATATTGCTGTTCCAAATGGCATTACGGCTACACGAGTTTCGTTTAATAAAATTGACAAAAGTAGCTAACTAAAATTATCAAATAAAAAAAATAAAAATCATCACGTACTCGGGTATACCACACCCTAAATATGGTTAGTAACTAAAAACTGTTGACTCCAATAAGAAGCTGGAATACCCTTTTATAATGTACCTATACTAGATTTTAGCTAGTTTAATTGAATAATGAATACTCACCGATCCTTTTCTGCCAGGAAAGCTGAAAAACACATCAGGTCCATTGCGGTGTGGCATCTGACGCAGCACGTTCAGGAGCTTGGCGGAGTGACGTGGCTGAAACAAACAAGACAATTGTAGTTTATGTGAATCACTCTACTTTTGTCTCCAAACATGACTATTATAGTTTATGTGTATCACACTACTTTTGTCTCCAAACAAGACTATAGATGTGCATCACTCTACTTTTGTCTCCTAACATGACCATTGTAGTTTATGTGCATCACTCTACTTTTATCTCTATACAAGGCTATTGTAGTATATGTGCATCACTCTACTTTTGTCTCCTAACATGACCATTGTAGTTTATGTGCATCACTCTACTTTTGTCTCTATACAAGGCTATTGTAGTATATGTGCATCACTCTACTTTTGTCTCCTAACATGACCATTGTAGTTTATGTGCATCACTCTACTTTTGTCTCTATACAAGGCTATTGTAGTATATGTGCATCACTCTACTTTTGTCTCCTAACATGACCATTGTAGTTTATGTGCATCACTCTACTTTTGTCTCTATACAAGGCTATTGTAGTATATGTGCATCACTCTACTTTTGTCTCCTAACATGACTATTGTAGTTTATGTGCATCACTCTACTTTTGTCTCTATACAAGGCTATTGTAGTATATGTGCATCACTCTACTTTTGTCTCCAAACATATGTGCGTCACTCTAATTTTGTCTCCAAACAAGACTATTGTATTTTATGTGCATCACTCTACTTCTGTCTCCAATTCTTTCGCAATTATTCGCAAGCCTTTAGAATTATTTGCCGGTGGACTTTAGACATGTTCCGAGCAAGAGTATGTTTAAAAAAGTTTGGTGTTTACTCGTTTTATAAACTTGTAATGACTTCTTATTATCTAGCTCATCCAATCAGCTGCTCACATTGATCCCTTTGTTGTTTTTTTTATTATTTCGTAATCGTGTTTATTTTAAAACCAAAAAAAAAGCATTTTTTTTTTGATACCTAATATTATTAAGTTGTATATTATGATGTCAAGTTTTTAAATAAAATTAACTTGTTGCTCATTTAATTATAATAGATAAAAAGTTTTTAATTTAAAAACTACTAAAGCACCGTGTACTTTATTAAACTTTACAAAGGCAATTTATTTATAAGATGTAGTTTTAGTAGATACTAAATAAAATCTACTACTACTATCTATATACTAATATTATAAAGCGAAGAGTTTGTTAAAACGCGCTCAGGAACTACTGGTTCGAATATAAAAATAATTTTAGTGATGGATAACCCATTTATCGAGGAAGGCTATAAATTATATAACATCACGATTAGGAGCGGATCATCAATGGAAAATGTTGCAAAAACGGGGAAATTTTATTCTTTTTGATAGCTTCCATTGCGTGCGCTACGTAAACCATTAAAGTTACAAAGTTGCACGGGTCCAGCTATTAAATAATATGTTTATAACATACACATGCAAAAACCGTTAAGTGTCCTAGTCACGTTTTGAATTTAGCCTGTGGGTTCGCCATTTTTCATAGATTACTGCAACGAGTTCTTATTAAAATGATGTCACATTTCAGGTTTGACAATAAAACAGACGACTCGTTTGGGAAATTCGCCTTTTACCGGCATCATTTATATATTTATTACCCGGCAGTAAAGGCAAATAATGCAGTTAAACAATGTATTATGTTTAACCTTTCAGTTAAACAATGTATTATGTTTAACCTTTCAGTTAAACAATGTATTATGTTTAACCTTTCAGTTAAACAATGTATTATGTTTAACCTTTCAGTTAAACAATGTATTATGTTTAGGTCTAATTACTGTTAGGTAGATACAAAGTCACAAGCTGTGCCCGAAAAGAAAAAAAATATATGGGCTTTATTTTCGTTTGTTTTAGTTCTTGGTACGAAATATGGGCAAAGGATTCAAAGCCCATGCAGTCCTGATTTATTTTATTTAAGTTAAACGCCACCAAGGTATCTGAAACTACAAATCTCATAAAAAGAAAACAATAAAATATAATAAACTACGTAGACATTAGTAAATTTTAAAGTTTTTTCCCAACCATAAAATATTCCCTAAAAATCGTATGAAAACATGTCAACCTCGTTTTAAGCACCAAAATTCACTTAAAATAATATTGCATAACAAATTTAATAAAAAAACGATTTAAAAAATCAAATACGCAACGCACAATTACGCATGTCAATTTCGCGCTAAACCACGACTGACGCTTTTGGGGGAAAAATATTAAATTTTAATATGCGGCATTCTGGTCCCCCGGGTAGAGTTCCATGAAACGTCTATTCGTTTTCAGTGAGCCAGTTTTTCGAGCCGTAAGATAGCTCTGTGAGGGCCACAGAGTATATATTATTAACTGTTAGAGAGCGCAAAATATGTACCATCGTGGGTGCCTTACCCCCGAGACCCCCTATACAGTCTCAGAGCACCCAGCAGAGGGGTTTTATTCCCTCCTCGTCATAATGAGTCTACACCGAATAAGTGGTCAGTTAGTCGCTTGTTAGAGGGCGCAATAATCTATATAAAATAGCAATATATGTACCATCATAGGTGCCTTATAGGGCCCCCGAGACTCCCTATACAGCCTTAGGATACCTAGCAGAGGGTTTTATTCCCTCATCGTTAATGAGTCTACACCGACTAAGTGGTCAGTTCGTCGCTTATTAGAAAGCGCAATAATGTATATACAATTGTTTAGCCCCTGTTGCAAGATAACTTTTGGTACTGTTTGGGTAAGAATACCGATAAACTTTAAACTTATTTGAAAAATAAAATCGATAGTATTAAAGGTAAAACTTACTTCTCTTTTTTTTCACCCAACTAGTATTTGATCCTTATCAATGATTGTCGAAACCGATAGGCGGTATAAAAGTAGCGGCGTTGTTTTGCTTTCGTTTTCAAAAATAGGCTAAAACTTGTCATGTCCCATTAGATTTTTACAAGCCTGTATATTATCCCAAGCATTAGAACCAAGAGGTATCTACCAGCGTGCTGGTAAAAGTTGGATCAGTTCTAATCTCATTACCCGGCACGTCCCATGCTAATTAGAGGGGTAGTCATTTTGTATATAACCCCTATCGTTTTTGGTTAAATAAATAAAATAAGTATTGATTTTTGGTTTTTCAAAAATAAGTTGCGTCCCATTCGTTTCTTACCACTGTGTATATTATATATCCCAACCTTTAGAATCAATAGAAACTTAAGTGAATACTTATGGTACTTTAGACTAAATTGTCCTACATACTATAAAATGGGAAGGGCGGACATTTTATTTATTTATTATCGTTTTAATAACCCTTATTGTTTCGCAAAAGTATTTTATTTTTATTTTCAAAAATTAAATAAATTTCCCATTCACTGAAAATTATTATCTTTAATAAGTACTTTCCTTCGATTTTCCATTTACTACCCTGTATATTATCCCAAGCATGAGAACCAAGCGGTTTCTACAAGTGGTTCTAAGCTCATTACGCGGCACGTCCCTTGCTAATTAGAGGCGCGCTTCGTGAACGCGCAAATGCAAATTTGAAAAGCTCTTCAGGGGTAGCCAGAGCAACCGTAATTGAACATTTAGGTCCGTTACCCAGCCACTCCGACAAACACCAGATAAGAAACTTAAGTGAATACTTATGCTACTTTCCTTGATATTAATATTTATGTCTTTTACTGGATTACTTTAAAAGGATGTGTTTAATATTTTTGAGAAATATTACCTGAATTAAGATGGTAGAGGAATGAGTCTTTTTGCTTTTTATTTTTAACTAACGTTATTTTTTAAGGCTTCGTTTTTGTGAAGGCTTTAGGCGAAGTTTTTATTAAAAAAATAACCATTTACTTAGTCCATCACTCAGTACTCTAACTCTAATATACAAGATGAAAAAATACACAGAAATAATAGACGGAAAGTTTTGAAAAACTTTATAAATGTGTATGGTGATTCTAAATAAGGATTAAATTCTTGGATTTTTTTTTATATTCACTTTCGTTATCAACATGGCTTTGAAATCAGAAACTATGTTTTTTCAGGTGTCTTTACAACGAAGACTTAACTCAATTAGTTGTACATTTAGAAAACGCCTATATTTTCTTATAATAAGAGATTTTGAGTTTTTATTTGTGTTGACCTTTAAAAAACTGAAAACGGGACACGTCGGCGTGCCGAAGCTTTCCTCGGTGACACCGGGACGGAGTAGCGAAAAAAGAGGACTGGTTTAAAACAGGACGTATGGTCACGTTATATAACCTGTGTTACAGGAGCCAGTACGAGTATGTATGGTCGCGTTGTACAGGATGACTTTGACAGGATGTACTTTAGGCTAATATGAGGTTCTACTGATCAAATTGAACAACTTTCCCCATGGAACCAAGTGTCACAAATAAAAAAAAATGCTTTCTCCATAAAAACAAGTAATGTTAAAATGTTTTTTTCATTTGCGATACACGGTTCCATGGGAAAAGTTGTTTAATTTGATCAGCAGTACCTCAAATTAGCCCAATGTACAACCTTTTAAATTTACCTTGTATAATCTGTGTTACAGGAGCCAGTCATACTCGTAGCCGTTCCACAATTGATTAATTTATATAAAATAGATACGCCTACGAAGCAGCTAGTAAAAAATAAAACCGAATAATATATATATATATATATATCATCACGGGTGCCTTACGACGCCAGAGACCGCCTAGACGGCCTCAGGCTAGCTCGTCGCGATGTTTTGAATAGACTCAATAACCCATCTATAAACAGTTTCACAAGTTGGTATAGTGAAACCGGGACCGATAGCTTAACGTGCTCTCCGAGCCACTATAGTGGTGTTTATTTATTTTGTACACACCGGGATTTGAACCAGGGACCTAACTGTTTTTAAGTCCAAGGTCTAACCAACTCGGCCACCACGTATATAAATAAAACCGAATAAATTAAAATAAATAAATTCAGGAATAATAACAATACAATTAATATTTACCCATTTTCCGTTAACAGATTTCATGGCACTGAAGAGTTGTTTCAGTTCTTTGACAGTGACACTATAACTGGCCAATACGCCCAGCATTTCTATTAGTAAATCTGGAACAAAGGAAACAAATTATTAATTACGAATCTGGTTTTAATTACCACCCCTATACAGATGGGAAAACCTTCAAGCGACGTTATCATTACTTATTATTCTGTGGGTTCCCCGGTACTTAGGAGACTACTTTAAGTGGTAGTCCCCTTTAAGGGTGAAGTTACGAAACAGGTGGTGATGAATCAATTTAATGATGAAGCAGCAAATATACTATTATGAGCAGGCATTTATAGACAGCCTCCGTAGACTAGTGGTTGCGACTTTGGCGTTGTATCCGGAGGTCGTGGGTTCGATTCCCACCCATGGCAAAATATATTAGTACGTTTTTTTCTGTACAGTTTGTCATGGTCTGGGTGTTTATAAAATATAATATGTATTATATCGTTGCTTCTGGTACACATAGTACATAGTACTTCTGGTACACCTAGAGCTTAGTTTGTGACCAGAGCAATATGTGTAATTTGTCCTACATATTATTATTATTATTGTTATTATTTATTTAAAATTCTTTATTGCACAAAATTATACATAGCCAGCTGATCTTATTTTACGTCAAAAAATATTTTATAACAAAAATAATAGACATTAAGAAAACCAGTAGCCCTAGTGGGAGTTTTTTTAACTTTACTACTGCGTTAACATTTTGCCAATCACACGCTCGCATTTTTAGTTCTCAAAATTTCCGCTTGGATCGCTGAACTATTTCCCATACAAAATTTAGTTAACTCAAACGCAAAGTAATAGTAAAAAACTCACACTAGGGTTAATGGAAAAAAAATATGATAATCTAGATCATTTTTTTTAAAGTATATAATACCCGGATACAACGCCAAAACCGCAACCACTATACTACGGAGGCGGTCAATGCACATATAGATAATATCTATATACCAAAATTATATATGTTATTTGAATTCTACAGTCAATGTGGAATTATACCTATAACCACATGAATTCCTGGTAAATTAAGCTGTGGTTTGTACAGAAATTCAATATTGGATATCATTAATCCTAAAATGGCATATGTGAATTTGAAAGGATACCTAATATGATG
The DNA here is from genome assembly GCA_947458855.1 of Monopis laevigella. NCBI lineage: Eukaryota > Metazoa > Arthropoda > Insecta > Lepidoptera > Tineidae > Monopis > Monopis laevigella. The sequence goes on along the minus strand of OX381594.1, from coordinate 11,314,711 downwards.
TTCTGCTGTTCGAATCGAACAACTTTTCCCATGAAACCAAGTGTTGTAAATAAAAATAATATTTGGTTTCCTCATACAAATTGGACATTTTAACATATTACTAGTTTATATGAAAAGGCAAATTTTTTTTAATTTGCGCCACATGTTTCCGTTGGAAAAATCTTCGATTTGATCAGCCAAATCTCATATTAGCCCAAAGTACATCGTTTCAAAGTCACCCTGTATATTATATGATGACTGAGTTGGTTAGATTATAGACAAAACTTAGATAACAAAATATCTATTTACTAGGTACTAAAAAAAAGCCTTCTTTTACCGGAGTACGGCATATGACTTTGTATCTACCTGATGGTACACAGAATCAATTAATATGTTCAATACATTCTTGTTTAACAGTTAATTGCTCCTACTATGCCGGCTTAATGATGCGGTTACAAAATAAGCGGCGACACAAATTAATTTGCATTACCAGTCTACTTTAATAGCATCGGGCTGCTTTATTGTCAACAGTAGTTAATTGCTTGTTCCATAACCGCACCCTGAAAGGAGACCATCACCTCAACTAGGTTTTACCCTTCTATATATACAGGGCGAAATTGAACTTTACTAATATGAGGCTCTGCTGATCAAATAGAACAATTTTCCCATTGAACCATGGGTCGCAAATGAAAAAAAAAATTGTCTTCCCCATACAAATTGGTCATTTTAATATTACTAGTTGTTATGAAAAAAAAAATTATTTTTCATTTGCGACACATGGTTATAATGGAATAGCTGTTCGATTTAATTAGTAGAACCTCATATTAGCCCAAAGTAAAAACTTTCAAAGTTACCTATAAAAAGTATAAAAAATAATGGCCTAATTCATAAAAACTTATTGAAGAACACTTTAGTTATGGAATGTTTTGTCTCTTTTACGCATATTATTACTACTTCCACGTTGCCGAACGGAGGAGGCAACGTGGAAGGCCCAGGAGGAGATGGAGGGATGAGTTGGACACCTTTTTGAGGGACTGGTCCAACATAGCAAAAAATAGAGAGAAATGGAAAGAGGGAAAGGAGGCCTTTGCCCAACAGTGGGACAGTATAGGTTAATTATATATATTTTTTGTTGCTAAATAAAAGAGACGAAACCTTCTATAACTAAACTGTTCCTGATGGACTCGTTTTTATAAATAACGCCATAAGATGTTGTAAATTTCAAGCACATTTATTTTTGAAATTTTTTATCTCTGCTGGCCATCACTAACTAGCGCAGTATATATTGCGGTCCATAATCCGATCCCGGCATGTCTCCTAATCCCGGAGTAAAACCCCGGGATTGGCTCACGTGACAGCACCGCGCACGGGATCCCAGCTTACTTGATTAATGTGTTTAATGATAATATCATTATCTACAGTTTAAATGATTTAATAAAGTTTTAAATTTTTAGGTTATTTTTAGTACTCCAGATGAAGTGTACCAAAAGTCATTTTTCATTTCTAATTGCACTGGACTAGTGTAATTTGGAATGAACAATGCGTATTTTGATCAATGTAACAATAATATTTGAAACATAATTCTTCAAAATTTATTTATATTTAACTAGCTGACAAGTTTAACCGTCTACGCAGCGCACACAACGGAAGCTCTCAAAAAGGAAGAAATTTTCCTCATTTTCCCAACATTTTTCTTTGATGCTCCGCTCCTATTGGTCGCAGCGTGATGTTATAAAGTTTCCTCGATAAATGGGCTATCCAACACTAAAATAATTTTCAAAATCGGTTCAGTAGATCCAGAGATTTCCCCCTAGAACCTTACAAACTTTACCTATTTAAAATATTATAAGTTTATAAGTATAGAAAACTGACATTGTTTTATATCCTACGAATTTACTACTTTTACTGTATTAAATACTTATTTTGCACATCTCATGGGTAAGCTGATGAAACTGTAAACATATAATTATTAACATCTTGTAAACTCTGAATTAAGCAATTGTATGTAACATCAAAAGCGGTCCCAGACTAGTGGTTAAATCACTGCGCAACTGATAACAAGGTTACGCAGATGACAACGAGGCCGGACCTGGGATGGGTGCCCGCGTTATACAACGAGACTATACTATCTTAAACACCGCAACAAGCTCGCCACTTGTTAGGTGTGGCCTCCGAATACCATCGGCGAAATGAGGACGGGTTAATCCCTCCGCTGGATGTAACATCACGGGTGCCTTACGGCGAACGAGACTGCCTAGACAGCCTAAGGGTGTAGCGGTAGGGTTTTATTCACTCCTCATCATATCAATAGTATTCTGAGTCTAGACTAAACAAGTGGTTAGCTCGTCACGGGCGGTGTTTAAAGAGACTTTATAGCACAATAGTAAGTTGGTAGGGTGGAACTGAGACTGACAACTTTACGTACTCTCCGAGACCAGCGAAGCCGAAGGAAAAATCTAGTGAATAACAAATCAAGCCAAACAATTATAAACTCTAATAACATAACAACAAACATTTCTTTCCAAATGTTATTATTCTACAACAGAATTCGGTACTCAAACAAAGTCCGAATAATTCAGTACATAAAGTAAATAAAGCAGATTGTAATGTTAGTATATGTATATTTGAACAGGCTACGAGTTCATTACTAACTTCATTGTTTTAGTCCAAATTGTATATTAATATTTCATGTAAAGGTACGTACTTACATACACACCGACACACTTGTATCTCTGTTAAGGGGTAAGCACAGAGAATTTTACGCCATTTCACAAAAAAAAGCGGCCTCAGCCTAGTGGTTAAGTCACTGCGCAACTGATAACAAGGTAAATCATATGACTTGCTACTTGTTAGGTTGCCTCCGAATTCCATCGGCGAAATGAGAACGGGTTAATTCCTTCCGCTGGGTACCCTGAGGCCGTTTAAACGGTCCTCGTGAGCCAAAAAGGCACCCGTGATGGTATGTAAAGACGCGCTTGAACTTCTTATTTTTACTTTATATATTTGTTTTTTGTTCATCATACATACGCTCACTATGGTCGAACCAGCTTATCTACCTCTTTCACTCTCTGATGCAGCATTATCATCTGTTCCAATTTAATTTTACTTTATTTTATTGGAGCGCGGCATGTGACTTTGTATCTACCTGGTGGTGAGCAGACCTACAAAGTCCATCACTGGGGTCGATTAGCAATTCGAGCGGTTTGTGGGAACGATCTACTATGCTGGCTAAATGACGCGATTACGAAATGGGTGACAAAATGCATTATGAGTATATTTTAATATACTCGCTGCCTTATCGTCAATTCCACCCATTTTGTAACCGCACCTTGAAAGAAGACTACCACCTCGACAAGAAATCGATGCAGTAGTCTCCTGAAAACCGGTGAACCCAGACTTGCTTTTGTCTCTAAATCATCAACAATCAGTCATCTTTATATATATTTTTAAGCGATTCTTCTTACATTCTGCATTCGCTAACATTTCTTGCATTTCGCTTGATGAATTAGCTAATAGCATCATCAGCATATAATAAATACTGTACAAGAATTTTGTACACTTTCATGTAGATAGTATATAACTATATATTATTTAGTTTTATTTAAAAAAATGTATACAGGAAGAGCTCCAAAGAGAAAGAGCGTCGACTCATACTATGATGTATTTATTTAAATATATTTTGAATTCTTTATTGCACTAAAAGATTTGTACAAAGGCGACCTTAATGCCTTAGGCATTATCTACCAGCTAACCTTTAGGAGAGTTAAAATTGTAATATAGGGTGCACAGAGTAATGTAAAAAGAAAGCAATATACATAAACCACATACAGTTAAAGATATAAGTACATACTCAAATATACAACTACAGAAAATACATAAATAATATTGTAAAATATATACTCATACATAAATATATTTTTAAATCTAACCTGAATTGTGATAATGAGAAATGAGTAATTTCTTAAAAATGGCAAGAGACGGTGACTGTCTGATGTTCAGGGATATTATGTATCAATCTGGGATATTATTAATGTAAGTCTAACTTATGTAGGAACATCGTTCATAATTTTAAACCTACCTACTTAAATTAAAAATTAAGTTATATTGTACTAATTAAAAAAAAATGCAACTAAAAGCCCTCGAAATTTAAACAAATGGACAAAACTAGCAATCAGTTAAAAATCAAATAAAAAAAACACTGGAGGCGCCGGGCATCGATCCCGGTACCTCTCGCATGCTAAGCGAGCGCTCTACCATCTGAGCTACGCCCCCGATATTAACACTGACACAAAAATCTTATACGTATCAAAAAAAGTTGATCTTAATTAAGCAACGACATACAATACAAATGAAACCGGTATCAATAAGAAGTACGCGCACAGACAGTAGGTCACTTCAACCAGATTTATATCATATTAGTCAATGAGATTAAAGAATCAGAGAAGTAAAGTTACTGTTACCCGTAAATGTCGCACACACAATTGTGTATATCAATTAATTACATACATTTTAAAAGGATCGTTTGACAATTTTTTTTCGACAGCCTCCGTAGACTAGTGGTATTGTGTCTTTGATGATGTATCCGTAGGTCATGGGTTCGATTCCCACCCGGGGCAACAAAATATTAGTACGCTTTTTCTGTACAGTTTGTCATGGTCTGGGTGTTTATAAATTATAATATGTATTATATCGTTGCTTCTGGTTCACATAGTACAAGCCTAGAGCTTAGTTTGTGCCCAGAGCAATATGTGTAAATTGTCCTACATATATTTATATTTTTTTCAAATAACCATGATAACACAGATTTTAGTTTTCTTAAAATGACTTAATTTGTCGGTAATCATATTATTTTTGTTCCAAATATGGGTGATTTGATTAACAACAATTGCAAAAAAAAAATTTGATAAGCAAAATTTATTTATTTATTTATTAAACTATAAATTGTACATAACGGAACTTATTTATTCTAAATAATACAATTATATTAACTATAATGTCTCCAAGCATCTCAGTACGAACCGGCTGGTTTCAGCATTAGAAGAAATATAAAAATAATCAAATTTCTCATATTTTTGCCGTATTCTGTTTAAAAATCTAATCGCTAAATTATAGCTACCCACTTTTATTTTTAATTTTCATCTAAGCCTACGTTAATGTTTTTTTACATTGATTTATGGAAGACAACAAGATCTAAAAATATTATAAATTTCAAGTTGAACGGACCAGTAGTATTCTAGATAGTTTATGTGGACATCCAGACCAGATACTGGAGCCTCGCCATAAGAATCCCAAATACGCCCCTGTATTTGGGTTCAGTCCCGCCCCGGCCCATGGTAAATGTTTGTTTTAGGTCTGTTTTTCAATTATCAGTTCTTTTTAATGAGAGCTCGGCATGTGACCTCACATCTACCTGATGGAAAGCAGTATGAAGCTCCAAGAACAAATGCAACCAACAAAATCTACGTAAGCGTTGATTGGCTATTATGCCGGCTTAAGATGCCTATACACGCTTGTTTAAAGGATTCGAGATTATAAGAAGAACGAAACACGCAAGCAGGTAGAGCATTCCACATTTTAATAGTGCGACAGATATACGAATTACCATTTTTTTTGTAATAAAAATTATTCAACAGTTAACTGGTGAATAACTGTATCCGACAATTAAAAAATCGGCCCTTAATTAGCCCGGGCTACCCATGGGCAATGACCCAAAAGGCCCATACGTAAATATACCACTGGCCTTAAGGAAGGGATCCTTTTTTGAAAAATAAAATAGTATTCAAAAAACATATTATCATAATACTTCTCCAAATTATTAATTATATTTACTCAAGAAACAAAGTAAATAGGTAGGGGAATTGTGCTTTCTTATATAGAATTTCGAGATGAAACATAAATCATTTTGGTATTTTTGAAATGACTTGCAAATACCTATGTTGTCCTGGTACTGTTATACATTTGTTTATTTATTGTTGTGGGTTTGATTCTCACTTGAAGAATTCTTTGATTTATGATATTCTCAAATAAGTATTATTTTTATTAACGTTTTTCGTAACATAAATAGGTCTTAATTGATGTATAACAATAATAATAATTATTATTAAACATTGATTTGGAAACTGTGACTTAAAAATACTATAATTTTAAAGTCACAGTTTCAAAAGTCGGTGATTGATTGATTACCAATGATTAAGTAGTTCAATGACTGCGACACGCTGGCCATTTGTTTGGTGTAGACTCAGAATACCATCAGTTAAGTTACGACGAGGTTTTGTTCAGTAGGTATGTAAAAAAATGGAGCATCTCTGATAGAGTTGGTCTTAATATGAAAATTGTTCATATTAATGTATGTATATACGCACCCTGTAGACTCCATAGACGAAATCATTTATTCAGTGCGTTAACATTTGGAACAGCTCTGAAAGGGTTGGTCCTATTGTGAAAGTTGTAAATATTCATGTATATACATCCTGTAGAACTCTTATGGGATATTTATAAAATAGGACTTTTGTTCATGATATATAAAAAAAACAGCCTTAAATAAAAAAAAATAATCTGGAGGCGCCGGGCATCGATCCCGGTACCTCTCGCATGCTAAGCGAGCGCTCTACCATCTGAGCTACGCCCCCCATGTTAAAGCAATGCGAAATATCTTATTACATTCTTGGTATAGGCGAGTGGACACCAATGCAATAGTATCGAATACTTGCTTTAGAAAGTATTCAGTTAGTATGCAAGCAATGCAAGGACATACTGGATTATACAAGCACTGAATATGTGCTGTAATCCTTTGCAATACGGTTTAGAGTTCAAAAAGTAAGTTCTGTATTCCGTACGTGGTGAAATACAAAATCTAAATAGAAAATAGGTACTTAAATTTTTGAGAAATTCAGGCGAAATTGATTTCTCTTAAGTCAAGACCAAACTATGTTGTGTAAATCTTTACAGGCGTTTATAAAAAATCATAAAAAGGTCTAAGTATCATACTAACAAAGGGGTTGTTCCATAATGCAATTATATTTAATCTGTGTGATTTCTCGGGAAAAAAAAATAGAGACAAATATGTAATATGTGTATTTTCTATCTGTTTCTTTTTCCCGAGAGATCGCACAAGTAATATTTTTTAAATTTTGGAACAGCCCCATCTTGTGTCCAAATTAAAAGAAATACGATGAGGATCATTTAATAATTCATTTTTAATTTGTAAATTCATTATGAATTTATGCAGTTAATATTAAATAAAGCTATTTCAAGCGAACTGAACGAAAATAACGTCTCTACACAGGATCGGTGTTCTACGCTCATGGATGGAGTTAAAATTTCACTTCAAATGTATATATGTATGTACCATAACGGTCAGGACTACCCAGACGACCTAAGGGTACCCAGCGGTGGGGTTAAATCACAGAGCACGGAATCGCCGCGCGCTCCCACTCCTAGAGACGGTAGTAATAACAATAGTCGTGCCAAAGAAATGCGCTGCGCGCACATATGAGCGCAATCGGCCGCCAGTTGCTCTTCGTACGTTGCGGAATAAACATTAATATTAAATCGTTATAAATGCCTCATTGCGCTGTGATTTGGTATAAGAATCAAAGTAAATACATCAACAAACAAAATTCTGGCGTATCATATCACAAGTAAGTAAATAATGTTAATTTTTACCTTTTTTAAAAATGTGCGTCGATGTATGTTGGAACGCAAAACCTCAGCCGTGCGAAAGCCGAGAGTCATTAGTGAATGCAATAGTGAGGGGACGCACGCGTTGATTGGCATCATGTCGATAATGCAAGTTAGCGTACCCATAGAGTACCAATATATTTTAATTGCCATTGTAATGTTGTTATTTCTATAGTATTACATGTGGCTTAAAAAAAAAACATTTAATGACTGGCCGCTTCACATAAGGTGACACTCAGATACCTGTTTGTCTGTCCGCAGGAATATCTTAAAACCTACTGAATTTAAATATCTTTAACACATCTCTTCATAGTCTAATATTTTCAGATAAATGGAAAAGATTCACCTGTAAAAGAAGCTAATAAAGCTTTTGAAGATAATAACAAATCTTCTCGTAGTTCTCCGCAAGCCCGACCCGAAGCGACTGATTTACCAAAAAATTTAGTTATTGGGCTCCACTATACCTTACAAAAAACGCAACTTAAATATTATACCAATACGAAGCCATTTTAATAATGAAATGAAATGAAATATTTATTCGCAGTAATTCCGAGTTTACAAGATGGTACAATATAAAAAATGTGTCTACAGAATTAGCCCATTACTAAATACATAGTTTATTACACTCATCATAAGATAAAAGTACAATCAAATGAATACTTTAGCATTAAAATAGCATGTAGATAAATCTATTTCATTTATGATGTACTAGATCATATAAATATTTATAAATATCATAATACGCTTTGACTAACAATAAGCCTTTTCAAGCTTTTTTAAATTAGCATTTGGTAATTCCCTAAAAAAAATGGGTAATATGTTATATAATTTGGTACACATAACGTACTCTTAAAAATGTATTATTTTTGGGGCAATGATGAATTGCGTTGGACTTTGTAAATAATATGTATATTGTATTTACATTAAAGTTTTCATTTCTTCGGCTATGTGACAATAAAAAGTGTTTTTATATAACATAGATTATTTTATTTTAAAGTGGTTATTTTTATTAGAAATCGCCGATTTCGGAACCAGTTTCGGAATTACATCTTCAGTATTGAAAATCAGTTCCGGGATTGTAAATCATTGGGTATTGCATGCCCTAATTAGATTACCAAAAAACGCAATTTAAATATATAAATAGAAGTCTATCAAATAAAAAAATATTATTATTTGATCAAAATATTACAAAGTCTGGGTCTAATTAGGTCACTGTTAATTCAAATTGTATTTAGGATTATGTACAAGATTTACTATAAACCAGTTTCAATCACTAATTTTGCCAAATTGAAAAATTATTAGTGTCTCTTAACTTCGTCTACTTAAAAATCCGAGTGTTTTAATAATTAATTGGCAGACTTATTATATCTTTCTGCTCATAAAAAATAATGTCGATAAAAAAAATATCGACCCCGCCACAGCACTCCAAGACATCATCTGTGTAGTAGTGTGCGTATAGGTGTGAGTTAACGGCAACGCCCACCCCCACGCTTGGTTTGTATGAAATATGTTGAACATGCCGTCTCTAGTAGCGGCGCGCGTGGATTCCGTGCTCTGTGGGTTAAATTCATACTTCGTCATATCGGAGGTCGTGGGTTCGACTCCCACTCATAGCAAATAATATTAGTACTTTTTTAAAACAATAATAATATTATGTAGGATAATTTACACATATTGCTCTAGTCACAAACTAAGCTCTAGACTTGTAATATGCGTACCAAAAACAATGATATAATACATATTATATTTTATAAACTTCCAGACCATGTACAAACTGTACAGATTTTTTTGCCATGGGTGGGAATCGAGCCCACGACCTCCGAAATCAACGCAAAAGGCGCAACCACTAGTCTACGGAGGTGGTCAATTCATGCCGGTACAGTTCACCATAGTTTTGGGAGTTTATAAAAAAAAATTGACTGAGATGAGATGAATATCAATTATAAATTTGGATCAAAAATGTAAATAATAAGACCGCACGAATAGCTGCCTGCAAATAATATATTCCAATATGTATATATGTATATGCTGTCAGGAGCTCATTAACATAGTCCTCCAGAGACGGTCGCCATGTTTAACATTCAAATGAGTCCCAAATCACTCCGATGTTATGTAAAGGACGCCGGTTTATACGAAAAATATAATAATAATAATATTAGACATTTAATGCATATTACCACCGCCCATCCAGATGCAAAAACCGTCAAGTGACCTAGTCATGTTTCGGTTTTAATCTGTGGGTGCACAGGTTTTTAGGATACTATCGATTTATTGTCGAGGTAGTCTCTAGTCTCCTTTCAGTGTGCGGTGACAAAATGGGTTGTTGAATAGTCGATAAGGCAGTGAGTATATTAAAATATACTCGTAGTGCAATTCGTCATTGTGGCCTCCCATTTTGTAATCGCATCATTTAGGTGGGAGGAAGGTCGCTATAACTTCGATAGGCCGACCGACCGGTTTCGGTATCACCGCCCATACAGATGCAAAAACCGTCAAGTGACCTACTCATGTCTCTTCGTCATTTAGCCGGCATAGTGGGAGCGATCAATGTTGTTTAAGAATAATTATTGATTGACCCCATTTCTATTCGGACCAGAATTTCCATTCCGATGTTACGGTAAAGATATTAAAGTTTTAAACAGATTTCATAATATTATGACGTTTTCATCTTCTAAATAATTAAGCTACTAAATTATAAATTAAAGTTAGTTAATTAAATTTACCGCAAACTCAGGCCGAATAGTCTACTTTAAAAGTTTAACTTTGGTTTAATCAATACATTTTATGTTTTGACCGAAACGAAAATTAAAACTCAAAGACGTTGAAATGTCTGAAAGATACAGATGAAATACATTATTGTAAAAGAAGTGCTTAGGGTTCCGTATTAATAATAGAAAATTAAACTTTTATGATGCTGCTGTAGTTAGGTTCTATCTCATCTTCGTAATTAATTTAAAAGCATTGGAGCCCTGGCTTCTTATGAGGCAAGCAGAAACCACCGAGTACCACTTATTGTATCTATATCTATGGAGTATCCATTTCATTCGTTTTCAGTCATCATATTTGTTTCATACATATATGATACTAACGCGCAACTTTGTCTGCGTTACTTTAACCGTTTACGCAGCGCACGCAACGGAAGCTATCAAAAGGATTAAATTTTCCCCGTTTTTTCCCTGTTATGCAACATTTTTCATTGATGTTCCGCTCCTATTGGTCGTAGCGTGATGTTATATAAGTTTATATAGCTTTCGCCGATACATGGGCTATCCAATTTTAAAACAATTCGAAGCAGTAGTTCCCGAGATTACGCATTCAATCAAACAAACAAACTCTAGCTTTTTTTTTTTTTAGGACAATTTACACATATTGCTCTGTACACATAGTACAAGCCTAGAGCTTAGTTTGTGACCAGAGCAATATGTGTAAATTGTCGTACTATTATTATTATTATAGTTCCTAATTTGGTACGGAACCCTAATAAATGAATACTGTTTGAAAACAAAGAAAAATAAATGAATGAAATATAAATTGTGTGCCGCAAAGCCTTGTGATGGCTAATCCTCAGTAATGCCTTTTGAAGAGATTGGTCGGGCTGGAGCGACTTCTAATACCATCTAAACGATATTGTACTAAATTAGATTGAGTTATATAAAATGTGGTATTAGTAAAACCTAAAACGAATAAAAAAAATAGCGTTAAATTTTTTAGACCTTAGACTTATAAACACTTAGGCCTCTGGTTCGAATCCCGGTGTGTACCAATGAGTTTTTAATTTAAAAAAATGTACATTTGTTTGAATAATATTAAAATTGTATACCATTTTTGGAAAAAAAACGAAGAAAATTGTAACGAAACAAAAACCTTCTACTAGGACAACAGAAATAAAAGAGAATACTGCTAAGCGAATTCAAGGCAGAGAAGATACAATAGCTTTGTTGTACAAGCCGGCAGCTAGGTGTTCTTACAAATTCAGCTCGAGTCGCACCAGAAAAAGGAGGTCGTGTTTTTGCGGTGGTTCTACCTTTGCAGTGGAAGAAAGAGCGACTCACGAACGTGAAACCACATTCAAAGTATCTTCATTACGCTCCTTGTGCACCTAAAGTAGGATTATAATAGCGAGCAACTCTATTCGTATATTTTATAATTTCATAAGTATGTTGGAATATTATTTTATTTAAATAATACTAGTTATTGCCAGAAATTTCGTGTGTGTGTAATTTTATAATATAACTATTTGCTGTAACATCACGGGTACCTTTCGACGTCCGATACTGACGGCCTCAGGGTACCCAGCGGTGGGGTTTTATTCCCATTATTTTTTTATTGGAGCACGAAATGTAACTTTGTATCCATCTGGTGGGCAGACCTACAAAGTCAATGAATGGGGTCAATCAATAATTTACTCGCTGCCTTACCGTCAATCCAACTACCCATTTCGTAACCGCACCCTGAAGGACAAGAAATCGATGCAGTAGTTTCCTGGAAACCGGTGAACCCACATACTAAAACTGAAACATGACTCACTCGGCGGTAACTTGGCGGTTTTTGCACTTTTTCTTGGTTTTTTTCTTGTTTGTTTTTTATATTTTTTAAATGCTTACTTTAAACGAAAATATAAATAACTTTATAAAATCCTATTAATCTGCAATGAATCTAATAGTTATACTATAAAAAACAGTGCAATCTAACATAAAGACAGTTATACACGAATTCTAAACCCGTTAGATTATGGTTCTTTTTTCTCGGAGTCGATCTAGACTATTATTTTTTTATTAGGTTTTTACACTAATGTTGAATTAAGTAATTTTGTAGTATAACATTAAACATCGGTAAGTGTTCTTCAAGTACTTAATAGTTTTTATGAATATGGTGTGTTAAATTTACTAGTGGTGCAGAACTATAATAATAATCGATATAGGTATAATGATAAAATAAAACATTGCACATACTTTTAAACACTCCAGTTTTGATTTTAATAAGACATTATTATTATGTAGCTACATTATCTAACCAATAACTTGGTGATAATTGATTGAAGAAAATATTTATGGAGTTCATAGAATTTGAAATATTTCAAGTACTTTCCAGTTTTCCCCTTCAAAATATTAATTCTGCCTAATTGAAGTTAATCAACGTGAAATTATTGCTATGTTTGTTATTATGTAATAAGTAAATAATCCTTATTACTAAGAATAATTTCGTTTATAGATAAATATTTAATATTAAAATCAAATTCAAATACATAAATTAAAAAATTAGGAAGGATCATTAAAACATTATCTCGCCTTTCCGCCATAAGTTTTGCCTATGTTAATGATCTGAAATGATCATCCTTATTCATGGACTATGGGCTTAGCACAACAGCATCGATAGGCTTGATAAATCGACAAAATCGATACATATCGATTTAATGAATGAATGTTTATTCATAAACTTCATTTTAACGACTGTCAAACTATATCGATGTGGTTGCTAAGCCCCTCTGTGTGTAGCTACAAAAAAAAACTATACCAATTCAAAAGCAAAACAAAACTAGGGCACAAGGCTACCAGGAGTTTAGGAATTAGTAGGAGTTTTACCTGCGACAACTGTTTCGGCGCGGGGTAGCCTCTGCAGAACGTGATGAATAAGCCCAACATCTGTGCACGCCTGCAAGTTGCGTACACTTTTTCGTAGTATCGCGATGAACACCGACCATATTTCCGCCTGAAACAAAAAAAATATTACATTAGACCATTAATTGAATAAAAACATTTTTTCGGGAATTATATCAGTGCCAATACAAATTTACCGCAAATTCCTGATCGAGTATGGTACCCTGGTAAGTCATCGGCCAGCGAAACCCAAGAGGATTGAAGGGACAATTTAAAAAAATCAAATAAAGCTCAAATGGTATAATAATGCTTAGTTAATAGTAAAATCTAAATTATACACATAATTAAAATCAACTATGATGAAGAAAAAAAGTTTTTCTTTAAAAAAAGGGTAGAAATCGAAAATCTAATTGGAATGGCAAATATAGGTACATTTAGGACGGATTCTAATTAAATAAATAATAATCAATACCATCACGGGTGCCTTTATAGGCTCTCGAGAACCGTTTAAACGACCTCAGAGTACCCAGCGAGCGGATTTACCCTCCTCATTTCGCCGATGGTATTAGAAGGCAATACCTAACAAGAGGCGAGCATGTTGCGGTGTCAATGATGGTATAGCCTCGTTGTAAAAAGCGGTCATCCATCCCAGGACCGGCCTCGTTGACATCTGCTTTATCTTGTTATCAGTTGCATAGCCACTTAACCACTAGACTGGGCCGCTTTTTTAATCTAACTTAATTACTAATATTTTTTTTTTTTGGTATACGTGGTGGCCGAGTTGTTTAGACCTTGGACTTAAAAACACTTAGGTCCCTGGTTCGAATCCCCGCGGTACCAATGAGTTTTTAATAAAAAAATGTATGTACATTTGTTTGACAACACCACTATCGTGCCTCGGAGAGCATGTAAACCTGTCGGTCCAGGTTTCACTATACCAACTTGTGAAACTGTTTATAGATGGGTTATTGAGTCTATTCAAAACATCGCGACGAGCTAGCCACTTGTTCGATGTAGATTCATACCATCGGCTACGACGAGGTGGGATTAAAACCCCCCCGCTGGGTACCCTGGGGGCGTCTAGGCGGTCTCCGGCTCCGTAAGGCACCCGTGATGATATGTTATATTTTAAAATACTACATTATTATTGTACAAGAAAAATACTAAAGCATGACAGCCTCCGTAGACTAGTGGTTGCGCCTTTGGCGTTGTATCCGGAGGTCGTGGGTTCGATTTCCACCCATGGCAAAAAATATTATTACGATTTTTCTGTACAGTTTGTCATGGTCTGGGTGTTTATAAAATATAATATGTATTATATGTCGTTGCTTCTGGTACATATAGTACAAGCCTAGAGCTTAGTTTGTGACCAGAGCAATATGTGTAATTTGTCCCACATATTATTATTATTATTATAAAATCAATATAATATTATGTATATCTTATAATTAGTAAAGTAGTAGAACTATTTAAAAACAATTTACTGTTTGCCGACTTATCAAATGCGTGGTCTAAAGTCAACAAACTTTGAGTTTGTTGACAGTACGTTTAAGCGCAACATTTTTAATAATTTACTTTGATTTATTTATAATTTGTGAATCCATGAAAACGGATTGGCTTACTAATTGCTTTCATATAGTTTTAATGGAAAAAGTTTTATTTCATACTAGTTAGTAATTTTGAAACAACAAATTTTTACTCATATTGGAATATATTTTATCAAATTGTGACGAAAAAAATCCTGGTATTTATAGTGGAATAATTAAAAGATAAAGAGTACGGTTGTATGAGTGTATAAATAAATTAAGTCAAAAATGACAAATTTCTTGAGGGGTGGCTTGTACCTGAATGGCTCATCGGTTGAATACCTTCACGCAAAAGCAAGGGTTGAGGGTAATTGTATCTTTATAATATGAATATAAGAATAACCTGATAAGGTTTTTTTAAATATGTATAATAATAATATATTTTATACGATTACTAACTTTTGTTTACCTGGCTTCGTCCATTAATGTTTTTAATACTAATTAATACATTAATTCGAAAATCTCCATTACGTGTCGCTACTTTAATTTCCCAAATTAGTAAAACACAAAAAAAAAATATTAAACTCAAATAGTACTGCCGACCGTCTCTGCTCGCGTAATACTCTCTTCTCAATTTACTCGACAGCTCGCGTCTACACTAGTGGAAAACAAAAACGCTTTTCTCGGCTAACAAGAGCGGAAATAATTATATTACATTCTTTCCACGTTAACAGCACAATCGTCAGACAGAAGCGAAATTACTACGGAACTGGAATTTCTTTCCATTCCAACGCTGAGTCAGGGATTTTTTAAAGCTCTAGCAATTAAAATTTACTCCATTTCTTCCTGTTCTCCTGGTACTTTAAAGATCATAGTTGTTGTTTTTAAATTAAATAAACACACAATATACATTTACAATATACACAACACATAATTCTATAAAATAAACTATAGTGCGTTTATTATAGTTAGTAGTTATCCTATAAATTATTTAATGTCAGATTTTAAATAAAAGTTAATAGGTGAAAATATCACAAACCATGTGATAAATACTAAGAAAAATCATCCTCTCGCTTCAAGAGCTCACCTCAATAGACTTACATTAGTGCCAAGCACTCATTTGTTACACGCCTGTCATAATAACTGAAGCCTTCAGGCGGGAACAAGATAATGACGAAATTTATAGGGATAATATCCGGACGCTAATCCCATTAATAATGTTCTCGTCCACAACAATACAGGGGGCCCACAGGGGCCTACAGGGGCCCACCGCGCCCGAAGCGATAAAGGAATTAGTGAAACTTACAACTTTATCATTACTAAATCACTTAGGTACTTTAATACACTTACCAGGAACTTATAATATGATAGTGCTTGAAGTACTTGTTTAATATTGTTCGCAAAGTGTTAGTGTTTTCTATTATTATTTTAAGCCTAATTTTAGTACAATTATTCTGTTCTAGTAGAAAGTATCTAATAACTTTATTATTTGACGCAGTTGTGCACTGAATGCAGAGAGAGAATGCATTAACGCGTAATGGAACGTCAAAAAACTTTAAAAAAAATGAAGTCGGAGGTATAGATTTTATTTACTATACTAATTACATAATTTCTTTTGAAAAAAACTGTCATGTTTTTGAATGACAACTACAGTAATATTTTTAGAATCATAAATCAAATTTTGGTTGCCTTTTTAAAAGTTAATAGATTTTTTATAAGGAGACTAAATCTAATTGGGATCGAGTACCCCCACGTTCTTTTCTTTAGTAACACAAACTTTAATATCACTGAAAGAAAATATTTAGACGTTTTTTGGCGTTCGAGTTAGCGAATCCATTTCCTGGTTTCTTTAGAGACAACATCTTCTATCTATACTAATATAATAAAGCTGAAGAGTTTGTTTTTTTGATTGAACGTGCTAAACTCAGAAACTACTGGTAGGCTAAATAACATCACGCTACCAATAGGAGCAGAGCATCAATAAAAATTGTTGCAAAAACGGGGAAAAAGTATTCCGTTGCGGTGCACTGCGTAAACATTTAAAGTTACACAGACGAAGTTGCGCGGGTCAGCTAGTAGTTTATATTTTCTAAAAGTTCTGCAATATTTAACTGTAAATCACAATTTTTCGATATGTAAGCGGCAAATAAACAACGTTATAGTAGTCTAAACTAAAACTGCTCGCCCCTCCACTATAATTGTGAAGGATTTACGTGATTTGTGGGTGTTATCGATGCGTGCTCTTACGTGGGTGACTGACTGCCCAATACCGTCAATTATGGAGACGAAATTGATTAATTGCATCTATACACATATAGATAGCGGCAAACAACTAAAGCTTAGTCGGACGTAATGATATGTTTGAGAAGGCATTTGCGAATAATATATTGATAAATTATGAAGTTTAGTTCAAAAAGTATTTTGAAGATTATATACTGCGTGAGCGCTGTTATAGAATATACGAATATATATAGCTGAGTAAATATTTAGCCAAGATGGTTTGACCATTACGGTTTCGTCTTAAAAACTACAGACCCCAGAAAGTTTTTTTAAATAGTTATGTAGTATTTACTTTTAGTGGAATCTTACAACAAAATAATAAAACACAAATAAGACTTGCCCAACTCTTCAGGCCAGAAGTTATTTTATATATTTCAACATATTTGTGTGCGATTACTTTCAGTGTAAATGTATTAATTTACTTTAAAAAGCACAGGAAATGTATTCGCTATAAATGGAGGTGTAGATATTACTGACTTGATCCTAATTACACACATAGTATTTTTATAAAAACTCTGATTTTTTTTAAATTAAATCTATGGTAAGATTTTTAAAATCAGAAATCGTACTTCAGTTGCCGTTTCTAAAGTTAATAGATTTTATGATATTATAATATTAAATAGTTGCCTCGATAGAAAAAAATCGCGAAGTTACCTCCATTTTTTATCGATATTTTTCTATTACTTCAATATGGAGCAGATTATAAAGCCATGTTTTTTATAAGTTATGTATACGTATAAGCTCTAGTACATGGCCAAGTGTTTAAAATTCTAAATATTTTGCAACTTATAGCAAAACAACTGTATATTTTCCAAGAATTCCGTGCGATATTTTTTTTGTTTCTCACTCGCACGCATTTTAAAAGGCATATTTTATTTGCCTTTATACGCCCTCTTAATGTATTTATATATAAATTCAATGTTTAAACTTGGCTATAGACTAACTAGTGAATGCCCGACTTTAAATGTGTTCGTAATACCACAAAAAAAAACCTACAAGTATTTAAAATACAAAATAATTATTATGAGAAAAAAGAAAATTGTATGACTTATTTTTTTTTTTTTATATAAAGGATGACTTTTAAATCTATCCAAGCGGTAAAATCCGGCCATAAAACATGGCAAGAGGAAAATCTTTTGACGTTAAAAAATATGACGCATCACTCAGCCCCATAAAAAATAGGTTTTTTATTGACCAAAGATACACATTATAATCATACCGGGGAAATTTATTTTTATTATTTATTTACTTTAATAATAAATCATATACATTACACAAACGTACTATCCATGCCTCTAATTTTTTTTATTTTTATTTATTTAACCCCGTTCGCATAAATTATCCAGGAAACTACTGGTTCGAATTACTTAAATTATGAAGTGATTAATAAAAATTCCTAATTTTAGTTTCTCCATACAAGTTATTCCACAGATAAACTTGTATGGAGGATAAAATACATTTCGATTGAAAAATCAGCCCTTAAACTTAACTTCGTAACTCACCGAGCTGTAAAGAAAAAACCGAACAAAAATTTAAATATTATTACCGAAAGTACCAGGATACTAGCATAAAGAAGAGTTCGTTCACTTCGAAAGCTAACGCATAGATGGCCCTTATACAAATATTATTTGTTTATGGGAGAGAGGCCCTTTGGCACCCCTCTCTATCTATTCGTGTTGTAAAACAGCTTTATTTAAAACTAAGCTTAACACACATAAATTTTAAGTTCAAAATCCTATAAAATGTGCGTTGGTTACTTGAACTGATTGAAGTTTCAAAAAGTATAGAAAGTTAATGTTTTTTTTTTAAATTTCTTACTTTATTGCAAATTCCGAAAATATTGAGATGATTTATCGAGAGCCTATTAAAAATATTTAATATATTTTATATATATACATATAAACATAATTAAGTAAAATCTAAATAATATACTAACGAGCAAACAAAATCTACATCTTTCAAGCTCAGTCTAATGTAAAAAAGATACATAAAGAAAATAAAAACAAACATTTGCTTTTCAGATTCTACGCGACCCATTTCAGTTCAGCGAAAAATGAGGCCTGTAATTCTTGAAAGATGACTTGGCAAATGTAACTGAAGCGGATGCGTCTAGTACTTCGCACGCCATTCATCAAGCGACGACACGTCACCGCTGCTCTCCTGGTCTTTCTCGGTTGTGATGTATCACTTAATTAGGCTGGAGCCTCCAGACACGTCTCACGAAAAATAACCTCTCTTGTTTCTTGCTCGCCTGGTAAACAGGAGCAGGTGGCTCGTGGTAAATTTATATTAAACAAAGCCCCTGCCTCCCTGTTTTGCCCGTATAATTAGGGCACATGTGGAAACACTTTAGTTTATAGGATAAACTTTCTAGGAAGTAGGTACAGACAGGGTCATACTATTTAGTTTAGTTTACCTACACAAGAAACTTTATTCATTAAATAGGAAACAAGAAGTGATTACAAATTTAGGATAAAAACATACTTTTAATAAATTTAATCAGTATAAAATTTAAACACACGAAATTAACTAATGCATACCAACATTAAAAACAAAACTTTAAGTGAGTAAATATTATGAAAAAAAGAAAGGAAGAGTCTAGAGTTGAAGAGTTTGTGAACAATCTGAACGACCGGTGGAGAGATGGTTCGACATGACGTAGAATTTTAAAGAGCATTTTTTTTCTTGTTTGATACTGTTTTTTTTTTGTGAACCAAACAAAAGCTGCAGTGGGATTTCTTAAATGGCAACCAAACAAGAAAAGAGTTAAAATGAACTATATTACTACCAGGATAACATGACCTGGCAAGAGTATATTGTAAGACACTTTCAAGCTCATCTTGCAAGAAAGAGAGGAACGAATAAGAACAAAAAACTTTAAAAAAAATATATGTGACGATGTAATCTTGAAATTTTTATCTTGCCATAAAAAAAGGTCCCAAGACGGTAAGACCGAGCAAGGGTTAAATTATAAGATTTTGTACCAAGGCAACATAAATTCTTAGAGAGTCGAAATATAAGTTTGAAGCCGGTAAAAGAACTCTAGGACCGGGTATAATTTTAACAATTTTTATTCATAGAAGAGATAGTTGTGGTAAATGGGAGTAAATTGGTCATACTAACTCGTACCTACGTACCTACAGTAAACCTATGCAGAAATCTTGCATTTCTTGTTGGCGACTAACTACAGTAAAATTACTAAATTAATTATTTCTTATTATATTTGGTACAATAAAATCAAAGGGAATATTTAAATTATCTAATTTATCATAATCAAATTTATTTCTCTCCTATTAAAAAAAATACAATTTATAAACAAATGGCAGAGAAGGGTTAAAAAATCCAAAGCGCAAGGAAACAGAAGCAGTTAGAGGAGTATATTCATTCATAATTTCCTAAGAAGCGCAAAGTTCCTTGATTTCCCATAACCCAAAATACAAGTTACGTAACAAAGAGAATAATAAAAAAAATGTAACTTTTTTAGTTGCTAACCAAACCGTGAGAAAGAGT
This sequence comes from Monopis laevigella, assembly GCA_947458855.1. NCBI lineage: Eukaryota > Metazoa > Arthropoda > Insecta > Lepidoptera > Tineidae > Monopis > Monopis laevigella. The sequence continues at coordinate 11,294,139 of OX381594.1, read as the reverse complement.
TAATATTAAAAGTTTTAGTACCAAGGCATCATAAATAAGAAGAGATTATTTCGTAAGCAGGAGTCAATGCTTAACAGTTTTAAAAAAAATACTGGCGCGGTTGTGTAAGATTTTATTTATACATATTTATTTGAATAGTTTATCCTATCAATCATAACGGTTGGATTGTTTTGTTTTATATATTATCTTATGCGTGAGCGTAATTTAGCCGGTGTCAAATGCGGGTAGATTTTTTTTTTTGAGAATAAGTGAAAGTGAGATAAGGATGAAAAGGAATAGGGAAAGGACTAGGTTAGAATTCGGAATGCCCACATGACCGTATGCAAACATACGGTATAGTTATGCCAGTGTCATGTGAAGGAGGAAAGTATCAACAGTAAAATGGGTACCGCCATTTTACTAAAGAAATGGATTCGTTGAGATGGCACAAACACTGAGATTACTGCAAATGCTACACTTCTCCCACTTAAGATCACTTATGAATGCTTATTCTACAAAATTGGTACATCTTTGTACAATAATATCCTATAAACTTAACTATGAAAACATCTATAGTCATATATTATACAATACTATGTCTTCGTACGTGTATATAGAGATTCCTTGGCTACCCTCAAGGAATCTCTATATACATATATCGTATTGTTGAGTGTTTAAAATATTTTCATACACATTACCTGTAAGCTTGGTGGACAATGATCAAGAAGCTCCAACATGTGTTGAATGTTTTGTGCGTCCTGTATCACAAAATTCAGCTCCATGTCAAATTCTCCACCGACCAACTGAAACAATTAAAAAAAAGGTTAATAAAATTTTATAACAGTATATCTTTAAGTTCTTTTAAGTTGTGATGGTCAATTTATTTTTTTATTTAATGAAATATTTCTATAGTAAAATTATATAATGAGTCACAAAGTTCCCTGAATTCCCACACACACAAAATACATGTTATGATAATAAAAAAGTTTTTCAACAAAGAATATTTATAATATATTTAATGTGACTGGTGTTTGCAAGATTATTTCCACATTTTTATATCAAGTGTACTGACTGACCGTGTTTGAAATTTCAATGGTTTTCCAAAAAAACACTCAAAAGCTTGTTCTTTTGAAAGGTGTGTAAGGTATTGATTTGACATAATATTACCTACTAATTACCTTTGAGTAAACTCCAACCAACTACGTCAACAATAACCCCACGCTTTGAATCTTATAATGACTAGGAGCGCATAACTAAAAAGGATATTGCAACAAGTTATGTGGGAGATTTCATAGTCAAGGCCTGTTGCTTTCCAAATAAAAAAGGACAACTGCGGCCGATTATGTAATGTATGATAGAGACGGACGAAGGTTGCATAAAAAACTATGAGGTTGTCTCTTTCTGTCAAATAACGGTGTTCTGTCTGTAGTAAACCAACCACTACGTCAACAATAACCCCATGCTTTAAAGCTTTTAATGACTAGGAGCGCATAAAATAAAAGTACATTTTAACAAGTTCTCTGGGAGCTTTCATAGTGAAGGCCTGTCAAACAGACAAGCCTTCAAGATAAAAAAAGACAACCGTGCCTTGTTATGTAATAATAGAGATAGACGAATAATGAATAGAAACTATGAGGTTGTCTCTTTCTACCAAGTAATGGTGTTAAAATACGATGCTTTGCGAACCGGTTCAACCCCTAATGATATTATTGTACTAGGAGCATACGACTATATAAGAGGTATTTTATTTAGGGGTGGAATGAGAAAGTTGTTGAACTAAAATAGTAAACCAATGTTGTTTTTTTTTTTTTTTAATAAAGTATTATTGTAAATATTTTATTTGACAAGACATGTTTAAAAAAATATTTTTTGATATGTTTTGTTGGTTTCCATAAAAATAATACATTTATTTTGAGTTATCTTCCATCTGTTTTTTTTTCTGCAACTTATTGAGGTTTCAAGTTGAAACCTATTTCGACCACTCTGCTACCACGATCTTTTTATTCATCCCGAAGGGCACATCCAACAACGCTTCGAATAACTTTTCAAAATTAAAACGGCAATATTTTTGTGTTTTTTCCGAGGATATTTTTTGTTATTGAAGTAGAAAAAGATTAATCCGCGGACGGTATTTAAGTCTCAAGCAAAAAAATATCTTTATTATTTTGTAATTGAATGAATTTCAGAATGGTGAAACCCGTTTTTTATCATAGTGTTTATGACAAAAATATCATCATTTTATTTTGTGTTATTATGGTAGATATGTAGATATTATGTGATGTGTTGTTAAAATAGTATATTTCCGGGGTTCCATTAGTAAACATTACAATTAGAAGAATTGTGTACATTATTGTATATGTGGAATTTATTATTAGAAGCATTTAAGTTTTATTAAAAACGTAAAAGAATAAACAAAAAATAAGGCGTATTTATAGAACCCTTTAAAAATGGGTAGGTACACAACATGACCTACTCATAAAAAGTTTACAATAAACAATAACAAAATATATCGCGAACACTTAAGTTTAAAAAAGGGTGGTCTTGGATTCCTCGTCTGTTGGAAATTTGCCACATAATAAATAAAACAAATATCACCTCTACTTAAAGCCTTAGCTTTTTGCCTTAGCAGCCAAAGAATATGGAGGGTGGTCCAGTTTGATTTCCGAAAAAATACCATTATATTGTTGCTGTAACCGAACCGTGAGAAATTAAAAGTTTCAGTACCAAGGCATCATACATAAAGAAAGGGCATAATGTCGTAAGCAGCTAGAAGCTAATAAGTTACAACACCCCTAGAGTCATTTTGATGAGAGGCTGCCTGTGGTTACTATTACGGCTTTGACTGCTACCTACTCCTGTATTCCTGGTAAAGTTTATACCTCGTAGGTTTTATAAAGATTTTTGAACCGTGAGAAATTAAAAGTTTCAGTACCAAGGCATCATAAATAAAGAAAGGGCATAATGCCGTAAGCAGGTAGAAGCTACTAATAAGTTACAACACCCCTAGAGTCATTTTGATGTGAGGCTGCCTGTGGTTACTATTACGGCTTTGACTGTTACCTATTCCTGTATTCCTGGTAAAGTTTGCAATGTATGATACCTCGTAGGTTTTATAAGATTTTTTTTTTAATGAAGCTGATTCTGCTACCTGTCGATAAACAGAATAAACGTGTTAAATTTTGATATAATTCACTTATGGCCCCATTATTGGCGATAAATAAAATATACACAAATATACACAGAAAATTTCAAGATTTTTATCTGTTTAGTGCATATAAATTAAAAACGGTGAAGTATATAGGAAAATTATGTAAATATTAAGTTTTTATTGCAAACACTTAAAAGTGTAAAAGTTCTTGGATTCCTTGTAGACTGTTGCAATACTTGCCATATTGGTTTTATAAAAAAACAATATGGCAAGTACATTATCAACGCAACGAACCGCGGTGTCACTTATTCAGTGGTTCCCAAGGAACATTATCTCACAGCTCCGACTCCCTCCAGCAATTGATTTCCGAGGAATACAATTTTATAAACAGGTTTTGATTAGTTGCTAGCCGACCCGTGGGGAAGAGTTAAAATTAAAAGTTTTAGTACCAGGGCATCATAAATAAGGAGATGGCATGTCGTAAACAGGTAATAGAAGTCAAAGCCCCGTTATTAATAAGGGACACCCCTAGTTACTGTGAAATAATTTGATGAGAGGTTGCTGAGGTAATATTACAGCATCGACTGTTATCTATTCCTGTATTCCTGGTAAACTTTGCAGTACCATTCTCACCTCGTAGGTTATATGATAAGTAGAGTTTTTTTTTAAATAAAGGTTGTGCTACCTGGCGATAGAGAACTAACGAAACATTTTATAGCGTGCAAACTTTAATAGCAACAGGGGGAATTTTAATTTTATTAAAAACTATGAAGTATCTCGTAGGTTAAGTAAGCTTTTTTAAATAAGATTCTGCTACATGACGATCGATAGACAGAACAAATGAAACACACTAAGAAATAGCAAACAGGGGGATTTTTAATAACGATAGAGAATAAACAAAATATAGATCTTTTATTTATTTAACGGCTCTGGACTTTAGAAAATATATACTTTACATACATAATAAAGTTTCAAAATAATTACATTGTTTATTTAAAGCTAAATTGATCATTGAAAAATTGATATTAAAAAAGTGGCCCCAGCAAAGGTTAAGCAGATGACAACAAGGCCGGACCTAGAATGGGTGACCGCTTTATACAACGAGGCTATTTCATCATAAACGCCGCAACAAGCTCGCCACTTGTTAGGTGTTGCCTCCGAATACCTTCGGCGAAATGAGGACGGGTTAATCCCTCCGCTGGGTATAAATCCCCCCGCTGGGTACACCCTGAGACCGTTTAAACGGTTGTCGGGAGCAAAATAGGCACCCGTGATGGTTTTTTTTTTATAGAAATTGAAATTGTCAGTTACGAGTATCAACGGATAGTGACGGACAGCTCCCAGTAATTTGAATTCCGAGCCATACAATTTTATAAATAGGTTTTGGTTAGTGCTAACCGAACCGTGAGAAAAGTTAAAATTAAAAGTTTTAGTACCAAGGCACCATAAATATGGAGAGGGAATGTCGTAAATAGGTAATAGAAATATAACAAAGCCCGGCCGTTATTTATAAGGGACATCATTTAGTTACAGAAAAGTAATTTTATTAGGTTCCTGGGTATTATTGCAGCAGCGATTGTTAACTCCTGCATTCCTGGTAAAGTTTGCAATATATTTCCTCGTAGGTTTCTTAAAGACCTGACGATAGATAATAGCTATAAAAACTTTCATAGCAAATATGTGATTTATCTAGGGGCCAAATGCATAATAAATGCTAATTATACACTCGGAAAATACACATAACTAACATTTAAAAGCGTAAAAGTACATAAAAAAATCTTGGATTCCTTGTATAAAACAAATTTGTAGTTCTGTAAACTGTAACAGCATAGACAGGTACAGTATAAACGCGACGGACAGCGGTGTCACTTATATCGGTGATTATTTCGGACAGCTCCGGCCTACCCTCCAGTAATTTGATTGCGTGGCCGGCGGTTATTATTGCCGGCCTCGGCGCCAACCCTATATCCGGCACTTCCGGTTATTGCTGCTAATATAAATCTCAACGTTTCTTCGTAATAAAAGGAATTCTCTTGCGATTTTTTGTTACAACCAATATACCTATTTGTTATAGATTCCTGGTAGATCGTTTTAGTAAATGTCATTTCGTGGGCAATTATTTTTTAGGAGCTCGGCATGTTACTTTGTATATATACCTGTTGGTAAGCAGCTAAACAGAATCCATGAATGGGGTCGACTCCCACTTTGCCGGCTAAATGAAGTGGTTACGAAATGGGCGACTACAAAGGCAAATTTTTATTACGCGTCTACTTTAAGGGCTCTGCAGTCACCTCGACGACGCGCGCCAATACAAACGTACTTTCAATATTACAACTAAGCTGTTAGTCCAAGTTCCATTATTTTTATGTTGGTAATTGTACCTACGTAAAAATTATGTTGTGGGTAATATTTATATATTTGTATTTATAATATATTTTTCTGATTTTGGATTTTTATCTGATTACAAAAAAAACAGCAAGATAAATTAACTTACATTGACGTATACGAGAACGTGGACTTCGCGATTACGAATGCAGTGTCCTTAAGATTTCCATACGTGTTAAATTTCTAAATCTCATATAAAGCTAATAAAAATATTTGTCGTTCTTTTGGTAATGAATAGCAGCTTAACCAAACAGGTCTCACCTCATTACTCCATAAATGTTTGTCGCAGAATTAAAATAATATTTTTGTCGATCTTTTTTAAAGTTTATCCGAGTTTCTATTTGTTAAACCTGGTACCTAATAAAATAAAAAAAACTTTGGCCAAAAATAGAAGAAAAAAAATACAGACGAAACAAGGATAAATCGCAAAAGTTACAGTTACTCTCATTTTATTTGGTAGGACTAGCTTCTAAGGTAAAAAAAGAACCTATCATGATTTTTACTTGAAAAAAAGAAACTTTTTCTTGCTACAAACAATTTTTTTATTACAATATTATAATTCAAATACTTTCAATTCCAACTGTGGCCGCTGTAAACACCGAGGGTGTCGAAATGTTTCAATAATTAAATTTCCAAGATAAATGTGGTTTCCCAATGTCACCTATACGATAACCAGCCATAAAATACGACAGCTTTTCCCAACCACATTCCATTATAACGAAATGCACAACCCGTTAAATGTGATTAAAGCGAACAAATTCGTCTGAACAAAGGCTTTTAAAATGTTAGTAATGCAGTACTGGTGTATTCTGTATATTCTGTGGTAATACTCTTACCTTAACCACATTAGTTAAGTAAAGGATCATTTTGTAGCAAAAATTACTTATTTTTTTTTATTAATAATAATAATAAAATGATTTATTGACACACACAAAATACACATAATTTTTTTTTTTAAAGTACATTAAAAAGATTAAAATTATGTACCTATATTTACATTTACAAATTACTGTTCCCTGGTTTCTGTATATGAGGGTATATTATATTAAAATATAAGATACCCTCGTAGGGTGAATACACTTACCTTGTAATAATGTATTGATTAAAATGTATTTCTATAAATAGCTAAATAAATGGCTATACAAAATGAATTTAAAAGGATGTACTTCGGGCTATGATGTTCTGCTGATCAAATTGAACAACACGTTCCCATAGAACCAGAAAAAAAAATGTTGGCTTCCCCATACAAATTTGCCATTTTAACATTACTAGTTTGTATGGAGACGGCATTAATTTTTATATGCGTCACATGGTTCCATGGGAAAAGTTTTTGATTTGATCAGCAGAACCTCATATTAGCCCAAAGTACATCCTTTCAAAGTCTGAAAAAAAATTAGCTCCCGCATACAAGTTGGTCATTTAAACATTACTAGTTTGTATAGAGACGGCATTTCTTTTTCCTTTGCGACACATGGTTCCATGGGAAAAGTTTTTGATTTGATCAGCAGAACCTCATATTAGCCCAAAGTAAATCCTTTCAAAGACACCATGTATATTGCAACGGAAAGTACATGACCAAAAATAAAACTTATACTTTAAATTATATTTTGACTATAAACGAAAATTTAGAGGACATTTTTTTTAATGCATTATAACTTTTAGCCCATTTAGAAAAATGTAAATCACACACCTACCAGGCGAACAGGAAAAACGGGCATGTTAAAACATTACTTACGGTGCCAAGACAAAGTGGCCGTAAAAATCGTAGGCAGAAGCTGTCGAGAGCGGGTCATGACAAATAGTATGGTGCAACCTTCTTTACGTCTCTAATGGGACGGGAATCTAGCGGTGCGAGTGAAATGAAATTGCAAAGAAAATAATAAAAATAAATAAAACGTCTCTTCGTCTATAAATAACGGTGTTTGTGACTTCACACCTGATTCTATAGGGACATATTTTATTGTCTATTTATTTCACAGGTTAGTTCTAAAGTAAAATTTTATTCAAAACTATGATAAAATCAAATGGCCCGTCCCCAAATACAAACGATTGGTCTACTCAAAAAAAAGCAAGACGGGAACAATTCAAGAGCAAGACGGAAAAGTTGCCATGATCTTCATCTCAAATGCACCTCCATACTAATGCTGATGTTCTGGTACTTTATTAATGGCAAAGGTCCATAAAGTACCTGAACATCGGGAATAGTGTAAAAAGTGTATTTTGTGTTGAAGATCATGACAACTTTTTCGGCCATACATTTCTGTTTCTGTCAGTCAAGAGAAGCTTTTGCTTGTATTTAATTCGGTATAGTCTATTTACATTTTTACTTTATATTTTTTTTATTAACTATTTTTTCGTTCGTAATGATAGGTATTTAATATTATTAATACATTTTTTTTTTATATAAGATATATTTCGCTTTCTTCAGCCATATATGACATAGTTTTTTTTAATTAGAATAAAATAAAGAAATATTTTTATTTATATATAAATAATTATATTTTTTTAGCTGTATAATTAACCTAAGTTATATATAACGTAAAAGTTTATTCGGGTTAACTAAATAAAATCAAACATAAAGCAACCTTCACACGCAAGTAAGTTTGAAGCTTGGGTTAATGCGAAAGGAAGTGGCTGTGGCAACAGCTGGTAGCCGAGTTCTCGACCCGGATATTGCAGTGACACCTGTCTGAGTTTTACTAAAGTAGAATCTTCTTGTGGACATTTTCTGCTAAAGTGAAAAATAAACATGAACGTTAACGACTTTAGAGGCATCTAGGAAACACCTGGTTATTTTTGCTTCTGAGCCAATAAGTGGAGTAGTAATAGTAATAATATCTAGGACAATTTACACATATTGCTATGATCACAAACTAAGCTCTGGGCTTGTTGTACCAGAAACAACGAAGTAATACATACTATATTTTATAAATACCCAGACCATGACAAACTGTACCAATCGTTTGCCAATCGAATAGGAGTCGAACCCACGACCTCCGGATACAACTCCAAAGGCGCAACCACTAGTCTACGGAGGCGGTAGTATTAAATAAAACCATGTTTGTACCAGGTACTTGCGCGCACGCGTCCATACACTGTTTGCTAAGGTGAGTGCTCGGACACATCTCTTACAAAGTGCACCAATTCCCCGCGCAATCAGTTTTCACACGAATAAAATCGCGCAGGACTGTAATGAGTTTGATAGGTATATTTGCTTCATCTGAGACTGAGACCAAACGCGTGGTCCTGAGGTACTTGGGCCATTATAATTTAAAGAATTGTATTAGTTAGATAATTATGTAATGTACAATGTTTCTATTAAATAAATAAATGAAAAGAGAACGAGAACACTTTACGTACGAACCTAAAAAGTACAAAAAGAATAACTTATTAAAGAATTCTCAGTCTGAACACAAAAGGCTGTTCCCACAGGAGCATTATGAATTCATACCACTATTACAGAAGCTCATATAGAGGTCATAGTATATGAAGAGAGGCAGCCAGTTTCGTGCCAAATCGCAGTCGCCAAATTTATATTAAGACATAAATATAAAGTTTGGCTTAAAACTGAAAAGCCGTTGAACTGAACTCGTTAAAACTTTAATTAATTTTAAACTCTTTTATAAAACTATATAACGTAGATTCAGGATTATAAAAATAATATTAATTCACATCTCAATTTTTTTTAACGAATAAAGTTCAAACGTTTCTCTCCCCCATCAAAAAAGCTTGCAAAAACCCAACACGGGAGATAAATATGCAATAAAACTACCAGGGTAGCATACAACATAAGGGAGTATAGTTCGCAATTTTGCCCGCTCACAAAAAGGGATGCTGCGTCACGTGGTCACGCCAACCCCCTATAGCGAAGGGCACCCTTCACTAGCACACTTTTACACTTGGTAACACCTTTTCAAGCTAGCTTTTTATTTATACTGATTTTATTTTAAAACGAAGTTTATGAGAAAATACAAGTATAGATATACTTGTAACGGTAGGTAAGTACCTAAATAACATATTTGATAAAGAGGTAAACTTGTAGGTAAACATCCGTCCAATTGATAGTCGGTAAGGGTGAACTCGAAAGTGGCAAGTCGACCGGACAACAATGTGCCCTAAACCTTTGGTCCAGAGGTTAAGGGGCAAATTCACTTTCATAACAAATTTTGTATGAATCATTAATCGCTAAGTAATAATCTTTAATACCTCTTCCCGTTTTATTAAAAACTAACAATTTGCATTAATAATAAAATTGTCGACTTAGGCCTAAAGAAAGTTCTCAAATTACGTTTCGGTTTCTGCGCTTAGCCTGAATAGTGAAACGCGAGCAAAATGGTTTTTTTCAGGTTTTTCAAAGGCTAACAACTCGAGTAATTTCTCTTTTCGCCAACTAAAGTCACGTAATCGACGCTCTTATAATAGGGCAAAAACTTTTACGCAGTCAAAGATAACAAGTTGTTTAAATTTATTCAGGATAGAGAGGGCAAGAAGCAAAACTTAATTGGAGCTAGAGTGCAAAGTATTAAACAAGAATATAAACGATATAACATTTTTACCAATTTAAAACGATGTTTCGAACGAGAGTTTCAAACTTATACAATTCGGCCCGATTATTTTTTATGTACAAACTGTTGCTTAAACGATTTTGAAAATAATTGTATGGTGTACATTTCAAAGTTAGTCACTATAAAATTTGGTAAGGATCTTGGATGGTGGAATTTGAAGCTGCAGCAGAGAAAGTGATAGGTATTTTCGGGACCCGGTGAGAGGAACTCCTCAAAAGTACACAAGTGTATTTTCTTTCACAATTGCTTCTAACTTTACCAACAATTTAAATTTAAATAGTGAAATATATACTTATTTGAATTAATTAAATAAAAGAAAAACTTTTTCATCAAAAAAATATAACGGGTATAAAAACAAAAAAAAGGCAACGAAATCTGGTTCTACTTAGGCAAAACAAATATGCAATAAAACTACCAGGGCAGCATACATCATAGGGGAGTATAGTTCGCAATTTTGCTCCCTCACAAAAAGGGATGCTGTCACGTGGTCACACCAACCCAATACTTAGGGCTGATTTTTCAATCGTCAGATAAAGTTACTCGACTATAACTGTTACTCGACACACAGTTAACTGGTATGAAGAACTGTCAAATTTATTCAGTTTCCATACTAGTTATTTGTTGACTATCTTTATCTAACGATGAACAATGACCCCCAAAATCGGATAAAATATATATATATATATATATATATATATATATAATAATAATATGTAGGACAATTTACACAAATTGCTATGGTCACAAACTAAGCTCTAGGCTTGTACTATGTGTACCAGAAACAATGATATAATACATATTATATTTTATAAACACCCAGACCATGACAAACTGTTCAGAAAAACGTACTAATATCTATTTGCCATGTGTGGGATTCGAACCCACGACCTCCGGATTTAATGCCAATGGCCTCCGTAGACTAGTGGTTGCTAGTCTACGGAGGCTGTCTTGAAAATAAATCGTGAAAAGTACAGTCAATTTGGGTAATTTCGATTCATCTTCCAACTTTAAACGAAAGATGTTGCTAGTAATGTACCTAGACCTAAATATTACGGTTATGATACTTCTGTAATCATATTTGCCTTTAAATAAATATATGACTTTATACTTAAAAAAATCAGGAAATGAATTCGCGAACTCGAACGTCTAAATGTTGTTTTTAGAGATATTAAAGTTTTTTTCTAAAGAAAACAAGAACGTGGAAGTGTAAATATTACTTACTCGATCCTAATTAGATATTCTCATTAGTAAGTGCAAAGGATATTAGCGAACTCGAAATGCCTGTGCATTTAGAGTAAGAAGATGATTCAAAGTTACCCAATTTGAAAAACTTAACGACTTTTATTAAAACTTATTTAATAAAAGTCGTTAAGTTTTAATTGGGTAACTTTGAATCATCTTCTTAAAACTTATTTAATAAAAGTCGTTAAGTTTTTTAAATTGGGTAACTTTGAATCATCTTCTTACTCTAAATGCACAGGCATTTCGAGTTCGCTAATATAAATAAGGCGCTTTCTATACAGCATTACGTAAAGGTAACAGGACTGAATGGATTGTGAGGAGGTATAGCAATATAGTTTTTGCTGGGAAAAGTTTCGGGAAGGCAAGATGAATAGAGGGTATTTAGCACTCATCGCGTGTATCACACAACACGTACTCAAGTTTGTTTATGTTTATGGACAAAACGTTCTGCTAATGAACTATTTATTATATTAAGGTGAAACACGAAATGTGTGGGCTAGTAGGTATTTTATATGAAGCACTGCAAGTTATTTTGTATTTAACTGATATTGAGCAAACATACAAAGTTAATGAATAGAGTCGGTCAAACATGAGTTTTCAATATTTTTTATTTATAATTTTGTTTAACACTATTGATGGCTCCCACTATGCCGGCTATATGATGCGTTTATAAAATAGGGTGAATGGTTTTTGCACCTGAATGGGCCGGAAACTGGTTGGTTTATTAATAAATAAAGTATTTTTTATCTGTCATTATCTTTATTGCAATAGCAACACGAGCAATTATAACAACAAACGAGTACAATCTGTCAAAGTTTTATACACATAATAAAATTTTAGGACCTAAGCTATAATGTGAGTGACTTTTAGTGTTATGGTATCAAAATCCTATAATATACGTAATATATATAATATACGTGGTGGCCGATTTGGTTAGACCTTGGACTTAAAAACACTTAGGTCCCTGGTTTGTATCCCGGTGTGTACCAATGAGTTTTTAATTAAAAAAAATATGTACATTTGTTTGACAACACTACTATAGTGCCTCGGAGAGCACGTTAAGCTGTCGGTCGCGGTTTCACTATACCAACTTGTGAAACTGTTGATAGATGGGTTATTGTGTCTATTCAAAACATCGCGACGAGCTAGCCACTTGTTTCGTGTAGACTCATACCATCGGCTACGACGAGGTGGGATTAAAAACCCTTCCCCTGGGTACCCTGGGGCCTTCTAGGCGGTCTCGGGCGCCGTAAGGCACCCGTGATGATATGTATTTATGTATCAAAATCCACCTATAGATTCAAAAATCTAATAAAAGAGCGTTAATAAAGGACTGCTATTTGCATCTTATAATTAATTCAATATTCCATAGCATTAGTCTGTTTTGTTTTCAAATATAATATAAAGATATTATTCTTTTAAATTTAGTTACAAACCTCGTAGCGCCATGTGCCGCGTCGAATCACGCGGGGCAGAATGCGGTTGCGACGCGATTTTTATTAAGGACACTGCATTCGTAATCACAAATTCTCAATACAAAATGAGCTTTCGCATTTCCAATAATACTCGATTATCGCGGAATTAAAATAGTATTTTTTTCGGTCATTGTATTTATTAATCTTATTTATCTCTGTATTGGGTTTTTATTTTTTCGCATCCAAAAAAACTTTTTAAATATTATAATTTAAAAATATTTACTACCTACAACAGAAAGATATTTACTTATTAGTTAAAATTAATTAGTTGTATGTTGGTTATTGTATGTAAAAATCTACTGTAGGTAGTAAATATTTTTATATTTATTTAAAAGTTTTTTTTCTGAATTCGGAAAAATAAAAACCCAACTCAGAGATAAATACAATGACCAACAAAAAATACTATTTTAATTCTGCGACAATCAAATATTATTGGACTAACAGCCAAGATTATAAATATTGGAAGTACCTATATTTGTATATGCGTCAAGTCGACTACAGAGCCCTCAACAATAAATAACACCAACTAGTTTCATAACAAAGTTGCTTAAGGTAATCTGTATTTATTTTGATTTATCACAACAAAACTTACTACATAAATTAAAATTTTATTTTTTTTTCTAAGAGAAGAGGTCGTTGAGGGCAGTTTGTAATTACGGGCTATTCCGCCTCCTGAAAGAAACTTGGCCAAAGCCTTTGACAGCGCTGTAGGTATGATTATACGCCGGAACCCGCGCTTTATTGCGACAAAACCCTTCCGGGTTATAATATCCGCAATTTTTCATTTACATAGATGTATAGAACGAAAAACTTTGTGAATTATAATAATTTTATTGAATATTGGTGATTTTTTTAGGTGAGAGGAAAGCTTCTATAATTTCTCTAGGCCGATCGACATGCAAAAACCGTGTAAGTCATGTTTCAGTTTTAGTTAGTGGGTTTACTGGGTTTCCGCAGACTACTGCATCGATTTCTTGTCGAGGCGGTAGTTGGAGAAATAGTATTTGAATAAACGTGGACGTAAATATATTAATAAAATTATTTATTCCCCAAAAACTGTGATTGGAACCTAGTTGGTTTCGTGGTTGAGTATCTAGCAGCGAAAGCGAGGATCAGGGATCCAGGATTTTTTATTTTTTTTATATGTAGGACATTGCATTTTATCTTTAAAAAAATCAATATAAGATTATCCTGATAAGGTATTTATAAAAATGTTAGTATTAATCACCAAAATTAAATCCTAACTACATAACAGAGGACTGTCTGACCCATTCTACTTGTACTATTGTTTCCTATGTGCACATACTAATCGATGACAAATTATTGCTATATTAAGTATAGAGATAAGCATATTTATAATTTTCATTACATCTTCACTTCTAGATGGGGTACTAAAATTGTAATAATTACTGTTAACTCATTCAAAGTTAATGTTTTTTATGAGTATAAAACATCTTTAAAACATTTATCACATAAAAATCTTAAAGTTTTCATCGTTTTGAGACGCATTTGGTCTTTGATCCCGGTACTAGGTTCAAGTAGGTATTAAACTTTCTATAATTAATTAAATTTTTATATCTTGTAAGAATATTGTTTTTTTTTAAACTTATTAAGCATTGGTATCGAAGACCACCAGTCTAATTATGATTTATATATTACTTTATATATCATCAATTTGGTCCAGCACTTACCACATTCGTCACAGTAAATTTAATATTCAATACAAGTCGTGTCTGCACTTTCATCAATTACATACCACATTTGTGTACACGCCACACCAATATGCAACTAATTAAAATTAAAATGGCGGGCGTAGCAAGTAAAAAAAATATTAATAATTGCAAAGTAATATTATAATTTTGCAATCAATTTTATAATGAACTTCCCTGAAAAAAAAGCCTGATTTAATTAAATATAAATAACAAAAAACAGGAAACTCCTTTTATTTTTCATCTATATTACCAGGGCATCATAAGAATGAAACGTTTTCTAGCACATTAAGCTTAATAGATCGATGCTCCGAATCAATTTTATGGAGGCAATACCAAAGTAATATAGTCTATTGTGTGCCGCCGGGATTCGTCTACAATGGCGTTAAATTGTGCCCGGAGAACTCGTAGAATATAAGGAATGGCACGGCACGTTCGGGCCACTTTGTTGCAATTTGCAGCAATTTTCCGAAATTCGTGATTGTCCCAATTTGTAAGCTTAGCTTGGGATACGTAAGGTATAAATTTCAATTTTATGCAAGATCACAATTGTATTTAACTTCTTTGAATAATTTTATTTTCAAATAATATCTATTTCATTTTGAAATTACAATATTATTTTTTTAATATTTTAAGTGAAACCATTTTTGAGCCGCTTATGTTCTTTTAAATTATAATTTTAAGTTTAAGGTAATGAGATAAAAAGAAGGAACTTCGAGGTGTATTTGGAAATAGATTCGAACTCGAACTTAAAAAAAAACATTTAAAATTAAATGTTGTTTTCCGTGATATAACAGTTTTTTTTACAATAAAAAAAAAACCTTGACCTGACCTTTAAACTATAATTCCCTAATGGTACTAGGGTATCATGAAATAAAAAGAAGTAGCTTCGAGACGTACAATCTAACACTTAATTCTGGTATTAATAGTTTAGAAGCAGCCCTATTGAATACACCCAAAAGCTCTCTAAAACAAAAGTTAAGCATGTTGATTTTAATGTATAATTCCCTAATGTTACTATAAGATAAATAGAAGTAGCTCAGAGACGTATAAACAATCTAACATTTGGTTCTGATATTAGTTAGAGCTCTATTAATTACACCCAAAAGCTCCCCATAAAATATTAAATGATGCTTTTAAATTATATATCCCTAATGTTACTAAGGTAACATGAGATAAATAGAAGTAGCTTAGAGACGTACAAACAATCTAACACATGGTTCTGATATTAATAGTTAGAAGCAGCCCTATTGAATGCACCCAAAAAATGTGGCATTTAAATTATAATTCCCTGATGTTCCAATAAGAAGTAATTTCGACACGTAATTAGATTCTGTATTAATCGATAAAAGCAGCTTTATTGGCTTAGATTCGAGTTTTAGGGTTTACGATAATTTAATTTGTTACCCAAACGAGGCCTAATGTGTAAGGGCGTAGCAAAGGTGTTTAATTAAGCTATGTGCGACCCGGAACCGACTACAACGCTAATTACCAGTGGGCACGTGCGTCGGAAGTCCTTACCCTGCTACTGACATTACGTTATACACTCTGACCTCAGACCCGCAGTGCAATTCCAATAAAATAATTAAAGTAAGTGCGATTTCGAATAAAAGGTCAATATTACAATAACATATTTATAGTATTTTAATAGGTGTACTTTAATATTGGAAGCTAATTGTAACAAATTACGATGCAAAATTTTATTCGAAGTAACATTGTACAGGTAAATAGGTACTCATATAAAATTAAAATTAAATTAAAGAGAAAAAGTCACTCCACTTGGTAGAGCACCTAATACGCTGGCAGCATTGCCACACTGTATGGCAATGCTGACTTTTTGTTTTAAATATTGATAACATGAAGGTAAAAACCGTGCCCGTCCGCGCGCCGCTACTGGAGTAAGAATCATTCAATTTTCATGATGCCGCGCGAGTGACAAATTTGTCACTCACACACAATTTCACATTTTTTACATCGTCAGTCTGATTTGTGCGTTCGGTGGAGAAAGTGAAAAGAGCTCCGCTTTTATTGTCGGAAAAATGGTTAATTTTGCATTAAAGCTGTGTAGAAACTACTCTTTAAAAAAAAGTACCTAGTGTCACGTTTTTCAAGTATGTATTTAACATGTTTTTCTTTTATTAAACCTTAATAAAAGATAATAATAAAACCCATAATTAAAATATCAAAATCTGACGGTAACTGTCAAACTATGTGCATCAGTTAGAAGTTGAAGAACTAGTTATGTGTTTTTATTTTTAATGAGAATTTAGATATTTTAAAATAATTTATAATAATTTAAATTTAATTTAATCAAAAGGTATGGCGACAACAGAACCGTCCAACGAGGTTTGTCAGTTACAATTTAGTGATGTGATTTTGTAGTTGATAAACTCGATATTTGTAAATACTTTCATGGTTCTGAGATATTATACAATTATTGTTTTTTTTATATAATACTAATTATATTTTCTATTATACAGTTTCCCGAAATATCCGGCATTAAAACGTAAATGGGTAGAGGCAATTAAAAAAGAAGAAAATTGGTTACCAACAATCGTACCCGTGTATGTTCAGTACATTTTGAGGAATCAAGCTACGATTTAATTGTTTTTCGCCTTTTGTAGTTTGCATCGACTTTTATAACTTCCTCTTGGAGGTCGATCAAAAATGTTGAGATTGAGTTTAGTAGGTAACATGTAGTTTAGTTGTGTGTTTTAATTTAATAAATAATTTAATTTAATAAAGTAGCTATTTTAATTTATTGTTATATATACCTACATATTTTAAATCCACTAGTATTATAAATGCGAAAGTGTCTATCAGGGTGAATTTGAAAGGATGTACTTTGAGCTAATATGAGGTTCTGCTGATAAAATCTAACAACTTTTTTTATGGAACCATTTGCGACATATGAAAAAAAAATGACTTCCCCATACAAATTGGTCATTTTAACGTTACTAGTTTGTATGGAGAAGGCCATTTTTTTTTCTTTTGCGATACATGGGTCCATGGGAAAGTTGTTTGATTTGTTCATATTAGCCCAAAGTATATCCTTTCAAAGTTATTCAGTCTATTCAAAACATCGCGACGAGCTAGCCACTTGTTCGGTGTAGACTCATACCAACGGCTACGACGAGGTGGGATTTAAAATGACCAATTTGTATAAGGAAGTTAAATTTTTTTTCATTTGCGACATATGGTTCCATAGAAAAAGTTGTTAGATTTTATCAGCAGAACCTCATATTAGCCCAAAGTACATCCTTTCAAATTCACCCTGATAGACAGTTTCGCATTTATAATACTAGTGGATTTAAAATATGTATATACCTATAACAATAAATTAAAATACCTACTTTATTAAATTAAATTATTTATTAAATTAAGACACATGCACAACTAACTACATGTTAGAGGAAGTTATAAAAGTCGATGCAAACTACAAAAGGCGAAAAACAATTAAATCGTAGCATGATTAATCAAAATGTACTGAACATAGACGGGTATGATTGTTGGTAACCAATTTTCTTCTCTTTTAATTGCCTCTACCCATTTACGTTTTAATGCCGGATCTTTGGGGAAACTGTATGTATAGAAAATATAATAGTATTATATAAAAAAAAAAAAAATTGTATAATATCTCATAACTATGAAAGTATTTACAAAAATCGAGTTTATCAACTATAAAATCACATCACTAAATTGTAACTGACAAACCTCGTTGGACGGTTCTGTTGTCGCCATACCTTTTGATTAAATTAAATTTAAATTATTATAAATTATTTTAAAGTATCGAAATTCTCATTAAAAATAAAAACACATCACTAGTTCTTTAACTTCTAACTGATGCACATAGTTTGACAGTTACCGTCATATTTTGACTATGGGTTTTATTATTATCTTTTATTAAGGTTTAATATAAGAAAAACATGTTAAATACATACTTGAAAAACGTGACACTGGGTACTTTTTTTAAGAGTAGTTTCTACACAGCTTTAATGCACAATTAACCATTTTTCCGATAATAAAAGCGGAGCTCTTTTCCACTTTCTCTGCCGAACGCACATATCAGACTGAGGATGTAAAAAATGTGAAAGTGTGTGTGAGTGACAAATTTGTCACTCGCGCGGCATCCTGCAAATTGAATGATGCTTACTCCAGTAGCGGCGCGCGGACGGGCACGGTTTTACCTTCATGGCTTTTTATAATAAAAAAACAAAACACTTCATAGACACGCGCACACATTCATGTTTGACAATAGCTAACTTGTATCTCTTTTTTTCTCAAACAGTTTTTTAAGTATCAGACGCGTTGAGCTGCCATTTGAAGCCACACCTTTTTCTCCGTTCTTCATTTGTTCGCCTCAGAAATTGGCGCCACCGGTATCGTACTATTATGAAACAATTTATGTATCATGCTTACTCCATTGGCGCGGGGCGCGTTTTTTAGCTTCATGATTGATAACATTTGGGGTCTCCACATTCTAGAAATAGAAAGGTCCCGAATATCTCCGCGAGCCTCAGATCCCAAGCAGCCAGATGTTTCGACCTTAAATGCTACGAAGAGGTAATTTTGTAAGAAATCCCTGTACATCAGCCGCTTCCGCGACTCAGCCATACAACCTTGATAAAACTTGGAATAGAAAATTCCAAACTGAAATTTTAATGGCTTTAGGGTATAAAATCAAATTGAACTTCGGACGAATGACTTTTTACCATAATAGGAACGTATTCCCCCATTTTACTAGGATAGCATAAGATGAGATGAAAAGTAGTTACTTTCTGTAATTAAACATCAAAATGAATATGGCGAGAAGTAGTAGTTAGAGTTAGTGTATTTCTCGAAGGCATTAGAAGTTGAACTGAATTTTAATAGGTCATACTTGCATAGCTTAGATGGATGCTTTTGTTACAGAAAACTTTTTGAAAAGAAACAATTACTTTCTAAATAATATTAATGTTGTCCAAATTTATATAAAAAACGTAGTTGCGAAAAAGAAGTTCTAATACACCGTCCATAAAGGTTGCGAAAGTAGGGGTGAATTTAATCAAAATCGGATGGCATTAATACTTATAATAGTTTAAATTTCGAATGCCATTCGATTTAAACAATCAAGTTTTTTAAGCCTTGTTTTTTTTAATTATAGTTGAAAAAATCGTTTTTCGGCGACATTAAAGCATTGTTACTCTGAAACTGTCCATCAGAAATCATTTCACGTCAGAAATCAGTTCACATCACAAATTTTTCTTTACAACGTTTGGCAATTTCAGTAAGCTTACCAAATTTTGAAGCGGTTGCCTCATAACTTTTTGAATTTTTTAAATCATTTATGTGTATAAAAACCGCCTGCGTGTTTCGGCTGACAATTTTTTTTATAATTACCTTTCAAGCAACCGCATTTTGAACGGGTTGCTTAGTTAAAAAATTATTGCTCCACCCAGCATATCACCGCCCCAGTCCATTTGGGGTCAATTCGGCCTACACCACGAGCGGACTCTGTAATGTAATACTCCAAGGCACAGATGACCACTCGCCATCCGAAATAAATTTGTTCCATAATTTTACCAGGATAACATGAGATGAGAAGC
Organism: Monopis laevigella; assembly: GCA_947458855.1. Lineage (NCBI taxonomy): Eukaryota > Metazoa > Arthropoda > Insecta > Lepidoptera > Tineidae > Monopis > Monopis laevigella. The sequence goes on along the minus strand of OX381594.1, from coordinate 11,274,051 downwards.
ATTCAAATTTGTGTAAAGGATCTAATGCCGCGTGAACACCACAAGACGTAAGAAAATTATTCCTTTCTTTTACTAGGATAACATGAGATGGCAAGTAGTTAACATGAGATGGTAAGTAGTTCATGAACACTCCGTGTTGAAAAAAAAAATACAATCCCAAGTAGCCAAAAAATTATCTATCTCCTTCACACATAATGTTTCGAGGTGTTTATGATAAAGAACAATGGAATTGAGGTGACATGTTCATTCGGGTACCAGGAACGCAGACATAACTAGAAGTGTTACCGAACGGTGTTTCAAATCAGAGTAAGGGGAGAATTCTAGAAAGGGACACAAAACTCATAGTGTCTTGTTCATTTCAAAAGCATGCTATCCCTTTTCTTCTCAACAACAGTTCATTCTCAAAAGCTCAAACTAGAGCGGAGAGCCGGCCTCGTGAATAAAAAACAGTTCGTGACGTTAGTTTTTATTTTAGTTTCTTTGTAACAAAACTTTATAATAATAAAACTAATACATAACAATATAAAAAACAATATTGCAAATAAATAAAACATCACATTATTTGTAGTAAGTAGGTAATATAGTTTTATTCACTTTAGCGATTCTACTGCTTGTTCTTTATTTATTCAAGAAGTCGCCCGTTCCAAGACCGTATCAATATTGCATATTGTTCGTGTATTTCCATATTATACTCGTAACAGTAGGTATGCTAGATGTAGGTACGTTTTCAATAATAATAAAGTATATCTTTTCAGGATATATTAGAAAAAAAAGATATGTCGCATAATTCATTAAAAAATATATCATCTATTCGACGGAAATCGTTATATTGATTACCAAACAAGTCTTTAACGATTCAAGTAACTATAAAAAAAAACCGGAAATGAAAAAAACAAAGGTGACATATTCATTCGAGCACCAGGGCTACAGGAATAACTAGGTGTACTACCGATGCCGGCTGCGGTATGAAACCGGTTTCGGATAACCATGATTTCTTAATATTAAGATTTTTCAATAGTCAGATAAAGTTGATTTTTCATACAAGTTAGTAGTCCCTATTTATTGATTCTTCATACAAGTTATCTGTTAAATAACTTTATCTGACGATTGAAAAATTGGCTAAATGTGAAATTTGCTGTATCAAATTGTATCAAATGTGATATTCTGAGAATAAAATATATTCACATATCACTTCACTTTTTTTTTCTAAAATTGTAACAATAAAATATTTAATTAAACTTATTTCACTTAATTTCCTAATGAATCTTCGTTGTTTCCTTATTTATTCAGTAAGGCGCCTGCGGTGCTCCAGCGACCATCAATATTGCATCGCTATTACTGATTCAATTATAAAATAGAATCCGCAACATCTTAGATTTGTTTAAATTATTTTTTGTTTTGGCAATTAAAAATATGAATTAATTATTAATAATATACATGATGGCCGAGTTGGTTAGACCTTGGACTTAAAAACACTTAGGTCCCTGGTTCGAATCCCGGTGTGTACCAATGAGTTTTTAATTAAAAAAAATAAGTACATTTGTTTGACAACACCACTATAGTGCCTCGGAGAGCACGTTAAGCTGTCGGTCCCGGCTTCACTATACCAACTTGTGAAACTGTTTATAGATAGGTTATTGAGTCTATTCAAAACATCGCGACGACTAACGACTAACGACGCTAGCCACTTGTTCGGTGTACTCATACCATCGGCTACGACGAGGTGGGATTAAAACCTCTCCGCTGGGTACCCTGGGGCCGTTTAGGCGGTCTCGGGCGCCATAAGGCACCCTTGTTGATATGTATGTATGTAATTATTAATGATACGTTTTTCTGTACAGTTTGTCGTGTTCTGGATGTTTATAAAATATAATATGCATTGTATTGTTGTTCTGGTACATATAGTACAAGCGAGAGCTTAGTTTTTGACCAGCCTTATTCTAGTAAATAAAACGGATATCAACAGGCGAAATCTAACAACAATTTAAGTTTAATGCACCCTTGATATCCAATTAAATTTATAGATGTTTGTAATGTCCTACATATTATTATATGAAAATCAAATAAATATAAATAATACAATTTGGAAGGGACTAGACAAGCTTTTTTAAAAACGTAATAGTAGTTACCTCGATAGTTAATAATCGCATAAATACCAAGATTTTTTAAAATATTTCCCGTTACTTTAATGGAGATTAATTAATTTATCAGAGACATAATAAATAAATAAAAAACAATGACTTTGGAAGGTTGTATTTTGGGCTAATATGAGGTTTTATTGATTAAATCTAACAACTTTTCCCATGGAACCATGTGTCGCAAATTTAAAATATGCCTGGCTTCTTTTTTTTATTTTTTTATTGGAGCACGATATGTGACTTTGTATCTACCTGGTGGTGAGCAGACCTACAAAGTCCATTAAAGGGGTCAATCAATAAATGTTCTTAAACAATATTTATTGCTTCCATTATGCCGGCTAAATGATTACGAAATGGGGGGCGACAATGACGAATTGCATTACGAGTACATTTTAATATACTCGCTCCCCAATCGTCAATTCAACTACCCATTTCGTAACCGCACCCAGAAAGGAGACTACAACCTCGACAAGAAATCGATGCAGTAGTCTCCTGAAAACCGGTGAGCCCACAGACTAAAACTGAAACATGACTAGGTCACTTGACGGTTTTTGACACACTTGGCGGTGGTAACGAGACCGGTCGCTCGGCCTAGCGAAATTATAGAGACCTTCCTCCCTAAAAAATACCTTTTGTTTCTCCATACATTTTGGTCATTTTAACATAATATATAAATGGAGAAACGAATTTTATTTATTTTATTAAAGAATAATTAGATAAAACTAACAGCATTAAATAGCGTTCGTAATATAAACTAATCTAATTTAAAAGGAGCATGATAATATATTATCATTAATAGGATACCACATATTAGAAGAATTGCCATATCTAAAAATACCTAAGCCTCAGTTCACCACAGCGCCGGATATATAGCTTCTCTTTGTTCGCAGACATCCCCGGTAGGGAGGCGCTCTGATTGCATATAAACTTCTTAAACTATGAAAGAGAGGCCAAAGTATTTGATGAATATGCCCATAAAGTTTTTTGATTAAAAAATACTTGTTTACTTTTGGGTATTTATTAAAATAAAACTTAAGTTTTTTAAAGGTTTTTTATGAGGATAAACATTTTTATCGTTATTCATAACTAAATGAGTTCTTTAAAAACACTTTTGTTAAAGTAGCTCTTTTTTTAGCAACAAAAATAAATATTTAATTATTTATATCTCTGATAAAAAACTGTGCAAAATAATATGTCTATTTTAACTGACGAATTTTGACCCCAGTAATTAAGATATATTAATTTGTAATTATTTTATAAAGTCGGTGTAGACCATAGAGTTATAATAGGAGGGTGGCCCATGGCCCTTAAATCGCCAGTTTTGAGAACAGATTTTGGCCGCCGCCATACAAATAAAAAAATTGTGAGAACACAAGCAATCCGTGAGCGTTGATTGGTTGAAGTAAGAACAGAATATGGCGACAAAAAACTTGTTTGACATTTCATTTTATAGGCCATTTAATGACGGTTTCATACTATCGGCTTGGACGATTTGGGATTAAAACCCCTGTGCTGGGTACCCTGAAGCGGTCTAGGCGGTCTCAGCACTGTAAGGCACCCCTGATTATCTTTCTTATCCTATCTTATTAGTTTTTGGGGCCGACATCAGTCAGAACACTTCGACCCAGTGGGATCTTTTATGTATTTCCCAGTCCTTCCCATCCTCAAATATGCTGCTGACATATTTGAGGACATCCTCCAGTTTGGAGGAGGAGCCTGTAGCTTTCCGGTTCCAAATAAGCCTGTTGCAGGTATTTCATTCTGTGCATGGCCCTTGCATTGCACTGGCACAGTAGGTACTGCATTGATTTTAGCTCATTAGAGCAAAATCTGCATCTGGGATCGTCTCTAAACTCCCATTGTATGTAGATGTTTATTTGTCGTGTAATGTCCCGAAAATATTCCCACCAGTAGCCTTATTTGTGTTTTCTTAAACTTTCAGATCTTATCCAGACCTATTGCCTTTGTGCAGTTCGTCTGCGTTTTCATTCCGGTGTGCCCTGGAACCCAGGCTAGTCTCACCCTGTTGTTTCTTCCGATTTTATTCAACAGTTTAACGCAGTTCAAGACCAGACCAGATTTCGTCTCATATGAACTCAGCACTTTAAGTGCCGCTTGTCTATCGCTGAGAATGTTGCTATACTTGAATGTTTGAGAAACTATTTCTCCGTGAGAATTCCTATCTAGGATCTCCTTTGCACATACAATTATTACGTACAGCTCTGCTTGGAAAACTGTAGGGTAATGGGCCATGCTTACAAGAATATCGTAACCTTTAGTATGTAATTAAGATACATTAATTTGTAATTATTTTATAAAGTCGGTGTAGACCATGGAGTTATAATAGGAGGGTGGCCCATGGCCCTTAAATCGCCTCCCCAGTTTTGAGAACAGATTTTGGCCGCCGCCATACAAATAAAAAAATTGTAAGAACACAAGCAATCCGTGAGCGTTGATTGGTTGAAGTAAGAACAGAATATGGCGACAAAAAACTTGTTTGACATTTCATTTTATAGGCCATTTAATGACGGTTTCATACTATCGGATTGGACGATTTGGGATTAAAACCCCTGTGCTGGGTACCCTGAAGCGGTCTAGGCGGTCTCAGCACTGTAAGGCACCCGTGATTATCTTTCTTATCCTATCTTATTAGTTTTTGGGGCCCACATCAGTCAGAACACTTCGACCCAGTGGGATCTTTTATGTATTTCCCAGTCCTTCCCATCCTCAAATATGCTGCTGACATATTTGAGGACATCCTCCAGTTTGGAGGAGGAGCCTGTAGCTTTCCGGTTCCAAATAAGCCTGTTGCAGGTATTTCATTCTGTGCATGGCCCTTGCATTGCACTGGCACAGTAGGTACTGCATTGATTTTAGCTCATTAGAGCAAAATCTGCATCTGGGATCGTCTCTAAACTCCCATTGTATGTAGATGTTTATTTGTCGTGTAATGTCCCGAAAATATTCCCACCAGTAGCCTTATTTGTGTTTTCTTAAACTTTCAGATCTTATCCAGACCTATTGCCTTTGTGCAGTTCGTCTGCCTTTTCATTCCGGTGTGCCCCGGAACCCAGGCTAGTCTCACCCTGTTGTTTCTTCCGATTTTATTCAACAGTTTAACGCAGTTCAAGACCAGACCAGATTTCGTCTCATATGAACTCAGCACTTTAAGTGCCGCTTGTCTATCACTGAGAATGTTGCTATAATTGAATGTTTGAGAAACTATTTCTCCGTGAGAATTCCTATCTAGGATCTCCTTTGCACATACAATTATTACGTACAGCTCTGCTTGGAAAACTGTAGGGTAATGGGCCATGCTTACAAGAATATAGTAACCTTTAGTATGTATTCCTGCACCCGTTCCTGATATCATCTTTGATCCATCAGTAAACCAGTTTTGACATTTACTATCCAGTTTAGAGCCATCTTTCCATTCCTCCCGTAACGGGAAGTATATATTATAGTTTCGTTATAGTTAGTTAGAGATTTTTATCCAGAATGACTCCGAGATATTTTACCTCTGTTGACCACTCTATTTGAGATCCGAACAGTTGTAAAGATGTTAATCCCGCAAGATCTCTCTTCTTTGTAAACAGCAATGCAGTTGTTTTGCTCGGGTTTATTGGTAGATGTTGTATGTTACACCATTGTTCAATAGTTCCCAGTGCCTTTTGTTCTACACTAATTGTTGTACCCACAAATTTTCCGTTTACTAGTATAACTAGGTCATCGGCGTATCCTATTGTTTTATATGGGCCAACATTTAGCTTAGTAAGAATTGAATCCACAACAAGGCTCCACAGAAAAGGAGAGAGTACTCGAGCCTGTGGGCATCCTTTGGTTGTAGTTATCCTCATTTCCTCTCCTAGTAGTTTTGATGTAACAATTCCAATACCCTTTAGCATATTTTGTATCCATCTACAAATGGTTGGTTCTATGCCGTGTCTTTTTGGGGCACTATCGATCCCTTCAAAGTTTGTGCGATTCTATGTCTATGAATATGCCCTAAATTTTTCAACTATACTTCTAAAATTCTCTAACTATACTTCTTTATTCTCCAATGACCCGTACTTCTTTATACTACAACGAATTTTCAAGTTCTTCCCGAAGTATAAATAGTATCATACTTCCAAGGTTAAAAATGATTGGTTTATTTTTTAAATAAACCTGTCTTATTGGTTGATCTCTAACTATAGTTACTACCGACTTTAGTAAAAATAGAAAAAACTATGACATTTTTTTTGTTTTACCTCGAAATTTATTTCTAAAAGGTTACAGTATTTATTAACCCAAGCTTAAAAGAAAAAGTTGCTTGAAGAGATGACTACAAAGCCTTCCGGCACTGGTCTCTCAAACAGAAGCCCCAGTTCCGGTTATCAATCTAGAGGCTGTACTTCCGTATTTCCGGGCTGCAGTAAATTGCAATGCGTTTAGAGAGGAGCATACGTATAGCACGGATTGCTAGAGATTTATTTGTCTGCTTTTCTGGTATCCTAGTAATATATTAGAAAGTTGTTGTTTTTTTTTTGGCACCAGTGTTTATTTGTCTAATGTGAGAATTGGGAAATTATAGTAAGTATAGATTTTCGTAACCCATTGGTCTAACCAATCTATACTTAGTGAATGAAATTAACATATCTCTTGACAAAAATTAAAAAAAAACACGATGAAAAGAAAAATGCCTTCTCCATACATACTAGTAATGTTAAAATGACTAATTTGTATGGGGATACCAATTTTTTTTTTTATTTCCGACCCATGGTTCTATGGGAAAAGTTGTTTGAGTTGATCAGTAGAGCATCATATTAACCCAAAGTACAACCTTTCAAATTCACAATGTAGTAATATTGGAAATTTTTAAAAATATAGTGTCCAAGTCTCCAACAAATCTAGACTTGAGTGCCTGGCAAGCGTTTAGTTCTCGCATCCGCTGATCCTTGAATGCAGTTGACATCCTGCAGTATTCACTTTGCTTCGACCGGTCCATTTCTGGACCGGAGTGGGTATTAACGGGTAAAGCTTTCAAAGCTAGGTATTTTTAGAAAATAAAATTGAGACTTTTTTATGAAAATAAGTGATTTATAACTTATTTCAGCGTTGTATTGTTGTTAATAGAGTTGTATTGATCGAAGGTTTTATATGACGTCCTAAACACTCATGTTGCCCTGGTCATATTATTCTGGTACTCAAGAACAAGTAGAATTTACTACTTCTATGTTTGTTTACCAGAAATATATTTTTTTTTATTTACGATATATTCGTTATAGTTAATATAAATAAAAAACATTTTATTTAATATTTTATAAGATACCCAAACTACGGCAAACTATAAAGAAAAAAGGTACTAATATTATTGTGGAAGTCGAACCCGTCGTGGGTTCGACTTCCACATACAACTCACGTCATTATGAATTTTACAAATTGCATTAGTTTAAGTTTCAACTCATTAAACTATATTGTTAATTTTAATCACGATATTTACAATATCCTGAAAACCGATAAACCAACAGACTAATCCCGAAACAGACTTAAATCATTTTGTAAGCCTATTTTTTTTCTGTAAATCAATAAAATTACTATTCCAAATTTTAATTCTCTATCTACGTCAAACTGAACAAACAAAGAAAACTCGTTATAAATTTTGTTTGCTCACAATATTATATTTTTTACTTTTATTTAAATGTAGCAACATTTATTATTAAAACCTACCTCCCGTTTTTTATTCACAAAAAGAAAAAACTGTAGCTGTAGCCTCTGTGTCGTGTCTACAATGACTAAACACATATTTTAAATTAAATAAGTTCTGTAGTCTAAATTTATGTAAATCTGTAGCTCATACGCAAGTGCAAAATAGTACTGTCCTAAAAAGTGTGTCCCTTCTCCGGTGTATGTCGAGTGAGTTCTGAAACCCCTGAAGAAGCGGCGCCGCTAGGATTTTAGTAAATGTAAAGAAGAGGAACCCGAACCAACTTTACGTGAGTCCATCACCCACCTGTATTCCTTCCACCCAGCATACAGGCAACCACAAATTGGCCCTGTATGCAACATTTTCCTTGGTCCCTTCGAGCCTAGGATTTCTTTATTTCCTATTCCTACAATCCTATTTTCAATCTGTAAGTACATATTTTTGCACAACTTGCTATTTTCTGTATTTTAATCTGCATTACGCATCTCCTAAATCTGTATTTTTTCTATAATTTACTGTATTTTATCTGCATTACGCATATTCTGTAACTTACTGTATTAAAGATTCTGCTTTAGGCATATACTGTAATCTGTAAAGCGGCATAAAACGCATACAAATAATTTGTGTTAAAATAACTCTTATTTTTTTAGGTTAGGTAGAAATTAATTCTATCATTTTGTATTCTATCATTTTAGATTCGACTATTTTACCATTCTACCGTCTAATTTTTCATTGGAATTTTGCAATTTACCATGGAATTTTGGAAAACCATAGACAATCGTCTATGGCTGACTGATCAGTAATCATTATCATTCAATTATACCGGTGAACTGTCAAAGTTGTTTACTCTATTTTGTCGGCTTTTGCTGTTGTTTTTCTGAATTTTCTAGTTTTAATACTGTAATTAAGTGATTATTAACATATAAAAATGAGTGGTGAAATAAAATATAGATTAGCAAAGCAATGTATAGACGAATTGTTAACTTGTGCGCAATCTGCGTGTGAGGATCTCGACTGTCGAGAAGAGTTTTTAATAGCAAGAGGTCGATACACTTTATTCAAACTTTTTCGATACTCATGTGAGTATTGAGGCATCGAAGAAAGCTGGATTTGATAGTACGAGTCATAGTGAAGACTTTAGATACTATAATAACGCTGTAAATAAAATAAAAATATTCCGAAAGCGACTTTCTCCTGAACCTGCTGTAAGCAGGCAACATTTTGTGTCTGAGGTACGTACTGACCTTCCTAAGATTTCTTTGCCCCATTTTGATGGAAAAATAACTCAGTGGACGAATTTCTATAATTTATTTAATAGCTTAGTTGTTGAGAACACTAATATTAGTGATGTTCGCAAGTTACATTATTTATTAACTTGTCTTTCTAAAGAACCTTTAGATTTAATAAAACATTTGCCAATTACTGAAAATAATTATACTGTAGCTATAAAATTATTAGAATCTAGGTATTCTAATAAGAGACTTATTGCAAGTAACCATTTGGAGACAATGTTATCACTACCGGTTATTAATAATATTAAGTTGGAATTAAGAAGTTTTCTTAATGTTGTCTATGAAAACACTGAAGCTCTCAAAGCATTAGGCTTTGATATTACAAGTTGGTCTTTTATACTTTTACATCTTTTTCTTAAGAAATTGCCACTTGACACTCGGAATCAGTTTGAACTAACTTTGAGATCTCCCTTTGAGATTCCAAGTTATAATACTCTTTTAGATTTTCTTGAATTACGCTGTAAGGCTTATGAGTTTTCTGTAACCACACCTTCCAGGCCCACCCAATTTACACCTGTACATGGGAATGTGAAGGTACCTAATAGGAATGTAAAAACTTCACATCATGTACAAGCTGAAGAATGTCCTTGCTGTAAAAAGGATCATGCATTGTATTCATGCAATAAATTTAAGGCCATGCCCCTGGTCGAGCGGAACTCCTTTGCGAGACGCACAGGTATGTGTTTTAATTGTTTTGGAGCCCATCGTTATTCAGAATGTACATCTGTCTCTAAGTGTAAGGTGTGTAGAGGAAAACACCATACACTATTATGTTTTAAAAATAAATCTGCAACATCTCATGTTACTGGTTCTGATACACCTGTAGTTCACTCTAGCGATGGTCAGTCTGACTCACCGCCTGCTGTAACCATTGATAATGTCTTATCCAATGCTGTAGTTCCTCATTCTGTAAAAGAGTACAAACCTTTGAATGTTCTCCTTGGTACTGCTGTAGCCTTCGCCTCTTGTGGTGATGGTTCCCTAAAATCTGTAAGATTATTCTTAGATCCTGGCTCTCAATGTAGCATTATAACCGAAGCTTGTGTTCAGAACTTGCAACTGGCACGGTCTCGGAGCCATATTTCTGTATCTGGGGTTGGCTCTCCAAAGTCACTCCATTGTAATGGTGTTGTTACACTGCATCTGAAGTCTCGTCTATCAGACGATCATGTTACTGTATCTGCTATAATTCTGAAACGTATAACAGGAAGTATGCCTTCCTTTCCTATTTCTTCAGAGATACTGAGGGAATATAAAGGTATCCAACTAGCTGATGATACTTTTTATCAGTCTAGGTCAGTAGACATTCTATTAGGTAGTGATGTTTATAATGACATCTACCTAGGTCACAAAATTTCTATGCCAAGGGAACTTCCTTCGGCATATTCTACTGTATTTGGTTGGGTGGTCATTGGGAACACTGCAAATATTACTCCTGTAGAAACTTCTCTAATGTCACATCATGCGACATTAGATGAATGTTTAGAGCGTTTTTGGTCTGTAGAGAATGTGCCTGAACCTTCATGTCTGGATCCTGATGACATGAAGTGTGAAGAATTATTTAAAAATAGTGTTTGCAGGGATTCCAGTGGCAGGTTTGTGGTGAGTCTGCCTTTTAAAGAAAATATAGTTATTGGGCATACTCGTGATGCTGCTGTAAGGAGATTTTATTCTTTGGAACGTCGCCTCTCTAAAAATCTAGTTCTGAAAAAAGAATATACTTCTGTACTCAAAGAATACCTGGAGTTAGGTCATATGACACCTGTTGCTGAAACTGAATATCACATGGCAAAGTATTACATTCCCCATCATTGTGTGATAAAAGAAGAATCTACCACTACAAAGGTTCGTGTCGTTTTTGACGCCTCTATGTCTTCTTCTAACGGTATTTCTTTAAATACTGCTTTATTTCCTGGCCCAAAACTCCAGCAAAACATAACTGATATTCTTATACGTTTTCGCCTGAATCAAGTTACATTTGTAGCGGACATTAAGCATATGTACCGTGAAGTTCTAGTTACACCTGAAGATCGTAACTATCAAGTCATTCTCTGGCGTAGCAGCCCAGATCAACCCCTATCTGAGTATAGGCTGAATACTGTAACATTTGGTGTCTCGTCGGCTCAATACCTTGCCATGAGATGCATTCTTCACTTGGCAGAGGAGGGAGAGGTCTCTCATCCTTCTGCCAGTAGAATCCTGAAACGGGACATTTTTGTTGACGATGTGGTCAGCGGTGCTCCTGATGTTTCATCTGCTAGATTGAACTTAATTTCTTGCTGGGCAAAGCTTGTTTTCAATTAAGAAAATGGGCCAGCTCACATCCTGAACTTCTGGCAGACCTGCCAGACTCTTTATGTGAATCTTCAATGACGTTTGAAGCTGAAGGTGATAAAGTTATCAAGGTCCTAGGTATTAAGTGGAACCCTGTTGAGGACGCATTTACTTATCATAGCCGTGTGAGAAACCTTGGAACCACCAAACGTGCAGTGTTATCCAATATTGCATGTTTTTATGACCCATGTGGCTGGCTCACACCGGTGACTTTCTCTGCCAAATTCTTTATGCAGAAAATCTGGCTTCTTGGTATCGAGTGGGATGACCCACTGCCTGTAGATCTCCAAGAATATTGGCTTTCTTTCTTATCTGAATTTGATGAGTTAGAAAATATCAAACTTAATCGTTTTATTCTTCCTCAGTCTTCTTATAATGTCCAACTGCATGGCTTCTGCGATGCCTCCCAACATGGCTATGCTGCGGTAGTCTATCTACGTGTAGAGTATGGTGATGGTGAGGTAGAGGTTCATTTGTTGATGTCGATGAGGATGAGAGACCTCTCATCCTTCTGCCAGTAGAATCCTGAAACGGGACATTTTTGTTGACGATGTGGTCAGCGGTGCTCCTGATGTTTCATCTGCTAGATTATATAGAGATGAACTTAATTTCTTGCTGGGCAAAGCTTGTTTTCAATTAAGAAAATGGGCCAGCTCACATCCTGAACTTCTGGCAGACCTGCCAGACTCTTTATGTGAATCTTCAATGACGTTTGAAGCTGAAGGTGATAAAGTTATCAAGGTCCTAGGTATTAAGTGGAACCCTGTTGAGGACGCATTTACTTATCATAGCCGTGTGAGAAACCTTGGAACCACCAAACGTGCAGTGTTATCCAATATTGCATGTTTTTATGACCCATGTGGCTGGCTCACACCGGTGACTTTCTCTGCCAAATTCTTTATGCAGAAAATCTGGCTTCTTGGTATCGAGTGGGATGACCCACTGCCTGTAGATCTCCAAGAATATTGGCTTTCTTTCTTATCTGAATTTGATGAGTTAGAAAATATCAAACTTAATCGTTTTATTCTTCCTCAGTCTTCTTATAATGTCCAACTGCATGGCTTCTGCGATGCCTCCCAACATGGCTATGCTGCGGTAGTCTATCTACGTGTAGAGTATGGTGATGGTGAGGTAGAGGTTCATTTGTTGATGTCCAAGTCCAGAGTGGCTCCTATTAAAACGAAATTCACTATCCCTCGTTTGGAGCTCTGTGGTGCGTTGTTGTTGTCATCTTTACTTAAAAACTGTATGTCTGTATTGAATATGGAGTTGCAACTTGTTTGCGCATGGTGTGACTCTAGTATTGTTCTGTCCTGGTTGCGTTCACCAGTACATACTTTAAAGATCTTTGAAGGCAATAGAGTCTCTCAGATCTTATCAAACTGCTCTCCCGCTACGTGGAGACATGTGCCCTCAGCTTTGAACCCTGCTGATGTAGCATCACGTGGGATATCTCCTCGCGACCTACTCGGACATTCTTTGTGGTGGTCCCCTCCATGGCTGGCAGGCGACCCACAATCCTGGCCTAAACATAAAAATGTTAGTGCCATCTCTCTAATTGATGAATCTTATAAGTCTGTTACCTTATGTAACATAGTCTCAAAACCATCTAATTTTAGTATAGATTTTATCTGTAACTATAGTTCACTGAAGAGGTTGGTAAGAGTACATGCAATGAGTCTACGTTTCTTGTACAACTGTCGTAACCCATCCATTAAACATGTTGGTTCTATTTCTCTTCAAGAGTGGAATCAATCTCTATATTCTTTAATATATCTTATTCAACAAGTTGAATTTCAGTCTGACATTCAACTGTTGAAAAATAATAAAACAAATTCTTCACGTCTAAAACGACTATTTCCCTTTGTTGATTCCAAAGGCCTTCTTAGGGTCGGTGGTAGGGTAAGAAATGCTGATCTAGACCTAGATCATAAACACCCCGTAATCTTACCTAACTCACATCAATTTATTTCTCTCTTAATTAGTTATTATCACATTAAATATATGCATGCGGGAGCTTCTCTTTTACTTTCTCTGATACGCAGAAAGTTCTGGATATTGTCTGGTAGCAAGGCAATTCGTACTGTAGTCTTTAAGTGCATCAGATGTTTCAGAATCCGACCTAGGCGTTCTGAATATCTCATGGGTGATTTGCCTATAGATAGAGTCACCTATTCTCGTCCATTTTCTAAGGTTGGTGTCGACTACGCTGGATATTTTCTTATTAAATCATCCCACTTACGTAAGGCACCTGTATTAAAAGCGTATCTCTGTATCTTCGTCTGTATGGCGACCAAGGCGGTGCACTTGGAAGCTGTATCTGACCTCAGCACTGAATGTTTTATTGCTTGCCTCAGCAGATTTGTTAGTCGCCGCGGTTTATGCTCTGATATCTATTCAGATTGCGGCACTAATTTTATTGGTGCACAACGCTATCTACGCGAACTGTATACTCTACTTAAGACACCTGAAACCATGAAGACTATTAACGAGTTTTGTCTTCAACGCGAGATAGTCTGGCACAATAACCCTCCTGCAGCAGCCAGTATGGGCGGCTTATGGGAGGCTGCTGTGAAAAGTGCTAAAGCACACCTTCTCCGCACTGTAGGAGAGCTTCGTCTCACATTCGAAGAACTCAGCACTATATTCACCAAGATAGAGGCGGTCCTTAATTCAAGGCCTCTATGTCCTCTGAGTGAAGATGTAGAGAATGTGGAAGCCCTTACACCAGCTCATTTCCTGGTGGGCGACACCATGTTTTCTCTACCTGAACGTGATCATAGCAGTTTACCTACTAATCGCCTGTCTCGTTGGCAATTGCTGCAACGAGTTTCTCAACAGTTCTGGAGAAAATGGCAGCGCGATTATCTACACCATTTGCAAGAACGAAGCAAATGGACCAAGTCATATCCAAATATAGAATTAAATGATTTGGCGCTCATCGTTGATGAAAACGTGGCGCCATTGAACTGGAGACTTGGACGTGTGATGGCTCTACACCCAGGAGCTGACGGTGTAGTAAGAGTGGTCACACTCAAAACATCTTTAGGACTGCTTAAGCGTCCCGTAGGTAAAATTTGTATTTTGCCTCACTAAGTTAAGTTTCTTTACTTATTATTCTCTACTTTAATTTTAGTATTTATTTCTATTAACTTAATAACCTGTCTTTATCTGTATGCGTTTTGTGTAGTTATTAGGTTAGTATCACTGTAGTTAAGAAATTTTAATATTTCTTCCGGGGGAGTATGTTTGCTCACAATATTATATTTTTTACTTTTTCAACTTTATTTAAATGTAGCAACATTTATTATTAAAACCTACCTCCCGTTTTTTATTCACAAAAAGAAAAAACTGTAGCTGTAGCCTCTGTGTCGTGTCTACAATGACTAAACACATATTTTAAATTAAATAAGTTCTGTAGTCTAAATTTATGTAAATCTACGCAGCTACGTAGCTCATACGCAAGTGCAAAATAGTACTGTCCTAAAAAGTGTGTCCCTTCTCTGGTGTATGTCGAGTGAGTTCTAAAACCCCTGAAGAAGCGGCGCCGCTAGGATTTTAGTAAATGTAAAGAAGAGGAACCCGAACCAACTTTACGTGAGTCCATCACCCACCTGTATTCCTTCCACCCAGCATACAGGCAACCACAAATTGGCCCTGTATGCAACAAATTTCCCTATAATTAATTACATACCTTTGTTCATAACAATAAAAGCATTCGTAATTCATTCATTAAAAATAGTGGTGTTTTGGTTGCGATGACTAATTGCAATTATGAAAATGTGGTTTGTGAATATGAAGTCCTACACATTTACAATATCAATTGTCAAACCGCATAATTATAATTTAATATTAAAATTTCATATTTTTTAAATGATAATATTCTTGATACATGTTAAACTATGTGTATTTGTTTGACAACACCACTATAGTGCTTTGGAGAGGACATTAAACAGTCGGTCCCAGTTTCACTATACCAACATACGAAACTGTTTATAGAAAAGTTATTGATACAAACACCGCGATGAGCTAGCCAAGTGGCAAACTCATCGCAGTGTGCAGTGTTTTGAATAGACTTATAATCAGTTTTACATCTTGGTTTACGTTCTTTTGCTATAATCTGGGGGTTACCACTGACTCCGATACCGTGAGTTCTCGTTCGAGTTGAGATCAAAAATGACGTCATTTCATACAAATGATATGTTCAAAATATATTTTTATTTTTTTTGTTATTAATTAGGTACTCGAATAGGTTATGCAGTGGTCAATTAAAACAACTGTGTTTCACATTTCGTAGTACCAAAAACACCGTTCTCGATCTCAACTCAAACGAGATCTCACGGTATCGGAGTCGGTGGTTACCCTGCTGGACCGTAACGTGCTCTCCGAAGCACTATAATAGAGATGTTTACATTAAAAACTCATTGGTATATACTTCGGCCTAAAAACTGTAGTACTTTTACGTCCAAAGCAACTCGGTCCACACTGCGTATTTTTCTGTAATAGTGGAAAAAAAAAAAAAATTGTGTTCTGTTATGAAAATAATGAAAACGTATTTTTTCTTTTAGCGTCGCCATACAAAATCCATAAGATTAAACGATTTAAAGTACAAAAAAGGGACACAAATCACATTTGCTTGATACAAGACAATTATTTGTTGGAGTAATAACTATACTATATGTTATAACTTACTTTTCGGAGGTTATTTTGAAGAAAAACAATACCTACGGTTTTTGGGATCTATTAGTGACTAACTAAAGACGTTAAAAAATTCACTTTAAGAAGTGCACATAAGGCAAATCAGAAAACTAGATTACCGGTTATGTATTCTCATAACCGGTAACAAATATATAAAAAAACTAAATATTAAAATAAGATATTTAGAAGAAACTGGTATTTTGAAAAACGTAATAGCATAAAGTTCGATAAGCCTCGATATAAAAAAATCGCAAAGTTACCTCCATACATACATATATATCATCACAGGTGTCTTACGGCGCCCGAGACCGCCTAGACGGCCCCAGGGTACCCAGCGGAGGGATTTTTAATCCCACCTCGTCGTAGCCGATGGTATGAGTATACACCGAACAAATGGCTAGCTCGTCGCGATGTTTTGAATAGACTCAATAACCCATCTATAAACAGTTTCATAAGTTGGTATAGTGAAACCGGGACTGACAGCTTTACGTGCTCTCCGAGGCACTATAGTGGTGTTGTAAAACAAATGTACATATTTTTTTTAAATATAAACTCATTGGTACATATCGGGATTCGAACCAGGGACTTGTTTTTAAGTCCAAGGTCTAACCAACTCGGCCACCACGTATATTACCTCCATAATCCTCGTAAGTTACCTCCATATTTTATCGATATTTTCTATTACTTCAATATGAAGCAGATTATAGAGCCATGTTGTTTTATAAGTTAAGTATATGTATAAGATCTAGTGCATGGCCTAGCGTTTTTGTAAAATTCAAAATATTTTGGAAGTTATATTAAAAAAACTGCAATATTCCAAGAATTACGCGCGGTATTTTTTGTATTACTCGTACGCATTGTAACAGGCATCTTTTATTTCACTTGATATATTGCCGTCTTAAGATATATATGTATATATTTAACACAGCCGAGGGTACCGCGTTTTATGTAGATACTATACTACCTATTAAAAAAAGCGGCCCCAGCCTAGGTTAAGTCACTGCGTAACTGATAACAAGGTTAAGCAGATGACAACAAAGCCGGACCTGGGATGGGTAACCGCTTTGTACACCGAGACTATACCATCATAAACACCGCAACAAGCCCGCCACTTGTTAGGTGTTGCCACCGAATACCATCGGCGAAATGAGGACGTTTTAATCCCTCCGCTGAGTCCCCTAAAGCTCTGCCATGGGTTTACGCAAACCCATGGCAGAACCTCTGAGGTCGTTTAAAAACGGTTCTCGGGAGCCAAAAAGGCACCTGTAATGGTATTTATTTATTATACTACCTACTTTAGATAGTATAATAAATACAGTACCTATAGTAGTATAATAATACTCTTACAGGGCACACTACGTGGCGACATATGCATATCCTTTTGCCTTCGAACTATTTTTTTTTTCTTTTTTTTTTCTTTTTTTTTGTCATTTTGTTCTCATTTTTCCTATAATTTTGTTGTAATTTTGAAGGCAATAAACGTTTTTTTCATTTTCATCTTATAGTATCTACATAAAACGCCATCTTAATACAACACTAACTCGTTTCGCACGCTTTCATACGCGGTCCCCATCCTGTTTCCTTAACATTATACTAAGAAAAGAAAGGAAGTGCCACGTAACTTTATACGAACATATTTACAAGTCTTTGTTTACGAATTACAACTTTGTAGCACTACCTACTTCGCTACGGAGGCTGTGTTTGATTTTACTCCCGACTCCCTTCTTATTTAATTATTTTATATAACAGGGTCTTAAGAACTGTTTTCTATTAGAGAGCGCTACAATTATTAATTAGATAATTTTTTAAGTATCTTTTATTAATTTAAATAAATTGATAAGCATATAATAAATATCCAGCTTTATGGATATATTTTATGAAGGTCGCGCGTTTGATTCCCACCCATGCATGGCAAAAAACTATTAGTACCTTTTTCTGTACCATTTGTCATAGTCTGGGTCTTTATAAAATATAATATATATTATATCGTTACTTTTATTACACATAGTACAAGCCTAGAGCATAATTTCTAACCAGAGCAATACGTCCATATCGCCGCCCATTTCGTAACCGTATCATTAAGCCGGCATAGTGGCTTGTTGTTAAACAAAAATGTATTGATCGACCCATTCATAGACTTTGTAGCATCAGGTAGATACTATGTCACTAATGCGGCAGTTTTTCTTTAATTTTTAAAACATTTATAAAAAAACATAAGATATAAATAAAATAAAATAACCTAGAAAAAATAAAATCTAAATTAATGAAAAAAAAAAACGATGGTTATGTTTTTTTTTTATGTAGGTACCATTACGGATGCCTTACGGCGCTTAAGACCGCCTAGCCGTAGCAGCTTCAGGACATCCAGTGGTGGGGTTTAATACCCATCTCGCCTCACTATTCTAAAACTTTACCGAACAAGTGGCCAGCCCGTGTGTTTTGAACAGACTCAATAACCCTTCTATAAACAGATTCACAGCTGTCATTCGAAGTGCAAAATAAAATTGGTACATTCGACTCCATTTTTAACTTTAATCATTTTGTTGCTGCCTTAACGTGCTCTCAATGGTGTGATAAACAAACCTTTTGACTAACAGTAGACTAACTTTTGTGGTGTATTTTTGTTTATTAATATGCGATATATACAGCACTTTTATCGCATATTAATAAACAAAAATAAACTATAATAATAAACTTATATGCGTACTAGTGCTTTTTGAGTACAAAAGACGTCACAGAATGGTATGGCGGCTAGTGATGTACCGTTTTCTATTTAATATCTAATCCCACCTCGTCGTAGCGTAAATAAGATGGCCCTAAATAAAATAAGATGGTATGAGTAAATAAGGAATATTTAAATAATAATTGAGGAAGGCTATAGGCTATAAAATCACGATACGACCAATAGGAGCGGAGTAACAATTAAAAATGTTGCAAAAACGGGGAAACATATTCCCTTTGAGAGCGTACTCTGCGTAAAGTTGCGCAGACGAAGTTGCGTGGCTCAGCTAGTATTATATCCAGACCATACTCAATATAAATATGACCACTTTCCTTTCTTCTTCTTAAATTTAAGAACTACTCTCTTGTCGGTGGAGCAATCGCCACTCCTGCCTATTCTCGGCCAACGTCTTCACCTCCCTGTACGGAGTGACACTTAAGAGGAGTGTCTGATGAGGCTCTCCGATGATCATGCTGATTCACCTGCAAAGTATTAACTCTCCCCTCGCTTGACGGTGAGTCGGTAACCCTACCATACATTTATGTTAATCTTCCCCCCGACCCTCAATAAGAAAAAGAGCACGTATGAGAGTATACCTACAATTTAGACAGCAAAACGACTTTCGGGCCATAACTGTTTTCTACCCCTAAACTCTAATAGATTTGAAAAAATAGCGGTGTCATTTTATTGAAGAGAAAATGAACGACGACTCTTGATATTTAATAGGAATTATTTTAATGTGAGGTTTTTTTTCCGATTCTTTTAGAAATTCAGGCGTTGATATTTTTTTCCTATAAAATAAAATAAATACCATCACGGGTGCCTATTTGGCTCCCGAGAACCGTTTAAACGGCCTCAGGGTCCCAGCAGAGGGATTAACCCATCCTCATTTCGCCGATGGTATTCGGAGGCAACACCTAACAAGTGGCGAGCTTGTTGCGGTGTTTATGATGAAATAGCCTCGTTGTATAAAGCGGTCACCCATCCCAGGCCGGCTTTGTTGTCGTCTGCTTAACCTTGTTATCAGTTGCGCAGTGACTTAACCACTAGGCTGGGCCGCTTTTTACCAAACTTTAAAAAAGTAAAACGTACGAGCCTAGTTATAGGTCATATTCATAACGCCTCCAAAAATCATAAAACTCTATGAAGGTTTAGGGGGCGGTAACAGTTATGACCAAAAGGTCGTGAATGTATGGGAAATGTTTGATTAGACGCTGCTCTTAATTTATCTTTTACTTGATTTATGTATCTTCCTTTCAACCTCCCTCTTCCCCTTTTTCCTTCAATCTTTCCTTCAATAATTTTCATTTTCCTTTATAAGTTTAAAATTGTTGAACATGACGTGTTAATCGCATTGCACAGTCACGGAGCTGTGAAGCGAAATTGACACAAATATAGTCAAAACTTTTATTTACCATGCTTTAATTAATTCATTTAATATTGGTAAAATATTCATTGAACTATCCTATGAACATGCGTTGAATTTTATTTAAATCTTTTTGTCTCGATGAATGGCCAAATAAATATAATAAATTTCAGATTTTTTTTATTTACTTTAAATTAAATCGAAAAATAAAATAAATTTATTATTTTCATATTTTCATAGCTAGCTTTCATAATTACATCTACATTTATATATTTTAGGTGTGAAGGTCTCTATAAGTTCGCTAGGTCGACCGACCGGTCTCCTTACCACCGCACATACAGATGCAAAAGCCGTCAAGTGACCTAGACATGTTTCGGTTTCAGTCTGTGGTTTCACCGGTTTTCATAACACTATTGCATTGATTTCTTCGGGGTGGTAGTTTTATTTCAAGGTGCGGTTGCCAAACGGGCGGCTGATTAAACGATAAAGCAGCGAGGATTATTATATATACGTAGATTGGTAATGCAAATTCGTTTTTTTCGCAACCGATTTCGTAACCGCATTATTTAGCCGGCATAGTGGGAACAATCAATGCTGTTAAACAACAATGTATTGATAGACACTATTAATGGATTTTGTAGGCCAGCTTACCATAGTGTGGATACAAAGGCACATGCCGTGCTCCAGTAAAAAAATATACCGTAATTGCACATTATATATAATTATCAAATTCAAAATGACCCGATAAGGTTTGACTGGTAGAGAATGCCAAGCAGCATAAAGTCGGGCTTTATACTTTGTGTAATAAAGTTTTTAACTAGTGGACCCGACAGACGTTTTTTCGATAATCTTTTAATCTATATACAAGTATATATATATATATATATATATATATATATATATCATCACGGGTGCCTTACGGCGCCCGAGACCGCCTAAACGGCCCCAGGGTACCCAGCGGAGGGGTTTTAATCCCACCTCGTCGTAGCCGATGGTATGAGTCTACACCGAACAAGTGGCTAGCTCGTCGCGATGTTTTAAATAGACTCAATAACCCATCTATAAATAGTTTCACAAGTTGGTAGAGCGAAACCGGGACCGACAGCTTAACGTGCTCTCCGAGGCACTATAGTGGTGTTGACAATATACAAGTATTATTTAAAATTTCAATCATTTTCTTTATTTAAGTGATTAAAAAATCCTAGAACCCGATAACAGCGCAACCTACCGTATGGGTCTGATTCCCACCCATGGAAAAAAAAAGTAGGTATGTTTCCTTACAGTTTGTCATGGTCTGGGTGTTTATAAAATATAATATGTACGGGTAACGTTGATTCTGGTACACATAGTACAAGACTAGAGCTAAGTTTGTGACCAGGGCAATATCCAGTGTCCTTCATATCATAATTTGATATTATTATTGAATAAGGGTCGACCGCCTGTTTTAAAACTGCATCCTATAGAAGACTACATTAGTCTTCTTGATAGTCTGCAAAGATAAATTTTCGAGAAACTGTACTATAGCTCAAGCTGTTAGGGAAATATTGACGGGTGCCTATTAAGTTCTTGAATAGCTATGCTGCTATGATGAGGAGTCCTTCATTGATAGCTTTTGGACGGCGACAAAGGCGTATTTGAATTACGAGTCAACTTAAAAGCCTCGCATCGTCAAATGGTTACAGCTCCCAAAACGGTGATTTCCACCTCGACAAGAAATCGATGCGATTTCTTCTGAAAACTGATGAACCAACAGACTAGATTAAGGTTTAGGTAGGAAAAATGACTAGATCATTTGACGGTTTTTGCATATATGTATATGGGCAGCGATAACGAGCCTTTTCTAAAGTTGCAGAGAGCTCTCTCCCAAGCCTATATTCGATACCTTTGGGTTCAATTGGCGTATAAACCAAAACCCGACTTTTCAGGAGAGAAGAAAAACTATTTTTTTAAATAAAAAAAAATTATAACTTTTTAATTTTAGAAGTTATAAAAAAAGTTCCGAAAGAAAAGATTCTTAGAATTTGGGAACGAAAAAGGCTAAATCATCAAATATAGCTAATCTTCTTTAGTTTCGAAGTTAGCTTGGATTTACGTCTTAAAATAAAATATATTTTGGTTATTACACCCCAAGAAAAATGACCTAAAATAACCATATACATCGTATATCCATTTTCGGTAAACTTAAGATCAGATTTACTAACGTAAAAACCATAGATGTAGTCTTTTTTTGATTTAAAATCTTAGATATAGATATAGATCTATTGAACCTAACCTAACCTAACTATTAAAAATAATCCTGTTACTTCCAGAATGTATAGGAACTAGATTATTATTAGTCTTAACCCAATTATGATCGTAATAATTAAAATTAAACTACGTAAAATACGAAATTTCCTTTATCTTTATTTTTTTTAAATAATATAAAAAATAGTTTTTCACAGAACAAGTATTATGTATTCTTAAGTATATGAACACAGTATTATGATTATAACACAAAATATGAGTCAAGATAATGGCAAAATATAGCAATTATCAACATTTTCAAATTGAAAAAAAACTAACACTTAAGCTAAAAAGTTAAATTGAAAAAAATTAACATTGTCAAACTAAAAAAAAAAAAAAATCATTAATAATCAACACATTTAAACTGAAAAATAATTAGGCATTTTAACCCTAGACACCTAACGTTCATGCATACCACATTTAACCTAACCATTCGTCGATTAGACGAACTATTTTTTAGTTAAGTATTTTTTAATTAAAACATGTAATTTTGTTAGGAATAATATACTAAGGAAACGTCTAAAAACATGAAAATGCGAAACCTCAGAATAGTTACCTTGAAGAAAAAGAATTCAAATGAAATTTACATTAAATATTCGATGAAAGAAGACACACCAACTGATACTTAGGAATATATCATAATAAAATATTATATTATACACCAAGGAATAATACTTATTTGCAATTTATTAGAAATATATTAAGTATAAACAATTTAGGTAGGAAAAATGACTAGATCATTTGACGGTTTTTGCATATATGTATATGGGCAGCGATAACGAGCCTTTTCTAAAGTTGCAGAGAGCTCTCTCCCAAGCCTATATATCGATACCTTTGGGTTCAATTGGCGTATAAACCAAAACCCGACTTTTCAGGAGAGAAGAAAAACTATTTTTTTAAATAAAAAAAAATTATAACTTTTTAATTTTAGAAGTTATAAAAAAAGTTCCGAAAGAAAAGATTCTTAGAATTTGGGAACGAAAAAGGCTAAATCATCAAATATAGCTAATCTTCTTTAGTTTCGAAGTTAGCTTGGATTTACGTCTTAAAATAAAATATATTTTGGTTATTACACCCCAAGAAAAATGACCTAAAATAACCATATACATCGTATATCCATTTTCGGTAAACTTAAGATCAGATTTACTAACGTAAAAACCATAGATGTAGTCTTTTTTTGATTTAAAATCTTAGATATAGATATAGATCTATTGAACCTAACCTAACCTAACTATTAAAAATAATCCTGTTACTTCCAGAATGTATAGGAACTAGATTATTATTAGTCTTAACACAATTATGATCGTAATAATTAAAATTAAACTACGTAAAATACGAAATTTCCTTTATCTTTATTTTTTTTAAATAATATAAAAAATAGTTTTTCACAGAACAAGTATTATGTATTCTTAAGTATATGAACACAGTATTATGATTATAACACAAAATATGAGTCAAGATAATGGCAAAATAAAGCAATTATCAACATTTTCAAATTGAAAAAAAACTAACACTTAAGCTAAAAAGTTAAATTGAAAAAAATTAACATTGTCAAACTAAAAAAAAAAAAAAAACACTAATAATCAACACATTTAAACTGAAAAATAATTAGGCATTTTAACCCTAGACACCTAACGTTCATGCATACCACATTTAACCTAACCATTCGTCGATTAGACGAACTATTTTTTAGTTAAGTATTTTTTAATTAAAACATGTAATTTTGTTAGGAATAATATACTAAGGAAACGTCTAAAAACATGAAAATGCGAAACCTCAGAATAGTTACCTTGAAGAAAAAGAATTCAAATGAAATTTACATTAAATATTCGATGAAAGAAGACACACCAACTGATACTTAGGAATATATCATAATAAAATATTATATTATACACCAAGGAATAATACTTATTTGCAATTTATTAGAAATATATTAAGTATAAACAATTTTTTGTAAGGCCCTAATTATACGAGATCACAAGTTCCAACACTTATAGGTACAAAATATAAATGAATGTAAAACAATAATAATATAAAAAATAACATAAAATCGTCTATTCTTCTTTGGCAAACTAAATCTATAAGATCTTTGTTACTAAGGAAAAAAATAAAAACTAATATTTGGATGCACAACTCAAGAAAAAATCAACTTTACGTTTACCACAAATTGAAATAGTCATAATATTTCAAGATTTAGTAATAATATCTCAAAAAATATAGTACTCGCTAGATGCACGTGCCTATTAAACGTTCGTGGCGAACACTAAGTTGACATGGAGTAATACAAAGATACTGCACATCGAAAAGATACAGCGTATTTTGTATTGCGTCTACGTCGATTCGACGAAAGTTAGGTGTCTAGGGTTAACCCTAATGTATAGTATGACTCGATACTACTCGTATAAAGTGAATATACACATTAGTGTACATTAGAAGACGAGAATGAGCTAATTGATTGAATATCTACAAATATTTCTTTAAATTATTAAAGAAATATTTGTAGATATTCAATCAATGAGCTCATTCTCGTCTTCTTCATCTGTTAGCGTGAGAGTATCAGCCAAATCACTCAATGCGCGCTGGCGGCGCACTCGCATCAGAATAACGAAATATTCCGAAACAATAACGATGCCATAACATTCGGTATTATCTGTTTATCTCGCTCTTATGTTTATCCCTTATGAGGAAAAGAGATAACCATTGGTCGCCGCTGCGCCGCCGACTTTACCGCATCACATACCTAATTATTTTAATTGTGTGCATTGTGTGTTGGTCGTAAGGTGCGTTTTGCTATGAACATGGTTTATACATCAATAGGCTTATTGAACATTTGGATTTACGACGTCGAATATAAATTATGTTTAAGTAATACGTTTAACAATAATAACGTAAAAACCATTTACAATTAACGTCGAATTTTACGCCCTGAATTGTAAAAAAATATGGTCGTTACTTCTTAACAAAACTACAAAAAATAAACATTCGGCTTTTACATTGTTAATTTACCTTATCGAAGACGTTATGACCAAAATATTCTAGGTCGTATAAACATTTTTTTGCGAAAATTCTGTATTTCGTATATACAGATCGATAGAGATTTTTTTTCTGAGAAAAATGGTATATATAACTCAATTTGGCCAAAATGGTTTATACGCCAATTGAACCCAGAGGTATCGAGGAGTCCTTCATTGATAGCTTTTGGACGGCGACAAAGGCGTATTTGAATTACGAGTCAACTTAAAAGCCTCGCATCGTCAAATGGTTACAGCTCCCAAAACGGTGATTTCCACCTCGACAAGAAATCGATGCGATTTCTTCTGAAAACTGATGAACCAACAGACTAGATTAAGGTTTAGGTAGGAAAAATGACTAGATCATTTGACGGTTTTTGCATATATGTATATGGGCAGCGATAACGAGCCTTTTCTAAAGTTGCAGAGAGCTCTCTCCCAAGCCTATATATATATATATATATATAATTTTATTGGAGCAAAGCTTGTGTCTTTGTATCTACCTGGTGGTGAGCAAATCTACAAAGCCTATATATATATATATATATAATTTTATTGAAGCAAAGCTTGTGTCTTTGTATCTACCTGATGGTGAGCGTATCTACAAAGTCAATGGGGCCCATCAATAATTGTTATTTAACAACATTGTATACGCACCCATTATGCCGGCTAAATGATTACGAAATAAGTGGCGATAAACACGCATTACGAGTCTATGTATTTTAATATCCTCGCTGCCTTATTGTCAATTCAACCGCCTTTCTAAAAACTGGTGAACCCCAAACTAAAACCGAAACATGACTAGGTCACTTGATGGTTTTTGCACGCTTATATCTGGATTGTAGGTAGATATCCACTTGTTAGGTGTTGCCTACGAATACCATCCGCGAAATGAGGACGGGTTGATCCCTCCGCT
The DNA here is from genome assembly GCA_947458855.1 of Monopis laevigella. Lineage (NCBI taxonomy): Eukaryota > Metazoa > Arthropoda > Insecta > Lepidoptera > Tineidae > Monopis > Monopis laevigella. The sequence continues at coordinate 11,247,605 of OX381594.1, read as the reverse complement.
GGGTACCCTGAGACCGTTTAAACGGTTCTCGGAGCCAAAACGGCACTTGTGATGATATTTATTTTATTATCTTTTTTGCACGGTTATATTTAGATTATATTTTGTTATTATACCGAAACAGGATAGCTTAAACCAATCTGAATAAGTTCCAAGTACTTAAGAAACTATGACAGCTCTAGCTACAACATTTAAGTAGTCGAGCTTACTAGACCAGCAAGAGAGCTAAGTATAAATAGGGTGGCCAGAAAGTTAGCTGCTTCCAGCTTAGTTCCGAACTGCCTTAACCGCTGGATTGTCTATGAAGACAATTAGAAATGTATAGTGTATAGTAAGTTAAGACAACACTGAGTTAATGTTTAAACTGTGCCGTTTAAAGAACTTTAGTTTACATTGCGTTAGGTTGAACAACGTTCGAGGTGTACTAGAATCCTTACGTTAGGTTGAACAATGTTCGAGGTGTACCAGAATCCTAACGTTATGTTGAACAAAGTTCGAGGTGTACTAGAATCCTATACGTTATGTTGAATAACGATCGAGGTGTACTAGAATCCTTACGTTAGGTTGAACAACGTTCGAGGTATACTAGAATCGGCATACGGCATATGGCTTCGTAACTACCTGGTGCTAAGCAGCTCTACAAAGTCGATAAATGGGGTAGATCAATAAATTGTTGTTTAACAATATTGATCGCTCCCACTATCTAATAGCACCGGCTAATCGATCCGGTTACGAAATAAGGCAGCGAGGATCGCTGCCTTATAGTTAATTCAACCACTCGTTTCGCAACCGCACCCTTAAACGAGACTACCACCTCGACAATCTCCTGAAAACCGGTGAATCCAAAGACAAAAACTGAAATACGACTAGACTAGGTCACTTAATGGTTTTTGCTTCTGTATTGACGGTGGTACAAAGACCGTTCGGTCGGCCAAACGACCTATAAAATACCTTCTTTCCACCTGATTTCTTTTCCCAACTATCAAATGCCAAAGAAGAGATATATCAGAGACATAGCTTAGATCTCAAACAAGAAATATTCTTATTTGCCGTGAGATTTTGGTTCACATATAGCAAGTATTATTAACCGAATTCAAAAAGAAAGGCGGTTCTGAATTCCACCAGCATATATGTAATTCCATATCTCCTTCTGATGGATGTCATCATGGATCACAAAGTATCAGACCTAACTCCTAACGGCTAACACTACAGGATAAAATGTATAAACAGACTACTAACTTCAAATAATTAATATATTTCATTCTTCCTTTAATCTTGAGCCCTTAAACGAGGCAAGAATAAGTTTCTCAAGCAAACATAGTAAAATCATTGCTATTTTTGGTTAATGGGGGCTCTAGAGAAGTTTAGGCGATTCCATAGATGGAAACGAATTCAGTCAAAACATTATAGATAAGAAGTTTTCAATCGGTACTCTAGGCGTGATCTTCGCTGTCAACTGTCGAAAACCATACTTTTTTGACTGAGGGCGATTCTTTATTTCACAAAAATATATAAATACTTTAAATAGACGAGCTTAATGCCCAAGGCAATATCTTTCAGCTAACCTTTGAGAGAGCGAACACTTGACTTTTATACGAATTTCAATTGTGTAGTTCAGGTAAGAAGGTTTTACTATAAGCCTGCGGGTGGGTAAATATATTTTACGTGCGGATAGATAAATAGCAGGATTAATTATATTATTTTTCTTTAGGTACTTTGTTTTCCTAGAAGTTTACTTTAAAAATATAATAAAAATATTTTCTTTACAGAGTAATCTTTTCAGAAAAAAAAAACTTATTTATAAAATTATTCTACGAAATTCGCCTTTTGGGATTTGGCTAGTAATTAGCTTTGTAAAAAAAACCTCTATATAAAGAATTTTCATGAAAAATAAAACTAATCTTGCTCTTCTGTCAGTCTAATCTGTTTTTAATTAACCAATTATACCAGGGCAACATAACTTGCTTGAAGTTAAAGCATAATCACGTTATTGGTTTTAATTATAAGTCGGTATTCCCATTTGATTGTAATAATTATTAATCGAATTATAATAGAATTTGCTGTCTCTTGCACGAAGTCAAACAGTTTCCGCTTGCAGAGAATCGGATTGCACAAAACTAAGTTGCTGACAGTCGGGAATGTACGCCGAGAAATAGTTTCAGTTTCAGATCAAATAGCTACGGCGTAGGTATACTAACGTAGATTAACTAGAATTTAGTCTCTCGGCATTTATGTCAGCCTGGTACTATTCGGGAAATATATTATAGTATATATTAAAACTTTAATTAAGTGAACCTTGTAGTTTTTATATACCTAATAATGAAAAAAAAAGTAAACGCGTGTCTGTATATATGCATCGATATTTAAACCTAAAATTACTTATATGCAGTGTAGGTGGTAAAAATCGTGCATTCAATTAATAGTGGTTTATAATAAATATTACTCAAAATAATTTTAAGTTAGGAATTGATTAAATTGTAAATAATAAACCTCTTATTGCATACTTTTTAAAATGCGTTGACAATATGAAAGTTAACGTTGCTTTAATTCTTATAAATTATTTAACAGTAGGCAATTTTAATGCGGCATGAGAGTTCAGGTGTGGAGCTCGCATTGCGGTTGTATGCGGTTTGCTACTAACATTAATGCTACACCGCTCCTGATAGCCTGGTGTCGCCTCTGGGAATGTTCAGTTGATGTTGAAATGGTCTGTTGCTTTGCTACTTGCCAGTGTTATTTGCGTATAGAACTTTAGGTAGACATCGTAAATATTTCACTGCTTACACCGTAACTATCCTTGTTACGGTATAAGCAGTGAAATATTTACGATCTCTTACTTTTATTTAAAATTCTTTATTGCACAAAACTATACATAGAGCTTAATGCATAATTATATATATATACACACATATCATCACGGGTGCCTTACGGCGCCCGAGACCGCCTAGACGGCCCCAGGGTACCCAGCGGAGGGGTTTTAATCCCACCTCGTCGTAGCCGATGGTATGAGTCTACACCGAACAAGTGGCTAGCTCGTCGCGATGATTTGAATAGACTCAATAACTCAATAGAGCTTAATGCTTTAGGCATTTTTACCAGCTAACCTTTGAGAGAGAGAATTATGCTTACGGTGCAAAACTAATAATACCGACGTAATGCTAATAAATAAGTATGTTAATGTACAACTATACAAATTTAATTATCAACAAAATATTTTATACTTTGTAAAATGCGTTGACAATATTAAAATTAATGTTGCTTTAATTCTTGTAAATTATTAAATAGTGGGCATTTAAATAAGCCATGGGCATTCAGGTGTGGAGCTCGCAATGCGGTTATTTATTTATTTAAACACTTTATGCACATTAAGCATAAGTTATGTACAAGGCGAACTTAATGCTTTAGGCATTATCTACCAGCTAACCAGCTACCAGCGGTTTTATTCGGTTTACTACTAAGGTTAATCCTACATCGTTCAGTTGATGTTGAAGTGATCTGTAGCTTTGTTTTGTACTTGCCAGTGATATTTACGGAGAAATACCAAACTAAAATGCATACCTGAAACAAAATAACAATATTTTATTAAAAATAGGTTTATTAAGATTATTTGAAAATGTATTGATTGGTGGCAACTCTAAGTTTAACAAATTTATAAAATATTTTTCATTCCATCTATTCGAAAAGGACGACTTGGTTCGCCTTTAAGTGCACCCAAAGGTGGTGTTTTCTATAAGAAACTTTTAGCGGGCAGTAATGAGTTTTAAATCCTTCTTTATAAGTGCGCCGCTATTATCTTTCCGCGCACTTTTGGAATTTGTAACATAGAGTTCAGCGCCAAAGAAATGGAACGCAAATATTGTTTTTAGTTGTTTTATTATTAGATACTATTTAATTTTAATTTAGTTGTTACTCTATGTTTTATTAAATAATAATATTACAATAAAATATGAGGCGCCTTTTATCTTGTCATAGTCCTAGTGTGATGAAAAGTAGAGAAGAGTAGAGTGTATCACTCGAGCGCAATATATATTTTTGGCTCGAGCGACGTACTTTGAATCTACTCTAGAATCTCTCAGTTTGCTCTGGATTCAAAAAGCACTCTCGCCGTAAAAATATTATTTTGCTCCCTTAATATAATCTACTATTGATGGCCCGCGCAACTTCGTCTGCATAACATAACGCAACGGAAGGAAATATGTTTTCCCATGTTTGCCACATATTTAATTGATGCTCCGCTCCTATTGGTCGTAGCGTGATGTTATAGAGCCTTCCTCAATAGATGGGCTATCCAGTAAATACTCTTCCAACAACAAACTCTTCAGCTTCATAATATTATATAATAATTGATTAAGCTACTACAAAACACGAATATTATTTTTAACTAGTTTCTACCCGCGATCACACATCAGCAGGCGTCTTAAGTTCGCTCGCACGCCAATCGTTACGACGTAATTTTCTAATATTTTTGGAGCCATTGTTAAGAAGCCAAGCTTGATCTACGTTAGAATGACGTCATAACGATTGGCGTGCGGGCGGACTTAAGACGCGTAATCACCCTGCAGTACACGCGATCAGTACACGGGCTGATTATTTATGTCCCAGAAATTCCAAGCAAATATAATGTACCTAGCCTATATGTCGCACTACATATGCGTAACTGTATGAAAATTTTCATACAAATCGGTTCAGCCATTTTAGAAAATACAATTTATATTAAGTAACAATTAGTCAACTTTCACATTTATAATATCAGTATAAATAAAATGCAAATGGAAATTTTTGACAGTCAGGAGCAAGTATAAAAATAACGATTTCGACGTATTAGAACGCATGAAAAACTCTTTATAATATTCTTAATTCTCCAATTCTTATGTCCTACTTTCAAAATTAAACTTGTTAATTTTAATGAGAAAGAAAAGTCAAAATTATTTGAAAATAACAAATAGTACAATACAAATGCATTACATTGCACCTTTTCCAAGAAAAACTCGCATTTGAGCAAAAACCAAAGTTAAAGTCGTTATTTATTTATCTGTATATTTCATTAAGTTTCAACTTGTTTGCCACGACACTGCACCAGGGTCACATGTTTGCGAAGGCTCTCTCGGATTGGCTCGCCTTGTGTACTCTGGAAACCTTCCAAGGCGCTTACTCCGCACTTCGCTTGAAAACGCTCTTATCCGATCTACAATATATTGACGTGTGGCTGAACTTTGAAATACAATTTAGTTTTGGCTCAATTCGATTTACGAGTATTGTCGAATAACCGTTAATGGAGTAAAGTTTGGCATTCTGAAAGTTTAGTAAATTGCAGTAAAATTACGAACAAAACACCTAGATATAATGACGCCCAAAACTGTCGGCGTGCGCGTGAATACTTAACAAAGGATACTAATGAGCACACGTCGGCTACAGTACACCTACGTATGGTTACGTGAATATGTAGAAATTAAATTAAATTTTATTTCTAGAATTTAATTTCAAATTATACGACAAAGTGTTGCGCGAGGCAAAGCTTTAAAATTGTAGGGGAATTTACTGAATGGGTTTCCAGTTGGAATATGGGATTGTTGTAGTTGTAGGTAGTCAGCAAAAAAATATATGGAATTGGTCGAAATACCTATGATGAATTCAGTTAATAAATTGACGAAAATTTTAAGTTTTGAGAAAAAAATCTTGAAGTTTTGTTTTTAATTGTTATTATGGCATCTTTATTTTTTCCAATTCTCTATCATCTTGTAACCCGCTAGCTTGTGGCAACATGCTTGAAGCCTGTAATAATTAAAACTTTCCAAACGAGTTTCCTTTTATTTTAAAGGAAATGAATGATATTACCAAAATATTCTAGGGGGACAAATCAACAATTCCGAGTATTCTTTTGAGACGGAAAATCAATATTTCATGATCAAAAGCCAAAATATAATCAAAGAAAATACCAAGACAACAGGTATATTACAGAGCTTCTAACAAAGCTCACAGCCAAAATGTCAGACTCTAACGGGACGTGACAAATCATACGAAATGAATATAAATTAGCGGAGGCGAGACGAAGCACCACGAGGTATGGCGGAGAAAATATCGTGGAGAATTCAGGCATTATTTGCATAAGATGCGGTCGCATCTCGTTCAGTAATGAGGTCTTCTAAAAATGCGGGCCGCGTCACACGGCGACGCCATTGGCTGTTCACATACAAAGCACCCTCTAGCAGCTGACAAGAGATTGCCATACACTCTCCTTTATATTTATGAAGCCCTGGTACCTTTTTTTTAACCACGCTAGACTGGCCGTGTCGTCGATATTTATAAGCCTATTTAAAAAGCCCAATTTCAAAGAAGTATTCAAGTTATCTTACTATTTTTTACAGCTAGCTTTAACTCTTCAAATGTTATGGCCTTATTATGAAATGAAATAATAATTTGAATTATTTTATAGATAACTTACTTATTATCAAAACATAAGGAATATATTCCAGCCACAACGAACCATCAGAACTCATTTAAACGAATTGAAACGCAACCTCGAGAATTTCTCGACGAAATAGGAGACTTGAGCTAATAGCAAGCGCATTACGGTGGTTCAGAACAGGCGGCAAATTAAATTAACATGAGATACCTGGCGCGACACAGCCTCCCTAAACCGTTAAACACCCGAATATATCACAGGAGTAACGACGTTTACGCTTATGTTTATAGGTCTTATATGCGCATGTTGTCCTGGTACGTATATTATAATAAACATAAATTATTTCATAAATAATAATAATATGTAGGACAATTTACACATATTGCTCTGGTTAATAATATAAATTAAATAGTCAACTAACGTGCGAGAAACTAACCCCCTCTGTAAGTGTAACACAAAGTGCTCTATATATGTAGAGTACTTAAAATTTTGTAAATAATTTTATTGCTATTTCTAAGCTATTATTTTTTATGTATGTTGTTCCTTGAATACATAAGTATTCCTGACGGAAATACTTTAAATTAAGATAATATTTCTTTAATTTTATTCGTTTGTTAGGTATTTTTAATGTGTTATATATAATATTTTTTGTTAAATAAAAGGTATATTACACCTATATCATAAGAAAGAATACTTAAGTGCTTAATATACTTTAAGTTTCTGTTAATTATAAACTATTTTCATTTTTATATATTACGTAATTACATACATATCATCACGGGTGCCTTACGGCGCCCGAGACTGCCTAGACGGCTCCAGCGGAGGGGTTTTAATCCCACCTCGTCGTAGCCGATGGTATGATTCTACACCGAACAAGTGGCTAGCTCGTCGCGATGTTTTGATTAGACTCAATAACCCATCTATAAACAGTTTCACAAGTTGGTATAGTGAAACCGGGACCGACAGCTTAACGTGCTCTCTGAGGCACTATAGTGGTGTTGTCAAACAAATGTACATACATTTTTTTAATTAAAAACTCATTGTTACACACCGGGATTTGAACCAGGGACCTAAGTGTTTTTAAGTCCAAGGCCTAACCAACTCAGTCACCACGTATATAATATTACGTAATTGCCTTTCTTTATTTGTATTTTGGTAAAGTTGTGAACTTATTTATAAATATCGTACTTTTCTGGCTCATTAATTAATTAATAATAATAGTATGTATATACTACATATTATAAACACACACACTGGAAATGTACAGAAAAACGTAGTATTTTTTTTTTTGCTTTATGCCAATGTAACCCTAGTCTTTATTATATGTGATTTGTTTGAATCATATGTATATGTATATAAGCAAATTTTGTATTATATATATGATTTTGTTATATAATTTTTCAAGAGATTAATTAGACGTTTATATTAAAATGACTTTTATCTTACTATTTATGTTTCAAACTTGTCATTGGCATTACTAATGACTTATCCATTATGATTTTTTTAGGCAAAAACAGTCTACATACATTATTAAGAAGGAAAAAATGCTTCAACTTCAAAACGTTATAAAATTATTGGAAGTCTTGACTCAAACGTGGTTTCATATAAAAGTCTCTCGCTTCCGATTTCTCTGTCGAACGTCGATCTAAATTAAAGGGAAAAAGTCAAAGCCTTTGAAGATATCTCCTACTCGAATTTACGAGGTGTTCATTTATAGGTAAACCTTTGAAATCAAAAAGACATGAATAATTTAACACGTCTTAATATTTAATAAGTACCTATATTTCTGTCTATTGTTGAGAATTACAACCAAAATTAAATTAGAAAAGATAAAAATGAAATTATAAAATACGTTAAGTGAGAAATAGCGAAATGTTGAGTAATTAAAACGAAACTTAGGGGAGCTTTTAACAGAAATTTCTCGCCAGCAAGTAATTAAAAACAGACATCGATGTAAACCGCTTAAAACTTTTGGATCCCTTTTTTACCATCTACAGATTTACGCAGAGCTTATCGCGACTTAAACGAATTTTGCCTCCCCGGTGCTATCTTCAAATCGATCTTGAGTTTGTAAAACTTATTTTTATATTTCTAGTTGAATTTTGTAACAATAACATTTCTGGTTAAAATATTAAATTATGAAATATATATAGTATTGACCTATATAATATATAGTCTGATATAAACTGTTACAATAAAAAATAAAAATAATATTACATTCAAATTTGGAATCTGTAAATTTTATAAGATTGTTCATTGTGTTTTCTCATTTTGGCGCCAATACATTGTACAATATATAGTCGATATTGTTTTATATTTATGTATTATACTAACACACTGTAAAAGTAATAAATGTTATTTGCAATAGAAAAAAAATAATTCATTGTTACAATATTTATTATGGCAAGACTAGGTATATCCTTTTATATATAAATATCATTACGGCCTCAAGGTACCCAGTTGTAAATGCAATAGAAAAAAAATATCTTGGTTACAATATTTATGGCAAGACTAGGTATATCCTTTTATATATAAATATCATTACGGCCCCAGGGTACCCAGCGGATTGGTTTTAATCCCAACTCGTCGTAGCCGATGGTATGAGTCTACACCGAACAAGTGGCTAGCTCGTCGCGATGTTTGAATAGACCCAATAACCCATCTATATACAGTTTCACAAGTTGGTATAGTAAAACTGGGACCGACAGCTTAACGTGCTCTCCGAGGCACTATAGTGGTGTTGTCAAACAAATGTACATATTTTTTTTAATTAAAGACTCATTGGTACACACCGGGATTCGTACCAGGGATCTAAGTGTTTTTAAGTCCAAGGTCTAACCAACTCGACCACCACTTATCGAGCCGCGACTCCACGAAATTTAACTTAATAATTTTAATATAAAAATATCCTGATTGATAAAAAGCGGCCCCAGCCTAGTGGTTAAGTAACTGCAACTGATAACAAGGTTAAGCAGATGACAACAATGCCCGACCAGGGATGGGTGACCGCTTTATACAACGAGGCTATTTCATCATAAACTCCGCAACAAGCTCGCCACTTCTTAGGTGTTGCCTCCGAATACCATCGGCGAAATGAGGACGGGTTAATCCCCCCGCTGGGTACCCTGAGGCCGTTTAAACGGTTCTCGGGAGCTAAAAAGGCACCCGTGATGGTATTTTTTATTTATATTACATCCTGATAATCTAAATATATATAACACAAAGGTGACTGACTGACTGACATAGTGATTTATCAACGCACGGCCCAAACCACTGGACGGATCGGGGTGAAATTGGCCTGCAGGTAGATGTTATAACGTAGGCATCCGCTAAGGATTTTGATAAATTCTACCCCCAAGGGTATAAAATAGGGGATAAAAGTTTGTATGATAAAAAAATAAGTATTTCACGCGGACGAAGTCGCGAGCACAGCTAGTTAATTTATATAAATACGTCAACATTTCTATATTGTTTCAACTTTTGAAATTAGCATCGTGCCCAACTCTATATTGCTAAACATAAATGTATTTTGCAGACATCCTAAGGGTTATATTGGCACGGGATTTGGTTCAAGTAAAGCAGGATGTGGAAAATCTGAATATAAATCGAGTTGGCGTATACTTTGGCGCGTTCCAAAACATCTCCAAGTGATTAAGGGAAGATATCTTATGCTATGCTCTTGTATATTTAAATTTCTTGTATGTTTTTTTGATTTATTTTCAGGGTGTAAAATTATATAAGTATACACGTGGTCGAGTTGATCGGAGCTCAGAATTAAAAATGCTTCAGTTTTTAGGGCTCTGATTTAAACCCCAGTATGTACCAAATGGTTTTTAATTAAATATACATATATACACAGGCTAATATGAGGCCCTACTGATCAAATCGAACAACTTTTCCCATGGAACCATGAATAACAAATGAAAAAAAAGGCTTCTCATCATACATTACAAACTAGTAAAGTTAAAATTACCAATTCATATTGGAATCGAATAACTTTTCCAAATATAGCTATATTTGGATTTCATTAGTAGAGCCCTATATTTAGTCCAAAGTACAACCTTCCAAAGTCATATATATATAATAATATACATTTGTTTGACAGCACCACTATAGTGCCTTAGAGATGACGTTAAGCTGTCAGCTCCAGTTTCACTAGCTCGACTTGTGAAACTGTTTAAAAAAAAGTATTACGAAATATGTCAGTACCTATTCCCAAGAATATATATCTAAAATGTGTCTTCTGGATACATTTTACGTCAATCTTTACATCAGCATAAATCTTTCATGACAATAAATTAAAATTCATGATCAAAACAGGTTTATAGATTATAAAGAAATGACGTCAATTTATAGACGGGCGCCAAACATCTTGGTGCCGGGGCGGCGAGAGAGCACCAAAGATGGTGTTCTATTACATGAAACTTAATCTTCAAAGGCTTTTTTAACTTATAATTAAAATATGTTAAAGCCTTCGGGATGGTATTTTAGCACAGGCGTTATACTCGCGTGTATTACCTTTATGTATCATCACGGATACATAGGCCCTATATTTAGGTGGAAAGAGGTCGATAAGTGAGTCGAGATTTGATAAATCCGTGAAATGAAATGGAATTTGTTTATTTTGCTAAAAACACGGTACAATAGATGTTGTAAAGGAATGGTGTTCAAAATGATTGGCATGCAAATATATAGTTTAGATTATGTTGTTAGTATAAATTATTATTATGTATGATTTTATCGTGTTGTTCTGATACGGATTTATCTGATATATTAATATTGATATTTCGTTTGAATGGCTATTTGTCTTACGGCACCCGAGACCGCCTAGACGTCCTCAGAGTACACAGCGGAGGGCTTTTTAATCCCACCTCGTCGTAGCTAATATTATAAGTTTACACCAAACAAGTGGCTAGCTCGTTGCTTTCTGGATAGACTTAATAACCCATCTATAAACCGTTTCACAAGTTGGTATAGTAAAACTGGGACCGACAGTTTAACATGCTTTCCGAGGCACTATAGTGGTGTTGTTTAACAAATGTTTTTTTTTTAATTAAAAACTTATTGGTACACACCCGAGTTTGAACCAAGGACTTAAAATAAAATATGACCACGTATGTACGCGATTGCAAGCTTTTACCGAGTCCGGGGTATAGGAATGTTAAAGCAATAAAATAAAAATAAAACTTTTCTATATGAAACCCGTTCGATTGATGTCGAACTCGCGATGTGTTTAACTCCAGTGGTTGCTGCCAATATTTGTAGTTGTCCTTTTAGAGTAAAACATGTAAAAAAAGAACATTTGGATATTTTTAGATTTATAAAGCTTGCGTGGATTTTTTTTAACGCAAGACTATTAACAATAAATTAAAAAAAATCGTACTAATAATATACGTGGTGGCCGAGTTGGTTAGACCTTGGACTTAAAAACACTAAGGTCCCTGGTTCGAATCCCAATGTGTCCCAATGAGTTTTTAATTAAAAAAATTATGTACATTTGTTCGACAACACTACTATATTGCCTCTGAGAGCACGTTAAGCTGCTGTCGGTGCCGGTTTCACTATAACCGCTGGGTACCCTGGAGCTGTCTAGGCGGTCTCGGGCACCGTGATGAAATGTCGATACTAAAAGAATTACAAATTTCAAGTAAATTGGACAAGTAGTTCTAGAGATATTCATGAGGACAGACAGATTTACAATGAGATTTTATTTATTTTAGAATCCTATAAAGTAAGATAATTTGTTAGCGTGATTATAAGCAAAAGTTTTAGCTCTCATAAATGCTTCAAATAAACAAAGTAATTAGAAGAAATTAACTGCCTAACCTCAAAAGTACTTAACTCTTAATTACTTTAATGAAGTATAAATATAATACACTTTTGCCCTCTTCTTCACAAGCAATTTTAATATAAATAATTTATTACTAAATAATAACATATTTTTTTTCAGAAAATTCACACATAGTACCCAGCGAAGGGATTAACCCATCCTCATTTCGCCTATGGTATTCGGAGGCAACACCTAACAAGTGGCGAGCATGTTGCGGTGTTTATGATGGTATAGCCTCGTTGTATAAAGCGGTCACCCATCCCAGGTCCGGCCTTGTTCTCATCTACTTAATCTTGTTATCAGTTGCGCAGTGACTTAACCACTAACGGGAGCCATTTTTTTTGTTCAACTTTCATTCCAATTGACAATAATTACCATGTGTTTTATCGAAGGTAGAGTAAAATTACAAAATTGAATAATAAAATTAAAAAATAGAGTAATATAATTACAATTTAGAGTAAAATAATTACAAAATTGAGTAAAATAATTACAAGTGGCTAGATCGTCGCGATGTTTTAAATAGACTCAATAACCCATCTATAAACAGTTTCACAAGTTAGTATAGTGAAACCGACAGCTTAATGTGCTCTCCGAGTCACTATAGTGGTGTCAAACAAATGTACATAAATTTTTAAATTAAAAACTCATTTGTATACACCGGGATTCGAACCAGGGACCTAAGTGTTTGTAAGTCCAAGGTCTAACCAATTCGTCCACCACGTATATATAGTTTTTCCTTTCCGACCTTAATGTGTTAAAATGCCTATATGCTAAATTAATATAAGTTGATATAAAAATAAGTGTTTTAGTTTTTTTTTGGTGTAAAAGAGACCACAGTCTAACATTCCAGTTTATTTTAGCGTGTGTATGTGTTTAAGCGTTTGTTTATGTGTAATAAGTTTATGTTTTTGGATATATGATTATGTGTGTTGATGTGTGTTTGTTTGTACATATATGAATTGACATTACTTACTGTTTACTTATATAGTTATTCCGAAATGTCGAATACAATATTTACAATTCTCAACCATTTAAATTTATAAGTAGTTTACCGTATCAAAACCGAATTAACGCTCTCATTAATAATTTACTACAGTTAATTGAATTGGAGAGAAATAGCTAAAATACCGGCAGTAAATTACTTCCACAGCAGATTGGAAAAGCTAAACAAATACTGTAAAAACCCGAGCTGACACCGAGTAAAAAGGCTTTTCTGTCTTTTAAATTCCAAGCAAAGCCGAATTAATCCGGACTAGGACAACAGACACCGGCTGGACATAGAATTAAACTTAATTATATTAAGGCGTAAAGGCAGGTGTATTTCAATATCAAATTCAAAATAGTTTTACTTACATTTAGGCCTGATTTTTTAATAGTCAGATAAATTATTCAACAGATAACTTGTATGGAGAAAGAATAAATTTGAAAAAAAATACATACAAAGATAACTGTCGAATAAAAGCTTAAGGCTCTAGCCCTAAAAAACCCCAACCAAAAAATGAATAAATGCCGGGTCTTAAAAAAAAAACTTGGGAAACTATCGCAGTTCGCAACATATTACGAAATGATTTTTTTTGTACATCAATAAATATTTAAGATATAACGGGTATATGTTACGAGGTTGTAAAATCTGTCTGAGTGATTATAAACTACTAGCTTATGCCCGCGGCTTCGCGTGGCCTACATCATCTTATGATGATTTGAAGACCATGAAATTTCTTTTCTTTCAGGTGCTAGAATCATCAGGCTGCTCTGTGAGCTTATTCTGGACCAGGCCACGTATATCTGACCGTGTGAAGAGTTTGGCCTTGAGATTTATCTATGGTCATGGCAAAGCAGACTTACACACCCCATTTCACCCTTTTAGGGATTGATTTTAGAAAAATCCTAATATATGTGTTTAATTATTTATTTTGAAGAGTATTTCTACCATGTTTTAGGTTTATGCACGCAGGAAATACGATTTTTCATTCAAACATTTACAGCTCATTTCACACCCTTGGAGATTTATGTTCGAAAATTTCGGTGAGTAACATACGTTGTAAATTAGTTATAATTATTGTTAAAAAAAATCATAACTGTATAGATATAATTTATATAGGTATATATTACTATTGCCATCTTCCTTTCTACCTATCCTGAGATTTATATTTTTAAATACTATATAAACATTCTTCGTATGTTTTTTTACCTATATAATAATGAGAAAGGCTCTGGTTCATTACAGGGAACACCATCATCCTGATTAAGTAAACAAGTATTTTCATTTCGCGTGGCAGAACACACAGCAATAAATTTCCTAATTTTCCCGTGTGTACTTTTGGCCACATAGGGACTTAACCGCAAGCTTACAGCAAATATTATCATCCACCGTACTGCGGTACAATTCAAAGCTATTAAATTTTTGTTTCATTAGAGCACGGCTTGTGAATTTAAATCTATTTGATTATTTGATGATTGCCTCCGTAGACTAGTGGTTGCGTATTTGGCACTGTATCCGGTGGTCGTAGGTTCGATTCATACATATGGCAGTAAAATATATATAATTAATATAAATAAAATGTATTGTAGAAAAAAACAAATTAATAACAAAAGAGTACACGCATTAATAAATATTCTAATAATAACTTAGTATTTATATAAATGTTTACTATTAATATTCGGAAAACAGGTCATACATAGGTTCTCAACGTGAGCGATAACGCCCCCTTGTTTGCGTTTGGGGGCATTGGGGCGTGGGCAGGTTAAAAAATATAGTCCAAAAATACAAAAAAAAAAACACTCTTAACGCGTAATAATAAAGTAAAGAAAACTTTAATGTACTTCTCAAAAAAACTAAGTATGCATCTGAACTCAGAAATAGTATTGGAGTCATATCCTATATTACGACTACATAATATTACAGTGTAAGTAAACGTTTAGATAACTGATTACATTAGGAAATTATTATAAAATGGACTTCCGCAAAATAACACCTGATTCAATTAAAAGTTAAGATAACTATTATCATAGCAATAGCTATATTAGTTTCGCCACAAATGTTAAGTTAAAAAAATGGGGGGCTCTAGTAAATAAAACATTTCTTAAAGTGGGCAGAGGGCAATATAAGGTTGCGAATATATGGTCTAGGATCTAGACAATATATTCGATCGCATTTTTTATCGAATTCCTCATTACTAAGCTTATATTGTCTATTCGGAAACTAATTTCGATATATTTGGGTAGATTATTGTCAATTTATGACTTTTTTAGTTATTTTCTTGTAGGATTACTTGGACTTTTATTTAGACTTTAGGTAAACAGACAAACGGTCCAAGTAATCCTACTAGAAAATAACTAAAAAAGACATAAATTGACAATAATCTACCCAAATATATCGAAATTAGTTTCCGAATAGACGATATAAGCTCAGTAATGAGGAATTCGATAAAAAATGCGATCGACTTCGGAGCTCTGAATAGCTACTGGGAAATAAAGGCTTATCGAAATTGCCTGAAGTTTCGCCCCAAATCCCTGGTCTCTTCTCTTACGATATAGCAGGATAATGGCATCTATAAGGATTTTTTATTTATTTAAGATATTTCGCACATATAGTCTAGCGGCCATATTCTTTTTTTTTTAAATGTCAAAATCTAAATACTTTTTTTTTTATATGTAGGACTATTTAATATTGCTATGGTCACAAACTAAGCCTTAGGCTTGTACTATGTGTACCAGAACAACGATATAATACATATTTTGCTATTATTTAATACATATTATATATTATAAACACCCAGATCATGGTAATCTGTACAGAAAAACGTACTTATATTATTTTGTATTGAGTAGGAACTTAATTTAATTTCTTTAATAAATTCAACTATAAATTGTACATAACAGAACTTAATTGTACCTTTTTATATTTTTTACCTAACCATGACATTTGCACATCATGATGAACAAGTTCAAGTTCTGATGAACACAAAATTGTACTACAACTACTTCTAGTAAACACAGTGTTTGAGCAACAAATATGTTCGTATTTTGTAATTATTTCAAATAGTTCAATAAGGAGTTTTCCAGTAGTTATTACTTAACGCAACAGATGGCGTTTAGTCGCTATATACAAAATCTGTCAAATCAGATAGTGGTAACATATAACATACACCCAAAATTTAGGGTAAATAGGAAAGTAAATACCTTTATACGAATAATTTATAAAATTTACTTAACATTGTTTAGTATATACACTAATATCCTGAGCACACTTTGCCTTACGGCACCAACTTAAGTAATATTTTTTCTTTTAAATATCATCATTTAAGTAATTAAATTTAGATTTCTTGGTCTTTTTACGAAGTTTTTCTTGACAGGGTATCTACTAAAGGTTATAGAGTGCAAAAATATAGAGTAAGTAGATACATACAAAAATGACAAAATATGGTAAAAAATATAACACGTATTGCAACACCAAAATTTATTTTTAAGTCAAAGAGAATTTAGAGTCTGTAACTCAGAGTATGAAAATATAGACTACAGAAACTGTGCCTTTTTGACAGTTTTTGTGGATATCTCTCCTGCTGCCATCTAGTGAAATATTTTGGAACAGTCTAAAAGAAAACTCCTCATTATATTGACTACTAGCTGATCCGCTAAACTTTTTTTATTTTTTCGCCTTTTTTTATTTTACATTTTATTGGAGCACGACACGTGACTTTCCATGAATGGGGTCAATCAATAATTGTTCTTAAACAATATTGATGGCTCCCAATATGCCGGCTAAATAATGCGATTATAAAATGGGGGGCGACAATGACGAATTGAATTCGTATATTTTAATATACTCGCAGCCTTATCGTCAATCCAACTACCCATTTCGTAACCGCACCCTGTAAGGAGACTACCACCGCGACAAGAAATCGATGCAGTAGTCTCCTGAAAACCGGTAAACCCACAGACTAAAACCAAAACATGACTGGGTTTTGACGGTTTATGCATCTGTATGGGCGGTGGTAACGAGACCGGTCGGCCTAACGAAGTTACCTTGCTCCCACCTAAACTGAGGCTCTACCATGGATTTGAAGCGATTCTATTGGTTGTTGCTCACGTATACGTAAACGAATACATTACGTTTCAACAATGCGCAAACCCATGGTAGAGCCTCTGTAATGTCTCCGTAACTTTAACCATTTCGCAGCGTACGCTCTCAAAAGGATATTTTTTCCCCGTTTTTGCAACATTATTCATTATTACTCCACTCCTATTGGTCGTAACTTGTGCCTATAGCCTTCCTCGATAAATCCAACGCTAAAATATTTTTTCAATTCGAACCAGTAGTTTCTAAAAGCGCGTTCAACCAAACAAAGGAAGTAGTCTCCTTTCAGGGTTCAGTTACGAAACAGGCAGTTTAAATTTAACGCGATAACGCAGCAAGGATATTATAATAGACTCGTAATGCAAATCCTTTGTCACCTCCCGTTTCGTAACCGCATCATTTAGCCGTCACCGCATCGTTTAGTGGAAGCGATCAATGTTGTAAAACAACAATGTATTGATCGACCCCAAAGTCACATGCCGTGCTCCAATAAAAAATAAAATCTGTTAGGCCTTAACAAAAAAAAACATTAAAGCAAGAATATATATGTATTCCGAATTCCATGTTAAAATAACAAACTCGATTATATTTTTCAGTATCGAAAATTAAAACTATAACACTATTGATAAGAACAGAGCAGTTTTATTAAATTATTTCTTAATTGAACAAGCCTTGTATTGTATTGAAGCATCAATTTATAGCAAGTTATCAAGACCTTATTGCTAGAAATATTAAAAATGTATTAAATACTACGATTTGTAGATAAAACACCTTTTGATTCAAGATAAGTTCTGTTAGGGACGTTACACGCTCAGTATTTCATCAGTTTGGTCAAAATGATTAGAGAATGAACGTGTAACCCACGGACTGATGGACTGTTGAAAATGTAATTATTATCTTGTATTGACAAGTCATTCATCATTCTGGCATCAAAGTTTGACCAGCTGACCGACTGAACTGATAAAATACTGAGAGTGTAACAAGAGAGGGGTTACACGCTCAGTTTTACATCAGTCCAGTCCATCAGTTTGGTCTAAATGATTAGAGAATGAATGTGTAACCCACGGACTGATGGACTGATAAAAATATCATTATTATTTTGTATTGACAAGACATTCATCATTCTGGCATCACTGGATTGATGAATCTTTTACACGCTCAGAATTTCATCAGTTCAGTCCGTCAGTTTGGTCAAATTTGACTGATGCCAGAATGATAAATGACTTGAACGGTGAATAACATTATAAATTTCATCAGTCCGTCAGTCCGTGGGTTAGATGATCATTCTCCGGTCATTGTGACCAAAGTGAAAGACTGAACTGATGACATGCGTGTAATCTCTAAGAGGGAATTTACTCCGACTTACTCTGGTCAATGACAAGAAAATGATCGTCTAACCTACGAACTGACGGTTGATGGTCCGGACTGATGAAAATTCATATGAAAATTAAATTATTTAACTAATTTTAGAAAGAAAGAAAGAAATACTTTATTTGTCGCACAGCAACATAACAATAACAAAGCACACACATAAAAATAAATGAAAAAGAATAAAAAAATAAAATAAAGTACTTACATAAAAAAGAAAAAAAAAAACAATGAACACCTAATTCACTGAGACGAACACGCGGAAGCTAATTTTGTGTGGCTAACTTTGTAGGTTTTTATTTCCGTCAATCCATCATTCTGGCGTTAGTCAAAGTTTCACCAGAATGACGGACTAAAGTGATAAAATACTAAGCCTGTAACCACCCTCTTACGGATACACATGCTCTTTTGTAGCACAAAAGCATGTTACTATAGAGAAAATGTATACACTAGTATGTTTATCAAGTGTGTTAATAATGGGCATGTTAGCTAAGAGTATGTTTACTCGTGCCCAAAGTATGCTGCTAGTGAGAAAATGCATACACTAACATGTTTAGCAAGTTTGCTAATAACCATGCTAGTTTACGACTATGTTTACTAATTTCCACAGAATCCTCTATAAAAAATAAACATTTTATTTATTTGTTTAATCGACCGACCGAACTCTTAACCGCCTAAACAGATGCAAAAACGGTAAAGTGACCTAGTAATGTTTCGGTTTTAGTCTGTGGGTTCACCGGTTTTCTGGAGACTACTGCATCGATTTATTGTCGAGCGGTTACGAAACGGGCGATAGATATGACGATAAAGCAGCGAGGATATTAAAATAGACTCGTAATGCAAATACGTCCATGTCACCACCCATTTCGCAACCGCATCGTTTAGCTGGCATAGAGGGAGCGAACAATATTGTTAAACAACAATGTATTGATCGACCCCATTCATGGACTTTGTACGTCTGCTTAACTTCAGGTATACAAAGTCAAATGCCATGATCCATTACAAAAGATAAATCCCACAGCGGAAAAAAATAAATTCCATGGCAATATTGAATTCATGTCATAATATACATATTACTAACAGTTTTCTCAAGGTATGTAATATATTACAGTATGAACAATTAAATATATGCAAAATTAAAGCTTTCCTAAATTTTAGCCTTACATCACATTAAATAAACTAAAAGCTAATCTATTCTAGTTAAATTATATTTTTTAATTCACTAAAATTGATTTAAGTGCTTTCGACAACTACAAATGGAAAAATCTCTAATTATATACCAGACAAACTAGCAAAGTTAAACGTAAATTTAGATCCCGAATATAAAACAGATTCAACCATGGCTTTAATCAGAAAAAAGCTAAATAAAATTCGCTTTTTTACAGACTCTAACTAAACTCAATAAAACACCTGAATAATATTGTATAGATGGCGAACATCAAAAGAAAGAATTCCATAACGGAAGCTGCGTCATATTGCAAAGTGTTTCCTTCTGTACTGAAGATTTGATCAAAGAATAGTCAGTTATTAACACGAAATACAATATTATATACTCTGAAATACAATGTTATATACTAGCTTTACGCCTCCATCGGTTTGGTGGAAATGATTATTGGTGTACCTTTCTCTGTATATTACTTACTGTAGAGTTTTATCAAAATCCGTTTAAATATTTTTGCGTGGAAGATTTACAAACATCATGTTCCTTACTGGAACAGTAGTTTTCTATTTTCGTAGGTATTTTGTTCGATTGAGTGCTAGCAACATTAAAATTGTAATTAAGTTAATAATTAATAGCCAGCAGGGTTATTACGCGTCTTAAGTTCGCTCGCACGCCAATCGTTATGACGTCATTCTGACGAAGATCAAGCTTGGCTTCTTAACAATGGCTCCAAAAAATCTTAGAAAATTACGTCATAACGATTGGCGTGCGAGCAAACTTAAGACGCGTAATAACCCTGCTGGTATCTCAATCTTCTTACTGAAAGCTTGCTTTCGGCCAATCACGTCGCTGAAAAGTCAGTGAAAGAAACATGTCCGCCGAGTAAACGCTGTCTGTGAAAACAAAAGTTAAAAATTGTGTTTAAATTGAGTCATACTCATGACTCAATTTAAACACTCAAAAACTATTAAAATCAAGTACCAATAACCTATGAATTTATGTTGGTGAGGAATCACCATCAGGGGCCCTGGATACCCAATTCGCTGAAGCCTCAGGAGGGCTAAGGCAGTGGAAGGTATGGAGACGGTGGGTACCAGGCTATTACGGTGAGTACTAGGGCAGGCTGACATATCATACATCCATACTCACAAATTTTGGCGTTTGTATACGTTTGGATAGTAGTATACAATGTTTCATAAACCCAGAACAATTAGTGTCGGATGTCATGCTCTGTTTGATAATTTAATTATAAAGTCTGTTCAGATTTTTTTACATTTTAGGTTATGTATATACGTGATGGCCGAGTTGGTTAGACCTTAGACTTAAAATGACTTAGGTCCCTGGTTCAAACCCCAATGTGTACCAACGAGTTTTTAATGTAAAAAAATATGTACATTTGTTTAACAACACCACTATAGTGCCTCGGAGAGCAAGTTAAGCGTTTCACTATACCAACTTGTAAAACTGTTTATAAATAAATAATCTTTATTTTGCAAGAATATGGTTACAAAGGTGATACATAAAAACTTTAAGATCTACATACTCTGCCAGTTTTGGCATGCAAAATGTTAAACAATTAGTTAATTGACAAATCACAAAAATTGCAAGATATAGATGGGTTATTGAGTCTATCCAAAGATCGCGACGAGCATGCCACTTGTTCGGTGTCGACTCATACGTAATCTGAATTTACAACGAACTGTTGGTTTACTAAGGCCATCTAGGCGGATACGTAAACTAACACCTTTGGCGTTGTATCCGGAGGAAATAGATTACCACCTATGGCAAAAAAAAAGTACTGTGTTTCTGTATAGAATGTCATGGTCAGGGTGTTTATAAAATGTACGAATTGTTGTTTCTAGTACACATAGTACAAGACTAGAAATTAGTTTGTGAACAGGGCAATATGTGTGTAACGTTATATTATAAAAAATATAAAATAATAAAACACAAACAAAGAAAACATAACAAGATATACATGTATAGTTTTGTTAACAAAAGTTAATAAAATACATACAATACATATAAAAACGGAAAACAAACAAAAAATAGCATAGTTTGTTGGCCGTTACAGACTGTAATGCTATCTACAGGCGTTTCGGAAATGGCTTCACTGCAGTAAACGCGTATTCTGGTTTCGGAAATGTGCCATTTATGGTATAAAACGCTTTCTGGACGTGGCAATGCACACGAGTAGCTTGTACTATAAAAGACCGGTTGCACCAACATTTGTTTTTTATTTTAACTGAGAGGGAAGTTAGGAAAATATGGGTTTTTGTATAAAATTTTAACTTTCAAAGCTGTTTGAGTTTTTACAAGTTGGTTTTACATAAAAGGAGTAGACGTACAAAGGTATGTAGTCTATACTATAATCTAAATATATATAACGCAAAGGTGACTGACTGACTGACATAGTGATGTATTAACGCACAGCCCAAACCACTAGACGGATCGGGCTGAAATTTGGCATGCAGGTAGAAGTTATGACGTAGGCATCCGCTAAGAAAGGATTTTGATAAATTCTACCCCCAAGGGGATAAAATAGGGGATGGAAGTTAGTATGATAAAAAAAATAACTATTCCACGCGGACGAAGTCGCGAGCACAGCTAGTAATAATATAATAAAGAAGTAAAGTTTGTAAGTTTGTAGGGGGTAATCTCTGAATCTACAGAAGCTAATTTGAAAATTACTTTTGTGTTGTATAGTCCTTTTATCTAGGAAGGCTTTATATAACATCACGCTAATACCAATAGGAGCGGAGCATCAATAAAAAATGCTGGAAAAACGGGGAAAATTTGTTCCTTTTGAGAGCGTACGCTGTGTAAACGGTTAAAGTTACGCAGACGAAGTAGCGTGGATCAGCTAGTACTTAAATATTTGGAGTAAGTGGCCGATAGTGGCAGCGATTAATTTTGTAAAACGATATATATGATATAAACCATACTGCTACTACTTTGTAGGTATTTTTACCATCATGTAGATGAAGAATGTTACATTTCATGCTTCAATATTTTAAAAAAACATTGGCTATATGAGAGAGACAATGTTCTTAGCTATTCATGAATTCTCCGTGCGTGTGTCGGGTCCATCGCGTGGAAGGCAGGGGAATGAACTGCAGCGTTCCCGGACTTGAGACCGCGAAGTAGGTTTAAAGGTTTTTAACTCTCCCCTGCACTGTGTTCACTACCCTCTCTACTCAACTAAATACTATATTATCATCTTGTGCCATCTTGGAAACACGCTCCATAAAAGTTTCGACGACCGATCTTGGAAGGCTAAGATCCTTCTAAAAGACGATGCAAAGACTTTGCTGGAATTCCTCTTGCACCGACTTCCACTGCATAGGTTGAGTTTTAAAACCGTTTCTAGTAATTTAATTTATTTAGTATAGACCACCTCCGTAGACTAGTGGTTGTGCCTTTGGCGTTGTATCCGAAGGTCGTGGGTTAAGATTCCAACCCATGGCAAAAATATATTAGTACGTTTTACTCTACAGTTTGTCATGGTCTGGGTATTTTAAATATAATATGTATTATATCATTGTTTCTTATATTTATGCATTTTTATAAATTCCTTATTAGGACAACTTTATATTATTTTTTTTTAAATAAAAATGCAATGAAAAAAATCCTGGTGGGCGGGACTCGAACCCACAAAACTCGCTTTCGCGGCAAGGTACTCAACCAATGAGCCAACCAGGTTCCAGTCACCTTCACGAATTTTGTCATTGCTTGTTATCTACTTAATACACAAACGCCCTCTATTAGCTTTCTTCTAATAACTCTATACGAGTGAAGTTAGAAGTCCTAGTTTCTAATACTAGATTCAGTATTTTTATATGTGTAAATTGTGCCTACATATATTATATTCCCAAAAAAGTATCAGTTTGGGCAAGATCCAAAAGCTTCGGGTGAAATTTACCAGAGAAGCGATACCCCCATATTTTAAAAACGCTTCGCTTCCTCAATAAATGGTATTACTTTTTACGTCAATTGCTAAATTGGGCATGGATCTCATCATATAAAATTTCAATATTGCTGTTAGGTTAGATAAAATATAAAATAAATACTAGCGGAAGAATTTGCAATTAAGTAAATATAACATCAACATTATTATATTAAATAATGGAATTCCGCAAAATAACGCCTGATTCAATCAATTAGATAAAATATTATTATTTTATTGTAAAGTGTAAATATACCTAGAACCAATATATATAATATAAAAAATATTAAAATATAATATAAAATATTTAAGGCTTATATATCAATAACATTATTTATTTCATCTTTAGAGATATTTATGAAAGTCAAAACAAAATTAGATCTAGACCTAGAGAGTGGGTTTGGTTAGGTTACTAATCACTTTATAAACACCTAGACCATGGAAAACTGTACAGAAAAACGTACTAATGCGTACGTACATGCAATAAATTTATTATATATTTTCATATAAATAGTAAAAAACTGAAGGAAAAAAGAATCTTTATACAAGTATTTTAAGGTGCAGATATATATGCTTATAGGCCGCCTACATAGACTAGTGGTTGCGCTTTTAGTGTTGCATCCGGAGATCGTGGGTTTGATTCCCACCCATTACAAAAAATATTAGTACGTTTTTGGTACAGTTAATCATGGTATGGATGTTTATAAAATATAATATATATTATATATTTATATCGTTGTTACTGGTACACATAGTACAAGCCTAGAGTTGAGTTTGTGACCAGAGCAATATGTGTGTAATGTCCTTCATATTACTATTATTGACTTAAATAGGGCATGCTCGTAAATTACATAATACGAGTAGTACAAAAAAAAAATGGTATACTTAATATTATTACGTGCATAATACTCATGCTATAAAGCTTGCTCGATAAAACATGACTTTCTGCTAGTAAAGACTAAGAAACAGCACCTTAATAAATATACACGGTCGATTAATCCTCTAATGATAGATTATTAAATTTATATTTCTGAAAATTAAACAAAGAAGAAAATGGATTCGTAATCACTAATAATCCTGCAAGTCATGTCCTCATCAACAGACTTAATTAAATCCCTATGTATATAAAAACGCAAAGATTTCAAACTTTTATCTCCTATCCTTAGGACAGAAAAGTCCACGAAGCTCGCATTTATCGTTTTAATCTGTGAAATTTCTGAGCCATAGCGTCTGCATGGGCTTAAATCAATAGACAGGCAGAATGTATTGTTTTAGGTAGAAATCGCGCGTGAATTATTTTGGGTAGCCTGGCGTCACCACTTCTATACTCTATTAAACTTGTGATGTAGTTAATAAATAAAAAAGTATAGAAAGTATTAAAAAAGGACCCGACTTCGAACACAATCTTAAAGGTTAGCTGTACATAACTTTTGTTTGTGTGCAATAAAGTGTTTAAATAAATAATAAATTAATTAAAAAAGGTGGCGCTATGAGACGCTTAAACTCGTAGCGTTTTACACACACACCTAAATTTGCGACTGTGTAATTTAGTGTAATAGTGCATGAATCGTTCGAAGAAAAATGGAGCGCTAATTTGAAAAGCTAAGCCGACAAATCTCGAGGTTGGTTAGATGTCCGATGACATTTTGTTTGCAAAAAAAAAACTATTTTATGTTTGATGTGATCACGTAACAAAAGTAGTCCAAATTTAAACCTTGATTTATTTGTCGTATTATGACCATGCACATTGGTTCCTCTTTGCCTTGTCTATATAGACCGTCTACTCACAATTCTCCCTCATTGCCCCGACGTGCCTACTGCCAATTAATCTGGATAATCACAGCCGCAGATAAGACCTTGGAATGTCGCACATTCACTCACTAAATTATCTCAATTTTATTAATTTAATATGATAAATTGAGGAGCGACGTCCCCTTAATGACAAGAGTGTCATTCGTCTCACAGACGATAACACCTTTTTAGATTGCTCTGAAAATGTTATGCTTTAATTTATTTTATTATATTGAAGAGCAGCATGTGACTGTGTACTTACCTGATGGTAAACAGACCTATTAATAAATCCATTATTAATAGATTGTTATTTTACAGCATTGATTGGAATGGATACAAAGAGCCTATTACGAATTACATTCGCTTATTTATTGTAAAATTAATTGCTTGATTAGGAACTACATCTAAGGATGTAGTATGTAGTTGGTTGTAAAGGAGACTACAACCTCGACAAGAAATCAATTCAGTAGTGCCCTTGAACCCACAGAGTAAAACAGAAACATGACTGAGTCGGTCAAAGTTATAGAGACTATTAGACAAGTCTTTAGATGCTATTTTAATCAGACCTCTTAAGATTTTTTTTTCATTGTAGCACGACATATTACTTTGTATCTACCTGATGATAGTTCATGAATGGGGTTGATCAATGCATTTTTGTTTAACAGCATTGATCGCTCCCATTATGACAGTTACGAAACAGGCGGCCTCAAAGACGACAAAAATAAACCACCCGTTTAGTAACCGCACTCTGAATGGACGTGGTAGTCCACGTAGACAAGCTGTTTTTTTTATTACTAATTAATTATACAACTACATAATAGCAATAATAATATTTTTATTACAATATACAAAAAAACGTTTAATTATAAAACTGAAACCGCTTCTGTTCAGGACAGGTTCTGTTCGAAGTACCAGGAGCACAGACCGCAGTGCAGGTAATGGCTTTCATTGTCCCATTACATAATGGAGCGTCAGAGCCTCTATGTCAACTTGTCGCTCGTTCAGCTACGATATCTTTGTTGTATTTTATTTTATAAAACAGCCCGGTAGATTTTTAAAATAAATAACATGATACACTTTGATTTAAAACTTTTTATTTTATTTAAAACATATAATAAAATGCCAATTTATTAAGCCTGTATTTTGTGAATAAGTTTAATATGCACGGCAAAAATATTATAAAATAGTCCAGTTTATTAAGCTGCTTCGATTAAAATAATTTATTCAGCTTTAATTTTGGCTATATTCGTTAGCCCAAAATTTCTGAAAATGTTAAAAATAAATTAACAGCAAAAAAATTAAGACAACAAATTGTTGAAGACTTAATTTTAGAGTTGAGCAAACCAACCAACCGACCACCAGAATGAGTTAATTTAATTACCCTCACGAATTAAAACGTTTCATCGTGAATAAAAAATGTAAGGCGGCTGGTTTAATGTTTAAAACATAAGGTTATATTAATTAAGAAAGCTTTTAAAGGTTTTTTTATATATTTTATTCTGTAAATATTATTGAAAATATTCTCAATAAAAAATAAAACAGTATATTTTTACTCATCTGGATCAGGAGGTTCTACACCAATTTCTTATCGAAGTGGTAGTCTCCTTTACGCGGTTACGAAACAAGAATAATTATGCAAAAAAAAAGACACTGAATGAACCATTAATTGCCATTGTTTTAAATAGTTGAAATAATTTAAACTATTTGACCCTCTTACATTTTTTTTAATACTTGTAAATATTTTTGTACCAGCCAGCATTTTTTTTTATCGATGTAGGTAAAATTAAAAAAAACTTTATTTAATTTAAAAATAACACGCTCTAAGAAAACAAGTAATTTACCAGGCGCACATCTTATTAAAGGAAGTCATCGCTGTCATGAAAAAAATCTTTCTATCCTCCCCCTAAAAAAATCTTCAGATTTAAATAACACGCCTAAAACAAGTAGCAATACCAGGAGCGCAGCTTATTGGAGGAGGTAACCGCTGTCACCGTGTGGCCGTCCATGTCAGACCTTGGTCCTTTTGTTGACGTTTATTAAACCGCCACGAGGCCCGGCCGCATTCAAGTGAGATTAGTACGCATTGGAATTGGGTACCGCTCTCATCAAATAGCTTGTAAAGCGATCTAATCTAATCTGTACAATGAATCTGATTAATTAAATTTACTACTCGACTGTTTATTTGTTAGATACCTGCATTAATTCTTACAAAAGACAAATCCAAGTGTTTTTTTTTTAAATAAAATAAATCGAGATTTGTAAGAAGATAAATTAACTATAATGGGTCTTAAATAACAAGGTACGTACTTTCGACCATACATACGCAAATATTTATTTAGGCCGCTAAATAAAGTTATAAAAAATGACATTTCTGATAACAGAGACAAAAGAATAAAATATGTAAAAAAAACAGTATGGACAAATCCGCTCTCATTATGGCGGCTAAATGATGCGGTTACAAAATGAGCGGCGACAAAAATGAATTTGCATTATGAGTCTACTTAAATATCCTCATTGCTTGTTTTGTAACAGCATTCTGAATGGAGACTACCAACTTGACAAGAAATCGAAACAGCTCCTGGTTCTGCCCGATATAAGTGGAAATTTACTAGAATTTAAGAGAAAGGAACAAATAGAAAAAAAAAATCCGTCGAGGACGCATAGTTACTCGTCAAATCCTGTTTGGATACGGGTACCCACAGTCCCGAATGACTTTTGCAAATTTTCACAATCTGCGAACGACATTTTTTTTTACCGCAGGGAACAAAGTTAGATGAGTTTTCAGGAATAGAATAATTGGAGCCATGTTCACGTGGTATGATTTTATCTTAAAACTTGAAAAAGTTCATAAAAAGTAGGAAAGCATTGTACAATTACGGGTTTCATTATTCCTTTAAAAAATATGGTTTTATGAAGGAATGGGTATGTAATTTTTTTATTATTGAAGCAGGACATGTGACTTTGTATCTACCTGTTAGTGAGTGAGAGAAGCTACAAAGTACATAAATGGGGTCAATCAATAATTGTTGTTAAACAACATTGATCGATCCCACTATGCCGGCAAAATGGTGCGAATACTAAATGGGCGACGACAGAGACGAAATGCATTACGTGTATTTTTTAATATTCTCGTTGACTTATCGTTAATTCAACCAACCGTTTCGGAGCCGCACTAAAATAAAACTACCACCTCGCCAAGAAACCGATGCAGTAGTCTCCTGAAAACCGGTGAACCCACTGGCTGAAAACTGAAATATCACTGAAAGGTCACTTAACGGTTTTTGCATATTTGTATGGGTGGTGGTACAAGTGCGGTTATGACTACGGATTTTTAATGGTACAGGTATATCAAGTAGGAATATATCTATATGTTTATCTGTGAGTATATAATGGAAAAGCAATTGGGTTTTTAAACAGAAAACTAAATCCAGAGGTCGACAGATTTTTAAAATATTTTTAACTGCTATTATTTTAGGAAGAATATGAATGCAAATACTATTAGATTAAACGCAGAGTTAAAAACGATGAAAGCATCTGTTCGTAAAAAACAGTTTTAAAATTATAAGCTAAGCTTATTTGTATTTTATTATTTGTATGTAAAAAAATAATATTTGTTCAAAATCGTAGTATAATAATAATATGTAGGACAATTTAAACATATTGCTCTGGTCACAAACTAAGCTCTAGGCTTGTACTATGTGTGCCAGAAACAATGATATAATACATATTATATTTTATAAATACCCAGACCATGCCAAACTTTATAGAAAAACGTACTAGGCTTATTTTTCTATGGGTGGGAATTGAACCCACGACCTCCGGATACAACGACAAAAGCGCAACCACTAGTCAACGGAGGCGGTCATAATATGGAAATAATAAAACTATACTTCAGCATATCTTCATTATTCTTAATAAAGAATTGGTATAACATTTAGTTTACATAAATTAAAAAACCGTTCGACACTACTGAAAGATTTTTAAGAAACACTCGCTTGTACACCCTCAAGCGGTATAAAAGGGCAGTTTTTAACCCCATTACACGCTTTTAACTGGTGAAAGGCTTTCTATATCGTGTATGGGATAACGAATAACCCACCGTAAACAGACTTTTCAAAATGAAGTTACGCCGAATACTTTAAATTAAATTGTGTATATTAAAAAAACAGATAACTCTCCCGTAATAACGAAATTTAGACAGAAAAATTAAAAGTCCGCCAACAAAATGATGTTTGTACAAGCATTGCGAACGTTAAAACATAACAATATCGCGTCCACCGTATTGTGGTATCTGATGGCAATTTATGGAGCAGTATATTTGAATAAAAACACTTTAGTATCGGGTAGGAATTTAATAAGTAAAACTACAAACGACCTGTAAGCCGGTGACACAAATAATAATGGCTGACAGACTATATTTTATACATAGATTATAATGCTCCGGACTCGATACAATCGATGCCAAATTCAAACATCCGTGCGCAGACGGGTACCTCTCACAACATCTCCCTTTTTTATATTTTTTGAAAAGAAATATGGCTATCTGAACATCTAAATGACCAATAGTATACTATATAACAAACTTTAATTGACTATAATTGCTTAGATAGTATATAATAAATTATATAAAATTAAGGCTGAAGCGCTAACATTTAACTAAATTTTCTTATTTAAGTTGGCCTAAATAAGTAATAGATAAAGGATTTCATGATACATAGTATTTAAAATGTTACAGAAACATGAGGCTGTATATAAAATTATGTTAATAGACTTACCTACTTTATTTAGAATTATATGTGTAGAAATTACAGAAAGTATTTGAATTGGTTTCCATATCTACCTGCATTAGTTATACTTAAACTTACTGACACATATTCAATTTATTCTTATGTTTTCAAAAATTATATATTTAAGCAACAAAACTTAGTTTATAAAAGAAAGCATTTTATAAGACATTGCATACACAGACATATTACAAATCCACATGCATTAGTATTTAACTTGCAGTGTAAAGCTGTATATATATTTCTTAATATTTTATATATATAAGCAATAAATCTTAATATTAAAGAAATAATTATAAGTCACTGTATACATAGACATGTATACAAATATAATGCACAGCTTTAGGCATTTGGCTATATACCTACTGTATAACAAAATACAATGTAACTATATTTACAGACCAAAATGAAACAGCTTCAATCATCATAAAAATTGTTTAAGTTATTAATATTGTTCAATATAACGTGTTGGAGGTTTGACTGATCTACCAGACCTTGTGCAACTAGTAGATACAATGGGTATATTACTATCACTTACCTCCAACTGGTTTCCACTAGGCATAATGTTAGGTTTAAAAGTAATAACTGGCTCTTCATTAATAAATTTATTTAAAGTTTTGTTTAATTTAATGTGTTGTCTTTGTCAATGTGTGTCAATGCTTTTCTCAAAACTGTTGAAGATTTCGATCCCCTTTTCTCCGATATAATGCAGAAGCATAGCCACTTTTCGGGAATCCGTTTTAGATTCAAGCATGGACGCTCTTAAAAATAGCGTAAACATTTGTTTCCATTTACTCCAATTATGCCCTAGATTACCTGACATGCTCATCTGAGGACATCCAGACATATTTATTTTATTTTGATGGGCGCGTTGTGGTGAGATGTGCTGTGACGACGACGATTTTTGATCTTCTTTATTTAGCGACATCATTTGTATTTTTTCGTTTTAACTTCTGACACCATATTGTGGTATCTGATGGCAATTTATGGAGCAGTATATTTGAATAAAAACACTTTAGTATCGGGTAGGAATTTAATAAGTAAAACTACAAACGACCTGTAAGCCGGTGACACAAATAATAATGGCTGACAGACTATATTTTATACATAGATTATAATGCTCCGGACTCGATACAATCGATGCCAAATTCAAACATCCGTGCGCAGACGGGTACCTCTCACAACACACCGCTTCCTAAAATATACAAAACATTTTTTCTTCCTAATAACTTGGGCATAATAAAATTCGACGTCCTTCCGCACGTTTATTAATCCGCGTAATCATGGACCAGTCGGCATCATCCTGACCGATCTTTCAGGACCAAGCAAGGAAGTCTCTCGTAAAAAATACAGCTTTGTAATAAAAAACGCGTTCGATACGTAATCTTTTTACGACGAGAAGGGCCGTTTGAACGACCTTTTTTGCATGAGCTCGTAGAGACATATTTTATATTTTTATATAATATAAATTTAGATATATTTCAATTGCAAGCTTTTTAAACGTGATTTGATGGAATTTCCATTCAATATAGATTGCTACGTACCAGGAATACATAGACATTTGGTAGCTACATCAAAAGCTCACCCAATCCATTAGTTCGCCCAATATGTCAGTACTTCTATGTCCCTTGTACAGTGGTCGGTAATGGAAACTCTGACTTTAGCAGCATTCTATGCCTTTTGCATTTAGGTTTAAATTTGCCATCCATCGTACAAAATTAAATACTTTGAAATGTATAATTTTAGTCAGAACATTTTGAATTTTAGTTAGTACATTCAAAATTGCCTAGCATTTTTTATTAGAAAATAGTACATTGTTCACCGAGGGGAGAAAGTCACACTATACTTTTATTTTATTTTGATTAAAATTTCGAACTTGTAAAAAAAAACTAGGCTGTATGGCTTTGAACCCTTGCCTTTCCTAATTTGGAAGAATTGAAGAAAAAAAAATAAAAATAAACTAGCACGTTAACAATGAATTTTCATATACTTTTTCCTCCCGCTTAAGCACGTTAACAATGGATTTTCATACACTTTTTCCTCCCGCATATTTGTACGACTACAAAGACGTACTTTCTGACCTATTCTTACGCAAGTAAGAACCTACTTTCCGAGCAGGTGTAGTATAAAAATATAAAATCTGTCTAAATTAAATAACTATTACTAAAAATATAAAATAAAATAGGTTAATTATTAGTTATAATAGAATTATAA
This sequence comes from Monopis laevigella, assembly GCA_947458855.1. Classification (NCBI taxonomy): domain Eukaryota; kingdom Metazoa; phylum Arthropoda; class Insecta; order Lepidoptera; family Tineidae; genus Monopis; species Monopis laevigella. Next base: position 11,215,033 of record OX381594.1, on the reverse strand, counting down.
TTAAAAAGTATGTTAATTTCTTAACAATCTTTAAGTGAATATCTTATATAAAGTTTACGCAAAAGGTCATAAATATTATTAAGCCGAAACAGTCCAGAGGAATCTCCAGAGGTTATTCTGATGATAAAACGGTAAAGTTAGAACTGGCTGCAATGCGCTACTGTTACGTGACTCTACGCGGTCTGCAGTATGCCTGAACTGTGTTAATACGGATGTACATTATTTATTTGTAATATTGAAAGTTGTAAGTACATATATGTATAAGTTTAATTTTATTAAGAACATGTGTTTTGTCGGTATTGGAGGGATTTGATTACATTTTTAATTTAAATTAAGTATTATTTTATAATTTAATATAAATACAAATTCTAAAGCACAATATGTATAAAACAGCATTATTTAGATATAGAAGTACATTTGATTCAAATAAATATATTTTATTGTATTATGATGGAAGTGTATGTTGAATTTCATGAATCTTCATTTATTAGCATTTCAGTATAAATAAATACTTACAACATTAAAAACAACATAATAATATTATGCTTAGTTAAACTACAGAAGAAATAATAGTACAAGAGTGACTGTCTTCTAAACATATACACATACACACACACACACACACACACACACACACACACACCACCTCCTTTATACATGTAGTAAAGTTACCTAATTAAAGTTAAATATGCATATTGACAAACGAAGTACTAGGAGAGCAGAAGTGGTTAGGAAGCTGTTAGTTCAAAGCGACAGAAACCACATGGGGTTACGTTGCACCGCCCCCAAGGGGTGTCATGGCACGTCCCCCAATACTATCGTTCTTTTTTTATTTATCCCTATTCCTTTAGCACGCAACCAACTACAAACGAGAATGCCTCTACACTTCTGACGTCCTGGTACTTTTATGGGATATCATGTCACTTTTTGTTATAAATTGATTGAGTAGGCAATAAAAAGCAACCTCCGTTAAAACCCATTTCTCCCCAGCAATTTCTATTAAAATGCCATTTTGAAGCAGTTAAGATGAAATCTTTTAATTTTTAAGGTTGTCGTAAAATATGCTGATACTTTTTATCATAATATAAACAACGCTTTTAATAAATATTTATCGAAATTTTGAAAATTGCTACTTAATAGCCAAGTTATCGTCATATTTGACAACAAATAACTTTTCCGTGTAAATAACAGTAATGTTATTTAATGTTACATGATCATCATGGTGTAAGTAAAAAAGAAAATATCTCAGAAATACTGGAACAAACGCAAATTACATGACAAAAAAAATTAAAGAAGATTTTCAGCTTTTACTGTATTTTAAAATGTTTTATTCTACGCCTTCTGTAATTTTTGAATGTAAATTAATTCACTTTTTATTGAAGAAAATAAAACACAATTATTCAATTTAACAATACTAATTATATTTCATATAGTATAAATATATTTAAGTTACAAAATAATTATTCAAAAGGGCATACCTAACTAGTACCTAAAAGTAGCTTCGACAGTTCTAGACGCCATAATATATAAGATATTTGTTAAACAATGCACTATAAATTAGTGTGTCCAAACATACAAATGATGGGTCCAACCAAAGGAAGGTAGGACGTCCAAAGGAGAGTTTAACCGCAAACAGTCCGAAAACTCTCATTTAAATCAAGCGAAGTATTTTATCAGAGTCGAGACGGCCCTAAACAATGGAGGGCAACAGTTCATTTGGAAAACAAAAGCGGACGCGGCTTATACTGCTCCAAAACCTTGGAATTAAAGGATTTATAAACACGTAAACAACGACTGGTTTATCCAGAATCCGTACATATTATGTATATTTAGACTGGGATAGAACCTTCCCCATCAAACCAACTTTGGTTCAAACTTTTGGAATGTCAAGATTACATTCCTGTGTGCCCTTATATCATTGTACTAGTATATTCGTATATTTCCTATGTGCCTACAATTATGCTAATGAATGAACAAATGCCTCTACATGCGACAATATTTACATTTGTTGTAATCTACAATTTTGTAGTCTCAGAAAGTTTTGTTTACATAATAATCTATTATGTTTATTTGTTATTAATAGTAATAAATAAACAAAGTGAAACAAGTTTTTATATTGAAGTGGTTAGAGAGGTCAAATAAATAATTATAACACAACAATAAACATAAAATTTGAACATTTTAATAATTGCTTAACAACTATAAACGTAAAAAAACAACAGTTGTTTTACGTCTAGACTAAATCTAATTTAACGATTTGGGTGAAATTTGTTATAAAGGTTATGAATGATCATTATTCAATGAAAAAAGTGAACAAGTTTTTTTACGTTAATTAGAAATATAATACTTCCATAAATGTTTATATGAAATACTTTATTATATTATATATTGCTCGAGTATAGATGCGACATCGCGAGCAAAATTTAGTTACTTAATAATTTATTACTAAGATAAAATATAAATGAATAATAATTGAATGACAACATTTTGTATGTAAATACAAAATGTTGTCATTCAATTACTATAATTTCCAAATAAATCAGACAATGCCAAAGAAATGAGTCACAAAACATTGAAAACATGTCGGAGCTTCTTCATCATTATCCACCGAGCTTCCAGGTATGTATTTTGCGTACATCAAAATCTGAATGTAACTAACTGTACAATAAGATAAGATCAACTCCGTTAAAATGGGGCATCCGTTATACCCTTAATCAAGTGTATTCTTCAAAATCTTACAACCGCGCCAGCAGTTAGCTGTGTATTTTTTGTACGGTTCGACTACCTGCTTATACCGACTTCGCCCTCTCCTTATTTCTGATGCCCTGGTACTTAAACTTTTAATTTTAACCCTTTCTCACGGTTTGGTTAGTAACCAATATTAAGGGCACTGCATTCGTAATCGCGAACTCCACGTTCTTCATACAAAACTAGCTTTCGCACTTCCAATAATACTTGATTACTGTTTGTCGCAGAGTTAAAAAACATACAATGTTGTACATCCCATTATTTTAATTTCCGAATAAATCAGATAATGCCAAAGAAATGACTTACATGAGTCACAAAACATTCAACACATGTCGGAGCTTCTTGATCATTATCCACCGAGCTTCCAGGTATGTATTTTGCGTACATCAAAATCTAAAATACGGTACAATAAGATAAAATCAACCGAACCGTTAAAATGGGGCATCCGTTATACCCTTATTCAAGTGTATTCTTCAAAATCTTACAACCGCGCGCAGTTAGCTGTGTATTTCTTGCACGGTTCGACTTTGGCGTATACCTGCTTATACCGACTTTGCCCTCTCCTTATTTCTGTTACCCTGGTACTTAAACTTTTAATTTTAACCCTTTCTCACGGTTTGCTTAGCAACCAATATTAAAGGCACAGCTGCCATATTCTGCTTCATAACGTGACCGTTAGATTTATAAAATAAAGCTTTCCGCTTATTAGCGCATTCTCCTCCGATCAGAGTAGTTTTTTAACATTCGCTGATTGGAAGAGAGCACTTTTTAAAATAACGCTTTCCGCTTATTAGCGCATTCTCCTCCGATCAGAGTAGTTTTTTAACATTCGCTGATTGGAAGAGAGCACGCTAATAACGAAATTCGTTATTTTTACAATCTAATGCTCACGTTATAAAAAACAATGTGGCCGCTGGATTCGTAATCGCGAACTCCACGTTCTCCATAAAATAACTGGCTTTCGCACTTCCAATACTACTCGATTACAGTTTATCGCAGAATTAAAATTTTTTTTTTTGTTGTTCATTGTTTTTATTAATCTTTTTGTGTTGGGTCATTATTTAATTTTTTTTCGAAATCATAATTTTTGTTTTATAATAATAATCATAAAACAAAAAAAAAAAACGTTGATTCAATTAAATATAAAAAAAAATACCCACAACAGAAAGATTTTTGCGTACATTTACGAACATAAAAGAATTGCACTTCGACCAACAGCCAAGTTGTAATATTGGAAGTCAAATCGACTACAGGGGCCTTAACAGTATTATTTATAGTACAGTAGACAATAATTTCCAAATCATACATTCCATTCATTCCCATTCCTACACAATCTATATACGCACACAAAGCATAAGATATATTACACTACTCGGCATAAACTAATCAGGCACGTGCAATGTACTGTTCTCACTTAGATCACTTTGTACTGTATCTATAGTGATATCGAAACTTAGTCCCGGTTGTTTACTATAACTAACCGAATAGTAAATGTTAAAAAAGTTTTAATTAACATTGATCAACTTAAATTTATTTTAAAAATCAAACTTATTTGGCATGTAATAAAAATCAAATGATAAGTTCAAATAAGAATCTTATTGTTCAAATGTATCGAAAACGTTACACATTAAAAAGTTGTTCATCAAAGTACTCCAATAGCTAATATATAACATGAACCCAGTTAGGCATAGTGGGGGCGGAATAATATATCTGTTAATATTATTAAAGTGAAAGTTTAGGCTCCGAATCGGCTGAACAGACTGGTATGAAATTTTGCTCAGTTTTTAGGGTAATGTCTATCTAGTGTTGTTAGATTTTTGTTTTGCTTTTTTCTTTAACATAGGTACGTATATGGTATTTATTTATTTAAACACTTTATTGCACAATAAACAAAAGTTATATACAAAGGCGAACTTAAGGCATTATCTGCCAGCTAACCTTTAAGAATTCAGTTCGAAGTCGGGTGCTTAATTTTATTAAACTTATAAATTAGGGTATACATATTACTATACATACGAGTAAACATAATAATAATAACAGTCCTGTCACACTTCTCTTTATTTTGTATAACTTTCTGAATACGTTAATGTTACATGTATGTAATTTGATAAAATATATTTTCTGTTAATATCTGTGTGGTTTGTATTCAATAAATCTTTAAAATAAATAAATACATAAAACATTTTTTTTTAACTATTCAAATAATACAAATATCAAGTATGGTGTTTGTCAATGACGGCAAAATATGGTAGGAAGGGAAAACTGAATCCCGGACTTTAAAGGATATATTATCTTATGTATCGAATTTTAGGTGATAGTGCACTAGCTTACCGGCGCAACTTCGTCTGCTCCATTTTTGCAACATTATTCATCGATGTTCTGCTCCTATTGGTCGCAGCGTGATGTTATATAGCCTATCTATAGCCTTTATCCAACACTATTTTTTTTTTTAATTCAAATAAGTTCCTAAAACCGCGCGTTCAACCAAAAAAACTAAACTTTTGAATATACATACATACATACATATCATCACGGGTGCCTTACGGCGCTCGAGACCGCATAGACGGCCCCAGGGTACCCAGCGGAGGGGTTTTAATCCCACCTCGTCGTAGCCGATGGTATAAGTCTACACCGAACAAGTGGTCAGCTCGTCGCGATGTGTTGAATAGACTCAATAATCCATCTATAAACAGTTTCATAAGTTGGTATAGTGAAACCGGGACCGACAGCTTAACGTGCTCTCCGAGGCACTATAGTGGAGTTGTAAAACAAATGTACATACATTGGTACACACCGGGATTGGAACCAGGGACCTAAGTGTTTTTAAGTCCAAGGTCTTACCAACTCGGCCACCAGGTATAATAAACTCTTCAAGCTTTATAATAATTATTGGTATTAGTATAGATTTAAGCAACACATTTCTTATTTAAACTTCAAACTGACGAAGATTTTACTATTACTAAGTTACTAGCAACTCGGCATTAATTAGCTATACGTTACCGGAATAGTGAAATTTGTTACCTACCATTGTTTGCTAATGTTGGCCAAACATTTGGGGAAACTATGTTGTTGTTTATATACTATTAGCTTCTGTTGACCTCCTCGGTTATATTAGAGGTATATAAAAGCATTTTATACTACACCTGCTCGGAAAGTAGGTTCTTACTTGCGTAAGAATAGGTCAGAAAGTACGTCTTTGTAGTCGTACAAATATGCGGGAGGAAAAAGTGTATGAAAATCCATTGTTAACGTGCTTAAGCGGGAGGAAAAAGTATATGAAAATTCATTGTTAACGTGCTAGTTTTTTTTATATTTTTTTTCTTCAATTCTTCCAAATTAGGAAAGGCAAGGGTTCAAAGCCATACAGCCTAGTTTTTTTTTACAAGTTCGAAATCGGTATCGCCAGTGGCACCTCAACAGCCGGTAAACCTTTTGACACCACAGCCTAGCTCTAGCGCAGTACCAATAACACAGCCAACTACCTCTCCAATGTTGTCTCAGAAGTCTGAAACCAACATTAATCTCCCTAGCAAAAATATTAAATTAAGTTTTAACAACTGTAATAATTTTAATATAAACTTTAATTAATAGAGATTTTATTTTTAATTTTCCTCGTAGGTGTAGTATAAAGCACTATGTAACTCGAGCGAATTAAGGCCCTCCGCTTCGCGTCGGGCCTCAAACTTCGCCCTCGTTAGTAATCGGTGACTTTCTCCCCTCGGTGAACAATGTACTATTATTACCTAGAAACCAAAAAAGTTCAACAATGGAAGCGAATTTATATTTTTGTTAATATGGTAAAAGTGTACTAAAACATTTTCTTATAATATGAGTATAATAATTTTTTTTTTTTTGAAGTGCCTGTACATGGTAACTTTGAAAGGATGTACTTTGGGCTAATATGGGGTTCTGCTGATCAATACGAACAACTTTTCCCATGGAACCATGTGCCGGAAATGAAAAAAAAAATGCCTTCTCCATACAAACTAGTAATGTTAAAATGACCAATTTGTATGGGGAAGCCAAATTTTTTTTTATACGACACATAGTTTCATGGGAAAAGTTCGATTTGATCAGCAGAACCTCATATTAGCCCAAAGTACATCCTTTCAAATTCACCCTGATAATATATACTGGGTGCATTTTTTACAATGGTATTTTTATTCCATGCCCCTGGAATAATTTATAGAACCAATTTTTAAAATAAAAAGGTAGATATTTTTTTGTACATAAAGATAACCGAAAAAAAGTTATTATATGAACGCTCAAAGTTACTCTAAAAAATACATATTGAAACAGAGTGGCCAGGACGTCGCCGTGTTTTTGGGTATACCAAACGCATGTAAACAGTTTCACAAGTTAATATAGTAAAATTGGAACCGACAGCTTAACATTGCACTGTAGTGGTAAACAAAATGTATTTTTTTATTAAAATATCATATAAAAAGGTATAAAAAAATTAAAACCAGCTAAGAATTTAGACTGTTACCAGGAAAGTATGTTTGAAATGTGGTACATATTTATTTTATACCATACTAAAAAGTTTCATTTTATACATTTATTTAATATAAAAATATTGATAACGTGAGGAAGCAACATTTTCAGTAGATAGCATGGAATCGTATAACCACGTGGCAAGAAGGGTAAGTAAATCAATTTACGAAGCGAGGGGTCCCAAATTCGATTCCAAGGCCCGGCCGAGGACGTACGCCAAATATCTTTCTGAGAGGAAATCCGAAATATTATATTTTCATCGACACCGAAACAAATTTGATATATGTGGTATCAGAAATATATATTTATATGGTTATGTCATACTGCTTCTGTGACTGTTTGGTTATGTTTTTTTTTTATTATTGGAGCACCGTATGTGACTTTGTATCTACTTGATGGTAAGCAGCCCTAATAAATCCATGAGTGGAGTCGATTAATACACTGTTAATTGACACCATTGATCGCTCCTAATATGCCGGCTAAATTACGCGGCTACCAAACAAGCGGAGTCAAAGACGGGTTGCATTACGAGTTTACTTATGAACTTGAGGAACTTGTGCACATCAAGATTAAAGTTTATTAAGTAATCTAGTAGTGTTTCGGTTTAGTCTTTGGGTTTACCGGTTTCAGGAGACTATTACATCAAATTATGTCTAGGTAGTAGTCTCCTTTTAGGGTGCGGTTATCAAACAATGATTTGACGTCCGCCGACTTCTTAACCGAGTTAGCCGACATAGTAGAAACGATCAATGATATTAAACAAATGTAATATAAAATCCCGCCTCCGTAGACTAGTGGTTGCGCCTTTGGCGTTGTATCCGGAGGTCGTGGGTTCGATTCCCACCCATGGCAAAAAAATATTAGTACGTTTTTCTGTACAGTTTGTCATGGTCTGGGTGTTTATAAAATATAATATGTATTATATCGTTGTTTCTGGTACACATAGTACAAGCTTAGAGCTTAGTTTGTGACCAGATCAATATGTGTAAGTTGTCTTACATATAAAAAAAAAATAAAAAAAAATGTGCCGATTTACATTATCATGAACATTGTAGGTTCGCATATTATCAAGTAGAAAAAAAGTCACATGGCATGTTTTATTAAAAAAAAATATAACACCAAAAATTAAACACAAAAAAACGCTTGGCAGATAAAAAACAAGCAAAACGATAAAAAGCGGCGTCAGAGCATTTTTTCCTGAAAGAGCATGTGTGGGCCCTAATTAACGAAGTCAATCAATCAATTGCTGACATCTACACACGACTACACGAGTATCGGCACTCATGCGTTATTCATTCGGAACCATTGCGCTATGAAACTTAGCATAGAAAGAGCAATTGCCCATTTATGGTTTCCTGGTACTTTTTTATAATATTAAATAAAAATATAGGTTAATTACGGGCCTAATAAATTTAGAACATTTGACTATGATGAAACTTTATCACAGAAAAAGTATTTCCCATTTATGGTTTCCTAGTATTTTTTTTAGTTAATTCCTCCTTTTTTTTTTGGAGCACAGTATGCGATATTGTACCATCTACCTGATGATAAGCAGGCCTTCAAAGTCCATGAATGAGTTCAATACAATGTTGTAACAACATTGGTCGCTCCCACTATGCCGACTAAATGATGCGGTTACGAAATGGGCGACAAAGACGTATTTGCATATTTTGCATCACGAGTATTTTAATATTCTCAAAACGGGCGATGCTTAATGATAGCGCATTTAATCAATCGCCCGTTTCGTAAATACAACAAAAAAGGAGACACATCGACAAAGATGGAGACACATCGACAAAAAATCGATGCAGTATTCTCCGGAAAACTGGTGAATTCACATTAAAACCGAAACATGACTAGGTCACTTGACGGTTTTTGCATCTATATGGTGGTAACGAGTCCGGTCCGTCCGCCGTTATAGAATTTATAGTTGCCTAATTAACGATATTAACAGTACACGACTAGATTACACGTATCCCAATTTGTACGTTATTCATTCTTAATCATGGCCTATGAAACTAAACAGAAAGAGAAATTGCCTATTTTTATATATTAAAAACTATAAAATTAACTTAATTAGGATTCCATACGTTATTTGGGAAGCATGAAATATATTACTGCTATTTTATAAATTCCTGGTATTTTCATTTTATTAAAGTTTTTTCCCTCGGCTTTGCTACACACGACGAGGTGTTTTAATTTTATTATTCTTATTTTTTTTAAACAATTAACCACAATTTTAAAACTCTTAAAAAAGTTTTTAGACGCGAGTATTTGTTACTTCTGCTATTCGAATACTTAAAAGTAAAATTAATACAGAATCTATCAAGAACCATAACGACAATGACATTTTTAGGCGCGAGATTTTGTTACTCCTGCTATTCGAATCTGTAAATGCTTAATTAAAATCAATGCAGAATCTACCAAGAACCTCTGATTAAAACAGACTAAATCCTAAACATTACTAGTATAATCTAGAGTCATAGATCGTGACCAACAATAGAGTATGTTAAAGTTTCTCCATAAACACTTGAGATAAAGCGTTCTCTACCCAATATTCAGTCCATATTCACAATGAACCCAACAATTAGCCCAGAGGATATTGCATTTACATACGAAACGACTCCTGGGGCCTTCAAACACGAGCAAAACACTTTCATTCAAATTGCGGAACGAAACAAAAATACTGCCTGACAAAATGTAAATTCTTGTAAGGGAATAATTGTTACAGTGGGAAATTCGGGGGAAAGTAAATTTGTTACGACTTTTTTACGTCTGTACTTTATTTTTGGAACATGGTTAACTCTGAATGTTTTGTTGGTAAGCTTAAAAATGGACATAATAGAGACGACCAATAGAGTGTTATTTAACAACCGCATTGGTTATTTTTACTACTGAAGTAGTTACGAGTAAGAATGCAATTTCCATTAAAAGAAGCTTGCAATTCGAATTGATTATTTTAATTTCTACTATAACTACTTGGAAAACTGTTTATAATTAGATTATTAATTCTATACAAAATCACGAAGAGTTGGTCACTTGTTCGGTGTAGAATACCATAGGCTAAGAACAAGTATAAATATCTGTACTACATATGTATAAATATAAAATAAAAAAATAAATACCATCACGGGTGCCTATTTGGCTCCCGAGAACCGTTTAAACGGCCTCAGGGTCCCAGCGGAGGGATTAACCCATCCTCATTTCGCCGATGGTATTCGGAGGCAACACCTAACAAGTGGCGAGCTTGTTGCGGTGTTTATGATGAAATAGCCTCGTTGTATAAAGCGGTCACCCATCCTAGGCCGGCTTTGTTGTCATCTGCTTAACTTTGTTATCAGTATAAATATGTATAAATATGTGGGTATAAAACCCCACTGCTGGGTACCCTGAACCGGTAAGGCCGTTTAAGTTCCGATTGTGTCTCAACAAAATCGATGCAACACTTTTCTAATTACTGACATTGTTTAAATGATCCTATGAATTTACTAATTTTATGCAACTGTATTAAGGACACTGCATTCGTAATCGCGAACTCCGCGTTCTCCATACAAAATGAGCTTTCGCACTTCCAGTAATATTCGATTATGATTCTGCGACATATATGTCGCAGAATTAAAATAATATTTTTGTCAGTTATTGTATTTAGTAATCTTTCTATGTTGGGATATTTTTTTTTTTTTCGAAATCAGAAAAAACTACTTTTTTAATATTATTATATAAAAATATTTATTAGCCACAATTACTATAAATGCTTTAAGCGATTACCGCTCGCTCCGATCGCAGGGCTGTCACACAAAAAATATGAAACGTGACTGAACAATTAGCCAATACCTATAACCTAGCTAGAGAATATTATCTAAAATTAAAAAAAAAAAATTTTAAACCACATAATTCTGATAAGTAGTTCTCGTGTTATATACACACAAACAGAGAGACATTTAGAGATGGTGCATTCTACGAGCGAGCATATGTATTAAACAAGGTATCCCAACTTATATTTGTCTTTTAAATTATCCGAAGGTAGTCTAAGGCCATTTAGGCCTTATTCATAAAAACTTATTGAGGCCTTGAAGAACACTTTAGTAAAACGTATACATGTTTGATGCTAATAAAGAGACAAAAACTTCTATAACTAATGTGTTCTTCAAGGACTCAAAACATTTTTTAAGAATAACAATGAAAGTATTTTACCTTGTCAAAACATTGATATTCTGGGACTGTACCGAACAAATAGTGATCTCGCCTCAGTATACAAACTCCTTAATACTTACTAGTATACCCTAAGATGGTATCAGTGAACAGCAGAATAGCTTAAATGTATTTCAAACTGGTTTGTATAGAAAACGTAGACTTTTATTACCGTAAATTGAATACTATACTGTTAAAAATCCTCGCCTTGAACCTTTTAACACTTTATATGCAAAATTAAAGACATGTTTATGTAAATAAATAATTAGCACAACAAGAAATTGAGGAAATGTTTAAAGTAAAACAGAGCCAGTGGGTCTTGTCACAGCATCCGGCGTAAAGTTCTCGAATTTCTATTCAAATTTAATAACTGGAACTGAGGGTGCTACTGGCAGAACCAGCTATGACAAATGGGGATACTTATTGTTCTTCGGAATTGAGTAATGTGAAAAATAAAATTGAGTCTTATTTTTTAAAATAATGGAATGAAGAATGTAATATAGACTTTTTATATATAGTAAAGTGTTATTTTATACGTGGTTACCGACTTAATTAGGTCACGGATTTAAACTCAGATATGTACGGTTTTTTAATTATAATTGATATAAATATTTAACAACTTTATGCAATGTCTAAAATGTATGCCGGAAATTATCGTCATGTTCTTAATAGTTCAAAGTCTTCAGGTCATTCCTCCGTAACTTCTGCTTTCCTGGTACAAATTATGCGATTAACTGTGTATTTGCAAGGGACGAAAGCTTTGTTGCCTTGTTTGTAATATTTCAAATTCACTGACTAAAATTGCATCCATTTATTTGCACTTTCAGCGAGTTGGTTAGTCCGTAGAATTAAACTAACAACTACATAAAAAAATACAACACTAATACCTCAGAGATGGTAACCTGGTCCTAATTTCATTATACCTAGCACCTTGTAAAACTGTTTATAGGTACAAACACTGCGAAGAGCTTACCACTTGATCTGTGTAAACCCATTGACTACGACGAGATGAGAATAAAATTAAGGACACTGCATTCGCCATTGCGAAATCTGCGTTACTACTTGTACTATTATTTCTTCTGTGGTTCTACATACAAATTTAGCTTTCGCGCTTCCAGTATTACGCGACTATTGTTTGTCGCAGAATTTAAATAATATTTGTCTCGGTTACTGTATTATTTATCTTTCTGTTGGGATTTTTTTATTATTTGAAATAATTGAACTTTGAACAACAGCCAAGTTGTAATATTGGAAGTACGTTAGTATGGGCGTCAAGGCTACTGCAGAGCCCTTATCTTGTCAATCGAATATCAGAATAGCATTGTATACAATCTGTATTGAATGTATATAATCAATGCAGAAGGAGAGAACAGCAAACGAGGATCAAACGGTCGGGTGTGAATTGTAGTCCACAGATAATGCAAACCCCACGACCATAGAGTATAGAATATTAGAAAGTGCATTAAAATTATTGGCTCATTACGTTCTAAATTATTTACTCATTTTTCACTTTGTGTTTTATATATGTATCATCACGGGTGCCTTACGGCGCCCAAAACCGCTTAGACGGCCCCAGGGTACCCAGCGGAGGGGTTTTAATCCCACCTCGTGCCACAACGTGCTCTCCGAGGCACTATAGTGGTGTTGTCAAACAAATGTACATTTTTTTTTTAATTAAAAACTCATTGGTACACCGGGATTCGAACCAGGGACCTAAGTATTTTTAAGTCCAAGGTCTAACCAACTCGGCCACCACGTATATAAACACGTTATACTTTGTGTTTTAGCCGGTTGGAAATGCCTAGTACGGTCAATTTTATGCATAAAAAGTTTAAAATAAATATATAAGCTTTTCAACATCACATGACAAAATAATAATATCATTATAATGATTATATTTTTAGATTTTATTATAATGTGTATGACACACTGCTAGCCAATTATTCGGTGTATACTCATACCATGGGATACGACAAGGTGGAATTAAAATCCCTTCGCTGGGTACACTAAGGCCATCTAGACGGTCTCGGGCGCCATAAGGAATCCGTGATGATATTTTTTTTTTTTACAAACTGTAGGCATTGTATCTCTCATGTGTATCAGCAACAACAATACTTATACATAGTATATTTTATAAACAGCCAGACCATAGCAAACTGGACAGAAAAACGTAATATAATTGTTTTGACTTGAGTGGTATTCGAACCAACGACAACCTGATATAATGCCAACGGAGCAATCGCCAAAACTTGGGGACCACTAGTTTCATATCAGTAAATACTGAAACCGAAATATGACTAGGACATTTGGCAGATTTTAAATGACCTATACAATATTTATTTATGTATATTTATTAATTATTATTTATGTATACTAATAAATATAATATTATTTATTTATCATCGCATTATCTATTATTTGTTTGCATTAGCACTTTGCCTGTTATTGGTCAGCTGGTACATAATGCCTAAGGCATTAAGCTCGCCTATGTACAATAGTATTAAGCTTTTGTGCTATAAATAATTTTTAATTCATTTTAATTTTTAACTTAATTATTTACTTAACTTGTACTATGTAAACATCAACGCATTGCTTTGTTTTTTGAATACAACTTTATTTCATAGTTTCAAAAAAGCTAATAAAAACAATGCGCTATCTAAATAAGTATTATTAAGTTCGCTGGTCACACCATATAACTGATGACTCGTTCGAAGGAATTAACAAGGACAAATCTGATAAAACAAACATTGTTTATGTTTAGGAAAATCCGGGTTTATTTAGTTAGAAATTTCCCAACGTAATGTTGTTAGATAAAGTTTTCTATTTTGAATAAGTTTTGTATTAAACCAACTCCTATTTACTTTTAATTTTATTATTTAATTAGTTTTAGAAAATTATTCTAAAATTAATTTTTTTGTAACTTCTAAATCGTTTTGTGTATATAGGTAAGTATTTTTAATTTTATTAGACCGATTAGATATATTATTTACTTAAAATATTTATTTTATGAATCGGTTCTTCTTATAATTGAATTAATTATTAGACCGATCAGATATCGTTCGGTTGGTTGTTTTTTTTTTTTTTTAATATTTTTATTTAATGACACCTTTTATTAATTAATATATACATGGTGACTTTGAAAGGATGTACTTTGGGCTAATATGAGGTTCTACTGATCAATACGAACAACTTTTCCCATGGAACCATGTACCGCAAATGAAAAAAAAAATTGCCTTCTCTATACAAACTAGTAATGTTAAAATAACCAATTTGTATGGGGAAGACAAAATTTTTTTTCATTTGCGACACATGGTTCCATGGGAGAAGTTGTTCGATTTGATCAGCAGAACCTCATAATAGTCCAAAGTACATCCTTTCAAATTCACCCTGTATATAGCAGCCTAACCAAGCGCACTCTAAACCTTATTGTTAAAACTTTTTTTTTTTTTTTTTGACTATTCATAAATATCTGTAAAGATTTACATGAAATAAATAATATTTGATTTGATTGATTTTATTTGATATATTATTTACTTGAAATATTTATTTTATGAATCGGTTCTTCTTATAATTGAATGTACTTAAGAGGAGTGTCTGATGAGGCTCTTTAATGCTCATAATGATTCAACTGCAAAGTATTAACTTTCCCCCGCATGACGGTGAGTCGGTAACGCTACCATACATTTATGTAAATCTTCCCCCCGATCCTCAATAAGAGAAAGAGCACGTATGAGATTATACCTACAATCTAGGCAGCAAAGCGACTGTTTTCTATCCTTAAACTTTAATGGATTTGAAAAAAATATGGTCTCATTTTATGAAAGAGAAAATAAACGATGACTGAACGTTTTCCTTTTTTTAATTTTCTGTCTTGATATTCTATAGGAATTATTTTAATGTAAGGAATTTTTTGTTTGAGGGGGGGGGAGGTACGGCTAGGACCAAAAGGTCGTGAATGTATGGGAAATGTTTGATCAGACGCTCCTCTTAATTTTTAGGTCTTAATAGTATTATAGTATTAATGTTTTTTATGTGTTGTTGTACCAACAAATACTCCTTAATAGTTAAAAATGTAAATAAGTATAATGACAACATGCAAAAGCATAAAATATAAAATGATATAACATCAGAGTAATGTATTTATTTATTCGTAGAATATCAAGAGATATTTTACAAAATACAATATACAAACAAATTACAATATTAAGGTTGGATTGCACCAAAATAACTGTAATAATTAAAGTTAAAAATGGCGGCGAATCGCCAGTGTTATTTTAAAAGTCGAATGACAGCTGATACATTCGACGCCATTTTTAACTTTAGTCATTACAAATACATTGATGTCCGATAATGTACTTTCACAATAAATTAGTTACAAATTATTGGTAAGTGTTAATGCATTTATGTGGACGTTTATGTAAAGTAGGTAATAGAGTATATACAAAGTGAGTTTTTTTTGACGTTTATCACCCAGTTATACTGTAGCGTTAGAATTCTTTGAGGGTAGCCCGAAAACTGTAGACGCTAGTTTTATTATATTTTTCATATTTAATTCTACAATAAGCATTCGTAGTGATCTTAAGTGTGAGAAGTGTAGCATTTCATGGTATATACGGTTACGAAACGAGCGATTGATTTGACGATAAAACAGCGAGGAAATTAAAATAAACCCGTAATGAGTATCTTTATCGCCGCCCAATTCGTAACCGCATCATTTAGCCGACATAGTGGGAGCGAGCAATATTTTTAAATAACAATATTTGTAAGTCTGCCTACCATCAGGCAAATACAAAGTCACATGCAGTGCTCGAATAAAAAAAAACGCTGTGACCTCAGTGTTTGTGTTATCACACATAATCCCTTAGCCTTCGATAAAATGGCGATACCGATTTTATCATTCGTTACTTTCTTTTTCTTCACTTGATATTGGCAGGACTATACCGTATGTTTGCATACGGCCATGTCACCATTCCTAATTCTCACCTATAATATTATTTATAGTCCTTCCCCAATTCCTTTCCATTCTATTATCCCACTTTTACTATACATGAGGTTCTGCTGGTCAAATCGAACAACTTTTCCCATGGAACCGTATGTCGCAATTCAAAATAAAATTTGGTTTCGCCATACAAATTAATAGTTTTAACATTACGGGTTGTATGGAGAAAACATTTTTTTTTTTCATTTGCGACACATGGTCCCATGGGAAAAGTTGTTCGATTTGACCAGCAGAACCTCATATCAGCCCAAAGTACATCCTTTCAAAGTCACCATGTATAATCTATAAAACTTAGAACTACCCACTCGATATTTGCAAAATTACCCATAACAGAAAGATTGTTACGTATAATTAAATAAAAACCAACATAACGATAATAATTGAACTTTGACCAACAGCCAAGTTGTAATATTGGAAGTACGTTTGTATGGGCGTCAAGTCGAATACAGAGCCCTTAATAACGCTAAGATACCGGCAAAATTTCGTTTTCTTTAACCTATACCTTTAACAATAACAACGGCTGTTTATATAACAAATCTAAGAAATATATCTCGATCAGCTGCTTCAATCATAACAGAAAGAAGGCAAAGTCACGCATCCCGATCCCGAGCTACAAAAGGGAAAATAAATGGGAAAGTCTTCGAAAAAATTGTAAGTACATACTTCATGAGAAGTCGTTAGAGACAAATGGTTTGGGGCATAGAGCATAAACTGGACAGATACCGCAAAGTGGCTAATACAACAAATAGGGTTTATAGCTTTTTATAGGTCCGTTAGAACACAGATATGATAATAGTTACTATGTAATGTAGGTTAGAGTACGGATTTAGTTGCTAGAAGTTTTTTTTAAATTTAATTTATATACGTGGTGGCCGAGTTGGTTAAGGTCTAACCAACGACTTAAAAAACACTTAGGTCTCTGGTTCGAATCCCGGTGTGTACCAATGAGATTTAATTTAAAAAAAAAATACATTTGTTTGACAACACCACTATAGTGCCTCGGAGAGCACGTTAAGCTGTCGGTCCCGGTTTCACTATACGAACTTGTGAAACTGTTTATAGATGGGCTATTGAGTAACAATAATAAATAATAAATACCATCACGGGTGCCTATTTGGTTCCCGAGAACCGTTTAAACGGCTTCAGGGTCCCAGCGGAGGGATTAACCCATCCTCATTTCGCCGATGGTATTCGGAGGCAACACCTAATAAGTGGCGAGCTTGTTGCGGTGTTTATGATGAAATAGCCTCGTTGTATAAAGCGGTCACCCATCCCAGGCCGGCTTTGTTGTCATCTGCTTAACCTTGTTATCAGTTGCGCAGTGACTTAACCACTAGGCTGGGGCCGCTTTCAAACAAATGTCAATCAAATGTAATTTATCATACACATGAACACATCTAACCCAAAAATAATACTGTCAGCCTATCTATCTACCATTAGAAGCTCAAGTGAAACAAAACGATATCGGCGTATCAATATCCAGAGATTGCATTTGGTCCGACGTAGAATGGATATAATCCGAGAAATTTATCTCCTAGTAGGTATACGAGAGTATTATCCACAGAACACTTGGGTTAGAAAATCTAAGCAGAAACACGTGCGTGGTTATACTACGACATATACATCAGGGATTTACTGAATAATGCAATGTTGTAATATGTAGGACAATTTACACATATTGCTCTGGTCACACAAACTAAGCTCTAGGCTTGTACTATGTGTAAAGATATAATCTATACTAATATTATAAAGCTGAAGAGTTTGTTTGTTTGTTTGTTTGTTTGTTTGTTTGTTTGAACGCGCTAATCTCCGAAACTACTGGTTCGAATTGAATAATTCTTTTTGTGTTGGATAATCCAGTTATCTAGGAAGGCTATAGGCTATATAACATCACGCTACGACCAATAGGAGCAAAGATATAGTGGTAAATGTGTAAAAAACGGGAGAAATTATTTCATCTTTGAAGCCTTCCGTTGCGTGCGCCGTGAAAACGGTTCAAGATACACAAAAAATATGTATTAAAGAATAATCTAAATATATATAACTCAAAGGTGACTGACTGACATAGTGATCTATCAACGCACAGCCCAAACCACTAGACGGATCGGGCTAAAATTTGGCATGCAGGTAGATGTTATGACGTAGGCATCCGCTAAGAAAGGATTTTGATAAATTCTACCCCCAAGGGGATAAAATAGGGGATGAAAGTTTATATGATAAAAAAATAACTATTCCACGCGGACGAAGTCGCGAGCACAGCTAGTATATGTATATTTTATAAACACCTGGACCATGACAAACTGTACAGAAAACATACTATTGTTTTTTTGCCATGGGTGGGAATCGAACCCACGTCCTCCAGATACAACTCCAAAGGCGCAACCTCGGAATACTTTGTGTACTAGGAATAACGATACTTATAACTCGTTAAACTCTTGACAGAGGCGTTACTTTTGTATGTGTTAGGTGGTGGCAAGTTTCACAAACCATCGCCACTGAATTCTACTTTCCTGGTACTTTCGTGTAATGGACCGTCCATGGCTGCTTTCAACGACAAAGCAAATTATTTTCTAATTAATAAAATAAATAAAAATTAAATAAATTATTATATTTTATCAAGGTGGGATTAAGACCCCCTCCGCTGAGTACCTTGAGGCCGTCTAGGCGGTCTCGGGAGCCGTAAAGCACCCGTGATGATATATATATTTTAAAAACACCAAGGCAAGCTATATATAAAAATGTATCAATATTATTTATGGCCCTTTGCCAGGAAACTAGACCATGGAGAGAGATTAGTCATAAATTCAGAGTCCTTTTAGTTATTCGTCGAGTCTAGAAACTCGTAATCCCCATACGAACTTTCTTTTCAGCAGACGCACCATATTATAAACTCGGGGGCAGTCAACATACAAACATGTGCGATTTCTACTTGAAAACACTCAGCATATCTACAGATTCAAGTCCGTGGCATAATCCTTCTATGCTAAACTCGAATTCAGTAAGGATTGTTTCATGATACATGGTATACTCAAGGATTACATATCATCTCGAGTGCCTTACGGCGCCCGAGACCGCCTAGACGGCCCCAGGGTACCCAGCGGAGGGGTTTTTAATGCCACCTCGTCGTAGCCGATAGTATGAGTCTACACCGAACAAGTGGCTAGTTCGTCGCGATGTTTTGTATAGACTCAATAACCCAACTATAAACAGTTTCACAAGTTGGTATAGTGAAACCGGGACCGACAGCTTAACGTGCTCTCCGAGGCACTATAAATTGATAAAGGATATTGATGCAAGAAAACATACTGACGTATATGGTTCAAATGTATCTTATAGCTACCGCTCCGTCATATTAGTGGACAAACAATTTGCTATACATCCGGAGGTCGCGGTATCTATTCTTACACATTTTGTAACACTTTTCCTTTGTATATTAAATATCATTCTATCTGGTACCCATAGTTGTTATTACACACTAAAGTTATTTTTTTTTAATATGTAGGACAATACACCTACATATTATATAAATAAATAACTATTACATATTAAACATATTGACTAAGCTTAAGGCATGCACTATGTGTACCAGAAACAATGATATAATACATATTCTATGTGTATAAACACCCAGACCATGCATGACAAACTGAACAGAAAAACAGAATAATATTTTTTTGGGTGGGAATCGAACCCACACCTCCGAAAACCACGCCTAAGGCGAAACCACTAGTCTACGTTGGCCGTCAAAATAATATGTTATAAAATACAAATATTAATATGTATATTAACATAAAATGTCAACTTTATAAAAAAATAGAGCCACTGTCAATTAAAATTTGAAAACAAAACGAAAAGATAAATAAAATACGCTAAATAACTTCGCCTGAAATGGAAAATGAATCGAGATAGATACAATAGAAAAATTAGAAAACTACGAAACAGAAGTAGCTAATGAAAATAAAGGAAAAACTTTTTTAATTACCGGCTCTCATACGAGGAGGCACGGCGCATGACTTCCGAATAATGGTTAGGTTAAAACTAGAGACCCCACTATACTCTATTCCACAAAAACTGATAGTAACGTCAAATTTTAACACATGCATAAACACCGACTAGTACCACTAAATGCCGCTTTGTTCAATTAAATTACATTTTTACATTGTTTACTATAAATAATTATATTCTTGTGTATAATTTACGTACATAATATACGTTTAGACGCGACGACTTCACCGTAGAATAGACTTTACGTAGTAGCTATTTAATAATCTGTGCTTTAGATATACCTTATAGGTTCAATATATTTTATAAAAAAAAAAAAAACTTATTTTTAAATATATATTTTCTTCTTCATTTATTCATTAAAAATATTTTTCTCAACCCAAAAAATTAACATATTTTAATTTATAAATGTATATGGAATTGAAATAAATAAAAAATGTCCAACCCTAGTATAGTAGGGCTATTAAATAAAATGATTTATACCTATTGTTCAACTTTGTGCAGGTCTTTGGTGGAACGTTCTTCCTATTTCCAGACGCTTCAGAAAAGTTAATTGCTTTTTATGATATAGTTAGTGTCTACTCTACGCTTTTAATTTACTCTATGGCCTTGTATTAAGGTTTGTATTGGCTTGATATATTTTGTCGTTTACGCCGATTTCAGTCTGATTTATTGGTTCAATTGTTTTGTTAGTAAAGGTGCTAAGTAATCTATAGTTTATTAGTTAGTGTTTATTAGGGAGTTGATTGGTTTAATAATAATAATACAAAAATGTTTATTAGGACACATATTGCCCTGGTCACAAACTAAGCTCTAGGCTTACACTATGTGTACCAGAAACAACGATACTAATATATATTATATTGTATTTTTTAATTCTATTGCTGCATGGTATGTGACTATGTATCTACCTAATGAAAAGCAGACCTACAAAGACTGCGAATAGAATCGATCAATATATTGTTATTTAACAATATTGATCGCTCCTACTTTGCCGGCTAAATGATGCAGTTACGAAA
Source organism: Monopis laevigella (assembly GCA_947458855.1). NCBI lineage: Eukaryota > Metazoa > Arthropoda > Insecta > Lepidoptera > Tineidae > Monopis > Monopis laevigella. The sequence goes on along the minus strand of OX381594.1, from coordinate 11,193,580 downwards.
TAATAATTTGCATTACGAGTCTATTTTAATATCCTCACTGCTTTATCGTCAAATCAATCGCCCGTTTCCTAACCGCGCCATATAAGGAAACTACCACCTCGACATGCTATTGATGACAAGTATTCTGAATACCGGGGAGCCCACAGACTAAAACCTAAACATGACTAGGTAACTTAATGGTTTTTGTATAGGCGGTAACGTGCAATTAATTTTAATTGGTTTTCAGTAGGTTTTGGTTTTATGAAATTCTCGATCGCATGGCAACATGTATTAGTTTTTGAAAATTCAGAATAATATAACGATTAACTGAATTTATAAATATCTCGAAACCAGTTTAGGACATAGTATATTTTATTTTACTCTATAATTAAGATTTTTTATTTATTATTTTCTGTAGAATATTTTCAGTGCATTAACTCTGCTATTTTATTCGAAAATAATCAAACCACTTGGTTATAATCAGATGGCCAGTAGTAGTGGTATTAATAGTAATAGAAGTATTAGTAGAAGCATTAGTAGTAGAAGCATTAGTAGTAAAAGCATTAGTAGTAGAAGCATTAGTAGTAGTAGAAGCCCCGTTAGGCATGGTCTAGACTGGCAACTGTAAAGCAAATATAAAATAGGAAGTATTTGTAATACAAGGTAAATACAAGAGTCTCAAATCTTGTAAAATAAACATTTTTTCCTCGTCACCGATAGAAACAGAATATAAATTTCAGAGTGACGGTCCCACAAATGTCTCTTTTTGCTGATAAATTATTTCGTTCGGCTGTCACTCGACGGGCTGACAACCTGCAAACAAATCTCTTAAGAAAAGGCCTGTCAACTGAAAATATAGGGGAAACAAATGTGGACAGACATTCGTCTTAGCTAAACTAGACCGTCAATTCCCAATACATTGACGAACATCTTTTAAACATATTAAAGTTTTGTTTTAATAAAATAATATGTAGGATATTTTATATACGAGTACTATTCAAAGTACCAACTAAGCTCTAGCTGCGTAAACGGTTAAATTTAAACGCGCAGACAAAGTTGCGCGGGTCAGCTAGTATATAATAAAATTGTGGACTTTCCTTGTTGGTACAGATATTTGGTAGATGCGAGAAATATTATTATATATTATATTAGTTATATAAAGAACGTGTTTTTTTTTATATATTATGTTTGGTTTAGCGTCATATAAAGCCACCTTACTCATTCGATTCAAAATTAAATAGCTTTCTTGTGAAGCGTTTCTTTCATTAATACCTATAGAATCAAATGATATTGATTTATTAAATTTAGTTACAAACGTCATAGCGCCACGTGCCGCGTCGAATCACGTTGATGTTTGTGGCACGTTTATAAATAAACAATCCACAGACATCAGCTAGTTTTTAATATAACCACTGCCATATCTACCAGGGCAGCATAAGTACTAGAAAATGGAAACTCTCCTATGATCCGTCTTCAAAGCTCCGCACGGAGTTTCAAAGTAAAACATTGGAGAGCAGTCATTAGGTGGAGAAGAGCAAACTTGCCAGATCCCGGAAAACCGTTCGGGCGAGTTAATTGAAACTAACTCGGTGGACTTTCAAACGGCTCCGTACGGGGTTAAACTGTATGTCACGATTGGAAACGCGGGCAGAATGTCAATCACTATGTCTTAGAACAGCATGATGGATTTAGATAAAATGAAGTTATACTTGAGATGTAGCAAATTAGCAATAAAACTCTGAAAATTAACAAAAAAACTCACTTCCAACTGATACATTAATCTTTTTTAACAATATTTATTGAGCTTAGTTTGTACGTACACATAGTGATTAAGTTGGTTAGAGAAAATATTAGTTTTTGGGTCACGGGATTAAAACTTATCTGTACACACTGGGGTGTACAGATAAGTTTTTCATAAAAAAATATCTATATTGATTTGACAAGACCATTGTGCCTCAGAGTGTATGTTTTAAGCTTCTATATAGAAACTTGTAATAAAATTGAATATACGAGTAAATTTATTATTGAGTCTATTTAAAACACAACGACGAGCTTGGCGCAAGGCACCCGTGATGTTACCGTTTGTTTTTTCATAGAACATTAAAATGTATGCATGTAATAATCTTAAAATGCAATACAAAAAAGGACTATGTAGAAAGCAAATCGTTATGGATATAACGATTTGCCTTTGTCTTTTGTATGCAATGAAGATTTAAATAAATAAACGATATATTTTAGGAACCAAGAAATAGGGTTAATTTTGTCGCAAGAAACGTTCTTATCTGCCATAAACCAGCCAACTGCAATAACAAGTAAAATTTTAAACTCTTGCAAACTTTGTGGATTATGCTGAAAAAGCCTATTTCTAGTAATGAGCCAAAACGGCTTTATGATAATTATAATAATACATTTTTAAAAGATTTAAAAAACAAACCTCATAAAAATTGTACTCCACATCCATAACGATTCATTATGCATGACGATAATAAAGCGTCGTCATTAACACTTAACAGTTGATGGCAGACCATTAGCATATGAAACGAAAATTCATTAAAAAAATAAACTGACGTTGAATTTTATTATCTACAAACACAAAAACGCCTCGCTAGCGTCAGACACGAGAATATTCAACACAAATATAAATGGCAAGTAAGTAAAAAATAACTAGGTGTGATTTAATGCTACTGAAGTACATAAATCTGTACAAGGTGGGAAATCAGTAAATAAAAACTGAACGAGCTCGTCGGCGGGGGCGATTCATGAGCCGTGAACCGGTTATAAAAATGGTGATTTTATTAGGGTCGTACGTATAAACACTAAGGGTTTCCCGACCTCTATTGTACTAGCGTTCCGTTCTATTCCCAGGTGAAATAAACTCTCTACTCAGTGTGTAAGTAACACAACAACACAAAGTAAATTACTTATTAGAAATGAGTCTAAATAATCTATTACCAATTCGGAATACAGAACGAAGTGTCGTTAGCAGACTCTTTGGCTAACTTCGGAACACAAACTGCCAGCATTTAATGCGTTCTAATTGAAAGAAAGTTGAAAAACTTTTAGAGGGCGAAATACCGCAAGAGAGAACTGACGGAGAGGCGGCACTAATAAAGGGCAGAAACGAAAAAACATCGACATCCGGAAAAATTCTCACACAAAAATCTATTTGGGAAGGTCACAACTTTTCCTCCCTGTCGTTTACAGGCACATTATTTCAGGGAGTTCTTATTATTGCCATTAGACAGGCACCTATATTTTATGTGATAGCAATATAATTCGTTCCGGGATTTTTTAAAGACATACGAATTATTTTATATCCTAAATGGATTTTCCGTTTTTATTACTTCATACATATAATGAAATAATAAAATAAATAAAATTGTACGTACATTAATGTTATTAAAAAAAGTTTTTACTACTGGACCGACTGTTTATGTCAACTTTTTAGCAACTGCAATGCTTGGTTGATAAGCATCTTCTAAAATCCAAAAAGATACCTATAAATCAGCGACTTAATTACATTATAGAGCGCAGGCACCTTTCTAATATGGCAGTAATACAACGGTGGTGGGTTATCATGTTTACTCTACCATACCAATGACGTTTTGGCGTTGTATCTGGAGGTCGTGGGTTCAATTCCCACACATCGCCAAAAAAAAAAAGTACGTTTTTTCTATACAGTTTGTCATGGTCTGGGTGTTTATAAAATATAATATGTATTATATCGTTGCTTCTAGTACACATGTACAAGCCTAGAGCTTAGTTTGCGACCAGAGCAATATGTGTAATTTGTCCTATATATCAAAAAAAAAAAAAAAATTGGCCCAATAAAAAACAATAGCAAGTAGTTTATTTTTGTTTTAAAATAACACGCACACGAAGTTACTTAAGCACCATTAGTTGCCCCCGTTCATGTTTTTTCCTAGTATTTTTACACAGACATATCTTGAAATGTATAATAAAAATCGAGTGATTAAAATGTTAATCATGTATTCCTATAACAAAACTCAGTACTTAAAGTACAAAGGCTAGCTGGTAGAATACTTTACTATACATTACATATTATATAGTTGTTTCTGGTACACGTACAAGCTTAGTTTGTGAACAGAGCAATATGTGTAAATTGTCTTTCTTATTATTATTATAAATAATATGTATATATTAAAAGCGTAGTATTGAGTAAATTATAATATGTATTAGATTTATTTAAAACAGTGTGCCAGTACCAGACATGCATGTTATTGCAAGATGTTATTTATAAGCAGTTCTTTTAATTTAAAATTAGAGGAACACACAAATTGTGTTCTTTGGTAAATTTAGTACCTGTAGAGAAGAAGGGAAGTAAATTGTCGTCTAATCCTCATACAAAAGCAATGCGAAAGTTCAGAACGCAAATGTGGAGCTTCGGGGGCGCGTGCAGTCATCCGTGGGAATTACGCACACATGCTGAACTTTGCTACATTCTCTCTACCAGGGGAGTATGAGAGCACAGTGATGTGATTTGATTTACTTGCAACTCAAGAAACATTGTATTACGCGACAATACTTTTCCAAGTAGGTAGATTTATTCACAAAGCTTTGTGATATGATCATCTTCGGGAATTGAATTTCATGCTAGATTCCTAGCATTAAATTCAATTTTAGAAATACAAAATGACTGTTATTTATAATATGATTTACATATATTTACCAGGGGAGCAGAATATAGTTACTAATAGCTCTAGTTTAATAATTACTTATTTTTATACTGTGTCAATTTAGGATAGTGTCGCATAATTTACTAACATCCTACTAATATACTTTAAGCTAAACACAGTATATTACATTGTAAATTTACTTATTTGAAATTAAATAAAAAAGAAATACCTCCTTTAAACCAAGTAAAGCAGTAAATATTAAATAATACAAAGTTAAACGAGAAAACACAATATTCCCCTAGGAAGCTAATAAAAGCGACAGGTAGGGGAGTATCGCACTAGATTTATCATAATGTGACCGCGGTATGGGAATACGAGAACAGAGTGCGATCCTAACGGTGTGACACTCGAGCGTTCATGTATTCCTGGTACTGGGTAAAACCTTTGTTACATTTTGCCACATTTTAGCAAATTTAACCCTTTTCTAATTTGAAGGCTTGCGGTTGTAACTACGGTAGTTTTTAATTTGGAAAATTAGCGCAAATGACTCTTTTCCAAATTTTAAATAAACTTATTTGGATCTGTTTGTAATATATAAGAAGTGAGTTCTGTAAATATAGGTAAGAAAATCAATACAGACCCATTTACAAACATGGTACCTTACGTTATGGTATAATAAAGGGTAAATATAAAAATCCTCGGCGTCCCGGATACTTATAACTAAAAATAAAAATAGGTTTACTTAAACACAAAGATATATAGAATATGAGCAGTTCATTCAACGGATGAAAAGATATAATATCGAGGAGCGAAACATTTTATGACAAAAGTATTCTTCCATTGGAAAGCTGAAAGATCCCGATAAGTTGGTCACAGGCACGCACGAAGGCTTAAACGCGATGGCGCGTACAATACGCACAGAAGAAGTTGCTGAAACCGTATCTCTATCTAATGCAACTAAAACTGGACTTTATTACTGCCGAACAGAGGTTAGTTTGAAAGAATATCAGAAATATGAAAGCCGGATAAAGTTGGATAATAACGCGTTAGTATTTTAGAGTTATTTTTAGGTGAGCCTCCTAATGCTATTGACGAGATTGAGTAAAACTCGTGACATAGTCATGTTATCCTGGTACTGGAAAAGGCACTCAGGATGGTTTTTTGAAGGGTAAGCAATGTTTTTTTTGTATTAAAAAAGTAAACGCTTTTTGGGTTAAACGCATTCTGGTTAGGCCTTCGTGGCCTTTGCCGTTGTATCCGGAGGTCGTGGGTTCAATTCCCATTCATGGGACAACAATATTAGTACGTATTTTCTATACAGTTTGCCAAGGTCAAGATGTTTATAAAATATAAGTATCATTTAATTCTGGAACACATAGAGCTTAGTTTGTGACCAGGGAAAAATGTGTAAAAAATATCCTACATATTATTGTTATTGTAAATAACAAGTAACGAGTTTATAAATATAAAAAATGTAAGAATTGTATATGTAAAGAAAAGCCTTTAATAGCCATTCTAAACTTAAATAAGACTTACCATAATGGCTCTTTTATTAACAAGTAGGTCCTAAACATTTTTTAAGTAACAACCAAAGAACTATGGAAGTTTAAATAGGGAAGTGCCCTAAGGTCTAAAATGCCTTTCGTAACACGAGAACAGAAGATGGCTGCCCGCCATACGAACCCAAAACAAAACGTAAACGAAATTTATAATAAGCAATCAATACTCAAGACGTTAGAACAGAATAGGTCTATAAACTAGTTGACATTTCGTTCGAAAAATAAAAGAAACAAAAAGTAGTTTTTCTAAATGCATATTAGAATGAGTGCAAGCGAGACAGATGAATATTTGTGATTTCTACTTAAAAAGGAACAGCACTATAATATCTAATGCCATATAATATGCATACTTTCACAGTAGAACTAAAGAAAGTAAAGCGAAAGGAATTAGGTCAAATGACACTCAAGTCGCTTTCAGGTTCCAGCCCATTCAATAAAAGATTTAATTTACCATTTTTCAATAAGAAAGACTATTTTAAAAGTACTTTATGTACGAGTTTAAAAAGGTAGGTAAGTAATGACTACAAATTTAGTACAAATACCTAAACATTAAAGCTAACTTAAAAACAAAAATTACGAACTGTTATAAAGTACTGTACATGTGTGAGATCTTATATCAGAATGTATTAATTTAATTTTTTTTTAGCTTCCTAAAAATTAGGAAACTTTATAAATGAATTTGAGAAAGATTATTGAATTTTGAGAAAGAAAGTTAAGGTATTAAATGTTTTTTGAATTAAAATTAATAAACCACTAAAAAAAGTGTTATTATTCTTGTATCCAATTTTGTGTAAGTATTAAGCTGTATGTACAAAATATATATAAAACTAACCTCAAACGAACTTTATCTCTTAGGATTAAGTTCCAAATTAGCTCGTTAACTAATGTTACTTGCAGTCTCCCTACAAGATTTGTTTAATTATTATATAAATAACTACACCAAAATATTTCGCTAATATACCTGCATCCAATTTTCTGTTAGTATTAAGTAAATATATATATAGCTAACCTCAAACGAACTTTATCTCTTAGGATTAAGTTCCAAATTAGCTCTAGAACTTACTGTAACTTGCAGTCTCAAGAATTGTTTAGTTATTATATAAATAACTACACCGAAATACTTCGCTAATATACTTGCTTCCAATTTTCTGTAAGTATTAAATAAATATATCTAACCTCAAACGAACTTTATCTCTTAGGATTAAGTTCCAAATTAGCTCGATAACGTACTATAACTTGCAGTCTTCGTACAAGATTTGTTTTAGTATAAACAAGAAATCTTATTGGCTCATAATTTCCCTGTGGAGACTGACTGACGCGTGTCTCCTTATCTCGCAAGGGAGGTTAAGGTAATAAGTATAATATAGCATAACAAAATACCGGATATTATAAAAAGGTAATAAATGTGTGTCAAATTCCATTTAGGCTAAGTTAAAGCGTGGTAACGGTTAAATCGCTCGTCAAAATCTAAATAAGCGAAGTTTATAAGTGCCTCATATATACGTGGTGGCCTAGTTGGTTAGACCTTGGACTTAAAAACGCTTAGGTCCCTGGTTCGAATCCCGGTGTGTACCAATGAGTTTTTAATTAAAAAATTTATGTACATTTGTTTGACAACACCACTATAGTGCCTCGGAGAGCACGTTAAGCTGTCGGTCCCGGTTTCACTATACCAACTTGTGAAACTGTTTATAGATGGGTTATTGAGTCTATCCAAAACATCGCGACGAGCTAGCCACTTGTTCGGTGTAGACTCATACCATCGGCTACAACGAGGTGGGATTAAAACCCCTCCGCTGGGTACCCTGGGGCCGTCTAGGCGGTCTCGGGCGCCGTAAGGCACCCGTGATGATATATATATATATATATTATAAGTGCCTAAAATAAACGCTATTCCTAGAATATCGACGTATACCATTTATTGATTTTAAACATTCCTCAGGATCACACCATCAAGTCGAACAATACTTCGATCTCACAAATGAAATTACTAGAAACGGTTATAAAACTCAACTTTATGCAGTGGAAGTCGGTGTAAGAGGAATTCCAGCAAAGTCTTTGCATCGTCTTTCAAAGCTATCGAGGCTTGAAAGGCCTTTAAACCTACTTCGCGGTCTTAAGTCCGGGAACGCTGCAGTTCATTCCCCTGCCTTCCAATCACGCGTTAGCCCAGCACCCGCACGAATAATCGTGTAATATTAATGAATAGCTAAGAACATTGTCTTGTCTCTACATATCTTATTCATAGATCAGATTTACTTTATTTTATATAAAAAATACTCAATGGTCAAAAATATTAACGAAATCTGAGTGATTATTATATCTTATGATACTCTGGTATTTTACTTGGAATTTTAAATAGTTATATATCTTATTGGCCCTTACAAATCCTTCCAAAATTTTAAAATCAGCTGAAAATGATAGGTCCATTTTCATCTGATTTAACATTACGACGAAAATGTAGTTTGGGTTCTATCTATGGAAAGCCTTGCTTATCTTAAAATTACATTACGGTTTATGAGGCATAATGAAAAATGTCCGAAAAAGAAACATTCTACCACCGAAGTTTGAGGATCGATAAAAAAAAAAAGACAATTCCCCCAAATATGGAACGTAAAATAATATATTTACTGAAACGTAAACGTAAAAGTTTTTAAGACAAAAAATAAACTAAATCGGAACCAGCTCCGGGTTTTCGCATGGTTAAAAAAATAAAATTTGTGTTTCATGTATATAATATTATGTGAATATAAGATACATACATAGGTAATGTATCCAGATTGAATTACAATAGCTATAAGGTGCTCAACACGTCGGCGCTGTGAGGTGTCGAGAGCTTTTTGCAAAATAAACAGACCCGCTAAGTGCTCGCGGGTCGCATCTGAATATTATATTTTCTTAAAAAATAAAATTTACAACACCTTCAGGATTTTTACAGGAAAAAAGAACTGCAGACTAGTACGGTTAGTATTTTCGCTATTGCGGTTCGGTATAACTTAAATGCTCTAATGTTTTTTAGAGTTTCTTTCTTATTGATGCAGGGCACTTTGAATCAACCTGATAATATATAAGCGGATCTACAATATAGCATAAATAGGGTTTATTAATTGTGGTTTAAAAATCATTGATTTGTCTCATTACGCTTAATTAAATTTATTAATAATAATAAATATAATTACGCCGACATAGGGGAAAAAAAAATACCACTGTATACTATTGGTATGGCGTTGACTATGGCGTTGTATCCGCAGGTCGGAGTGTGGGTTCGATTGCCACCCATGGCAAAAATATATAATTAAATCTGGGTGTTTAAAAATACAATATATATTATATCGTTATTTCTGGTACACATAGTACAAGCCTAGGCTTGTAGTAGTATGTGTAAGCTCCAGAGCTTATTTTATGAACATGGCAATGTTTTTAATAATAATAATATTATGTAGGACATTACACAGATATCGCCCATGTCACAAACTAAGCTCTAGGCTTGTACTATGTGTACCAGAGACAACGATATAATACATAACATTTTTTTTTTATTATTTTGTCCTTCATTTTTGTTATTAAAAAAAGAAACAAAACCTTATATAACTAAGGTGACCCAATAAGTTTTTTTATGAATACCGGTGTAAGTATTTAACAATGTTTTATATACCATACAGACAGACATACAAAGTAGTTCCAGGGTACTTTACTTCCTTCGAAATTACACTATGAAAATATAGTCAAGAATGTATGTAGATAAAACAAAGACCTCCTAATACGTGCTTAATAAGATTAATTACTATGCAAGTTATGTAAATGGCTATACTAGACTATAACCACTTGTCACACTTAGACTAGACGTTTATGTTACATTGATATAGTATGAACTATCTATACCGGTATAGTGTCACTATCTAAACTTGTGAAACTGTTTATAGATGAGTTATTGAGTCTATTCAAAACATCGCGACGAGCTAGCCACTTGTTCGGTGTAGACTCATATCATCAGTTGCGACGAGGTGGGATTAAAAACCCCTCCGCTGGGTACCCTGGGGCCGTCTAGTCGGTCTCGGGTGCCGTAAGGCACTCGTAATGATAATAATATGTATATATATGTATCTATACCATTATATTAAAAAATAGGTGTTTTTTTTTTACTGGAGCACGGCATGTGGCTTGTGGCGTGCTGGTAAACAGACAGCAAAATCCAACAATATCAATATATTGGGGCCTATGATGCAGTTACAAAATGGACGGCGACAAAGAAGGATTTGCATTATGGTCTACTTTATTAGCCTCACTTTATCGTGAAATTGGCTGCCAGTTTAATAAGCACACCCTAAAAGAAAAACCTTTATAAAGAACCTCCTAAACAACCTCGATAAAAAAGCCTCCTGAAAACTGGGTGACCCACAGACAAAAACTCAATTGTTTGAATGCGCTAATCTCTTGGATTTGATTTATTTGATAACCCAATTCTTGAGGAAGTTTAAGCTATAAATATTTATCAATTACTCTATAATCCTTAGAAGTAATATTACCAATATCTTTTAAATTGAACGGCGGGCGAAACCGCGGTGCACTGCTAGTTTAGAAATTTATCTACAACGAAAGAAGACATCTTGTTGCAATATAAACTTTACATTGGACCCTAATAAAACTTGCAAAGTACCAGGAGTGCAGGTATATCTAGAAAGTATTTCATCAAAGTCAGAGAGAGGTCACACGTCAGGTGAACGGCGGTTTTGCCACTCGGGAATTCAACGCACGTGGCACCGCAATGCATATTAGATGAGAGGCCCGCCTTCGAAGCGGTCTGCTTCCCTGGTGACAAGTTTTTAAACTTTGCCTTTCCAACCCCGCCTTTCCTTGTTTACGAGTTTTTGACGGCCTATAAAAAAACATTTTGGGTAACAAAAAACAATGTTAAAGAAAAAAAGAATATTTTACGATATTATTATTTACATAACAAATTATTTAAAACGAATTCAATAAACAGTCCGGTTCGATTACAAAAGAACGACTGGAATAAACAACCGAAAAACGTAATGAAGCAATTACTGAAGATGGAGAATAGGCCGCTATTTTCCAATGAAAAAGAAGAGAAATAGCTTCATTAAAATGGTCTTTTTTGTTTTCTTTGTTGTTGAAAAAGGACAAAAAACGTTTTGCTTTTCCACGATTAATATAATTTTACGAAAAGATATAATAAGTACGGTTTGGATTCTTCTATTATTTCCTGATAATAAAATATTCCCAGTCGCTTTCAATTGATGCATATTTTTTATACTCTTTTGTGCGCCCTCTTTGTGCCATCCATAAAGAAAATCAAACAAGCCTTATTACTATGTTCGCTAATAGAAATTTCTTGTGCTTGAAAACATAATCTCAGAGACCTAGTTCATATAAGCAAAGTAGTATTATAAAATTTTATATTATTATAAAGTACAGCGTCAATATTGTAAAACCATTTTCAGGAGATTTTATGTCATGGCTACTTTTACGAGTAGGGTGCGGTTACGAAACGGGTACTTAGTTTGACAATAAAGCGAGGCATTTAAATTAGACTTGTATTTCAATACAAATTTGTCTTTATCGCCGCTCATTTCGTAACCGTATCATTAAGCCGACATAGTGAGAGCGATCAATGCCGGATGAATGATGCGATTCCAAAATGAGTGGCGACAAATACATATTTGTATTACGAATATTTAATGTCCTAACTGCTTTAACGTCAAATCAATTGCCCGATTCGTAACCGCACCATGAAAGGAGACTACCACCTCGACAAGAAATCGATGCAGTAGTCTCCGGATTACCGGGGAATACACAGATTAAAACCGAAACATGACTAGGTCACTGGAAGGTTTTTGCATCTGTATGGTAACGAGACCGGTCGGTGGGCCTAGCGAAGTTATAGAGACCTTCCTCCCACGTAAATAATATGTGCGTGAAATTATAACACGTAGTTCAGCATTTATATTTTTTGTGCTAGTATCCAATTGAATTTACTATTTTTTTAAATTCCATTTTAGGATTTACAAACATAAAATCAAACATGGTTTACAAAACAAAAAAAATAAGCTTTTAGGATTTATGTGCTATATTTAAAAAATAACAAATCTCTCTTACTGAGCTTTTTGTAGTAAACATGTATAAGTGGACGCCCAGTGATATTAAGGGCTCTGTTGTGGACTCGACGCCCATACAAACGTACTTCCAATATTACAACTTGAGTGTTAGTCGAAATTTAATTATTATTTTTATGTTGGTAATTAAACGTAAAAATCTTTTTTGTTATGGGTAATAAATATTTTTGTATTGTAATATTTAAAAAGTTTTTTTTTCTAATTTCGAAAAATAAAAAAAAACCCCAACACAGAAAGATTAATAAATGCAATGACCGACAAACATATTATTTTAATTGTGCGTCAAACAGTAATCAAGTATTACTGGAAGTGCGAAAGCTCATTTTGTATGAAGAACGCAGACTTCGCGATTACGAATGCAGTGTCCTTAACTGCTTATTTAACTGAATCATATGTTGAAGGTATATGATAGGGATGTTACGGAGGTAGATTTATCAGAACCGAAGTCGGAGTAGAAGTTTTTAAATTTGGTATTTCGGGCTCGGAGTCGGAATTGGATGTCTGTTGCAAATGATACTTTCTCAAATTGTTTCATCTAGTTTTTTTTTTACTAATATTGCATACCACAAACATGTAGTAAAAAACTGCAAAGGAATTATTTCAGAAACGAATCTTTTTGCATTGATTTAGCATGCTTCGATCTCCGATTTAAAAATGTCGGAGCAGGCAGTCAGAAGTTTTTTTTCTGAAATTATTTCTTTGCAAGATCTTTCGGGGTCAGATTCCAAGCACCGTAAACATTTGTATATTATGTTTTATGAAAATAATGAAGTAAGCATTTTTCTTTTTAGTGTTGCCTATATAAAGATTAATTAGATTTTTATAAAGGTTTGATTGAGTTGTATATTACCATTTTTAAAGAAAATAATACATACTCTTTTTATATTTGTAAAATGGGTTCTGTAAGTCTATACATAGAAAAAAATAAATTGTAAAAAAAACCCAGTATAAAAAAAATATAAAGAAAAAAATAACCAGTACAAAGAAAAACACCCAGTATAAAGAAAGAACGCCAGATAATATATTTTAAATCAAAGGAAATTTAGAAAAGATGTTTTCTTACGAACGTTATTATCTGGGATCGCGGCTAGAGGGGAGCTATCCAACCCGTCAGGACGTCTTCATTCTGCCGTATAATTACATTAGAAAGTTATTCGATTAATTTTGAAACACAATATTCCAAAGCCGTTACCGAAAGGAAGTTCAAAATAAGTTTGGCAAAGTTGGATTTGAATCGTTGTTATACTGATATAGGATTACATTACTGTAATTAGGCAATGAAAAGTTTATATTTCATAGAAACAAGAAATTTTATGTTAAAGCTATACCTACTAAAAATCTGTATTCCTGGTACTTTTTATATTATTAGCATATTCAAAGTCTTTTTCATATTAGAATATTATAATTATTAATACAAAAATACATTTTAAGCCCTTAAAGTTTAAGGGATAAAAATGCATTATTTCTTATATAAAAATAGCAAATAAAAACTTTTTTAAGGCTCAGAAGTTTTAGGGGCCTACTGTATCGATTTCATATCAAGGAGGCCTTGATATGAAATCGGTTTAGAGTACGATTACAAAATAGAACATAGATTTAACAATAAAGCAGCTATGCTATTAAAGTAAACTCGTAATGCTAAATCGTCTTTGTCGCCCCCATTTCATAACCTCATCATTTTGTCGGCATAGTGGGAGCGAAAACTTAATTAAACATCAATGTCAGCCTACGTAGACTAGTGGTTGTGCCTTGTGCATTGTATCCGGAGGTCGTGTGTTCGATTCACATTTTCCCACCCATGGCAAAAAAATATTAGTACGTTTTTCTGTACAGTACGTCATAGTCAGGGGCTTTATTCCGAGTTTTGACACGTTCACCGTCGCGCATTTTGCGTAAAGTACGGGTATTGAAATGTAAGTTCTATACTGTTAATTACAAAGTTGAAATTCCAATGCTCCATACATGTTTAAACTTGCGAAGAAAACGTGTATTTCAAGGTGGCGGCATTATAATAGCCAACCTAATACATACTATATAACCATTGGAATAGAGCTTATATTTCCATATTTATAGTTTGCGCAACGTCTTGTCGTGATTAGCGGTTGCAAACTCGGAATAAGGCCCCTGGGCGTTTATAAAATAAAATATAATATGTTCATGTACACATAGTACAAGCCTGGAACTTAATTTTTGACCAAATGTGTAAATTGTCCTACATATTATTAAGAAAAAAATTTTTAAGTAAACTTGTACTGCAAATTCGTCTTTGTCGCCCCCATTTCATAAACTCATCATGTTGTCGGTATGGTGGGAGCGAAAAACTAATTAAACAACAATGACCCCTTTCTTGAATTTTGTAGATAAGCTTACCAACAGGTGAATATAAAATCAAACGCCAGCGATAATAAGATAAGAAAAAAAAGGTAAGTAATACGAAAATAGAAGCAAAGTGTAAGCCATGTTGAAGTAGGCAATGATATTGGCTCTTCACATAATAGCTCTTAAGCCAATTACTAGACTAAGCGAGTTCCACTTAGAGCTTAAGAGACGGCTTTATCCCAGGGCTTTATCTGAAGCCAACTAGAACTAGGCATGCTAATGACACTGTACCTTCGTCAACCTTTCATACGAGTATGTCGCTCACATGATTTCAATAGAGGACCGTTTTTTGTTATTGACAATTTCTAAAGGAATATTAGGGCGGACATATTTTGGGCGAGATTAATGAGATTTAGGACTTAAAATGTTATTAATATGATAAAGTTATTTATTATATTCGGTAGTAATAAACGGTAAAATTATATTTCATAATATATGTAATACATTTAAATTTATTTAAGGATCTTGGCCTTCCGAGATCAGACGTCGGAACTTTTATGGAGTGTGCTTTCAATATGGCGCTAACAGGATCATATAGTATTTGGTTGAGTAGAGAGGGTAGTGAACACAGTACAGGTGGGAGTTCAAAAGGGCTTTAAACCTACTTCGCGGTCTCAAGTCTGGGAACGCTGAAGTTCATTACCCTGCCTTCTAACCACGCGATGGACCCGGCACCCGCACGGTGAAGCCATGGATAGCTAAGAACATTGTCTATCTCTTATACTAGCTGATCCGCGCAACTTTGTCTGCGTAACTTTAACGCAGCGTACACTCTCAAAAGGAATAATTTTCCCCGTGTTTGCAACATTTTTCATTATTACTCTGCTCCTATTGGCCGTAGCGTGATGTTATTTAGCCTATAACTTTCCTCAATAAATGGGTTATGCATAACGTGACCATTTTTCGCTACTCCATCCCGGTGTCCCAGAGAAAGGCTTCGGGACGCCAAAGTGTCCCGTTTAATTATAAATAAACGGGACCCTTTTTTTTAAATTAATTTAATTTAATTATAATTTATTAAATAAATCACCACCACATATATTAAAACAAATATGTAAATCAGAAAAATATAATTGAAATTAGCTTCTTTTAGTTTTTGAATAATTATTATTTTGTTTGTATTTATGTTTTCTTCAATACATTTTTTCAACAAAATACCTAAATATTGTTTTATTATTGTGACTATCGCCATAATTTTGACAATGTTCCTTTTTCAACAAAAATAAAAATGGTTATGCAACATTAAAATAATGTTTCAATTCGAACCAGTAGTTCCTGAGATTAGCGCGTTCAAACAAACAAACAAACGAATTCTTTGGCTTTATAATATTAGTATAGATTATAATATTTTACTTTGATCACGAGTGCCTTCCAGCCTGTAGACTTGTGGGATTTTAAAGCCACTTTGACATTTTTTTTATTGAAGCACGGGATGAGACTTTGGCACTATAGTAGTATAGTTAAACAAATATACTTATTTTTATACATACACAACGGGGTTTGAACTTGTGACCTGTGTTTAACACCACAAATTAATTAAAGAGTAACGTAACATAAAAAGTAACGTTTTTGATTTAAGTATAAAGGACCCAACCGTAAAAGCTTAGCGTTCCCAAACAACGATATGCTTACTTAATAATAGATAATTTAAGCATTATTTTCCAGTATTCAAAATAATTTTAGAAGTTGGGAAAAAAAAGTTCTGACAACTTTTGTTACGTGCTGATTCTTCTGCCTTTTCTGCATATTTGCCCACATTATGCAGAAAAAAATGCTTTATACATTAAAAAATATTATTTTTGCTTATCTGGAATGAGATTTAACAAAATAAAGAGAGATTTTACATTATTTTGAAAGAAAAAGAAAAGGTCGTATAGTATTGAACGCCCTTTGTCCATTTATCGAATATTTTTTTTTTTTTTTAATTTTAACAGAATAAAAATAAAATAAAAATATAGCGACGATAGGCCGATGGACTTGCATACAGTGCTATGTTAAAATAAATAATAATAAAAAAAGAGCGACGATATATCATCCACAGATTATATAATATTATTCTGTCAGTGCAGCACAAGGAAACACTACTAATAATTTTGCGGATTAATAATTCGCGGACCTAAATTGTTCGCTATACTAACCTAATAACTAGTTATAACATAACCTCAAATTCAAATGAGAATAAATTCTTTCTCCCAACTTCTCGAACTTCGATTTATTTAACAATTTTATTATATGTATTTTCCTCTATCGAACTGGATAGGTTTCATTTTTGAACGCGGCTTCTAAGCCTGTATCTGAAAAAACATGGGCAATGACCGTTCTTCTTTGTGTTGTTTTTTATCCTATTATTCGAGCACAGATTAATACATTGTTGTTTAACAATATTATATATCTTTCAAATGGGCGGCAACAAAGATGTATTTCATTACGAGTATATTTTTATTTAAAAAAAGCGGCCCTAGCCTAGTGGTTAAGTGATGGGTGTCCCCGCTTTATACAACGAGGCTATACCATCATAAACGCCGCAACAACCTCGCCACTTGTTAGGTGTTGCCTCCGAATACCATCGGCGAAAACAGGCACATGTGATGGTATTTATTTATTTATTTTATATTTTTTATTATTGATACGAAAGCATAAAATAAAATGAATAATTATTTTATAAAAATATAAATACATTCGATATATAAATGATGAAATATAAATTATAATCGAATAAAAGTGAAAAAAAAAAATTTTAAACGATACGAGGTATTCATCCGTATTTGTTTATGATTTAATAATCTCGATGAAAATTCAATTTATTCAGCAACAGGAAAAAGCTTAAAAATTTACCATTTCATCCATCCATGATTTTGTATAAATATTAAATCTGACTTATTATTGAAAATCAGTTTTCAAGCAATAAAAATTGATATATTATGATATACCTAACATTATACTGGGTGATTTTTTAACTATGATAATATTTTGATGCCTCCAGTATCAGTTTTAAATCCCATTTAAAAAAAAAAAAAGTAGGTAAGTATTTTTTTCTTCAAAAAAAAAACTAAGGAAAATAAATTATTATAGAACAAACGTCCATATTTATTTATATAATAATTTATTTTACGGACTTAAAATTACTCCTACAAATACATAATAAGTCTTCGTTCCTAACAAGTAAAACACAATTAGACAAGTGATAGGCTTTAATTCGTGAGTTTAGTATGAAAGTTAAGGTGATTTGTAGATCTTTTTTGTACTTCAAGTTATTTATCTTTGTTTTTGTATAGGCGACACTAAAAGGATAATTAATTAATTATAAAGGATAATAAGTGTTTCATTATTTTCATTATAGAACACAACATTAAAATTTTATCACCATGACAAAAAACATCCAGTTATACTGGATTGACTTAACTACAATAATACAAAAAAAAAAACACTCGGTATATTATGTCTAGTCTTTCGGTTTTAGTCTGTGGGTTCACCAATTTTCAGGAGACTATTGCATCAATTTATTATCGAGGTAGTAGTCTCCTTTCATCGTGCGGTTTTAAAGTGGACAGTTAATGTAACGAAAAAGCAGCGAGGCTATTAGTAGACTCGTCTATCTCCTGTTTCGTAACCGCAACAGTTAGCAGGCATAGTGCATTAAACAATTTCTTCTTATCATTAGGTTTTTTTTGTTGGAGCACAGCATGTGACTATGTATCTACCTAATGTTAAGCATACCTACAAAGTCCATGACTGGGGTCGATCAATACATTGTTGGTTAACAGAATTGATGGTCCCTCTAATTGATGCGGTTACGAAACGGGCAGTAGCAGACGAATTTGCATTACGTGTCTATTTTAACATCTTTGCTGATTGATCGTCAACTAACCGCATCCTGCAAGAAGACTACTACCTCAACAAGAAATCGATGCAAAGTCTCCTAAAAACCGTGAACCCACAGACTGAAACCAAAACATGACTAGGTCTCTTGACGATTAATATAGTCATATGCCGTGCTCCAGTAATAAAAAATAAAAACACTGCCGTCTATTTATTTAGATTTGTTTTTCGTTGTTGTTGTACACTATTAAAACATTGCAAATCATTCAAGTCTGAACGCACTTTTAAATCACCAGTAACAAAATAAGCAAAAGGGGGAAGTACTGTTGAATATTTCACGAAGAGGTTGTAAGAATATCGATGAAACAGAAATCCCTTCTAATGAATAATGTAATTGATAGAAACTCGCAACAAGAGAGATCACCAACTGTTGTTATTTCTATTTCATTCAATAAATAATTAATTTGACAGCCTCCTGGACTATTTTGTTGGTTATACAGTTGGCGTTGGATTCGGAGATCGTGGGTTCGATTCCCACCCATGGCAAAAAAAAATAATACGTTTTTCTGTACGGTCTGGGTGTTTATAAAATGTAATATGTATTATATCGTTGCTTCTGGTACACATAGTGCCTAAAGTTTAGATTGTTACTAGGGAAATATGTGTGAAATGCTCAATATAATGTTACTATTACTTAATATTATAGTTAAAGCACT